>JAKCOX010000022.1:9372500-9972500 GCA_022605575.1 Laterallus jamaicensis coturniculus
ACTGCCATGCACAGCAATGAAATAACTGCAATCCTCAGTCACTAAGTGGGGCTGGTCAAACATTCTCAAACTGAAAAAGAAAACTATGTTTGCTATTCCTTGATTCTAAACTGCTGAAGTTCCTAGAAAGACCTAAAACCTCGAGCATTTTAGAAACAGCTTGCAGAACAATTCAAGTCTCTGGTGAGCTGATTGTCCATTTTTTCAACAACAGGAAGCAAACTACTGCAGCTTTTCAGGCTTTAAATACAAATTAAAGCCTGTGAAGCAAAACAACTCCACTTGGATTTGGGCTCACCATAGTTTTTGGTTTAAAATTCAAAAAGCTGTCATATGATTTTATCAAACCAAATACAAATCCTGAGCGCATTACTTTTATCTTGCAGGTAAATTACTAAGACTAACCTCATCCTCACACATCCCTTCTTCCCCACCAGTTCTCGATTATCATCAAGACTTCCACTTTTGCTGTGCATCAGCACAGCTTCAGAGCTGGCAGGAAAGAAAGGCACTGACAACAGCTAGTATCCTCTCTAATCGTGCCTACGGCATTTCAAATCCATACACTGCTAGCTGAAGGACTGCCCAGTTGTAAGGCTACAGCACAAGGCAAATGCCAACTGATTACAGCAGTTGGGCAGCAGGAGGAAATGCTGTTGTAAGCACAACCATTCCTTGATCTTATTGGAAAGACAGAAAGGAGTTGAAAATTGATACATCCCAAAATAAACACAACTCACGTTCAGTAATCAAGACTAGAAGTTATTGATCTTTATAAGAGCCCAGCAGTAATAATGAGTCTTCAACTCCAGGAGAATTATTTTTAGCCTCAAGTGTGTTGTCTTACTAGAAAAGCCCAACATTTCATCATTTTCAAACTTAAAATTCTGTCTTACACTATCCAGCCGCTCTGAGGATCTTCCCCTGAATCACTTCAACAGTTTGTTTTAAATATCTATATCTACAGTTAAAAGAACTAATTTCACAGCATATTTACTCCTCATTCAGCTCACTTCTAGAATAACTAAGTTTCCCCATTCAAAAACCCTCCTACCTGCAAAATAAGCTGCTCAGCATTTGTATACTGCAGAGCACTTAATGTTCATAAAGAAGAGAAACTGAGACAGAATGTTATCAATTCTATGAGCCAGAAGCACATCTCACTTAAATAAGAGAGGTAGAATACCAGAGTTGTTGTAACAGCTCAGGCATACAAGTACTGCCTCTATTTTTCAAAACTGAAAGCTTTTTCAAGCTTTTAAAAATTAAGATCATCATTTTTCCTTTATGTGACAGTGAATGCTGTGATACAGGGACTATATAGTGAAGATGGTTGGAAGAGACACAATAAAACTCCACCAACACTTACATAAGTAGCATTTGTTAAAATGAGCGTCCATTTTCAGTGAAATAGATAATAAATTCAAATATTTTTAATCTTCTTAACGTCAGCCAACTCAACCTAAAATCAAAGGCTGTTGAAAGCTAATCCCACTTAATGGTCATTGCCATTCCTAGATGGAGAACTAGAGCTTCCATCTCTAAAGACTGAGGAAGGTTCCAAAAATTAAAAGCAGCTCATTCTATTCAACATTTCAGCTTCATTAGAAGCAGCTACACCTCCTACAACCAAAGTCACATTGCTTTTTACTAGAAGTATTTGTGAAAGGAAACACTAGAATACTAGCTCGTAATTGTGTGTGAAGGAGTACATTTGTGGTTAAGTGTTAGCACCACTCCAAGTTCTGAAGGCTTTTTGAAACAAAAAAAACCTAAATTCAAAATGTCTGAAGCCTCAAGTGCTTAGATGAGGGTTTTAGCACGAACATCTGCTCTCCAGAGCCCTGCAGAGCAGGGCAAGCCCGGTGACTGGCTGAAGCTGTGCTGTGAGTAATGGCTGGACAAAGACACCTCAAGCTTCCCCAGGACACCAGGCACCCAGCTATGCAGACCCTGCTCGGCCAGCTCACTCGGATTTTCTTTGGGTCCCTTTCCATGAGGTAGGCTGTGGTTGTTCTAAACTGTAACTACAGAACACAAACAGCATTCTCTCCCCCACTAGCATACCCACCACAAGGGATGAGCTGGGGTTTCGACGCAACTTGCTAAAACAGAAGTGACCACTGGAACAGGATGCTCAGGGTCCTGTGTGTCTGGGGCAGTAAAATCTCCCCTATTATTATTATTACTTTTTAAACTAGCAATATTTTAATTATTTCTAAAAGCTTTTTCTAGCAATAAATTCCATGTCACAGAAATCAACATATTAAAAAAAACCCCATATATATATACACACACACAACTGGAATCTTGGCTACTGCTCTTTAGCCTGAATGCCCAGTAAAGAGACAGAGCATCTTTTTCTTCTATACTGAAGAACCCTCTATCTTCATGTCTCTTAAGGACTGCATGGATTTGGATTGACCAGGATTAAAGATACAGAGGTGAGGGGGCGACTTCCAGTACCAGGATTAATAATTTGAATACCATCAAAGGAAGTTATTAACAAACATTAATCCTCCCATAACTGCAACTTATTTCCCTGTAAACACTTGCCCAGTTTTATTTTCTGCATTACTGTATGCTACACTTCTGACAGTTAAATTTGCCTGTGACAGAGGAACAGTCTTGTTACTAATGTGATGTTCTGACTAAGGGCCCACAGAAATTTGAAGATAAAAACCACATCAGAGCTCAAGGGCAGTAACATTAACTTTACTATGTAATTCAAATTTATTTTGTACTGGACATAATCGTACTATGCACATGGCAGGCACAAAGAAGTGAGAAATAAACAGCAGGAAAAACTGTAATGCAAAGAGGATGCCATGGAAGCATGCAACTCTGAGATGAGAAGCATCCACACATGATAGTTGGAGATGCCCTGTACAGAAAGCATGTCTCTCAAGCAGGGCAACACAGCTTTCCTCAACAGCCACAAGAAGTGCTCTGACTGCAAGCTATCTTCAGTATGTGCAACACAAGAGACCTACCTTATCTTTCACATCTCTGCTAATTGTCCTTATCTGTAGCATAATACCACAGAAACCACTTGCAGCACCTCATTTGCCAAAACCCCCTTCAAAATGCCAAAACTGCCACATCACCAAAAAAAAAATATCTCAGAAACACACTGTCAGTTTTAGAGCACTTACACACCATGGGACTTAATGCTCATCTAAGTAACACACTCTGGTATTAAGCAAGTAGCTTTTCTCCCCAGTACTTATGGCTCAGGCAAACTCCAAACATGCCATATGCTTTTTGCTTCACTGGCTACAGAACGTGTCAATGCTCTTTTTGAAGAGAACATCCCAGTCTTTCCAAGCCCCAGTTTCTATAAGCATCTTTTTCAAACACCTTACTTTCATGACCTATAACTGAACTTACATGTTAAAAAAAAAACCAGTTCATTAAAACCTGCATTTTTATAATTTTTTTCTTGATGGTTTTTCCAAATTCCAAAGTATAATTAACTTTTGAGCAATAAACTTCTAAGCTGTGGATACAAACATTTCTGCTCAAGCAGTTTAACAAACCCTACCAAATCAAGCAAAAAAACAATTTAAACACATCCTTTTTTTATTTGCTTATAAAAAGGTCTCCAATACCAGCTTAATTCCAAAAGGAAGTCACTTTTATGTTACTACTTGCAAACACCTTCTGCTTTTCCTAATGTGCTTTCCAAGTCATCGCCCCAAGAAAATATTAGCATCAACCTCAAGCCAAGCTTTACAGCTGCCAGTTATAGACAAACTGAGGTGTTCAAAAGACATAAAGCTTTAAAAATACCCCTGTATTTCAGGAATTTAGAAACAACAGCACATAACCTGATCATCAGATTTATAAAGGCATACACCATTAATGCAGTTAGTCCTACGTTTTCCAGCAAGAACTGTGGAAGAATTTACCACACTCAATATTGGAGTTGCCTGGATGTCTTTCACATGTGGATTTTATGTGAATTTTATACTGTGTGACTTAGTTGCATGCAGTCAGCTTATTATTAAGCAAAAGTGACCATTTTTTCCCATTTCCCACACTTAGTACTACTACTAAGTAATAACATCTTTTTCCCAAGTCTCAGCAGCACAAGCTCAAGTGTTCCTGCCCCACTGAGCTTCATGGGGAGATCCCTCTACAGCTACTTTTGTTAGAGATCAAAGACTCAAAAATAAACGATTGTAATTTCTAACTAAGCAAGTTTTTCCTCCTGTTCCATCATACCCATGAGCTCTAACCTCTCAAAAACCAGACAATTCAAAGTATAAATCATGGTGTACAACAGAGTTCATGCAACTATAGAAATAATTTCAGTTGTAACAACTATCAGACACAATTACTGCCAGACTCCCCCCTCCTCACTTCAGGATAGGGAGCATTTCTTTACCATCTCACCTGCAAAAACCTGTTCAAAGACTATTACCTGATCACAATCTGATAAAGAAAAATACCACGGTCTGAACAAATTTGACTTATCCCTTGAACTGGAGAAGTGGATACACCCCAGTCCTTATTTTACCTCCAGAAGCATGAAGAACTGGTTTCACATGGAAAGAGAGCCAAAGCATCATGGTAAACAGAATGGAGCTTATTCAAATTCTGAGTAGGATTTCGTTAGTATCGGTATCTGTTCACGGAATTGTTTAGAGCTGGGTGGATGTCCTCCAAGCCACAGACCAGGAGCAGAACCTACACCTGCTCACAACTAAGACCATCTGCATTATCATAAAAACCTTCTTTTTTGATTCTTACTACAGACCTGCAGTATAAACTCTGTGAGGGATCTATAATACTGCACATGAAAACTGACACACAAGAAGAAGGAAAAACCCAAATAAAAAGCCAAGCTAAAGACTCTGCATGCTGCTGGTGAGAGTGACTGCACTCCCATTATCCTATCTCTTCATCAGGTGTGAAGCCACAAACCTGGATGAAGTGGAAGAGACAAAATAGTAATTATGGCATTTATCCCCCTGGTAAAACTTTACACAAGTAACATTTGCAAAGCACAACAGCTTGCTTGAAAGTATTTTTACTGGGCACCTGAGAAGAAAGCCAAGAAAGAAGTGGGGAACCCAGGGATTTTGGCAATTTAGCCCAGGAAGCACACTCATGCTGCCCCTACCAACCAGTAACCGTGGGTAGCTATTACAGTGCTGTAAAACTTTACTTAACAGGTATTAAGAACTTCAGAGCCAAAAAAAAAACCCCCACAACTTGCATTTCCCCTACAACACATTACATTAGTGCTTGGCTTTCCTGCCTGCCTATTGCCAAAGTTCTCAGGCTACTGTTAGCATTAAGGCTGGAAACTATGTAAAGCTCCTGGTCCTAATAAATAAGTAAAACCCACCAAGTTCCTTTTCAAACAATCTGAATTTTACAAACTGTTTAAAAGGAGCAACAACATCCGTTAGGGAAAGGGCTGCAAACAGCCCCTTTGCTCAAATCAAGCTGTAACACCTTTCATATACACCTTCTGTATCTGAATTTTGACATTTAAAATTATGATGATGGAAAACATAATTTCCACACATAAATGAACGTTGCAATAAATAAATGCGGTCAGAAATTTAAATTTTGCATTGTTTGTTTTCTCAGGTTGTGCCAAATAAGAACAAACTAGCTGTGTTCATTCTGACTGCTGCTGTGCAGAGCCTGAGGCTTTAGGGTCTCTTGAGTTTACAGGTTGGTTTGTGCACAGGCTCATAGAAGGATCCGTGACAGGACTCCCAGATTTATCAGGGGGCTGGCACCAAATGGGGAAACACCTTCCTTCACAACATCCTTCCGCCCTGTCTTCTGGAATCTGGACAAACAGTTGTACGACCTCCCCCTGAGTCCATCTGTGACAACCAGGCAGCCATCACAGACTGACAGGAGCTTCCAGAAACCAACAATTCAGCCCAATTCCTGTGTAAGAAGAGGAGCTGTCTCCCTTGCAGTATCTGTGCAGAAGAGAAGGTACCTGTGCTCAGTGATTTGGCTACCAAAATTATCTCTTTTCATGGCCAGAAGGGAAAAAAAAAAAAGGAGGAATGCATCATCAAACAAAACAAAGCCCAAACTGGGACTTCAACTCCAAATAATGTGCCAGGAATGCTCTCAGTAATTTGTCCTTGAGGTTAAAAAAAAATAAGGATGAAGAATTTCCCTACTTAGATGTCAGCTTAGATGTGGAAAATTCAAATAGCCTGTACTAGCAAATAGACTATATGGTTTCAGGTAAAACTGCAGCAATGAATGACTTTTAGCAACAGCCTACACTAGAATCAAATTCCTGTTCTTAACCATTCCAACTCCTAAGCCTGAGCTTAGCCTCACTCAGAGGAAAATTAAATCCAGGATATGCACCAGCTAACACACAAAATTATATATGCCATATATAAAATTCATATATGTCAATTCCAAATCTAACATTTCAGAAAAACATTCTTAAGCCACTTGAAAGCACTTATTGAAACCCCATCAGGTAAGAATTGCTTCAGAACTCAAAAGCAGTTTAGTATTATAAACAGAGAAGCATTCTTTATCAAGTTGACCAGAATAAAGTCTAAAATACTAAAAACACCCCCCAAAAGCTTTCATCTGCATATATATAAAATTCTCAATGGCTTGGTAGCTGCACAAGGTCTACTGAACAACATCCCATATCTTAAAACAAAAACATAACCCTGAGGGATGACAAGTCATGTAGTAAGTTCAAATATTATTCCAAACGATAATCACTTGGGATCCTCCTTTTTAAGCCCATCTCTCTATGAACTGAAGAGGCTTATACATTTCTAAGTCTTCTGCACTGCTATTCCAGAAGTCACAGCTACTATCTGACAACATCTTGCAGGAGCCATTTCAAATATCAAATTGAATTTCCATGGGCCAGGGTCCTGCAGAGACACACACACACGAGCAAGCCTGACTCACTGGAGCTAACCAAGGATATTCTTACTGCTCACGGCATCTATCAGAATGTGCTCTGAACAAGCCCAAATGAAAGCAGGAAAGCTGGCAGACACCACCACAGCCTTCTCTACACTAGAGATCCCAGCACTGTTGTTGGGAAAGGTGGGCTTCTTCACCCAAATTCTTAGTCAGAGGAAAGCCAAACATTTAGTCAGTGTAAGTCCATGCTGACAGGTGCAAAAGCAAATCTGCTAACTGGTTAACTGGTCCAAGAGACACAGATACAACCCCAAGTTCTCCAGCCCCAGCAAACACTACCAAGAAACACAAGGCTGTAAAGCTTTCTCTGCAGGGTAAGGACCCATGCCAGTCAATTCTAATTTAGGATTTGCTTCCGTTTCAAAACAAAGTCATAATAAAAATAGTTCGTCTCCACGTCTGGAATATCCATTTTATCTCTGACCACGAAAAAGTCTTCAGGAAACATCACAAACAATTCCAGCAACTGAGAAATGTTTACATGAGGAAATGCCTGTTGGTGCTTTTAAAGTTATCCATGCTTCATTAACACCCTCCCAAAATTCCCACATTTTTTAAACATCATCTGATAAACAGGGGTTGTTTTTTTTTTTGGTCTCTTGTAGCTTGTAATGAAATACCTTTGCTAATATTAAACATTATAAACCCATGATTCTCTGTTTTCCCCACACTCACTAAGATGATGAGAACACTGACAGAGTTGGAAATATTAAAAAGAAAAATAATGCAGAAAAATATTCCAAGATTATTATTAACTGCAGGAATGGGACTCCTTTTCTTCAGCCTTGTCACAAAGTAAGCTAGTGCTAATCCATTAAGCATATTATGAGTTTGGCGAATTAAGACTTAGATTAACAGGGCCACCTCATTTTCCAAAACAAGGTTCTGTGCATGTTTTTATTATAGGTATTGTTCTGGATAAACAAAAACCTCATGTATCCCATCAGATTTCCTCATAATTAAGCTATTTAAACTCAAGATGTGATTCAGAATAGAGAGCTTGATCTAGTTCACAGCAAAAAGGAAATCTCAGTAGATGCCAGGACAAAAACTACACAAAGGACACCACAGCAACCTTTATTTTTGCATGTGTGACTTTAAAGGTTTATAACATAAGGGAAAGAAGAACTCCTCTATCACCTACAGCATGCTGTTTAACATCACAAGACACAAACTGTACCTGCTCATTCAATGTCTCTTTCACATAAAAGAACGTTGCTGGCCATAAATAGACTGTGGTTCTGGCTTAAAAATGAATTTAAAAGCAAACTGAGCAAAAAAAAGAAAAGAATAAGGTCCTAACTGAGCATACAAAGAGCACGGAGGTCTTAGCATCTGTTGGCCAAGATGACTAGACAAGGAAGCACACTACAACCATCGCAGCCTGGAGGAACTCGAGGCCTGCAAGCAGTGACACACAGCTCTGTGGAGGAAAGTCTACTTAGCTAAAATGAGGAAATAAACATTTTGAGGTATGCATTCCACCCCAGCACAACATGTAAACGTTCCCCATCAGGTTTGCTGATTCAGGGCATCTCACACAGTTCCATTATTCCAGGAAACATATAATATTACAAGAGAATAAACTGTCACATCATTGGCATTTAAAACAAAGGTCATTGAAGCCAAATTTAATTACTACTTGAATGGCGTGGGGGGAGAGGAGAAGAAGAAAGAACAAAACCAAGAATGACTTCCAGATGAAAGCGATCTTACCTATTCCGTAGGCTTTAGCACAGATCCATTGTAGATTAGCAGCTATTTTTGCTCTGGCTGAATCATAGAGCTCCAAAGGGACAATCTCAACCGCACTATCTGTCAGGGCATCCATTTTTCTTCTGGTACTATCTCCACCCGCACAAACATCAACATCCACCATCTAAAACAAAAACAAAAGACAGCGTTCCCGTACGCCAGCCATCGCTCCCGCTGCATTCTGAAGCCTCGAACAGGAGAGGAGTTGGCTGAGCAGAGCACCAGCGCGCATGATAGCGGGCACAATACAGTGGGCTGAACACCACAGGCCCGGCATCCTTCAGGATTTTCACTGGAAAGGCTTATTTTTGCGGTTGAAAATGCACTCGGGAATCAAGAGACATCCGAGGCCAGCGCCAGCATCCCTTCTTTGGGAGGCCGCGGTTGTGCTCATAGAAAGCCCTTCGCCAAGGCTACGAGCTGGCGTCAGCGAAAGAAGAAAGGCGCAGCCCCATCACCTGCCCGACGGCTGGAATAAAGAAGGGCTGGGGCGCTCCCTCTCCGCCCTCCCGGCGCTACCCCCCGCCGCTCGCAGCCCCCGCACCGCCGGTCCCCCCCGGCCGCCTGGCAGCCGAACAATGCGCGCAGGTACCGCGGCCTCCCCCCCCCACCTCCATCCCGCACCGCCCCCGCCCCGCAGGGCCGCGCCGGGGGGTAAGGGCAGGCCCGGGGCAGCACCTGCGGCTCCTTCCCTCGCCTCGCCCGGGAGAAGCAGCAGAGGTTTCTCGCCCGCACCCCCATGCCCGCGCCGCCCCGCACCCCTCGCCCCGCCGGGCGGCGGGAAGCCAAGCCGCGCCGGAGGAGGGCAAGGGGGGACGGCGGCTCCCCCTCCCCGCCGCGGCCCAGCCCGCATCCCCGCCCCCACCCGGGAGGAGGAGGAGGAGAGGGAGGAGGAGGAGGGAGAGGGGCGCAGCCCACCCGGCGCCGGGAGGCTGCTCCGCACACGGGAGCCGCCGAGACCCCGCCGCCGCTCCCCCCCTCTCCCGCCCGCCGCGGCCTGCAGGCCCCGCCGCCTCACCTTTCCGCGCTACCGCTGCCTCATCCCCGGGGCGGGAGGGGAGGGGGGGGGGAGGGCAGCCACCGCCGCGGCGGCGCCCAGGGCCCCGGGGGCGCGCCGAGAGGCGGGAGGAGGCTCGGCGGGCCGAGGCCGGCGCCGGTGCAGGATGGCGGCCGGGAGGGAAGGAGGGAGGGAGGGAGGGAAGGAGGGACGGACGGAGCCGCCGCCGCCGCCGGGCCGGGGCTGCCACCGCTCGGGACCGCGCGCGCGCGCATGCGCCCGCCCCGCGCGCGCGCCCTGCCGCTTTCCTCCTCCCCCCCTCCCTTCCAGCCGCCTGCCTCCTCCTGAGCCGGCCGGGGCGCGCGCGCTCGGCGGGAAAGGAGGCGGGGCCCGCTGCCGCGCGCGCCGCCAGACCCGGGCCGCGGGGGGGGGGGGGGGGGGGGGGCGCAGCAGTGCGCAGGCGCGAGGTCCGGCCGCTCGCGGCCCTCGCTAGGCAACCGTTGCCGGGGGGACGGGCACCGGGCGGGGAGCTCGTCCTCCGCTCCGGCCCCGCCACAGGCCCGGCGGCGGGTGGGAGCCCGGCCCCGGCCCGCTGTACGGAGCTTCCGGCGGCTGGGCGAGCCCTCAGGCCTGCGGCACCCCGCCAGGCCCTTGGCCCGCTCAGGCCGCGGGCAAGGAGGGAGGGAAGGGGCAGGCCCACCAGCCAGCCACCCCTCCGGTGGAGGCCCCGCGTTGTCCCGGGGCCGGTCTGCGCCGTGGGGGAGTCGTGGCGGTCAAACCCGGGGTGAACGGCGAGAGCGGCGTGGGCCGGTCCCCCGCAGGCCGGGGGAGCAGCTGGCAGGCAGAACCGCAGGACCGGGTGCCGCTGACCCCCGCCACCGCCCGCCCGCTGCCCCCTTCCCCCGAGCAGCCTGGGAGCGGTGTCCTCGTCGCCCTCCCTTCCCTGCGGTGTCACGGCCGGAGGTCTCTTCCCTTGGGCCCCGCTCTAAGGCCGGGGAGCACGGGAATGCCTGAGAGACTTTGGCTCCCGGCTGTAAACCACCAGCTCCAGGAACCCTTAGGTACACCATAACGTGCTTACTGGCAGGAGGGATCGAGATCTCTCCCTGCTGCCAGCCACACTTGGGGAAACAAGGGATAATCAGTGATACTTTTCTTCAGGTTATTACAAATAACTCCCCCCAAGGATTGGACCTGCCTCTGTCTGCTCACGATCCAAGGATGTCAAGAGACGATCCTCAGGCAGAAGCCTGCCTCACACATCTTCCTTAGCAAATAGGGAATTCCTCTGCCTGGTGTGTGTGTCACGATCCACAGCTAAAAGCAAGAAATGCTTGCCAAGTGTAGTGTGTTGCTTGTTGTTCTTCGCTGGGAGCAGTGAGACAACCGCAATCCGCTCAGAAGCTGCTGTGTACCAGCCTGCACAGAGAGCCTCCCCATCATCCTGCCCCGTGCTGCACACTGTGTCCGTGGTCAGAACGAGATCCTGCGGATTAACTCGCTGGGCAAGTGAGTTTTGGGGCTCATCTGAGGAGTCAACCTACACGGTGGAGTAGAGGTTTGAGCCTTTAGTGCCTGTGCTGGGCAGAATCAGCTCAGATTCTCACAAGATCCAGCTAATGAAAATGTGGTTACGAGTTGAGTTGTACAACAGCGACAGCAGACTGACCTGCCTAATTTTGTTCAAATTCTCAGGTTTTGCTGTGTGCAACTGGGAAATGATGTGAATGTATATTAATGAACAGGATGCTGAGGGAGGGGGGTCGAATAACCTTCCCTGGATGTGTTTAAAAAGAAAGGTAGATCAGGTATGTAGGGATATGGTTCAGCACAGGATGGAAACAATTAGACTTGATGATCTTAAAGATCTTTTCCAACCCTGGGATTCTGTGTTTCAAACCCACTGAAGATTAATTTCTGTCTGCCTTGAGATGTGACATATTTATTTCCCTACGTCTTGTCAAAGTGCAAGTGGTGAGCACTCTGCTGCCTGTCACCAGGAAGTGCGATCCGGTGTCCAAAGGTTACCCCAGCCGCTGCCATCCTGTGTGGCTGCACGCAACGCAAGCCGATGCCCTTCGCAAACAACTTGCTCGTTGGTTTGTAATCTCCATTCGAAGAGTTCAGCTTTCAACAGAGTTTTTCCAGGCTGGAACAGGCTCCTCTTGTTTTTAGATTAAGTGTTAGGGCCCAAGCCAAATCCCCTTAAACTCCAGAAGAATGTTTTCAGCTCTGCAGTGGTGGGTCAGGCGTTGTGTGGGCTGTGGAAGGAGAACACAGACCCTTTGACCCAGAGCAGGTGACCTGTATGTAAGGGTGAAGGTGCAGCCAGGAGAAAACAGACCTGCTTTTTTGCCTCTGCCCTGTTTTTGCTGAGGGTAAAGAATGGATCTGAAAGGTTCCAAAACCTACCAGAATCACGCCAAAATGTGTCTTCAGGGGGTGGCAGATGACGCCTGCAAAGCCAAGCCAGCATCACCTGCACTCCTGAAGCTCTCTGAAGGGAAAAAGTGGGAAAGGTTGGCTCAAGAAACCGAACACTGGGGACAAAAGGAGGAGAACACTCCTTTTCCAGGCTGCCCTTGGGGTCCTTGGGATCCCTTTCACACTGCACCATGCTCCCAATCTGTGTGATGCATTGCCATCCTCCAGCCCACTGTGACATGAGCCGCCCCTTCCGCCTGTGCAGAGACACCCTGCCTCACGTGGGGCACGTGTGTGTCCTCATGTGGAAGCCAAAAACCGATGTCTGGGGAAACTTGGTGGTTGCTGAAGTGGTTTGTCAAGAACTCAGCCCCATCCCACTCCGGTGTCCTCAGGATTGTCTTGGAGATGATGGACCTGCACTTAGAGTGGGAGGGTCGTTGGTTGGTTGCTGAATGTGTTTGCTTTTTCCTTGAGAAAAATAAAGAAATCTCCCATATTTGGCAGCAGCAAATTCATGTTGCATACCACTTGTTTCCTGGGCTCCAAAACCAAAGATGTTCAAGGCTTTCCTTCTGGAAAATGGCAATACATTGCTTTTCCCTATGAACTGATTTTCCTATTAGGCTCCTGGATCCCTTAACCATTCAGGGTGACCTGACAGGTACTGCACACCTTGTCTTCCAGCAGAACTCTGAGGTTAATCACCAGCATGCAACGCCTCTGAGAAATGACCACGTTCAAACACGGCACCCATGACAGAGCCAGCCCCATGTGCTGCCAGGAGGAATGCCTGGGATTTCAGCTTCTTCCACCGGGTTCCATTTATCAACATGGAAGACTACAGGTGGAATAGGAACATAGTCCCTCATCAGGTGTAATTTATACTGTGAAATAATGTGCAGGCTGTAGAGTCTGTGGAGAGGGAGGGCTCTGTGTGATGTCCCTACCTGCTCTTAGTGGTAAATCAGGAGAAGAAAGCTGAGCAAGGGGCCTTGACTTGGGGATTTCAGGCGTGCCAGGGAGCCTGACTTCTGCTTCGTTTACTTCCCTCTGCCACGCTTTCCAAAGTGGTGATTTCCCCCCTTTGGCCCTTTCTTCTTCCTCTCCCCAGGAGATGAAGAGTCATGAGCAGGAGAGAGAGACACTTTCCCTCTGCCAACCCTGCAATCGCTGCCCACAGCCAGCCGGGGTTCACTGTACCCCACAGTTAAACCCTGCTCAGGGGGGTTGCTCCAGGCAGCGTCGCCATGGAGTGAACAAGAAGCACTTTGTGCTGGTGGTTGCCACACTCCTCTTCCCTCCAGCTGGTTTGTAACCCGCATCCTCCGGCTGCCAGCTATCGGCATTGCTGGGGGGAGCACTTGTTAATCCCCCCCCTCCTCTTTGGCAGTGGGTGAATCAGGAGGCTCGGTTTTGGAAGAGGTTCTGCCTTCAGTCCTGCTCAGCAGCTCCTGCCTGCGCTCGCAGGAACAGCCAGAGAAGCCAGTTGAATACATCAACAGGAGTTTGTTCCCATTATCCTTCCCTAATTTCCACGATGGCCAGAACCACTGCAGACAGTGGCTGTGAGGGAGCAGGCTGTGTGCCCTTGCAGCCCAGGCTGCCCACAGCCCTCTCCTTACCTCGCTATTTTCGACCCTGCACTAATTTTGAACCATGCTTAATTCTGCAGGGCCTCGTTTGCCCTGGCGCTGAGCACTTAATAGCCCCAGCTGGGATCGACTTAGAGCCTGGGCGCTTCTGGAGGTCACTGGTGGATGCTGGTACTGCCACTGCAGGCTGCTGGGAGGAGGAGAGGGCTGTCTCCTCTATCCACCGGCTTTAGCATCTCCCAGCATGTGCAACAAAATTTAGGAAAAGCTCTGTCTTCTTAGGAATTTGCTAGGGAAGATGGAGTCAAAAAGACATTTAAATGTCACCTGAGTGACCGGCGCCAGGGTACCGGGATGTGAGGGTGAAGGGGGAGGCTGTCAGACCCCCCCTGCTGCTTCTCTGACAGCTTCAAAACATCTTTCTTGCACAAAATTGTTTCCCCTGAAGGTTCCTTACAGCTTTGAGGAGGAGAGAGCAAGAGATAACCCTCAGCCACAGTGCAGGGTGATCAACACCACCACCGGAACAGCTCCTACAGCATGACACGGGTGTCGGTACTTCCATCCATCCTGTAACTCGTGAGGAATATGCAGAGACACAGCCTTGTGCATGGGGGAGCCACGTGCAGCAAGCCCTGTTCCTCATGCAAAGAAAGAAAACCAATCAAACACTGACAACGGGACCCTCCCTGGGTCGTGCATCCAGCCTGGCTCCCAGGGCAACGTGTATGCAATGCAGCCACAGTGCTGGGAAGTGCAACAGATTGTCGGATTTATTTCCTTTCCCCTTGCTTAAAAAGTCTGATGGGTATTGAATTATGCTGGGGAAGCACTGCTCCACATCTCTGCCTGCCCTTTGGGCCTTCCCTGACCTTCCCTAGCCGCCCCCAGGGCTGCTTGTGCCCCCCAAAACCCAGGGACTGTACTACTGGGGAGCAAATGAGCCAGGCAGGGACCACCAAGAAGCTCTGGTCCCGAGAGAGGGGCTTCCCCTCCCCACTGGCATCACTGTGTGAGGGCAATCCCCATCGCATTTAAAATAACACTTCTGTCAGCTCTTATCTTCCAAGTGTTGCACAAATGTTAATTAATTAATGGGGGAAGTGCTGGCAGAGGGAGGGTGCCAGATCGCCCTGGCTCTTGAGGGATGCTCCAGGCTTTCCTTTGTAGGATGCTCCCTCACGGGCTCGTGGTTACCTGCAGCGGTTGCAGCGCTTGGCAGTGGGTTTTAAGTGCCAGCGTTAATAATAGGAGAGGGTTTAGTGTGAGATGGTTTTATCGATGAGATTATTTATATTTCAAGTCCCTGGACTATGTTTAGGAGGGTGGAGGGTCAATAGCATTTACAGCCCAGCGGGTTTTCCAGTGGGACTTTGATCAGGAGGTTTGGCCCCTGCGTGCCTTCCCTGTGTCACATCCTTCCCTGAGCAGCCCTAGCCAGAAAGACCCCAGGGACTGGCTGGGGGAGTGCTGAAAGGTTTCTGAGTGTTGCCATGGTTTAATTAATGAGCAAATGAGGGTTTTTTTTCCCCCCATGTATTTCTATGTATCCCAATATTCATTAAACCCTTTCCAGCAGTCATGTTGGGGTAGCACTCAGGCAGAAATCAATCGTGATGGGAACAGCTTGTTTGCTTTACCCAAGTGATTTCTTCTTAAAACACTTTGTTTTCCTAAGGACACTTTGGAAAGCAGAATATTTACCACGGATGCGAAGAGAGCAGGACTTCAACTTTTTCACCATCATTTAAAGGTTATTGGAAAGCAGGGACTAATTGAGAGGCAGAAGAAATGGATAGTAAAAGAATAAACCCAAGTGAATTCCAAGATGCACCATCCTCCCCCCTGCTCCTGGCTGATCGACCAAGCTCAGCACCTTCATCACAAGAAACACTGGTTAGGTTTGTGGCTGGAGCAGTCCAAAACTGGTACCCCAACAGCACTTAACCCTCCTGTCTCCCCTGGGCTAGTGCGTGGAGGGATGCATGGAGCCAGAGCTGCCAGCTGGGCCCTGGACAGTCACCTCTGCACTCCCAGCCGTGGGGATGGATCTGACACTGGTGATTCTCTTTTGCTGTGTCAGGATTGCATTCTGATCTGGAGATTTGGGGGTGTTTGGGGGAAAGGGCTGTCATTCCCTGGGTTTAAGGCTTCCCCCTTCATCAATACAAACAACATGGCCCTGGCCTGAGGGGGCTGCACCCCGACTCTCTCTGGGCGAGGGATATGCCAGGCTTCAGCCCAGGGGGTTTGTGAAGAGCTAAAACTGCCTCAAAAGCAAAGTAAAGCTCCTCCAGACCCCCCGAGCAGGGTCTGGGGGGACAAGGGGCTTCCTGCTGCAGTTCCACTGTTCCCATTCAGGATTTTTAGCTCCCAGTTCACCTTGCGGCCGGCTCCACCCTGGGACTGAGCCCTTCACTAGGCAGCCCTGTCCCCTCTCGCCCTGCCAGAGAGGTGCCAAAACCAAACCTGGCTTCCTCACCCCCTCGGGCCCCCTCCAGCCCGCACACGCTGCACATCAACATGCTTAAATCTGTAGCCAGGGCAATATGTTAATGTACCAATTAGTCAGAGTAATTGAAACATCCCGATCCTGCTCGACCGGGTCCAATTTACAGCGAGAACTCGACGGCTGTAACACTCAACACAGCGAAACAGCCACGCTGGCACCTCGAGCCACCGGCACGACGCCTGGCTGATGCACTGCAGAGCCTGTCCCCATGCTGCCATCAGGGATGCTGACACCCTGGGGCCCACAGCACAGCCTTTGCTGCTGCAGGGGATGGCACACGGGCTCCCCACACTCCCTGAGGTGCCCGCTGTGGGGTATCACCTCTAATCCCTCCCACTGGCTAGGGCACACGCTGGCAGGGGCAGCCTGCGGTGCTGTGTGGGCAGGATGTGACCCTGCACTGGGACGGTCCAAGTGAGGAGAGAGGCCACAACGCTGCAAGCAGCACCCGGGGCTGGAACGCAAGGTGTCTGGGGGGGCCCTGTCCTGCTGCGATGGGACAACCTCACTGTCCCCATCAGAGTGGGCATGTGGCCACAACTGGGGCCATCAGGACCTGGCTCACGGCCCCAGTCACACCACATACAGTGCCGGACCACCCCGGCTCCCATGGGTGCTGGGGCTGACACCTGCCCAGCATCACTCTGCCCTGGCCCCCCCCTCACTCCCCAGGGTTCAGAGCTGGCTGAGAGCAGCCGGTACCACCCCAGCTGACCCTGGGAACTGGGGTGGTGAGACCCCTGGGGCTGCCAGGAGCACGCAGAGAAGGCAATGTTGCTGAGGACACCCACGTCCATGGGGCTGGGACATGGGTGCTGCTGTCTGTCCTGCCAGGGAAGATGAGACTCCTGGCAGACGCCCCCCAGACAGGCAAAGCCCCGGCAGCGCTGACTTACCGGTGGGAGCCACTGGCATCCTCACAGCCTTGGGGGTTGCAGGGGGCTCTGGGCTGCAGCCTGCAGCCTGGGAGCCCATGGCACGTCCTGTGAGCTCAGCGCCGGGGGCTCAGTCCCCACCAGTCCCCAGGAAGTGCTGGGGGGAGCGGGACAGCGCAGCTCTCCCCAGCATCACTGGCATTGCCATGGCAACTGCTGAATGACTCACGCTCATTTATGAGTGACATCAGAGATGCAGAGGAGGGGGCCGGGGGCTGAGGGCAATGCTGGGAGCAGATATTCCCGGTTTGGTTTTGCTGGTTAAAACTAGAAGGTTTTGTGCAGGGAAAACACCCAGAACCAGCTCTGCACCCCCAGGACAGCATTTCGCCAGGGTCTGGGTGTTACCATGCCAGAGACCCCCGGAGTTGGGAGGGGAGGAGATGCCAACATCCCTCCATCAGCCAGAGCTCTGCCCAATGCTGCCCAGTGCTGGCAGCTGGGCACAGAGGGGGCTGGGACAGAGCGGGATGGGCACCCCGGGGAGATGGGACCCTCTGCCCTGTGCTGCCTCTGGGCCTCAATTCTGTTCAAAACATCAACCAGGTTCAGGAAAATAGTTTAGAAATCACTTGCCTTGACTGGCTTTGCCTCTCTTCAGGGGGCTCCTTGTCGCTGGTGATGCTGTGCCCATGCAGCATCCCCCCAGCATCCTGCCCACACCGCTCCCAGGCTCATCAGATCAAGCCCAGCGAGACAGAATGAAGTATTTTTAGTAGGATGAGAGTCCTCACAGATGCTCTGTGCTGAACGAGAGCAGCACCAGGTCAGACAGCGATGCAGCAGCTCCACAATCTCTGAGAAATAAACTTACCCCTTGGAGCAGCCCCGGGGGCATCACTCAACCCTCTCCCCACCCAGACACCCTCGCTCCTGGGCATCCCTCCTTATGGGAGGCTGGGATCAGGGAACCCAACACTCGAGGCTTTTATTTTTAGCACAGCAAACTCTAAATACAGCCCACGGTAAACCACGGAAATCTGAGCAACTGCTGGGCCCAGGAAGTGACGGCACCGGGGAAGCCCGCGGCAGCCAGTGCCCCACTGCCAGGTCCCCCTGGGGAAAGACACCGTCCTGCTTCCAGCCCCCCAGGCTGGATGAAAACACAAGGCACTGAAAACTGCTTACAGGTTGAGGCTGTGTGATGCTCCTGCAAGATGGAAGAGGGGACTGGCAGGAGCAGGGGAAAGGCAGGAGCAGAGGAGCACCCCGTGATTCATCGCACGCAGCCTGGCAACCAGCTCTGGGGTAGGGGTAACGCAGATGGAGGAGCGCTGCCGTGATGCTGAGCCAACAGCACAGGAACAGGCAGCCAGCAGCCTTTTAGGGATCAGTTAGAAGGGTCCAAGCTATTTTCCTTTTCTCACACGCTTCATGGAGGAGCCGTGTGGGTTGTGGGGGGATTCAGCAGCCCACCGCACCTGGTGCACCCCAGCTGGGGCTGAGCTGCTGCCCAGCTGTGGGTACTACACAGGCACAGGGTGCAGATCTAACCCCCCTGAAGTGCCAGGAACTTCAGAGGGATAATCCAGAGAGACGATCTCAAGAGATATCCTAACCCCCCCCCCCACCCCTTGCACACTGGGAAAAGGCCGAGGTGATTCAGGGAGCAGGTTCAGGGCAGGGTAGGGGCTGTGCTGTTCCAAGGGCTGCCTGCCCTGTGTAGCAGCATCGGGGAGCAACCAAAAAAATTCAACCACTGCTGGTGGGTGGGAGCTGCCGCAGGCACAGGACTGCCAGGCACAGGTTGCCTGCGGAGCAGTTCTTCCCCAGAGGATAAATAGAGGATCACAGCCACATAAAGGTGGTTTATGCCCAAGCTGCAGCTCATAAAAGCCAGGTAACCACATCATGCACGAGGCTTTGATGGGTAATCTCTTTTGTGGGGTGCACCAGCAGCCACTCAGCCCTGCTCAGCACCCAGATGCTCTCACAGCCCTTGCCAAGAATTAAGCACGAAGCTTCGACAGCCGCTTGAGCCCTGGAGTGGAACCAGCTCGACCAGCTCAGGGCACAGCACAGGCTGCTTCCCGGAGTGGGAGAGCTCCTTGTGCAACTGCTGATGCCATCGCTAACAAACCTGCTCCAGAGCTGCAACTCTCCCTGTAAGAGCAGCAAGGAAGCAGCACCAGCAGTGGGGAAGCAGCAGCAGGGCATCCCAGGGCACAGGATGTGTGCAGGACCCCAAGACATGTGGTCTGCATCTTCCCAGCTCCTGCTTTAACCAGCGCCGCCAAGCACCAGACCCCGGGAGGCATCAGCCACACTGCCAGAGAGCCCAGAGCAACCTGTGACTCCCCAGAAGCCCAGGGGACACATGGGGGCTCCTGGCCCAGGCAATTCATCTCCACCCTTGGGTCTGAGTGAGCTGGTCAGATATCCAGGTTTATTTTGGTCCAGTGGGGTCTGGCCCAGCACATCTCGAGTTACTGATGTTCCTTCCAGCGACCGGATTCCTGGTGACACGGGATACACAGGGCTCGGGCACCGCTGACCCTTCTCAGGTCACACTCTCTGGCAGCCATGCCAACGCTCTGCACACACGTACGCTGCAGCTCTGCCCACTTCCAGGGCCAAACCATGGGATTGAGAGCCCAGTTGGGAAGCGCAGGTCTCACAGGTGAAGCAAAGGCTTTGGAGCAGTGAGGGAAAAGCCTTTGCCCCAATAATTCTGCCCCAAACACACTTCCCTATAGGAAAATACACCCAGCAGCTTCCAGAGCTGCTGCTGCTTCAGGTAAATCCCTCTGAGGGCAAGAGAGGCATTAAAACCCTGAGATCTATTGCAGAGCAAAGGACCAGGTTGTGGCCAGGAGATTCCAGAGCAGCATCTGGCCCTTCCTTTGGCTTCTGCTGAAACCAATGCTGGGCAGACACATTAGAGGAGCATCACTGGCCAGGCAATCCTATGATGCTTTGCTCCTTTTTACAGGTGAGTCTGGCTGGTGACTGCCAACTCATGGGTGAGGGGAGCTCTGATGGAAGGAAAAATCCCAACCTCTGCACAGCTCCCACCCCTCAAGGGACTAGGAACAACTCAGAGCCTGGTTCGTGCTGCTGGCAATGCCTCACCTCACCCACACCTGTGTTTTCCAAGCACAACCTGTACTTACCTTCCCCACCCTCGGTAGCAGGGCCGGTGGCTCTTGGGCCAGAGCAGCGGGGAGCCTCTGTCCTTATCGCTGCCGTTGAGCGCCAGCGACGCGTCCCCGTGCCGACAGCACACTCCTCATCTGGAGCTGACAAACACTACGCCAATTACAGCCCATCTTGTCACTCAGAGAGCAGTGCTTTTTCATTTCCAAGGTGTGGATTTCTGCCCAGACCTGCTGTACCAGTTCAGTTCAAGCAGCACCATTATCTAATGATACACCACAACCTGCTTTAAGAGCTTTTGTCTTTTGGTTGTTGCTGTTGATTTCATTTTAAATCAGTGGAGAGCCAGACCTCTGACCTGTCCCACAGCCCATCTTAGGGCTAAGTCCAACTTAGGGGCTACCTAAGTCCTAAGTCCAACTTAGGGGCTACCAAGCAATTCCTGCTCTGAGCACCACCGGCATTCACAACCCCACACCCAACAAGCGGCGCTTGGCTGTCACACACACTAATCCCACATCTTTCACTGGATGCAATGAGAATTACTCTGAACTCCCCACTGGTTGCTGTAACTGAGCAAACAGGCTGCCAGTACGTGCTCTTCCCTGCCCCAAACATCCTGTGAGAACAGCAACAACCCCACCTCCCCTCCAGAGAAATAGCCTCAGGTGGTTATGCTCTTTACCTGGTTGCCTCCAGGGCAACAGCACACAGATGGGAAGGCTCAGGGGTGCTCCCAGCTCTTTGCCAAGGAGGTAGCAGCAGCCACATTGGTGCTGCCTTGGCCAGGGGACACCTCTGGGGTGAGCGGCTGCACCTGCCAGCTCTCTCCTTAAGGACGGTCCCCACACTGTGGAAGAAAAGGCTTCTCCATTTATCCATCAACAACGGTGAAGCTCCCCTCGAATGGCATCAGTCCCTCACAGGGGATCACAGACTCACACAATCACAGGGGTTGGAAGGGACCCACAGAGCTCATTGGGTCCAACCCCCTGCCACAGCAGGGTCCCTAGGACAGGGCACACAGGTCTGTGTCCAGACAGGGCTGGAATCTCTCCAGAGATGGAGACTCCACACCCCCTGGGCAGCCTGTCCCAGGGCTCCCTCACCCTCACTGTGAAGTTCTTCCCCAGATTGGTGCAGAACTCCCTGTGCTCCAACTTGAGGCCATCACCCCTTGTCCTGTCCCCACAGACCATAGAAAAGAGGCTGGCCATGTCCCCCTGTGTCCCACACTTGAGATATTGATAAACATTGATCAGATCCCCTCTTAACCTTCTTTTCTCCATGCTGAACAGCCCCAGGTCACCACATCTCATTTCACGTAGCCCTTGCAATGAATTTTACCAACACAACTTTTCCTGAAAAAGAGAGAAATACCTTCCAGGAGCAAACCCAGCCATCTAACTGGGATTTTCCCCCCCAGTTTTTGGTACAGATTTGCTGAGCAGTGATGGAAACACCTCATTTTCTGAGAATCCACCCAAGCAGCTCCACCCACACCGAATGACACCGGCTCTCCCACCTTCACTGCACCTGGAAATGACGCTTCCAAACACCTTGTAATAAATCAAAAAACCCTTTATTTTTAAGATATATTATAAATTTACAACACACACAACAGCAGTGTCCTTAGTGTGTATGTGTGAGCAGGTTCAAACGCTCAGCATCCATTCAGGTCTCGCTCGTGGGTGCGACTCCTCCACGTGCTATGAGTATGCAATCCTTTCAGTCCCATCAGGTCTGGCTTTGCTATCAACCTTGATAACCTCCCTCCAGGAATATATTTCATTAGACAACAGCCACTGCTTAAAAGGATCAAATCAGCAGTGTTTCTTACTACCTCTTTTTGTTTGGCCTTGAGGATTAAGGGAAGCAAAGCCTCCTGGCTTTCCCACCCAGGCAGAGGTCAGCGACCCACGTGAGCACATCCAGAATGAACCCTGAGTTCCACAGGCTCAGTGCCATCCGGCCTAGTTAAGCTCCATAAAAGTAACATGACATCTTGGGAACAGCCGTGCATGCCACACACATCAGTGTCAGTGCCATAGAGAAACAACCGGACGCTGTACCTAAGGGGTTTCTACACAGGTGAAATGAAAACGTGAAGTCAGTACCTGGCAATGGAGTTTTCCGGGTGCTGCCGTGCAGTGAGAGCAGGATAGCAAATCACATTCCTCTACAGTTCATTAAAACTATGATAAAAAGATGCAGATTGAAGATCTCCACAAGTGTCTCTCTTCCCTGCTGCAACAAAGATGCTTTGTTTCATGGGGCTTAGTTGAAAAGAAGATCCAATTTCTTCCCTCTGCCCAAATCATAGAATGGGCTGGGTTGGGAGGGATCCCAAGGATCACAGAGCTCCATCCCCCTGCCACAGGCAGGGACACCAACCTCAGGCCTGGAGCTACACAAGGTTGCCCAGGGCCCCATCCAACCTGGCCTTGAACACCCCCAGACACGGGGCACCCACCCCCTCTCTGGGCAGCCTGTTCCAGCCCCTCACCACTCTCTCTGCAAAGAACTTCCCCCTAATATCCAATCTAACCCTTCCCTCCTTCAGCTTCACTCCATCCCCCTTGTCCTGCCACTGTCTGTCCTTTAACAAGCTGATTCCCCTGCTGTTCCTCTGCTCCCTTCAGGGACTGGCAGGCTGCAATGAGGTCCCCCCACAGCCTTCTCTTCTCCAGGCTGACCCAGCCCAGCTCCCTCAGCCTCTCTTTGTAGGGCAGCTGCTCCAGCCCTCTAATCATCTCCGTGGCTCCTCTGACCCCTCTCCAACAGCCCCACATCTTCCTTGTGTTGGGCCCCAGCTCTGGACACAGGATCCAGCTGGGGCCTCACAAGGGCAGAGTAGAGGGGGACAATCCCCTCCCTGTCCCTGCTGCCACCCCTCTGCTGATGGAACCAAAGCATGATATAAACCCCAAATTCAGGAGGGATTTAGTGCATTTACATTTACCCAAGTTCACATGCTGCAAACAGGGCTGGCGTTAAAGATCTTCCAATCTAGGGCAAGAGGTCCTTATAAAACCCAACCCCTTTTGATATACCTAGATGTCAGGACGCAGGTGAGAGCCACCACCACGACAGCACATAGACATTATCACACCACTTGAGGTTTCCTCCATGGAAACACAGTGCTGGTCCCCTCTGGCCAAGCTCACCACCTGTCCTGCCTCCAGCACCAGCCAACAAACCCTCCAGGTGAACAATCTGCCTGGGAAGAAGCACACAGTGGTTTGCTCATGCCTCAAAGCACAAGGACTTATGATTGGATGGAAATACCTGGCTGCAAGTGCTGCTATTCTGCTAGTTAATAAAAAAAGCTATTTATTAAAAGTAGAAAACCTGGGCATTTACTTTGGATGAAACACTATCCTGCCACACTACTTCTGGAAAGCTGCCACTGAAGTGGAGATCACCGGTCACCCCGGATCTCTTCTGCTGGGGATCTCTGCTGACAGTGTCACTATACATTCATTTGGTGCTATGCTTATTTAAACAGCTTTCAAAATACATTACAAGACCCTCAGCCTGTGAATCACAACACCTAAAATAAAACCCAACCCATAAAATAACAAGTTGTAACAGTCCCAACTGAAAAAGGATTTCAATAACCACTTAAGTGTTTCTTGGATATGAAGATCAAGCTCTGAAAGACAAGTTTGGGTCCAGGAGAGCAAGGAAAGAATCATAGAATAGTAGGGGTTGGAAGGGACCTCAAGAGATCATCGAGTCCAACCCCCAAAAGAAGTGGGGGTCAAGGTCTGGGACATGTCTGGGACAGAGGCTGCAGCAGCCAAGAAGTGGCAATTAGCTGGAAGTGCGTGAGCTTTGCTGGAGCCAACCCTGTGCCTGCTCACCAGAGCTGGAGCACACTGCTGCCTGCTCTAAAACCCATGCAAGGTCATTCTCCAGCTGCCCAGAGAACAGAAGCATCCCTGAAATGGTACAATGATCAGCACACTGAGAAGTAGCTGGGTAAGATGTGCCCATTTCCATCGAGGGATGCAGTGATCCTTAAGGAAGGCTTGAGCACCTGCTCAGGGGACAGCAGGACAGCAGACACTCCAGGCTGGAGCAGACACTGGAGCTTTATCAGGAGTTACCCTCACTCAGTCTCACAGCTCAGGACAAGCAAGGTCTGAGCTGTAAAGCAGCCACTGACTTTTTTTCCCCCAACACATCCCTTTAAATGCATCCCCCATAAAGAGAGTATATGAAGCCCTGAGAACAAACTTCCTTATAGCACATTGCTGCTAAAAATCTCAGTGTTTGGCTGGCAGAATAAGTTACATATTTAAATAAATAGCTAGCTAGCTTGCAAGAGCCACAAGGCAGAAGATTGTCTGTGTCAGCTGATGGGGCAAAGGGCTAGGACTGTGAGAGTCTCTGTGTTGTGTGAGCCACCTACCACCCGTGTCCCTACTTGCCCTCCATCCCACAGGCTTCCCAACGTTACCTGGACCACACTGTGAGACCCTGAAACATGACATGTCTTTGCTAGTTGTGACTTGAACCCAAGGTGCAGGCACAGGACTAGAACCTGTAAATCCTTCCTCCTGCAAGCAGTTCTTCCTTTTTCAAACCAAGCCTACTCCTGGGTGCTGAGGGACCTCTCGCTGCCCCGCAGAGCAGATCCACCATCTCTCTACCCTCCAGCCACAGGCAGCACAGCTCAGGCCCAGGCAAAGCCCCTACCACAGGCACCCTTCACACCTGGAGACCCACCTGCAATGATCTGTCTGTCCTTCTGGGGGGTTGCTAAGAACTGGGCATCAACACCTTTGTTAGTGACTCCATCTCCTGTGATGAAGTAGCAACACACCCCGGTGTGATGGGGGCACCCAGCTCCCTCATCTCATTCATACCCTAACACCACCACTGCTTTGAGCAGTTCCTCAAGCATTCATTAAGCCTCAAGGGTAGTTTTTATTTGTTTTAAACCACCCCCTGTGCCTTGCTGCAATCATCACACCTCCCAAGTCCTGGCCTCTTTCAGCTATAGGCCATCAGAAGCTTTTGAGCTCTGGAAAGACAAGCAGGGCCTCCTTCAAGCTGTGCCAAGCAAGGAAACTCTTTGGCAGATGAGGAAGAACAAACTCTCCAACAGTTCAGCTGCATGTGAGCTCTGGAATAATGAAATCCAGAAATAACCACATCTTCTCCAGCCTCCAAGCATTTTAAAGATGCAGTATTCCTTTCTCCCAAAGGTCTCCAACGCTGCCACGTTAGGTTATGTGCTTGAGCCTGGGCATTCTCACCCTCTATCACCTCAGCAAGGTTTGTTTCACTGATGCTTTCCCCACCCTCACTTCACCTTCATGATCCACACTGGCCCAGCCACAGGGACACAGTCCTGGGTGCAGCTGGAGGTGGGCTGCTCACCCTTGCCATGTGCGTGTCACCGAGGCTCCACTGGCAGAGCAGATGCCAAACTTTGAGCTGAGTGAAGCTGACAGCTGCCCCTTGCTGGGTCTCTCAGGAAGCTCCACAGCCACTCAGCTCTGATCACATATTACAGAAATCCAAAGCAGCATTTCAAGCCTTTGTGGTCTTTTAAGACCCAGATGGCCACCCAAGTATCTGTTGGTTAAGCCTGAACCTGTAACTTCCTCATTCAAAGCCTAAACAACCCCACCAAGCAATGAGAGCTTCAAGTAACTGTGTCTTCTGGTAGTGTTAGGGGCAAAAAGCTTCAGGGAGTAAGGAAATAAACCCAGAAATAACAAAGCCTTTCCTAACACTACAGCATTCAGTCACAAGTACTCACCAGTAGTGTGCTGCACTCACTGGGATGCAGGATCAGGTTCCTACAGTGACAGGAGCAGGTCACAATTTAATGTCAAGCTGTTCTTTGCCAGAGTCCAGGAAAAGTTTTCCTGTTCAATCTGAACAGAAGCAGCATCTCTCTAAAGCTGGGAATTTCTAAAGGCAGAAATAAGTATTTCAGCTGTCATGGACTGGAAAGCTGAACACAAAATCATAAATAAAAAAAAAGAAATCCTGGGATAGAAAGCCAAGATCAAATCTCATGCTGTTTTGATTTCCCAACCCTTCATGTTAATTATGTGAAATTGGCAACTTCAGCTCCTTGACTGCATAACAGCACAGATTAGATGCCAAGTTCAGGCCAAAACTTGTCGTTGGGTTTCGGGTTGCATCTGGTTTTTTGTTGGAAAAAACCCTCAACCACATAAAAAACCCCATCCCAGTGCTTAAGGAGGTGACTTGGAGAGCCATTCAGGGTTCCTCTGTGTGACAAGTCACCTTCATGCTGTTTCAGGACAGGGTTTCTATCTGGTTATGCTGCATTTTGGAGAAGCAGGTCTTGCCCAGCCTGTCTCTCCAAAAAAAGGGCTGTGAAACACCAGACACAGTGGGGATTATGACAGGTATCAACTGTGTTTCACTAATTTTAAACCAAAAAACATTGTTTGGATGTTGAAAGTAACACCTGCAGAGCCCAACTACAACAAAACCCAGCTGGATAGTCACCAGCCAGGTCTGTACCTTAAAGCTCCTCAGTCCTGCCTGAAATCTCAAGTCAGTCTTCTAACACAACAGGGAAGACACAGCCTGATGTTCTCAGTATTTCCACAGTAAAAGTAAGAAGTGGGGTTTTCTTGAATCTATTTCAAAGAAGATAACTTCTAGTGTGTTTTTAAACGTCTTAAACAAGATAAAAACCTAAGTGGTTCTGGTGCTTTATAGATGGAAATTAAAACCCAGTGTAAACAGTCTGAAACAAAGTCAAAGCCCACATTTCCCTTTCCAAAACTATGCACATAAAAAGTGGAAAACCCCCCACTACATGAATATCATGGAATCCCAGACTGGTTTGGATTGGAAGGAACCTTAAAGTCCATCTAGCTGCACTCCCCTGCCATGGGTAGGGACACCCTCTGCTAGCCCAAGTTGCTCAGAACCCCACATATCCCTCCTTGGGTGAGGATGTGGCAGAGTGTGGACTCAGGAACTGCAGCCTACTTCAGAATCCAAGTCTTGGTGCAGCAAGTTCCATCACAAAAGGGATACTGCATCTTTAACACAGCTGATTGAGAATCTCCTACAAGTATAACCCTGGTGGGACTGCAACAACACTAATGCAGAAAAATAAATAGGAAAAAGTAATGTGCTATTTATTAAAAGAATTCCATCACTGAATCATTCTGTTTAAATTATAATGCAAGATAAACTAGTTTGGATAGAAATGTGTTTGCTCTCCCAATATTTGGACTCTTAAAAAAACCCAAACACTTCCTAAGAAGAAATTTTAAAAAGCATTTTATAATTTGATATAGCCATAAATTAATACTGCATGGAGATGATTAATACCCTATGCTAGTGGTCAGTGACCTTTTGTAAACACTAGCCAGATGCTAGCAATGCTGGCTAGAAAACTACTGTCACAGGCCTTTTTAACAAGCATTATCCTCTTGTTTTCCAACCATCAGATTTGCAAATTGTTTTCACAAAACCTTTTCCTATTTTTTGGATAGACTTTATTTTTAAACCTAATACCTGAAAACATAAACAAGTCTTCAAACCTCTTCCACTAACACTAAATCCACAAGGCAATTAACTTCAGTTGGCCATAACTACATAAGCTCTCATGTGAGAGACCTCATTTAAGCAGGATCTCCCTTCCCCTTCCCCTCCCACCTGTCCCCCTCCCCAGACAATCCATGCACCCTCCTTCTGAGGTGAAGGTGAAGCAAGGGACAGGAGGAGGTGGCACAGTGGACTGGCATCCCCCCCTCTACGTGCGATTCAGCGTCTGGAAGATTCGAGAGATCTGTAGCATGACAGGCCCAGTTTCTGGATCGTTCATCCACTGAGTGCTGTTCAAGGGGTTTTCAAGCATATCCTCAAAGGCTGCCAAGAGATGGAAATCACAAGATGGTTAGTAACCTTCCCAGGGAGCCCACAAGCAGCCCCCTCTCACTCTGGGGCTCAGGCCTTTCCTTTGCCAGGGAACCCTCCTAGTATCTCCCTAGGTGTTTTTCTCAGCCAGAGCAGCATTCAATTCAAAACATGCCAAATGTCCAGCAATAGCTCCCAAACCAAAGACATACCTGGCCTGAAACCTCCCCAAGGAGCCCAGAAGCAGCACCTCTCACCCTAGGGCTCAGGGCTTTCCTTGTCCAGGGAACCGTCCTAATAGTTCCCTGTGTACTTTAATAGGCTCTACCTGCCTTCACATACAAACCTGCCAAACATCCAGCAGCAGCTCCCAAACCCAAGGAGCAGGGACTGAAAGACATAGTGCTTCCATCAGCAAAGGTTTTGATGCTTGGGGTCCTTCAACAGCAGGACAGTTGGAGTTGCAACTCAAAGGCAGTGGGGAAGCATCACCCCAAAACAGTGGGAACACACCTCATACGTTTACTGTGCCCACAGCCCAGGGTGTGACAGGCTGTTATGTGTTCCCCACTCCTCAGCATTAAATTCACTACAGACAGAGGCTGATTAAATACTCAGCCTGGATTAGAATCCACCTCACAAAACCCCAAGGACATGGGTTTGAAGAGCTAAAGCCTCAGCAAATGCCTAGACACAGTAGCAGGGAACACGCGACGCAATTCATCCCTTCCTGAAAGCCCATCTTCAAACTGGGTCATTTCCTGCCAACACTCCTGTGGGAAGCCTCTTCTGCAGCTCCTCCTGATTGAGGATTTCCTACATCCCATCCTGGATTTCTCCATGGCTCCAGTGTTTGCCCCAGCACGCTTCTGCCCTGAGAGAGTTCCCAGAAAGCCCTGAGACCACACTGCCTCCATTACCTTTGCCTCCCTATGCTGCGCTTGGGTTGTCCTACAGCTACTCAGAAGAGAAGACTAGGCCAGCAAAGCAGATGCAGGTATGGCTCAGGCTACCCAGGAGAAGCAGCACAGCCCACAGAAAGTGCAGCCCCTTGAGTCCCCAAAGCTCAGAGTTCTCTTTCCACAGAGGCCCTCAAAGCCAGAAGGGAAGTGGCACCTTCCCTCCAAGCAGCATGTGTTTTCTCCTTCCCAGTACCAGAGAGCAGGAGGGGAAAGGCTGGCTGTGCAGACATGACCTCCACCTCTGAACAGTAACAGCAATCCAAATATTTCAGAGCAGCTTCTTCTTTCCATACATAGCTGCCTTTACAGTAAGGTTTGTTGGTTTTTTATTTAAAATGTGCTAATTTTCACTCTTAGGTTGAAACAGCAGCACAGCTACTGCAAGAGCCAAGCTGCAAATTTGTCAGCAAAATGATCCAGGCAATAATTTATAAGCCTTGTGACAGCCACTCAGCTGGGCTACTGGACATTTGGAGCACTCTTGGAACAGGACAAAAAAAGCAGTTGCACATCTGATCTATTCAGAAGTCTCCCAAATGTCAGTGTTGTAAGAGTCCAGCAGACCAAGGTCAGGGGCTTTATTCTCCCAGGAACATTAAGTGTCCAAAGCTCCAAGTGACATTGGTGGGAGCTGCAAGTACCCAGCACCTCTGAAAGGCTCATCATTAATACCTTGCTCAAGGTCATGCAGTGTGCCTATGGAAAAGCCCAGAATAGAGTACAGCCCTCACTTCTCACCCCACTTTGCCTGTATTCTTTTACACAGACCAAAAAGCTTAAAACACAAGATTTATTGATGTTTTTAAAGCATCAAATGCAAACATTCCTTACCAAGATCCATGACGTAAGCAATGTGTAGACGTATCATTAGGAATATATTGTCTGATGTTCATCCAAGCTTTGCAAGTGCATATAATGGCATTTCATTTTCTATTTATATTCTGAGCTGCAGTGTGGAACCCTCGTTGGAAACCAAGAGACCATTTGTTCAGAAATCAGAGTGGGAAGGTTCTGCTCTTGAATTATTTAAAGGCTTGCAAACTCTCCTAATTGCATTTAAAACAGTATTTTTAAAAGCTCTCTTGAAAGAGCTGCACATACACCCTTTATTTAAATCTTCAAATAAATGTTGAGTCCAAAGATGAAGTGCAAAACTTTTCAGATCCATCACAGAACCAACATGGTTCTGTATCATCCCCTAGAGAGACCAACTGGTCAAAGATTGACCTGTCACTGTCAGACCCATCAGTGGGGCACTTGCTGTGCTCACAGCCTTTCTGACCACAGAGCTGAAGCCCAAGCAAGGGGAAGTGTATTCTCAGGTTCATTATCTCAGCTTTGATAGGGAAGGCCTTCACTCAGACTTGTTTGGTTACCCTTCCACAAGTTATCTTCAGTCTTGACCATCAGGCCTCAGCACAGAGTAAGTTGTGCAGGAGACACTCTTGTCTGTCCTGAGAACGAATCAGAGCTCCTCACAGATACTCCTGATTTTTCCCCTGGCAGCCAAAGGCACCTAAAGGCACCTCACCCTAACCCAAAAGGTCTCTTAAGTCCACAAAGACATTGTGATCAGCAGCTATTAAAGTTCTGAGCTCAGCAAGTGCAACCCTGCAGCCTGGGGAACTGGTCTGGCTCCTGGGCAACCCCAAGTTCTGTCTGGGGTTTTGCTGTGTTCAGTATGTCCCAAACAAACAATACATCAGCTGGAAGTGAGGGTACAGACCTGCACCCATCCCACAAAGCACGCTGTCATCACCAGGTCCTGACAGGCAGCCCCAAAGACAGCACACACAGACCCAGAACCCAAGCAGGACTTACCTAGTAGAGTTTTAGGGTTGGTAAGCCCTAACTGTACCACAGGGTTTTCTAAGATGGCTTGGAAGAGAGGGCTATTGGTGTCAATTCCCTTATCTAGGTCCTCTGGAGAAGGCTTCCTGTCTCCCAGCAGCCATTCACACTGAAAGAAACCACCAGGCACAACATGATTGGTTCCATCTGAATCAAAGTCTCCCAAAAGCTCTGACCACGTAGCACATCAAGAACACTTTTCCCCCTCACAGATCAAGCCACAGGATTATTTTCACAGCAGATTACCATTTGGGTGCTGCTCCCACACCTCTATTTCAACAGGATTTGCTGGTATGGCAAAAAAAGGATACCAAGTTTGGATGTTCCAAGGCTCAGGGAAGATGTGTATTACCCAACACACATCCTGTCTCAAAGGAACCCCCCACACAGCTACACCGTGTCAGCCTGAACTATCACCCAGCCCAAGGGGTGGCAATAATCATCAATATCTGATTACAGTTTTTAATTATTGGGAATATCTTTTCATTTCTCATGACAACATCCTCTCTCAGGGAGTTTCTCCAAAGCTTTTTTTTGTAAATCCACATGCTGTCCCACCTAGATCAGCCTCCACCTCACACATGCTGAGGTCCTAAGCAGCCTAAACTCTTTGTATTCTAGTTGTGCATCTAATTTGAAAGCAGCACCATATATATTTATAGAGCTCATTTCATCTCCAGTAACAGTTGGGCTTCAGGATAGATCAAAACATCAAGCAGTTCAATGATGAAAAGAGTCTGCTCAACTGACTCTTACAGCAGGAAGGAACAGAAGTGGCATTGTACTCACAGCTGCATTCTGCTGGTTGTTGTTCACTCGGAGTGCATCCACCACTTCTTTCTCATCAAACCCCATCTCCATCAGGGCAATGACAGCCTGCATCAGATTTACACAGCTTAATAAATGTAATATGTAAACCAAATGAGAATGGTCAGATCCTTTCACCTTCTGTGCAGGAGCTTGTTGTGGGGTAAAACTCCCTATTGTTTCCATTTGTAAATCTTATTTACAAAGTTTTTAAGTATCCTATATCAAAAGTGCCTTTGTTATGGAAGAATTAAGATTAAGAGTGAAGGTAGTTCCCTTCCTCAGCTCTGAAAGCAGAGTGAAAGGCAAAGAGCAAATGAGCAAGTGTAGCTGGGGTAGAAAGGAGAAGAGTGGGACAGAAACACCTGATTTTAGAACTTCTCTCATATCTCAAAGCTTTCCTTCACACCTCACTGACAGTCCAAGCTCCAGGCTCATTCATAGCTCCATTTAGTCAATTTAATACTACTTCTCAGACCATTATATTGCTAGTGAGCATCATGTATTTAGACAAACCTACCCAAATATTGTTATGAGAACGCTGCATCATTTTCAAACTGTGCTCAGGTCATCAAAAGCATCTGCAGCTTTCACAAGGAACAGCTCACTGAATCCACAGAATGCTGGATTCTAAAGAGCACCTCCTGGTGAGACTAGAGTGTGATAACATGGGATTGTCACTCCAGCTAATACTGGGGTCTGAAAAAAGGCTAACTTCTGCATTTGCTGCAGGACTGGTGATATGTTCCCTTGTTTCCCAAAATACAGTAACAGCCCTCTGCCCTTTTCTGCAACCCTCCCTTCCCAGGCAGCAGTCTTAAACAATACTGGGAGTCTGGCAGCTTATTTCAGTCCCCCAGTTAATTTTCAGGTACAGACGTAACTGTGTCAGTAATTTAGACACTGTTATCTGACACACAGACATGTTAATTAGGTAACATGCTTTTTAGCAACCTGAATTTAAACAGTCCCTAAAGATTTTCACTAAAATACTGCCACACCAGCATAATGCACACAGAATGGTTCAATTTGGAAGGTACCAATCCCCTGCCATGAGCAGGGACACCCCCGCCCAGCCCAGGGTGCCCCAAGCCCCATCCAACCTGGCCTTGAACCCTGCCACGGATCCTGGGGCAGCCCCAGCTTCTCTGGGCACACTGTGCCAGGGCCTCTGGGAAGGATTTCTGACTCCCAGCTCCTCTCCAGCTGCTGGCCATTCCCCTGAGCCTGTCCCTCCCTGTCCTTGGCACAAGCCCCTCTCTTGCTTTCTTAGAGCTCTGTTTAGGGACTGGAAGGGGCTCTAAGGTCTCCCTGGAACCTTCTCATCCCCAGCCCAACTCTCAGCTTGGCTTCAGAGCAGAGGGGCTCCAGCCCTTGGATCACCTTTGTGGCCTCCTCCGGATTTGCTCCAACGGGTCCAACATCTGACCAAACGTCCCATTTCATCCATGAACTAAACATTGATTTAGCTTCCACGGTGCCCACCCCACCCCTCCCAATCCTGAGAGTTCCAGAAGCAGTGGAAGCAGCAGCACATACTCGTGGGTCTGGGCGGAATTCTCTTTTCCTCCGGATCTTCTTGAATATCTCTGTCAGCTCGTCCCTGGCCTCGTCCCCAGCCACTCCTGCGCTGGGACCCGCCGTCGCTTCAGCTGAGGATGCAGCAGCTTCAGCTGTGGCTTCTGACCGAGTCTGACCTGGAAGTGGAGCATCCACTGCTGGGTCATCTGCATGTTCTATCAACCACTCCATGGCCTGTGTCACTGACATACTGCAAAGCAAATCAAGCATGGGGATAAGGAACATTCCAGAAGAACAGCAGCATTCCACATGCATTTGCCTTTGCATTTATTCCTGTGGGACTAATTTACCTGCAAGTCAGTGTATCTAAAGAGGCATAAAGTTTTGGAGCAAGGCTCAGAGCACTGTAATTCTCTGGGCATCACAATCTTTGAGCTAGGAAGACTGAGTCCAACCTGGACAGCTGCAACCCAGATTTTAAAAGGCATTTCTGAGTCACCTTTTTCTCCATATCATCTGCTTTGTTTCCCAACAGACAAACAATATTTGCAACTGTTGACAAATCTGCAAACAAAGCATGCTCCTAATTCACATGGGACCACATCTTAGATGCAAGCTGCTTTGCTGCTTCTGAAAGAGAACTCTCAGACACCCACCCAACGATAGGAATGCCATTGACACAAGAGAAAATAAAAACAAGGTGAAAGACATGACAGGTGCACTATATGCCTTGAGCAAGAGCAAAGCTCAACACAGGTGACTGCACTGGGACATGTACCCCTGCTCTTCCTCCAACTCAGATCTGTGATCCCTCAAAGGGGAACCCAGCCCAAGGGAACAGGTCACCACGATCAGAACACAGTCACCTGCTGTCTGGTGCAAGTGCTCAAGCTAAGTGTTCTTGAGAGAGCCCCAACACATCATCTCCCAATAAATACAGGAGGAGGAAAGGTGACAGGGCAACTGGACACATCATTTATTTCATCTGACACACAGGTATCATCAGAGGTTCATAGAAAGGAGAGGAGAGCCTTCTCCTTTTCAGTTACAACACAGAAGACACTGGGGGAAAACATCTTTCTGAGCCCAGAGGAAGAGATACTAGAAAAGAGTGACCATGTTGTGGGTTTGTTTTCCAGAATGGCCTAAAAAACCCCCCTGAGGAGTGAGGCAGTGCAGCTCACTCTTCTTAGGGTGTGAGAAGAACTACACCACCTCCTATTTTCCTACAGCTGCTCTCTGGATTTTACAATATTCTTAGAAAGTTTGTTCAAGACCAGCACAAAGTATTTTTCTACCCAGGTTTGCTTTTCCTCTGTAAGATCTGAATACTAAAGGGGAAGAAAAATTTGAGTTTAATCCTTGGAAACAGTGCCAGCCTGGCGAGCTGCAGACATGCAAGTACAGCATGGTTACCCCTTCCTGCACCAGCCACACCTGCGTGCTGCCTGAGACAGCGCTGTTCTTTGACTTGATGCTTTTCCAACCTAGTTTTAGGTGACCCACATAAAGAGACTTTAGAAAAAACACAGTTTTCTTTTAATCATACCAGGTGATTTACAGGCAGCGTGCTGAGTACACTTACTGATTTAATCGAAGGGCTTTGACAGCTCTGCTCTCTGGAAACCCCATTTCTGTGAGCTGTCGCAGAGCTATCTCATCCACTCTGTCTTCCTCATCCTCATCCAGCATGGCTACACATACACAAACAAAACAATGTTCAGATTGACTTCAAGCTAAAATAAACCCCTTTTCTCAATGGAATGGCATGTGTTAAGTTCAAACCCCATTCTTCTCTTCCAACCCTGCTTTTGTTTTCTGCCTGAATTTGCTGTCGCATCATTTATTTTGCTGCACTCAGCTGGGTCAGGCTCAGACAGACTCTTCCAGGACACAGACCATGTCCAGATGCATTCAAGACCTCAAATGAAACACAGCTAAGCCTCACATTACTATAGTATTGCCACACATATAAGAGATTCCCTGAAGATCTATGTAGCTAGAAGGTGGTCTGGATCTGGCCATAGCAGATCTCAAGGACAAGCATCTTCCACAAGCTGAATTGACTCCTACAGTTTCTCTTCATTTTACTAAATCCCTGTGCATTTTCAACTATTCTTTACCATCCCTAAAGCACAACCCAGTTAGTTTTCCAATTATTTTTTCCTTATTATTTTTAAATGGAGCTTCTCATCCATCCCAGAGGGACCTTATAAATTCACATGTTTTATACAAGACAAGGTGAAATCTCTGCCCCAAAGTTTGCAGCAGCTTCGCTATTACATTAAGGTGTGGAATTCACTCTGCAAGCCCACTCTTAGGCTATGGAAGCAAACAAGTTCTCAGGATTGAACCAGTGACTATAAAGACACTTTCATACCATTTGCCTTCTTAAATAGTTCCACTGCATCTGGGTTCAGTGCTAGCAACTTCTGTGCAACTTCTATGAGAGACACTAAGATCTTCCGGAGCTCTGTCTGGAACTGCAAGAAAGGAAACTGTCAAAACATTTAGACAGGAAGTTACCAGACATCATTAAATCTTAATTTATCTATTGTTAGCATCTCAGCAGTAGTCTGGCCTCCTGTACAGAAGGTTGCTTTATTAGGGCTTTATTTGCATTGTTTGGTCTGTGGACCTTCTCTGAGAAGTGCTGCACTTAAGTAAAAGCTACTGGGCACAAAGGTCTTTTTATTTCCACCACAGCTTGTCACCCAGTGCCACCAAAAGATGCAGAGTGTCCCAAGAGACAGTACTGCTTCCCAGAAACACTGACTGCCACCTTGCACCAGTGCTGTAAGCCATCAGTCACAGCAGCTCTGCAAGCCATCAGTCACAGCAGCTCTGCACCAGCGCTGCTGCCGTGAACCAACAGACCTTTCCTGGCCAACCACTTGCTTTCTGGTAACCTAGGTCTGAACATCACACATCCAAACCATTTTCTAGACTTAAGCACTGTGAATTCCTTTCAGTGGGCCATTTGGTTTTAAAAACAACACACTCAGGAGGTCATGGTGACTGTACAACAGCTCAAAAGCCAGTTGTCCCCTTGAGGTTACCAGGGCGCTGACAACACAAGATACGTAAGCGGTTTCACCACTTTGTAGCCCTGCTAGTAACCAAAGAGTAAAAGTAGCCCTCACTTTGCTGGGGACAGGTAGGAGCATTAGGCTACAGCATTCAATTACTGAAGTTAAAAAATGATGCTGAATTTCTCTTTTCAAACCACAGCACAGAAATAAACCCCAAACCAGTGCAACCCCCTGAATTATTTAAGAATCACAAAATAAATCCTGTAACTTCACCAGATCTTGAATATATTTACTGAGGCTTTCCCATGGATAAATAAAACATCTAAAGTCTTAATTTAGAACACTGTGATTTATCATCACTAAAGAGTATGTGTCTAAACTTTAAGCTATCTACTTTAATATACATTATATACATCTGAATTTCTCCTGCAGAGCAAAGAGAAACACATTCAGATGTAAGAGAAAAGGTTATACAAGATAAGAGCCCATTTGGATTATTAGTGTGCACATTCATAGAATCATAGAATGGCAAGGGTTGGAAGGGACCCCAAGGATCATAAAGCTCCAACCCCCCTGCCACAGGCAGGGACACCAACCTCAGGCCTGGAGCTACACAAGGTTGCCCAGGGCCCCAGCCAACCTGGCCTTGAACACCCCCAGACACGGGGCACCCACCCCCTCTCTGGGCAGCCTGTTCCAGCCCCTCACCACTCTCTCTGTAAAAAACTTGCCCCTAATATCCAATCTAACCCTTCCCTCCTTCAGCTTTAATCCATCCCCCTTGTCCTGCCATTGTCTGTCCTTTAACAAGCTGATTCCCCTCCTGTTCCTCTGCTCCCTTCAGGGACTGGCAGGCTGCAATGAGGTCCCCCCACAGCCTTCTCTTCTCCAGGCTGACCCAGCCCAGCTCCCTCAGCCTCTCTTTGTAGGGCAGCTGCTCCAGCCCTCTAATCATCTTTGTGGCCCTCCAACAGTTCTACATCTTTCTTGTATTGGGGGCCCCAGATTAAAGAAGTCAAGTGTGATACTTACATCCCTCATGTTGTGATGGGCCACAGTGCGATCGACATTGCGAGAGGGCAGGTTTGCAGTTGCTTTGAGAATAGCATCCTTATCTGGAGCTTTCTGCTCCTGTTTCCTCTGAAGGATAGAAAACATGATCAGGTTTCATAAACCACTATCCACAGAACAGAGGACACAGCACAGAGGACAGCAGTTCCCTATTCTTCACCAAGGCATCAAGCAGTGCTCTCTAACTCACACCTGAGAGAAACAACGGTCTAGAGATACAATGGATTAACAGCACCAGCATCACAGAGCCAAACTGGACACGTTGGGTTGCCCCACTTTCCATCTTTATACCTATTTCTGTTACCTAAACACACAGGGAAAAATCCAGCACGAAGAGGGAAAGTAATGCAGCAAATCTGGAGAGAACTTGCAGACCCTGGGGCTCAGGACCACATTGTGCTCACAGCAGGCTCCCTTCAAACCCCCCTGGGTTGTTGAGCAAGGTGCCAATGCTGTGTGTAGGCTGGCACTTAACTGCTTAATGCTGGAAGTGCTTTGCTGCTTGCAGGTACCATGCAGAGACACACAGTGCCTCAGGTTTTCAGTACATGCTTATAGTCCAGGACAAAACATAGCAGGGTACAAACTATAAATACTTCCCAGTCTTATAACTTAGGCTCTTGCAGTGCCATTCTGCACAGCGATGCCATACTGAAGAGACACACACCCCAGTACCTACAGGAAGGAATACAGAGACATACACAAATACCTACAGGAAGGGATACAGAGACATACCCCAATACCTACAGGAAGGGATACAGAGACATACACCAATACCTACAGGAACCAAGAAGAAACAAAGCTGTGCAAGGACAAAAAGGAGACCTAGAAATTCACAACCTCAAGCACAAGCATCCCTGGAAGTGTTTATGTGATAGCACCAGCTGCAGTACCACTTGTGCATAAGCATCATCCTGGGCATCACTGACCCTCAGTAATGATTACATTCCAATAAAATTAATTAAAAAGAATTATAGAGGGCCAACACTTCAGCTCTACAGACCTGGTTAGAGGGTGAGACACTGCACACAGATAAAGACAGAAGACAGCCTGACAGCCAGTCAACACATCCCTACTGTGATTTCAAACAGGCAAAGCAAGGCACTTGCTGAACTGTGCTTACACAGATAACAGACATTTGTTCAAAGAGCAAATCCATACCACTTCCAGAGTATATCCACATGTCTTATTCTAAGGGAAATGTTGTCAGAAGCAAAGTTAAAAATGGCCAATTGACTCCCTCAAAGTTAGGAAGAAATGTTAAAGAATTTCCTTAGAATTTAACCAGCAGCATTTGCCTCTCCAGACAAAAAGAGCACACACCACAGTAATCTTTCCCCCAGCTCGTTAATAAAGCAGTTAAACAAAACAGCCAAGTCAAGAAGTCTTCAAAACTCACTTTCTCCTCTGCTGACACATCTGTCATTTTGGGGAGCGGAGGTGGCGCCCGCTTCTTTATTAAAAGCAAGACATCTAGAAAGAGAGTTATACTGAAACACATCAGAAAGCAACATGCAAGCAGTTCTTGTAAGGTACATCACAAAGTCATGTTTTCCTGGAGGTGAATTTTGTATTAATTCCACTGTAGCATCAGACCTTTTCCACCCTTTGAAACCTGTATGGCTTCACACTCTTCCCTTCAGTATCTGCCACTCCTTGGTGCACAGTGAATTTAGAACATGGCCCATTTCTAGCCACCCTCTGACTGTTACTGGTTTCTTCTCACACAACACCATTAAAGAAAAAGTATTACAAGCTCCAGTTGATATTAATAGTGCATCAACTGATTCATCATAATAAGAAAGTGTCAGCACTTTCTGCGCTTCCATTGAGAAGGAAGCAGTGAAGACAAGCCACGGATGGTTCTTGGTCTAAGCTGGGGTCATCCATCAACTCAGCAAGGCAAAGGCAAAGCTTCCACAGGAACTTCCAGTATCAGGCTGACGCTCACATTTGTGTAGGAACAGCAATTCACCATCTGCAGCAGGGATGTGCCACTGGTCACACACCAGGGCACGGCTGGAGGGCACATCAGTCTTTGGTCTCAGACATACTGTATGCCCTGGCACAAGCTTGATTTGGGCTTTTCAGACTAATACTTTTCACCCTTTTTCTAGAGAGCACATCAAGCTTTACAAGTTTCTAGCACCTCAGTTACTGCCACGTGCGCTCTCAGGGTGGAAAGATGCAGAAACATGAGTCACAGCCCAAAATGGGCCTGTGCAGCATCTGCAGCTGGATGTGGCCTGACACGAGGTTTCAATCCATTGCATTAAGCAGGGAAAAAGCAAACGAAGCATGCTTTGCACAACATGCCTCCTTGGACCAGCTCAGCATGGAACAGCCAAGAGCAACAGCTGGTGAAGGCTGTTAACCCCCATTTGCCCAGCTGATCAGAAGGAGGATCCACACGCTGACTCCTGGCTGCCCTGTGCAGTCAGCCAGCAGCAATCAGCTGTTGGCTGCGATCTCCTCTCCGTGACAAACCCGGCACATGAAAGGTAGAGCACACATTGCAGAGGGAAAAGGAGAGAAGAGGTATTCACATGACAGCTTACTATGAGTACACAGTTAATACTGCTTAGCTGCCACAAACTGCAATTCAAAACTCAGCAGGAGCCGGCACCTTGCCTGGAAATCAAACACCAGCAATCAGCAACACCAGCTCTTGCCCTTGGCCAAGGCGGCGCTTCTCAGCTCTAAAGGTGAGAGGTGACACTGCCTAGGAAGAGACACCAAGCTGCTCACATTCACAGGGGCCTCCAGCCTGCAAGAACTCAGGACTTCTGCTCCTGCTGACTTTCTGGTTCAGAAAGGTTTCAGGCTGCAGCAGTCCTGCTCCTCTTGCTTCCTGCGCGACTGCCCCCAACTCCAGAAGCTGAAGCTGTCTACTCAAAACCGACTCCAGCTCTCATCTTTAGACCATGTGTTTGTATCAGGACAGGCTGGGGGTGACCTGCTGGAGTAGAGCTCTGTGGAGAAGGGCCTGGGGGTGCTGGTGGGTGACAGGGTGGCCATGAGTCAGCAGTGTGCCCTGGGGCTGAGAGAGACAATGGGATCCTGGGGGCATCAGGAGGAGTGTGGGCAGCAGGTCACAGGAGGGGATCCTCCCCCCCTGCTCTGCCCTGCTCAGGCCCCAGCTGGAGTGTTGTGTCCAGTGCTGGGCTCCCTGGTGTAAAAAGGACAGGGATCTCCTGGAGAGAGTCCAGAGAAGGACTACAAAGATGATTAGCGGCCTGGTGCATCTCTCCTGTGAGGGTAGGCTGAGTAAGTTGGGACTCTTCAGCCTTGAGAAGACTAAGGGGGGACCTAATTAAAGTCTGTAATTATCTGAAGCAGGGGATGCAGGGGGAACCAGCCAGCCCCTTCCCTTTGGTCTGTGGGGACAGAACAAGGGGCAATGCCTGCAAAATGGAGCCCAGGAAGTTCCACAGCAACCTGGGGAGGAACTTTTCCCCAGTGAGGGTGAGGGAGCCCTGGGACAGGCTGCCCAGGGGGTGTGGAGTCTCCTTCTCTGGAGAGATTCCAGCCCCGTCTGGACACCGACCTGTGCAGTATGAGCTGGGGAGCTGCTTTGGCAGGGGGGTTGGACCCCAGGAGCTCTCCAGGGCCCTTCCAACCCCTACAACTCTGTGATTCTGTGATCATCTTTTGTTCACACTGCTCCTATTCACCTCTAAAGTTCACAGGCAAATGGATACCTCACATTGTACTATAGTCAGTGATACTACAGGGTGATGGAGTCTGACCTATGTTTGCAGAGGACAGAGTGAGATCTAACTGCCAATGCTCAGATAACCTTCAGCAACCATCCTTCTGCTTGGCCTGGAGACCTCAAGCAACCTCCCAAAAGCACTAGGTTGTCTGTCTTGGAATACTAGAACTATTTCTGAATTATCATTTTGAAGGATAAATGCTGCCCTGGAGGTTTAAAACAAAAAAAAAAAATCCTTTAAAAGGAGATAAAAATGATCTGTTTAACTTATTGACCTAATGAACACTCCCAATTCCTCTTCAACTCTTAAAAAGAAGAGTGGAATAAAACAAACTGCTCCAAAGGTGCTTTCTTTGTGGGGGGAGAGGGAAAGAATTTTTTCCTCTTCCTTTTCTGCCACCTTATCGTCTCTGCTTTGAGATAAGAAGCTAATATTGAAAAGGCTACTGTTTGGAACTCACCAAATAGTTTTACAATCTCAAATTTACAGGCTGATAGGTTTAAAAACCAGGCAACCTTACCTCTGTCCTGAATGTTTTCCTCCAACACTGTTTTTGTGTCTGTCAGCACCTTCTCAGAAGTAGCATGTATCAACTTATGATGTGTCACAGTTTTTGGATCTTCCAAGCTCCCAGGTACACACTGCAGAAGAGAATCAATAGTGAAGAGCAGAAGACAGAAATAAGTCTACTGCATGAATCACAGCACTTTGTGCATAAGGTTCTCCACATACAAACTGTGCCATCACTTACTGGCTTCTAATGGCTTCAGCTAGAGGCCAGCACACAAAACTTATTTTATTAGAGAAACTAAGGGTTGATTTGCACTGTGGGTGGGTTTCTACCTGCAGATCCAAGCTTCCTGGCTGGGAAGAATAATAAATAAAAGGAAGGAATCTAGCCATCCTTCCTTGGTGCTGTTAAATTAATAGTTATGTCAGGGGCTTGGATTTGGCCCCACCAGGGCCCTTCCAACTTGAGATATTCTATGATTTAAGTTCCTACTGATTATGACACTCTGAAGAACTTCTAACACTACAGCCCAAGCACCCCAAACGAGCCCTTCAGACACACCAGCCTGTGTGAGAGGATTTCTACTCCCACAGTACAGTACAACTTGATCCCACTTCATCCCACACTCAGGCCTATGGAGATCTGGAGCAAAGTGAGGATGCTTTAGGAACCCACAGCTACGTTAACTCTGCAACAGATCGCTCAGGTCACTCTGCATGAGGTTTAGGAGCAGCAATTAGTATCATGAACTAAGAATGCCACTCTACAAAGAGCACCCAGTGTTTCCCAGAGGGAAAGCTATAATACAGAATGTTTCTCATTTGTACCCAGCATCAAAAAAGAGGAGAGGCTCCCTGCTTCATCTCATAATTATTACTTACACACACTGCCAGGCTAAACAAGCAACCACCAGCAGTGATTTTGGTATGCTTGATCTTAAACTGGGGAGGAAACAGCAGGTTTTGCACCTCATTGCAAGCTGAAATCAAGAGATTTGGGTTCTGCAGTCCTCATCTGGGTTCCTCCTGAGAGCACCAAACAAAAGTGACATTCACAACTTTTCTCACCAGCCAGAAGTAATCAGCTTAGATTTTTTTTCATACATGAACATTGTGCTGGATTCCTTACTACAGTTCTGAACTGTAAATGGATTAATTTCCTAGGAAATTAAGTTCAAATCCTGGAAAAAGAACACGCATAGGCCTTGAACTGACTCATCTTCACACCAGGGCAGCTCCCAGGTCCACAGCAATAGGTTTCAAACATCCTTGAAGTGCACCTAGACACTCCTCATTTGTTTGAGTGGGAAAAGAAAGCACAGCAGTCACAATTCCAGAGAGGCAAAACTAAAAATAACCTCCTGAAACCATGAAATTGATGCTGCTGTTCTTGCCACAGAATAGGATGCTTGATACTGGCTGGCCTCACCTGCTCTGCTCACAGAAAACGGCTTTTAATGATGCTTCGTTCAATACAGGTTTCTATCAAGCCACTTTTACCATGCTTGTGCATGATGCAGCAATAAGATTGAGGTGAGAACATTTGAGCCCTGCTTCAGAGAAGAGGAGCTTCTTACTAATCCTTCAGCATATTAACTGCTGAACAAAAGCCAAGGAGCACATTAAAGCCTAGAAGCAGCTGGGAGTACCTCCTGTAATTGATCTGATAAGTTACCTAAAACACCTAAGAGTACATCTGTGGAACATCTTCTCTCTGGACAAGCTCAAAAATATTACTGTTAAAATCCTTGAGTCAGTTCCCAAAAGGGAGAACTGCAAAACAGGAGCTGGGAGGTGTATGCTTGGGGCAGGAAGGGACATGCATGGACCTACTATCCATTTTTTCCCAGCATATATGAAAGGGCAGGGGGGTACATGTGTGCATGCAATCATCACACTTTCACCTTACTAGTAACTGTCAGTGAAAAACTGAAAGCTGCTGGTTTAAAAGAAAAGCCCTGTGGACCCCTACTCTTACTTCCTATTCCTCTCACCACTTTATTAACAACCACATAGAATAATAAGCCCTGTGAATGGACACACAGTCCATGAATTAAAGAGACTGCTTAGTGAAATAACTTTGCTTATCTTAACATTTTAACATGCCCTGGAAACATGGGCCAGCCAGCTGAACTGGCAATGCCTCTGCTGGCTCTCAACAGCCCACCAGGAGCAACCACCACTAATCATTAGCTTAAGGAGAGCAGCCCTGTGAGAAGGACCTGGGTGTCACAGTGGATGAGAAACTCCCCATGAGCAGCAGTGGCTCTGGCAGCTCCCAAGGCCAATGGGATCCTGGGCTCCATCAGCAGAGGGGTGGCAGCAGGGACAGGGAGGGGATTGTCCCTCTCTGCTCTGCCCTGGGAGGCCCCAGCTGGATCCTGTGTCCAGAGCTGGGGCCCAACACAAGGAAGATGTGGGGCTGTTGGAGAGGGGTCAGAGGAGCCACGGAGATGCTCAGAGGGCTGGAGCAGCTGCCCTACAAAGAGAGGCTGAGGGAGCTGGGCTGGGTCAGCCTGGAGAAGAGAAGGCTGTGGGGGGACCTCATTGCAGCCTGCCAGTCCCTGAAGGGAGCAGAGGAACAGGAGGGGAATCAGCTTGTTAAAGGACAGAAAATGGCAGGACAAGGGGGATGGATTAAAGCTGAAGGAGGGAAGGGTTAGATTGGATATTAGGGGGAAGTTCTTTGCAGAGAGAGTGGTGAGGGGCTGGAACAGGCTGCCCAGAGAGGGGGTGGGTGCCCCGTGTCTGGGGGTGTTCAAGGCCAGGTTGGATGGGGCCCTGGGCAACCTTGTGTAGCTCCAGGCCTGAGGTTGGTGTCCCTGCCTGCGGCAGGGGGGTTGGAGCTCTGTGATCCTTGGGGTCCCTTCCAACCCTTGCCATTCTATGATTAGAGCTCATGGTGGACTCCTGCTTCCCAACAGCCACAACCTGCTGAAACACAGTGTTTGTCTATTAAATATGGTGTTTTGAAGTGTCACAGGGCATTCCTGCCCAGAGAGAACAGCACTGGTTATCCAAAGGAAGAGGGATTCCCTGTGCAGTGGGGAGTATGTGTCACACAAGGGAAAGGAAGCCCAGAAATCAGGGTGCACCTCAAAGCCCTGGGACATGGCTGAAATTAGGGAGCACTGCTCCCCCAGTGATCAGAGGGGCAGGAGGCCAGGGAAGATGATAAATTCTCCTATCTTTTTGTACAAAAGGACCATGAGGAAGGGATCTGTTTCATCATTCTGCTTCCAGCATAAATATTTGTGTTTCTGTGATGCTGGAGCTTCGAGCAGGCTGCTCTGCCAGGCAGGTGAGAGCCCTTTGTTCGTGGGTGCCTGAGCAACTGCTGATGCTCAATGCTGTTTGCAGAGCCTGGAATCCTGATAAACCACAAGGCTTTCTGTTTGTTTTTAAAGCAACAAAAAGCAACCTTTGTTTGCTTTTATGAACAGAAGCTTTTGAAAACAGTACTGACACTCCCTAATACTACTTAAACCATCTGTTTTCCCCTCAAAGTATCCACAACATACCCAGGGGTATGAACCTACCTTATCTTTCTACTGGGATAGCTAGCACCTCACATCTCTGTTCCACAAACACCCCTCCTCATACCTTAAAGCCCAGGTGAGTATCACTCAGGCAGCTTAAGGGGAACAGAGTCATTAAAAGCTTGCCCCACACCGCCAGGAAAGTTACAGGTAGAGCTTGCACACACATACAGCCCAGATTGGTGCACCCTGAGTGCACAGCCACCATCTACATTCAGAAACGCTGCTGAGCCTCAGCAAGAAGCAGTGATCTCTTGTGATGGGATTCTCACAGCCAGGACTGCCTACAGCACCCCTGGCCAATGCAGAGCTGTATTTGGATCATCAACACTGGGCACAAGAATTATGGGTGGTAAAAATAGCTGAGTCAAGCTTGAGCTTCTGTGGTTAAGCTGACCCTTCTCATTTCTGGTTCTGAAATGAAAAGCACAGGAGAGCTCAGGACCTGCTCGTGCTGAGGTGGTGGGGGCTCATGTGGGGAGGAGCAAAGACTTTGATGGTGACACTTGAGTGAAGAAAGAACTAGGAAGGAAAACAACTTGTTATCAGGTATTCCTTCACAGACAGCATTACTGAAGGCAACAGTTTAACAACATGTAATCCCCACTACACTGTCAGGGAGTAAAACCAAAACACACTAATGTAAGATTCAGCAAAAAAAAAAAGGACATCAAGAGTGAGGCTCCATCAGCAGAGGGGTGGCAGCAGGGACAGGGAGGGGATTGTCCCTCTCTGCTCTGCCCTGGGAGGCCTCACCTGGAGTCCTGTGTCCAGAGCAGGGGCCCAACACAAGGAAGATGTGGGGCTGTTGGAGAGGGGTCAGAGGAGCCACGGAGATGCTCAGAGGGCTGGAGCAGCTGCCCTACAAAGAGAGGCTGAGGGAGCTGGGCTGGGTCAGCCTGGAGAAGAGAAGGCTGTGGGGGGACCTCATTGCAGCCTGCCAGTCCCTGAAGGGAGCAGAGGAACAGGAGGGGAATCAGCTTGTTAAAGGACAGACAATGGCAGGACAAGGGGGATGGATTAAAGCTGAAGGAGGGAAGGGTTAGATTGGGTATTAGGGGGAAGTTTTTCCCAGAGAGAGTGGTGAGGGGCTGGAACAGGCTGCCCAGAGAAGGGGTGGGTGCCCCATGTCTGGGGGTGTTCAAGGCCAGGTTGGCTGGGGCCCTGGGCAACCTTGTGTAGCTCCAGGCCTGAGGTTGGTGTCCCTGCCTGTGGCAGGGGGTTGGAGCTCTGTGATCCTTGGGGTCCCTTCCAACCCTTGCCATTCTATGATTCTATGATTAGCAAGCGTTTGGATGTTACAGAGGGAAAAGTGGCCCCCTTCCTAGTTCACACCTCTTCCAAATATTATCTTCCCCTGCTTCCTGAAAGAACAGCTTCAAAGACTTTAGGGAATGTAGTAATCAGCATCTCACTAGAGATGGCTGCATAAATTATCTCAAGGTACCACCAAGATTCATTGCAACAGACCCATGATCAGGATCTGTGATTTTTTCCATTTCTATTTTCCCCCTTCCATAAAGCTATATATTATCCATAATGGGTATGCAAATCCACCCCATTAGCACAAAGCTGCAGAGAACAAAATCAAACAGCATGCCAAGTTATCAATTGTCTTCTGCCCTGACTCGCACTACAATGCAAGCATCTATTCAATTAAGCTTCCTGATAATTAAAGGCCTTTCAGCTCTGCACATATGCATGTAATCATTACCCCACCCTGTTTTGGCAGTCTTTGCTCCACTCTTGTGCTTCATCACTCAGCTGCACTGAAGGGGGACAAGGGGAGAGATTTAGACTTCTTCCAAGCACGTAGGGAGCCCCTCAAGGCAAAGCACCCCCCTTCCCCCTTGAGGAGGATCACACCTCCCTCAGATGAAGCAAACCCCAACGCAGCCCTTCTGATCCCTTTAATGAGAAAGCACTCACAAGGACTGTGTGTGCTGCAACGTGCAGTTTCCAGGGGTTCTAGCTGAAAGCAAACAACCAGCAGGCTCAAGGCAGAGGGCACCTGGCCACCTGTACCTCACAGCATGCTCAGCCAGAATATAAAACTTCTTACTCTTCAAATCAGGGTTAAATAATGATATATGGCAGGCATGTTCTATTGATGCAACTGTGTTTTATGAGGAGAAAATAAAAAGGCTTTGCAAGACTTTGAAGACACAAAAAATACTGGTAAATGCTGTTTATTAAATTGTGTAGCCAGAGGTGGGAGTAGAAGCTCTTGCTACTCCAAAGTTACACATCCCTGGACAAGCTGTTGTTAGAACTCAAGCTGCCAGGCCACTTTGCACTGGTTCCAGAACACCAGACTTTAGGCTGGTCCCAGTTGTGGGTCACCACCTTACACGCTGTTCTTGTCAATCACATTTTTGCCTGAAAGTAAACCACTGTCACAGCAGACCTTCGACATTCAGCCCCACAGTCTCAAAACCACTGGCTTGAATTAACACTCAGCACCCAGAGACGAGCACCCGAGTACAAAGAGCTGGGGTTTTCCCACTCAGCCTCCACAGACTGTGCCTGTACAGCTTTATGTGTTTTTCTCTTCTAGACATCGACTGCTAGTTCACCTTTTGGGCACACCCATCAAGACCTTACTGCTCAGAGCACAGGGAGAGCATCAGAAGAGCCTTTTATCTCCCCACCAAATATCCCACCAGCTCCTGTGCCAACACAGTAAGGCTGCACTAAGGCTTTGTCACAAAAGGGAAGCTCTCCACCACAGTCACTGCTTTCCTTGTTTGTTCTTAAACAGAAAGAAGAAACCACCCAGCTGAGAATTTCTGAGGGGAAACCATCAGAAACCAGCTCACCCATCTCTTGCAACGCACGGCCACCCAACGCAGGCAGGAGCTGGTGATCTCCAACACCACCACCAAACACACACCAAATCCTGTAAGCTAAAGGTTGCAAAGGAATTCCTCCCACCCCGAACCCTCCAAGACACAGAACTCCTGGAACATTTCTTCCTACATGGCACAGTTTCACCAGGCACAGCAAACCACACCACCAGAACGCCTGTTTACTTGAGGGTTTGTTTAGGGGTGGTTTCTTTGGTTGGTATTTTTTAGGGTTGGGGGGGGTTTTGGGGGGGTGTTAAGGCGTTTACAGGGCGCTGGAAGAATCTGTTTCCCTCCCGGGGGCCTGCCCACCCTGCCTCCCGGCCGCGGCTGCGGTGCCCCCCGGGACACAGCGCTGAGATTTCGGCGCTATCTATGGCTCGCACCCGCCCCGGGCTCGCCGCACGACCCACCAGCACACCCGAGGGTTTCCCGGAGCTGGCACAGCAGCCCCGGTACACCGGACACTCGTCCTTACGTGCTTCAAGCACCGCTCCTTCAGCTTCTCCACCGTGGTGTCCTCCGGGACCTCCTCCAGCCACTCGGCGCCCTCCATGGTGCACACATGGAGCCTCAGCACCTTCCCCGCGAAGATCTTCTCCTCCTGCACGAACATCTCCACGGGTCCCGCCGCCGTCCCCGGTCCCCGCTCCGCCCCGGCGACGCCTCACCAGGCCCCGGGCACCGCCGGGCCCCGCGCTACCGCCCGCCCATGAAGGTGACCCCGCCAGGCCCGAAAGGGAGCGGGGAGCCCGGCCGGGCCGCGCTGGGAGAGGAGAGGGAGGGAGCTCAAGAGTCCCCGGCGGCGCTACCGCCCCGCCCGCCGCCCTGCCCCGGCCCCACAGCCGCCGCTGTCAGCGCCTCGGCCCGGCGCTCCCTCCGAAGGGACGGGGGCGCTCCCGCGGCGGCCGGAAGCGGAATGGCGGCGCGGTGCATGCTGGGGGATGTAGTTTTCTGCCGCGGCGACACCGGAAGCGAAGGGGCCGGGGGGGGGAGGGGGGGGGCCTGTTCGATGTTTATTAATTCAAGAATAAAAATGTAAAAATTAAAACCACGAAGAGTTTCTCCGTGGGGCGCGCGGTGTCCCCTCTCGCCCCGCAGCGCTGTGGGAAGTGTAGTTCCCCCCCTCCCGGTGCTGCAGCCCGGGGCACCGAGGTGTCGGTCTGGGCCAGGCCGCCGCCAGCCGGACAGCGGGCTGTGCTGCGGGAACCCACCCTGGCGAGCGCCGGGGAGACTCGGTGGCAGCCTGCCCGCCGCGCCCGAGCGGGCCCGGGCCGGGCCCGTGGAGTTCTGCCCTTCCGCCGTTAGAGGGGGACCGCGCTCTGCCGGCAGCGCCGCATCCCGGCTGCAGCGCTGGGGCCGCCTGCGCGCCGCGGGGGTCCGGGCCCAGCCCCGGCTGGCGGGCGGGTGGCGGTGCCTGGGGACGGGAAGAGGCTAAAGAAGCCCTCGGGGTCGTGCCGGGTGGGATGGTTCCGCGGCAGGGCTGCTGTTGGCAGCCGAGCGGGTGATGGGCGCTGCTCCGTGTCCTGGCCATCCAGGGCTGGCTGGCTGTCCAGACCTGACTGTCTGTCCGGGGCTGCCGGTATGTCCAGGCCTGACCGTCTGTTTGGGGCTGCCTGTCCATCCCGACCTGTCTGCCCATCCCGACCTGTCTGCCCATCCCGACCTGTCTGTCCATCCAGGCCTGTCTGTCCATCCGGACCTGTCTGTCCGTCCAGACCTGGCCAATCTATCCAGGCCTGTCTGTCGGTCTGGGCCAGTCTGTCTGTCCAGATGTGTCCGTCCAGGCCGCTCTATTTGTCTGGATCTGGCTGGTCCATCTGGGTCTGTCTGTCCATCCAGGTCCCTCTGTCCATCCAGACCTGTCTGTGCATCCTGACCTGCCTGCTTGGGCCTGTCCCGGCCTGCCCTAGGCCGGAATTAGCTCCCTGCCTTCCATCCTTTTCACCTGCCCCTGGGTGCTGCGGCCTGCAGCAACTCATTTCCCTGTGCAATGTTTAGAGACCAAGCCACAGTAAAACGCTTCACACGCTCTGTACACCTTGCCTTGTTTTCCCTGCTGGGCTATGGGAGGTGGTTTTGTGTTAAAGACGCTGTTAAAGCGAGCTTGAAATGAAGGAAGGGAAACTGCAGCTCTAGCTGCTGGATTTTTATGTGTGTATTAAATGGAGCTGTACTTGTCTAGAAAATATGAGGAGTATGTCATCGTTTCGAGCACGCACTGTAATAGTCATGTTACACGCTCAGTCTGGAGTTGGTGGAATGGCAGCTAAAGATCTCTGGAAGAAATAAATCCAGACAGCATTAGCAGACCCAGAGACAATAAAGGCAATAAAGTGTTACGTGAGAAGGAGCTGGAAGCCCTGGGGAGCCAAAATTCAATCCCATCAAAAAGTAGACTTAGTCTCAGGTTGTCAGAAGCAGTCGGTACTGCAGAGGCCCAGGAACGTGTTTCGGGGCGGGGAGGGGGGGGTCTGGATGCAGATACAGGAGCGTGTCTCAAGGCGCCTGGACGTGGATACCGCCCTGGGTTGTCAGCTCCAGGGGTCAGAGAGGAGATTTTCTTTCCTCTTCTCCACGATGTGAAGGAATCCCATCCCTTTCCGCAGTCATTGCTGGCCTGTTGGGCTCAGACACCGTCTCTCAGAGCCCACGAGAGGGAGCAAATTCCCCCTCTGCAAATTCCCAGCCAGCAGCTGCTCTTTTTGGGGACAGCCTGGGCCGCTTTCCCCCCTCAGGGAGCGTGACCCTGAAGCCACGGGGTGTCTGTCGGGGCTGAGATGAGGGGAAGCTGCGGGAACCTGAGTCCTGCTCTCACGAAAGGCCCAACGACAAGGCCTGACTCCAGCCTGTCACCGCTCAAGGCCAAGCACCACCTCCCCTACATGTCCAGGCCAGTGAAACCACCCTACGTGGGCATGGCACAGGACACCCAGCAATTTTCTTCTTATTACCATCAAAATTGGCTTGCTGCAGCTTTCATGGGGAGAGCTGGAAGTCTGGACATCCACTCAAGGAGGCAATTCTTGGTGACCCCGGCAGCCACTCTGTGGGGAAGGGCAATGATAACATTTTGCCAGGAGATATTTTAAACCATCGGGTGATTTCACAGCAAGCTAAATTCAGTGGAGAGCTCTTAGTGTGGGGAGGATGCGTGGATGTTACACAGCCATAAAGGGGGCTCTTAGCAGTTGCTGCTGCAAGAAGCAGCAATATTTGGAGATGAATCTGGAACTGAGGCAGAAAAAAAAAGGAGATCTCTGCTTTCTGGCCATATCTTGCGTCAAAACAGTGCTTGCCTAACACAAGTGGAATACTTTATTTTCATGCTTTGAATGCAGCTCCTGTGTGCTTGATAAAATGTACCCATAAAATTGCAAATACAAGGCAATTTGACTACTGATGGCTAATGCATCATAACGGCCAAGGAAATGGGAGCATTTAAAAATACCCCATTTAAACGTCAGGCATTACCTCTGTTACTCGCACTATGGCGGAATAAATAAACAATATGTGTGTATTATGTTAATATTGTCCAAAGCCAAAAGAATGAGTGCTCAATGTGTTACTTGCTTTTTGTAACTGATCCATTATGGCCAGAGACACATGTGTGAACGAGGAAAGAGGGGGAATCAACAGCTTTTTCCCTTTGAGAAATGGCCCCTTTTGTTTTACCTCTCCAGGTGAATTATTTTCCACAGTTGCATCTAACAGCAGGAACCTCCTGTGATACTGAGAACCCAGGTGGGGCCCAGGGAAGATGGTTGCAACTTTGATGATTGCAGGCGTTGGGCTGGAGGATGCCCACCGTTATGGGGGGGAGCAGGCCAGGAGAGGGGGGACGGAGCCCACCCGCAGTCAAGCACCCAGTGTAGAGCCATGGGCTGTCTTTAGGGAGCAAAGTACCAGTAGTGTTGACTCCCACAGGAACCAAAGAGGTGTGGGAGCAGGCGTTGCTGCCTGTGTCTCCTTTGGTATAAATTAGAGCAGTTTTGGGACTGCTCTAATGTCGGCGAGTTTTCTGTGGCCCTTGAGGGTGGACATAGGGCAGAGGATGACTGGACATGGTGCACTGGCTGTGTCTCTCCTGAAGCGATCGCTCATTCCAGACCTACCAGTCTGGAGCAGGGACATCCAGCTCAGGGAAATCCACACCAGCAAACCTATTATTTCTTTTAAATTGTCTGATGGTGGGAGGAATAAAAGAGAAGGAAAATGATGATGCTCCCACACACACACACCCAGCTTCTCCTGGGCAGTCTCAGAATTTATTGAGACAAGTCCTGTGGGATGCTCCATCATGTCATCCAAGGCTTGTGTATCGACTCTCCTTTCCTGGTGCCACGGAGTGAAGAAATATGATAGCAGGAGGGATAATGAAGCAGACATGTTTTCTTCAAATCAGCCCGATTCTCTCTTAAGATGGGATAAAAGGGTAAAGAACTTTCCCTTCGCGATATTTTTCTCAGTAATGTGTTTTGACAATTTAATTTAGAAGTCATAGAGTAGTGAAGACAAAGTCACCCGGTGGGTGGACATTGGAGAGTTCAGTTGCCTTTGTGATGAATTGGTGATAGTACAGAGATGACAAAACAACACAGGGGGACAAGGAGGAGGCTGGCAGCACTGTCGGCAACATGCACAGGATAAATTGAACACTACACTTCATCCAGGATCTTCAATAGTCCCAGGCATCCTGATATAATTTATGAATTGCAATTAGCATTTTATTATGGCTCGTGCTGCGTACCTATTGCTTGGGTTCAGGTTTTGCTAGAGCAGCAAAGCAAAGTTGTTTTAAAGTTTAAAGTACCTATTTATTTAAATGGAAGCAATAAATACACTCAAGGAGTTGCTTTCCTGGTTTTAAGCTGTGGGGCTTGGAGCGTGGATTCATTGCAGAGCCTTCTTGGGGTGCCGGCTCATGTCCTGATGCTTTGAGGCTGATGGATCCTGGATTCATTTCTCCTTTTCTGAGACATGGAAACTTCTCTCCCTGGCCCCTGAACAACTTCTCCAGGCAGGTGGAGGAGGAGCAAGCACTTCAGCTCCCTGCCTCCATTCCAGCTGGGGAGGCAGAAGGGTGCTGCTCCCCCTTCCCCGCAAACAGAGGAGCATCTTAAAAATAAAAGTGGTTTGAAAAGAACATCTTCAGTTGGGAACTGTAAGAACCTGTGGGTGATACACACCCGGCTGTCACTGCCAGCATGGGCTCGGGGCCTGCAGCGCCCCAGGGCCATGGTCAGGCAGGAGGGTGCCCATCTGGGGGCTGCCCATCATCTCCCCTGCAGCACCCCGAAACATCTCTGCCCCATCCAGCTTTGCCTGCAGCAGCTGCAGGCGCAGAGACACACAGATCTCTCGTACAATTTACCTCCGGAATGACTCTGCGAGGCCCCTGACTGTGCTCCAAACGACTCTGTAGGTTGTTATAAATATACAAAGCTTTTTGTGGGGATATTCATGAAATTCTATCACCGCTTACCCTGGCTGGTAATGGCCTTGTTTATGTATGGGCTCTATACCTGGCTTTGCAGCCTCTCCAAACACAATTCTATTACCGTGTTTAACTGCTCTATCAGTGTAGCACTTAGTGCACTCAGCTTTCCAGCACAGCTCCGGAATGGCTGGGAAGGTATTAGGGCTGCAGTTTGTGAGTGTTCAAAAGAAAGTTCAAATCTCACGATGTCTTTATTTTAAAATTCATGGAATTTCTAAGTACCAACTTCTAAGCCATGACCAAATAGTCATTTCTTTCTTAAAGAGCCTTTTATTTCCTCCCCCTCCTTCTTCCCACTCACCTCCACCAGTTAACTTGCTCTCACCAGCTTTGTGGGACCTGCAGCTCTCTGGCTGCCAGCCCCTAGGTGTCCCACTGAATGGGTCCCCACCACCCTCCAGGTCCCCACCAGCTCTCCTTTCCCCAGGAGCAGCTGCAGTGCAGCTCTGCCAACAGAGCATCACTGTGGGAGGGTGGTGTGTGTCATTTAGGGGCTTTACAGACAGCACGGGACCTCCTGCACCCTCCCTGGGGCGCACCGGGTTGGGAAGTGGCCAGGGGAGCAGACACAAGGGGGAGAAAAGAATTAGAAATTTGGGGGGGTGTTTAAAAGGATGGAGCAGTACCTGTGTAGGAAGGGCAGCAGAATCAGGCCACGGAGGGTGCTGGGGGTGCTGGGGTTGAAATCATCCTTCCAGCCCTCCCTGTAACCAGTGTTTTGTATCCACCTGGATCCACTTCACAGGTTTCTTTCCTAAAAGGAAAAGAAAAACCTTTCAACTTCCTATTTCAAGTCTCGCTTCCCACGCACATCAGCAGAGAACAATGAATACCCCACGTCCACCCGCCGCTACCTCTACCTCATCCATCAGGTGCCGTTTTACCCACGTCCGTCACCGCTGCGTCTGGGTGGCAGGAGGCAGCTGAGAGGATTTGCTGCCTCTTCCCAGCTGATCCGAGAGCATTTCCTTGTTCCCTCGTGCGTTTTGGCAGAATGTCACAATTTAATTGTTGGAAACAAGAGCAGGAAATATTAGCAGCACTGGCACAATAGGATTTTAATTTAGCTTCAGGACAGAAATGGGTCTCTAGCAGAGTGCCAGGCTCCAGGATTGCCTGTGCGTATGAGGAGCCTGGAGTTTGCCTAATAGTTTGCGCAACTGGGGTAATTCTGTAGGTATGTGAGGGACTTAATTGGGCTCATGCTTAAACATCCTCGTAATGTGAAGCACACTGCGTGCTCCGAGCGTTATTATTAAACAGCCCATTTCACTTTTTAATGATCATCTTGGATCACCGTAACAGTGATCAGCAAATAATCCTGGACAAATAAACATCTGTCTTCAGCGTTTCCACAGCCGCAGATGCCGCTGGGCTCTGAGCCTGGCTGCGGAAGGGGTTCAGCCGTGCCCCCTCCCAGCCTCATGGGAGCCCTATGTGCTCCCACCTCTGCCCAGCGCCCTTCATTGGGTTGGGGTGGGGAGGGCTCAGGGGTCGAGGTTAGTCCTCAGCAGCCCTTGGGACACCAGTGTCTGCCCCAAACGCTGCTGGGTTGCAGCGCAGGACGCACGTTGCCGCCCGCCTTGACATTGAGGTAAAATATGGGGCATTGCTAAATTATTCAGTTGGTGAGAGGGGCTCTCAGGATGGTGTGTTGCTCTTCTGCAGTGTAATTAATAGTCTTTAGATTAAATATGAAATCATTCCTAGTCATTAATAATTTAGCCGCAGCGTGGCGATCTTTAGAGAGCAGCGGCATTTCATATTCTTCTCAAGTATGTTGCCTGAAACGCTTTGGGGGAAGCCGGCCGCCCTTTCATCCATCTCAATTACAATTGCTGGCTGCTCATTTCCTTCTTAAACATTGTTTTGCGAAGGTGTAAAACTCTTCTGCTCCTGCTTTTCTTGGGTCAGTGCTTAGAAGCATCAGCCCTGGAAAAACGAGGGGCTGGTGCTCTCCATCCACAGCCTTTGGCTGTAGAGTGGAGGTGCAGACTTAACAGTGCTTCCTGACGTGTCCGTGCTTGTGCCCTGGCTGGTGCTGTAAGAGTTTCTGGGTTGAATTTAGCTCAAGCACATCTTCCATCATCCTCACCGTGAGAGGGACAGCCAGCTGCGGGTCCTGAGGGAGGTCTAACATTGCAGAAAGATGCAGAGGGATGAGCAGAGCATCCCGTGCCCTGAGGTGCCTGTGCTGCTGCCCTGCCGTGGTGCTGGTGGCCTCGGCCACAGCTGATCTGCCAGCCCCAGTCCCAGCTTCCCAGCTCTGCAGCACAAGAGTCTGGTCCGTGTAGTTTCCACAAAACAGGAGCTGTCCCACCTCTCCTCCTTTTCTTCCAGCCCCCAAGCCCCGTGGCCGTGCTCTTTATGGGCAGGACGGCGATGACAGTTTTGCTAATGCTGACAAGTACCATAATTTAGCTTTATGCCTGCACTAAAACTGGAGAAAAAATTCATGTCGTGGGACATCCGTGACACAGCTGCGGCTGAGCGGTGGATTTACATGCAGCCCCAGCAGCTCCCAGCAAGGAAAGCACCTGGCACACACAGAGAGGTGTAACAGCCCCACTTCCCTGCCCCCAAACCGGCTCTGACCTTGTTGGTGACACACTTTGAATCATCCATCTCGCCGCAGTTCCCTGTGCAGACCCTTCCCTGGGGGGACAAACCCCTGCTTCACCTTAGGCCAGCGCAATCAATGGGAAAGGCAGGGGAAGGGCCCCATCCGCATCCTTCTGTGACGCTGCTGGGCTTTGAGGGATGTGCTGGGCCCAGCGATGGGTGCCCTGGAGAGAGCAGAGATGCTCAGAAGCAGGAAGAAGCAGTCTGGGCACAAGCACAGCTCCTTTCCCCCAAGAGCCATGCTCCTGCTCCCTGGCACACCATCGCAGCCCGGCTGCAAAAGGCCACTGGTAGCAGGAGGAGTATTTCAGAGCCCTGGGGTGTTGGGGTGGGTCTGTGCCAGCTGCCAGCGGCAGCCCTGGGAGGTCCCCACCTCTTGCCAAGCGCTGTAATTCCTGTTTCCAAACACCAAACAAATGTTAGACAGATGCTGTGGTAAAATTTGAAATCAAAGCCAAGTCCCCCGGGGGGGTGACGGCAGCGGCTGGGATGAGCAGGGGTGAGGGGACAGGATGAGGCCTACCCCGGTGTGGAGCAGTGAGATGCAGCTCTGGGCTCTGAGGGGTGATGGCAGCAGCTCAGGGGGTCCCGGTGAGTCCCACGGCCCTGGCAAACATGGGAGCTTAATGTCACGTCTCCCAGGGAGCCCTAAATAACAGTGTGGCTGCTGTAACCTTTGTGGGCCCCTCCTGGTTCTCCATTAGCTGTTACAATGGGATAAACTTGTTTGCACACCTGGCTGGGTTTTAAATAGGTTTAATTCCTTTGTGCCTCTCTGCAGCTTTCTCTGATGACTAAATGACTTGTCAGCTCTCCAAGGATGAACGCTGCCGGCTTCAGCTTGCCCCCGCATTGGTGTGTGCCCGCCCCCCCCTTCCCCTAGCAGCAACCCTGGGATGCCTAGGAGCTTGGCCCGAAGTGTGGGGCACAAGGATGTAGGGTGATGGGGGGCGAAGGTGCTGGAGACACCTTCGGGGGTCCAACAGCCCCCGGCAGAGCCCCGCGGTATCCAGCACTTCCCAGGAGGGGTGGCCCCCAAATTCCCATCAGTCCCCCTCCTGAATAGCAGGATCCCCACATTCTGTTGGGAGAGCAGCCAGGGCGATGGGTGCAGGCACCATCTGGTGCTGGCAAGGTGTGGACAGTGCTGGGGCTGGATCCATCCCAAAATCATCGCCCCAAAGGTGCTGGTGTCCCCCCACTGCCAACCAGCACATTATGGGGTGGAGGCCAGGGATATTGGGATGTGCCTGATTGGCAATTCCTAATTAAATGGGACACAAAACCAGGCAGGGATTCCTGAGCAGGTCACCTGCATTTTGGGGACTGAGGTGGTGCCAGCCCTTCAGCACGCTACAGTGGGGTACGAAACCAGGAGCATAAGGAGCATATTAATGAATATGGAAACCTTCTCTTCTGGTACTGCACACTCATAAATGAATCCACTTTATAGAGCCATAGCAGAGAGGAAATGACTATTCGGAGCCTGATTTATCTGCTCAAATGCTTTGTAGTACTTCAGATTAATAAAAATATTTAATAAAGAATCAAGATGGTTTATCTGTAATGCAAAGAGAATCACATCCCCTGTATTTTTATTACTGAAAAATTGGAAGCGGGAAGAAATAATGATATAAGCTACTGTATAAATGACAAAAATACCCATTCTAGTTATATGCATTGCTGTACAATCTTTTTCTATCCTATAAACATAATATATTCTTGCGCCTATTTCAACTGATTCAGTAGTCATATGCTGCATTGTGCAGTTTAATACCATCCCGTCCTCAACAGCTCTGGCAAGTGATTAAATAAGAAATAAATTCTGCTGTCATTGCATTTAAAATCAAATCAAGGATCATTTGTTACCCCAAACGAACCAGTTATCCTTCTCTGCTCGTAAGTAGGCTGCTGTTTGCTGAAGCATTTAGAAATGTATATATAGTAAACTCTTTGCATAATGGCTTGTACTGTAATATGATCTTTATGAGCCTGCCGCTCCGGAGACACTTGGAAGAACCAATAAACAGCACATTGCTTTTTTAATTTAAAGTTATAGGTATAAGGCATTTCATATTCTCCTTAGATTCATCTCAGCCTTGCTGGCCGTGCTGCGAGGCCCAAACTTCTCAGCCCATCCCTGACTCCCTTCTCCTGGAGCATCTGGGGGGGTCTTGCTGTCACCCCCCTTCCTGGGAGAGACACGGCAGCGCCGAACCCCGGCCACCCTCCCAGGAAGGAGACACAAACTGCCCTGTTCTCCAAGTACATTAATGTCACCGCCTCGTTAATGGCCCCTCGTCTCATAACACGTAATATAAACTTACCAATTAATTGCCATACCTTCTGAAGCTTCTGTAACTCCTGCTGAAATGGGACCTGGCTAATAACCGTAATTCTAAAGTCCATTCTCATTAGGAGAGTGTGTCTGACCAAATGTCTTTTGTGGGATCATTATCTTAATTTCTTCCCCCCACACCCCCTCACCTCCCCCACCCCTGGGAGTTGCCACCTTTTCACCCACCTCCACGCTGCTGGGATTTATCAGGTGTTATTCCTTACTGATCTCCTCATGGATGGGTGGCCCTGCAAAACTTCAGTGAAGAATTTGCCTCGTGCTCGTGCCCACCATGGGAACAGCTTTTCCTAGAAAGAATAAGGAAAAAAAAAATCCTTAAAAACCCAACTGTTGGAAGAAGGAGGAGGCTGCCCAGGGTGCCCTGCACAGCACTGGGCATCACTGCTGGCTCCCAGCCCCTCACCATCAGCCCTGTGCCCACCACAGCCCCACCAAATCCAGTGGGTAAATTATTTGTTGCAAATTATTTGCTCAGCTTTAATTATCAAGTTTTGGCACCCATTAGTTAAACCGGTTAATTTTATTACAGAGAAAACAACAAATCACAAGGCTGACAATAATGAGGATGAACAGGCATTTAATTATCCTTGTTCTAGACAGAACAATTATTAATTTTAAATTGCAAAAACTCATTTGAAAAGTTTGGAGTCTGGAGAATTATTGCGGGGAGCGGAATATTGCTGCGGGAGATCTACGGTCAGCTGTTTCATTAGTGCCACTAAATCAAGCAAATCAATTCCTTCACCAGCCTCTTCCTCCTCCCTGTTGTGAGATGCAGGGATAGAGCTGGTGCACTTTGGTGCTGGGGTCCTTTGTTAAAGGGGTCTGGTGGCCCCCCACAGTGAGGCTGCTCTGCAGTCCGTCTCCTGACTGTTGTGCTTGTGCCAGACCTGGAGGTGTTTGCAGCCCCTCTTGGCAACTGCATCTTACTCTAAATGAGAGAAAAGGACCCCCCTGGCAAGGCAGTCCAGCCTCAACAGGCACCCATGGGTGCCCTTGGTTGTGAGCACTGGTCCCTGCTGCAGAGATCACTGCTCGCCCTGAGCACAGTGTCCTCAGGTGAGGATGAGGGAGGTGGGATATGCCTAAGTGTGACATCCCCAGGTGAGGATGAGGACGGTGGGATGTCCATGTCCCCAGGTGAGGATGAGAGAGGTGGGATGTCCATGTCCCCACGTGAGGATGAGAGAGGTGGGATGTCCATGTCCCCACGTGAGGATGAGGGCAGTGGGATACCCTAGACATGACATCCCCAGGTGAGGATGAGGCAGGTGGGCTGTACCCAGACAGGACAGGAGCAGAGGGATGGCACTTGCACTCACCAGGGCCCAGCATGGAGCATCCCCACAGCTTCAGGACACTGCAGGTCCCTTCCCATCCCTGAGCAGCTCAGCGCTGAGGCGACCTGTAAGCAAAAGGAGATAAAAACAAAAGCCAACAGAAAAAAGTTGGAGAAAAAGAGTCTGCACCTTGAAGAAACAAATGAAGTCTCATCATTTATCCCCAGTGGTCAGTGGCACAGATAACATTTTTCAAAGTGTAATTGCAGTCAATTGTACTTTCCCCCCAGTGCCCGTCAGCTCATCTTAGCTGGCGTGATAAATGTTAGCTTTTAAGCAAGAATGGATTGATTATTAATAGCTTAGATACCAGTTACAGGAACTGCAATAAAACTGGATTTTAATTTCCCTCTCTATTAAGGAATCTCATGTTTCATTCAACGTAGAGAGAAAATCAGGGGTTTTTGCAAAGATATTAGATTTACTGCCACTATAAAAGATCATTGATGCACCCAGCTCCAGGTTGGGTTTGACTGGTTTTCCAACAAAAGGCAGCTAGGTGGGTTGCTGTGTACCCCCCCTGTGCCCAGCTTGGGCAAGGGGCTGGCAGGGGATGCTCTACCTGGTGTTAAGGTGTTACCTTCAAACCCTCTGTGCTTCGGGTGAGCGGTGTGTTGGGGAGCTCACTGTTGGGGCAGGGTGGCACAGCACCCCAGGTTGCCCAGTGCCCATCATTTCACTCAGCCCTGGGCAGCTCTCGTGGCCCCAAAACTCCCTGGCAGCAGCGAGCAGAGGGTTCCACAGCTCCAAGGACTTTGATGGCAGCAGAGCCAGGCGCCGGCTCCTGATCTGCTGTCACCTCCCTTCCCGCACGCTCCTGCTTGCTGTTCAGACAAACATCCCTGCAGAAGATCACTTCATCAGGGTAGGGATGTTTCAGCTGTGATTTGTGTCTAAATCAGGAGAAGAAAGCATAAAAGCTGCCTTGACTGAGGAACAGAGTTGTGCATTTTAATCTCTTATAACTTACTTTTATGATGTAATTCTGAATTATGTTATTGCATTTGTAGTTAGAGAGCACACCAGATGGTGCATGCAGTAACACTTTAAATTAGGGTTTCCCAAATACACATTAAATTTAGATTTAATAAGACAGTTATCACATGGGAATTAAATACCAATTGATTATTTATAAAATACCATGGCTCAGCGAAGTGTGGGCTCTGCCATCTCCTTGCACAGCAGCTGGTGTAGGGGAAACACACCTTTAGTGAGGGGCTAGGCGTCCTGCCCCGGCTCGTGCTGGGTGCTGCTGGCGCCCCTGGCTGCTGGACACCTTGTCCACCTTCTTGGCACCCTTTTTGGCAGCAGAGGATGGACGTGGAGAGGCACTGGCATCCTCCTCCCAGCCAGGCCAGCACCCTGGCGTGCTGTCTGTACCAAATGACACCCAAATCGGAGCGGTGGCTCCCAATCCGGCGGCTGGAGGGGGCCCATGGCTGGGCTGATGGCTGCTTCCAACCAACATCACCCCTGGGAACATTAGGCCATGGCCCTGAGGGCACCTCCAGCCAGGTCAACCCATGCATGTCTCCTTCAGCTACACAGAACTGTGGCCATCACCTGTGGCACCGCACCTACACCATGCTGCTCACCTACACCATGCTGTGCACCTACACCATGTACCTACACCAAGCTATGTACCTGCACCACGTACTTACACCATGTTATGTACCTGCACCATGCCATGCACCTACACCACGTACCTACACCGAGCTGTGCACATCACTGTGGGCAGACACCACCCAGCTCATCCCCGGCAGAGGGTCCCAGTGGCACTGGTATCCCCAGGGACACAGGGCAGCGCTCCCTGGGGTTCCCTAGCACAGGGACCCATCCCAGCTCCGTGTGTGGCTGTGATCACAGCTCAGCCACTGCCCCAAGGCTTCATTCCATGAAACCACTGACGAGCCAGCGCTGCCACCGATTTATTTTCTTTTATTATTATTATTATTATTCAGAGCTGCGATATGCTGCTCATATACTCGGGGTAATTTACTTTTCTAATCAAATTGATTTCCATTCAAATGAATTCTCTTGTCCATCTCTATTCCAGTAATGTTATTTTAAGCATAAGCTGTGCCTTGGTACAAATGTCTAATCAAACGGGTGGATGCAGAGGGCATCGCGGTGCTTTACGGGGAATCAAATAGAAGTGAAATTATAGAAGCTTTTAGGCACAATAATTTATGTGTTGGAAGTTCTGGTTGGGCCTGGTGAGTGAGGCTACATCCCCCTCCTGGATTTATCTGCTGCCTGGGTTTGTGGCTCAGCATTTCTTCCCTTTCTTTTTGCCTTTTTGTCCTTGCCTGGAATTAGACTGATGCAATTCCTGGCCTAGCAAAGCCTTTGTGGGGGTGAGGGCTGGATGAAAGGTGGGGACCCTGCAGGACCTCTGCCCAGCTCCGCAAGCACCGGGCCCCACCACTGAGGATTTGGGGTGCTGCACTGCAGTCCTCACCCCCCATCCCAGCGCAGGCAGCATCGCCCAGGTCCAAAAATCAAGTGCCCTTCCCTCAATGCACCCCCAAATAAGTGTGGGGGGAGCAGCTGCACAGTGATTACCTGCATGGCCACAGCTTTCTTGATGAACATGGCAGTTGCCACCACGATGCTGCCACTGTCACTGGCCGTCACCGTCCCGGCATGACCCAGCCACACTCACACTCCACCTCATCCCTGCGCCCATTCCTCCCCCAAATCTAGAGCATCACCACGACTATTTTCATTTACAACTCTTAAGCTACCCTACAATCATGCTCCGGAGCCCCTGCCTGCAGCGCTGCTCGAGGGCCTGATTTATGTGCCAGTGGCAATCTTAATTCAGTACCAATGCACCCAAGTCAGCACCGCAGAGCAAGGCGGGCACCGCGGCGTGCGGCGGGAATGATGCAGTTCCTACCCTTCACCCTTTATTTGTATTTTCTGTCCTGCAGGATATATATCAGCCATCACCAGTGCCGGAGTGCCGCTCCTCAGTCTATTATAAAATGGCTCGGTGCAAAAGATGCATATAAATAAGAGAAGCTGTGAAGTGTTCCTCAGCCGCTGGTGCAGGGAGCGCTCGCAGCTGTGATTTATGGCATCTGCTCGATGGGCCTCTCCGGCATAAATCTCACACTTCATTCACATGTAGGGAGTGAGGGGGAGAAGGAGCGGCAGCCCCAGCACCCATGGGTGTGTGCTAACCCCACCGTCCCTTCCTCTGCCACCCTGTCCGGTCTTGGGGTCTCTGGTGGTCTTGGGGAAAGGGAAGTGAGCTGGAATGGATCCAGCCATACCTGGTGTCTTGGCCTCAGCCAGCCTGGCTCTTGCTCTCTCCTTCGCATGGGGCTGAGAACATCGATGGTGTGGGCCTCACGCAGGACCTCAGTGCTGGTGGAGCAGCGTGGTGCCCACCAGCATCCCCTGGCTGTAAAGGCAAGGACAAAACACCTTATGCAATGGTCAACATTGTCTGCAATGGCCAACGCCATCTGCAATGGCCCCCAGCATCTGGATGGCTCCCAGTGTCTGTGAGGGCCAACGCCATCTGCACCAGCCACCCTAGGTACACCTGCCTGGGGCTGTGCCACTCCTTGGCCCTCCCGGACATGGTCCTAGCCAGCTCCTTTCCAGAGCCTCCTGCCTTCCCCACATACAATCCCATTTTGGGACCCCTCCAGGCACTCAGGAGCAAGTTCCTGGCCCTTTCAGCTGGGTTGTGTTTGGTTGTGACCGGGAGGCCTCACGTCACCTGTCATGGCGGGTGCTGAGCTCCCCTTCCCCCTCCCAGGGTGCCCCATCATCAGAGCTGTGGCAGACAAACTGGAAGGAATGCATCAAACCTCAGCCTCGCTCAGGGGCCCAGGGGGGCTGCCACAAATGAACGGCTTCCACTCCATTGGGCTTTTCTTCCCTGGGGAGTGGCCAGGCACTGGGTGGGCATCTGGACCTACAGCCCCTGGCCAGGTAGGGTACCGTGTCCCTGCTACTGAGGGCTGGTGGTCCCTGTCCCCTGGGTCCCTGGGCCCTTAGCAGGGATTACCCACACCCATTGCAGCCCTGAGACACCCCTGGGGCTAAAAACTGTCCGGGGTGGGGATGAAGAGCCGAATTCAGAGCCTGGGTGGGTGCAGGGTGCCGGTGTCTCCCCCTGAGGAGCAGACCCTGAGAAAACAAAGACAGGGTGAGTCCGTCCCGTTCATGAGCTGCCTCCCAGGAACAGGCTCAGCTCCCAACCAGCACGGAAAACCAGCCATGCATCCAATGCCCCACAGCAGAGCACGTCTGTGGGTGCCCCCACTGCCTGGGGCCCAGCCTTCTTACCCACAGGGACACTGCCAAAATCACAGGCAGAGGGAAAACATTCATTTTATAACAACAACAATCAAATTAACACCATTAACACCAAGAAGTTAACCTTTCCCCAGCCACCCCACATTCCCCACACCAGAGCATCTCAGCTGCTGCGATGAGGCGCGGTTCAGCGCGGTCCTGCATGTCATCCCCCTCCCCACACTCATTCCCTCTGCACATTCCTCCAGCTAACGTCGTTTACTTGGTTAAATAACTCATTTATCTTTTTATACTCTTCTGCAGATCATAATACACCCACTCTGACAATGCTGCACACCAAAGACCTAATTTTAGAAATGGTGTTTATAAGTAATCAGTTTGAAATATCGGAGCGGCCGCGCGATGCTGGCGGTTGGGGGGTGGGGGGAGGGAGGGGAAGGGGGGAGGTTGTGGGGGGGTTGTTTTTTTTTTCCCTTCCCTGAAATACTGACGTTTGCAAGAAAGCTGCTCATAAGGAAAATTCTGATTATAACAACTCATTTAGAATAAATCAGTTTGAAATGGTTTATATAACACGGCGGTACGCGCCGTACACCAGCATCCAAGTTTTTTTCTGTGTGGGGTTTTTTTTTTTTTTTCCTCCTTTCAGGAAGATGAGATTAAATGAAACCCCAAATGCAAGTGGTTTTTTTGGGCAGTTTGTTTTTTTTTTTCCCCTGCTCTGAGCAGGGGAAATGCGGCTTCTCAGCAATTTTATGGCCAATTGGGTTGGGGAGAAAAAAAAAAAAAACAACCCAGATGAAAATTACATAGAGTAGAATTACTGCCCTGACAGACAGTCCTGCTCCCCATCACTCCCCAGCCTTCCCTTCCAGCTCAGGGGTCCCCAACACCCCCACTCTGCCCGCCCTGCAAGGGCTTCTCAGGCTCTTTGGGTTTGACGGTGGCTTTGCAACCCTTTTCCCCGTTCCTCATCTCAAAGACATCAAACCCCCCACAACACCCGTGTCTCTGGGCAGGGCTCTTACCTCCCAGCTCTCTCCTCTGGCCTCACTGCTGGAGCATCTTCCAGATCCACACTGGTACCTCATCCCCTGGCAGCGGGGATGGCATAAGCAGCCGCGTCTCACGGAGCATCCTCATCCTGCGCCGAGGCCTGGCCAACTCATCACAGGTGTCTGCAGGCTGGGGGCTGGCTCCCACCTTCGAAGTGGGGCTGCCCAACCACAGTGGGTGGGGAGGGGGGGTGGTCCAGACAGTGGAGCTGCTCCTGAAATCATCATTTACCTGCCTGGATTTTTGGAGCCCGGTTAAGGTTTCCCTGTGCCGGGCTCAGGGGAGCAGGGAAGCATCAGGTTGGGCTGATGCTGCATCCTCCAACCCCAGCCCCTAGGTTGGGGGGCTGTGAAGTTCATTTAAAAACTATTAATAACTAAAGCGAGCGCAGGAAGGTGGGAATACCAAAACCAACCCCCAAAACTGCCCCAGCTCAGGTGAAGAAACCTCCAAAACCCCTCCCTCAGATTTGGGCAAAACCCTTCAAAACCCACCAACCAGAGAGAGAAAGCAGAGAGAGCAAAGAAAAAGCTTTTAATTGTAATTGACTTTATTATTTTGTAAATGTGAATTTTACAAAGCGTTTTACAATTAATGATCACATTGAGGTTTGCTTTTTGGATTTTTCTTTCTTTTTTTGGGGTTTGTCTTTATTTTTTTTTAAATTTAAATGGATTTTTTTCCACCATACGAAACCAGCCTTGAGCACAGTTCCCACTCAGGAGGGGGTGGGGGTGGGGGGTATGTCTGAATTTTTTTTCCTCTTTTTTTTTTTCTCTTTTTTTTTTTTGTTTGATTTTTTTAGTTACTGATATATCATGTCAGCCATGGCTACAAAATAACAGTCTTAACTATACAGAGTAAGAGCACATAAATACTAGTGAATAATGCACGATAAAAAAAAAAAAACACAACAAAAAAAAAAACCAACAAAAAAGGAGAAAATAAAATAAAATTTAAAAAAAAAAAAGAAAAACAAAATTTAAAAAATTAAAAAAAAAAAAAGAAGCTAGCATCATTCGTGGCTGAGACAGTCAAGGAACATAATTCAGTGGTACTGTGAGATTTCCTTACAGCACAGAAAGTATTTTTAACAGTCATGAATTACAGTACTACTTAATACCCTATGAAGACACTTTAAAAACAGCCTTGTACTTTTAAGTCCTTTTTTTTTTTTTATTTTTATTTTTTTTGTTGTTGTTGTTGGGTTTTGTTTTTGTTTTTGTTTTGTTTTGTTTTTTCCCCAAACAGTCTGTCCAAAGGATTAATGTTCTATTTGAATCAAGTGCCATCCAAATGTTCAAGTCAAAAATATTTATACATTTATACTCAGACGTTTTATTTCTTTATTTACTTATTTTATTCTTTTATAATTATTATTATTATTATTTATTTATTATTTATTTTGTCTGCTAAAAATAGTATTGCAAGTTTTGGCTTTTACCTTGACATAAAAATCACAACTTTTCTTTTGTGTGCAAAACGCTTAACAGTGGAAGAAACTCAAGGGGGGGTGGGGGGGTTTCCAATGTGAGTGCGTTAGATGGCAGCCCCCCCCCCTTCCCCTCCTCCTCTCCCCTCCCATTCCCCATCCCAGGGGTGAGCAGGGCTGGGGGGGCTCCCTACTCCCTTCCCATCTGCCCCTCCCCCCTGAGCTGGGTGGGTGCTGGGGGCTCGCTGGGTGACAGCGTGCCCGATTCAGACAGCAGGAACACTTTGAACAGCAGTTGGAGCCCGGCACGGTGGCAGGGCTGGATATGGGGTGGGTGTGTGTGTGTGTGGGGGGGTCTCTGTGTCTCCCCTCTAACGGGCCCTATGCCCTTCTCCTCGCACCCCTTCCAGGAGAGCAAGTGATGGGAGCAAAACCCGAGGGGGATTGGAGGGGCAAAGGGTTTGGGGGGAGGTGGCAGCCCCCTCACGACACCACGGCTAGGATGCTCCGCTCCCTCCAACGCCGGTTAAGCCATGGGTAATTCCAGTTTTGGGGGGAGGAGGGGTTGAACCCCCTCTCTCAGCTGGAGGAAGGGGAGCCCTCGGCGCCTGCCACCCACGCCTGGGGTTCCCCACCACCCAACGGGGGGAATTTTGGGGGTGACACCACAGTTAGAAGAGTTAAACCATCAAGGTGGCAAAAAGGGCCCCAACTCCCCATCTTCTGCCAACACCATCCCTCCTCCCCAGCCCCCTCTGCCTGCCTCACCGCCACCAAACCCCCCCGGACAGGCGAGGGGCCCATGCCAGGGAAGGAGGAGGGGGGGGTTTCATGGGGAACCCCCCCATCCAACCAAAGCTGGACCCTCAGGACACTGAGGAGGCGTGGGATAGGGTGCAGCAGAAGGTCATGCAGCCCTTCTGCAAAGCAGCAGCTCTGGGGATGGCGTTAATTGGCGCTAACGAGGAGGAGAGGGGCTGGCTTCTACACTATATGGCAGCTGCAGGTAACTTGTATGCTTACACTCCGTTTTCTTTAAAGGTGCTTGGTATAACTTCAGATATATAATATACAGGTAATATTGCTAATAGTCAAGCATAGGAATAAAGGTGCAGACATACCATAAATACTGATGCTTCGATTTTTTACACTACCAGACCTAGATGAATGCAGTTTCCTATTCACATTTATAAAGCAGCCCCAAAATTCTATCATTTAAAATAGTGTCGTAAACAAAGAGGAGGAAGGAGTCGGTTATGATCTGATCTTCTTAATCTGTTTCCCTTGGAGGAAAAAAAATAAAAAAGAAGAAAATGATCAAAAAATTCTAAGGCACTCAGGAAAGCCGCATACAATCGATGGACTGCTCTGTTCTCACCTTACATTCAGTATTTTAAAGGGGTTGCTATATATATATATTTTTTTTTTGTCCTTTTTCTTTTTTTCTTTTTTTTTTTTTTGGGGGGGGGGGGGGAAGAATACAATCATGACCATATAACATCTTCAAACATCATCATTAATCCTCCACACACAGGAAACATTAGTGCAAAATGCTTGCCCTCATCTACCAGATAAGGAAAAAAAAACCAAAAAAACCCCAAAAAAACCAACAAAACACCCATTGCCCTTCACATTTTAGAAAGTTTGCCTTCCCAGGAAGAAGAAGTAATAAAACAAACCCAAATCAAAGGGGAAAAAAAAAAAAGGGGGGGGGGGGAAATAAAAGGAAAGAGGGGAAAAAACAACAAAAAAGAAAGGAAAAACCCCAAAAATATACAGGAAGTTGTGCTAGGTATAAAAATATACTTTTTCACTGTGCAACTTGACTCTCTTCAGACTCTCTGTCCTAAGCCATTCAAGTACTTCTGCTGCTGCCCCCCCGGCTGGGGCTGTCTGTCTGGGCACGGGTTTGGTCCAGAATTAATACCTAATTAATAGCGACTGTGAACCCTCGGCCGGAGCGCTCGGCCTGCTCGTCACACCCCAGCCAGTGCCACAAAGGAGGAGGAATCCTCTGCAGGGTCTTTAAAACATCTCACACACACGTGCCTGGACGCACAAGGGCCAGTTCTCTCCAGCACCTGGATCCGCTCCCAGTTTGCCTCAAACTTTTGGCTATCCCAAAGTTTTGGGGAGCTGAAGGGGGATTGGTGGGATTCTCAGCCAAACCTGACCCCCCCGAGCCTGGCTGAGCTGCCCTAGAGCTGGTCCCCCAACAGCCGCTCCCAGGGGGACAGGGACACCCCCAGGACCAAGGAACTGGATAGCGCCGTCTCCCATCTCCTGGGGGTGGCTGGGGAAGCAGCTCACCCTGAGCTCAGCCCTCGGGTCCCCCAGCTCGGGTCTGCCCCCCTCCCGCGGTGCTGCCGCGCAGGGGATGAGCCGTGCCGCCTTTGGCATCAGCATGAGCTTTGTCTGCTGGCATGGGTAAAGTGCAAATAGAGCCCCTGGCTGTGCTCATCCCCACTCCCCAAACCATCACACGCTCCTGCACCAGCTCCTTGGGATGCCACTCACACCAGCTCCTCCCTACACCACTGGTGACACGGCTCCCAGTCCGGGACATCGCGGCTTACCCAAGCCAAGCATGCCAAACCCCAGGGAGCCATGCAGGGTGTGAGGCAGAACCCCTCTCGTCCTTGATCTCTACTTCCCTCAGGGTGAGGAGCAGTGGAAGAGGCTGAGTGCTGGGGCAGCTTCGTTATTACGATGCAAAGAAAAATCCTACTTCAAGTATCGAAAGAAACCAAAAAGAAATGGCCAAAAAGAGTTGGGTTATCTTCTCCCCCCTCCCCCTTTCCCAGTGGAAATACAAAGAAGGAAGAAAACCCTGAGCAAAGCGCCGTCTGGATTCAGGACCCAAAGCAGGAGAGAAGAGCACAGCCACAGGAGCCTCCCAAAGTGACTCTTGGTGCACTTTGCACTTGTTTGGAGTCCCCCAACTTGTTAAAGACCAAGCTGTGAGTAGCATTAAAGCAGGGTGCTTACTCACAGTCAAAATCATCATTGCAAGAGAAAAGGAAAGGAAATAAAAAGCCATACTTGGCTTCCACGTCACTGCCCCCCTCCCTTGGGGGGGCTCAGCATCCCCACGGGTGCCTGGCATCCCCCTGCCCAGCCCCAGCCCAGCAGCACCCAGGGTGATGCTGCAGTGAGCAGGGATGGGCAGCGACCACCCACCATGGAGCCAGGTCTGCCACAAGGAGCAGGGTCACTTGGGGGATCCCTGGGGGAAGCGGGTGGGGGGGTGAGCTGGTACCTACTGCCTGGCCAGGCTCCAGGGGCACCTGCAGGTCCCCATCCTGCCCCACCAAGCTGAGGCCATCGAAGCCAACCCAGCCCAAGGCCATCAGCTTTCAACAAGACCCCATCAAATACCTCCAGAAGGGCCTGTGTGGAGGATAAGCAAGAGGCAAAATGCTTCCTCCTCCCCAGAGCCTCTTCCCAGGAGGGCACAAGGCTTTTAAAGAATTTTTTCGCATCCAATGCACTCCAAATTATTCAAAAGGGAGAGCCCAGCTGGCCCAGGGCAGAGGGGAGGGGGCAGTGAGGGTCCCCACATGCTGGTGGCTGCACCATGATGCTCTGCCTCCAGCATGGATGCTGCCAGCAGCCAACACCAAGAGCTCCCGGCTCCTTCGGAGGGTGAACAAGGAGCTTTCCGTGCTCAGACTCCTCTCCAAAGGCCGTTTCAGGCAGCTGATGGGGGCTACTCCCCCCCCCCCCAATTTGAGGCTGCCCTCGGACTTGGCTCAGCTGCCTGCACGCCCCGTTGCACCGAACCGGTGAGGTGCAGTGGGGTGACACGAGGCCCTTCGCCCGAGAAGCGGGTGACGTGAAGGTGCCAGTGAGGAGAAGCAAATGAAAAGGGAGTAGCTCGGAGGGGGAGAGAGAGAAACCGAACCCAAAACCCAGCTGTACTGGGGGAAAAAAAACCCTGACGACAACCACACCACCAGCCAGGTTCTCCGCCTGCATCCCACGCAGTCCTCCCGACACGTGCACGCCTGAACTCCCACCGAACCATCCCCGCTTCGGGGAGTGGGATAAAAACCCCCAAGACAATGGCATCGAGCCCCTGCCAGCCCCTGGGTGCACCACAGCACCCAGCCCCACAGCAGCACCCGCAGCAGGGCGCTCCCTCCAACACCAGAAGCCTTTACTGATTTCCCCCTTCTCTTCCTCTGCCCCCCCCCCCGCCCACCACGCTGTCCCACTTGGCTACAGCCCTCCTGCCAGAGACAAACCTCCCAATCACAGCACCTCTACCCTAACACACACCTTGCTTTCCTGTTAAGTGAGGGTAAAACTTGCTTTAGAGGACAAGGTTAACGATGGCTTTACTTCTGAGCTGAGTAATGGATGGGGTGGTGATGATGGGGGGTGGCGGTGGTTGGGGTGGGGGTGGTGGTGGGGGGTGTGGCTAGCTTTTCTCCTCCCCTTCTTCAAAGTAAAAAGAAAAAGAAAAAGAAAAGAAAAAGAAAAAAAGCTACAATCTTATAGACTAACCTCAGGAATATCAAAAAAGGAGCCCAGTATTGTTGTCTTTTAAGTAGGTCGCCACAGACCTAGTCGTTTACAGTATAACGAATGCGATTATTTCCTTCATAAATTTTAAATACAAGCAGAATAAAAATCACATTTTTTTCAGGCAACAGTAGCAGTTCAGTAGGTAAGTGGCTTGATCACATTTGTTTTTGTTTTTGTATTAGTAATGCATGCAAGCAGCTTTAGTATTACAGATCCCTTATAGGTCACGAAAGGTTTGCTCTCTTTATAAAGTCCCTCCGTAAGTACCATCTTGTCTTCTCACAGGAGTTTCAGGCCGGCTGGAGGAGCCTGAACCTTGTTCAAAAGGTTGTGGAGTGCTTTGGGTATCCGATGCCATAGCATCTGTGGCAGCTGCCTCCTGTATCACAGAGCCAGCCCCTTCGGCATCCTCGTTCTGTTCGAAGGACTGGTTGGATCCATTGCTTAGCTCTACGTTCACTGTGTTAGTTCTCAAGGCTACTATAGTTCCTGAATCACTCCTCCTTTCTGCATAGATTCGCTGCTCAAAGACCTGAGCAGTGTTGGGTTGGAATTCAGGATCCAGGGGGACACTGTTTGTGGTGGAGCCCATGACCGTGCGGTACATCTCCATCCCTTCAGGCAGCATGGACTTAATCTTCGGCAGCCAGCGCTTGCGGACCCGGCGGGCGTTGGTGCACATATCGGCTGCTATAACATTCATCTCGCTTTCTTTAAAGCTCGGGGCAAAATTCTGACAATACACTGCAAAGACAGGGATACACACAGCTGAGGATTCAGAGAAAGCATCACCAAGGTGGTCACAACCTCTGCCCCATCCTGGAGATCTGCCGCCAGACTTCGCAGGGGCAGATGCCACGAGTGGAGGTGCCAGAGCTCTTGCAAGGACAGGCTTACAGACAGGGACTCCTAGGCTTGAGACAGACACAACTGAGAAGATAGAAAACCAGATGGCAGAAAAATCCCCAGCTGGCATGGGGAAGTGGGCTGGAGGTGACCACTCACTCCACAGGGACCCAACAAGCCTTGGAGGTACCAGGTCCTGCCCACAGGACCCAGCCAGAGCGCAGCACCACTGGGCAGCCAAAAGCAGAGATGGACACAGAAAAGTCTAAGCGAACTCCTCAACCTTAGATCCATTAGTGGCTCTTAAAACCCATGGTGGTGCAGGCACAGCTGCAGGGCTGCAAAATGTCAGAGCTGCTCTTGGAGCAGAGGAGATTGCCCCAAGGACCATGCTCTGCCTGTCCTATGCCTTGTGTTGGCTGCTACACAGGCCTTCAGCCTGGCCAGGGTGCTCCAACATCCCCCCACCAGCTCATCAGCTGGCACAGCCCCTGCAAGGCCAGCAACACCTTGACTGCAGCCTCCCTGCTCCTCCACGGGCACCGAGCACCCGATGTTATCATGGGGAAACGTGGTCCCACTGCCATGGTGAGCAGTCACCAGTGGAAACCTGCACCCAGGGTATTCCTCTCTGAAATTCGGGCAGCAAGAAGTCATCTTGCACCCTGAAACACAACAGCAAGTCACAGGCTCTGTCACCAGGCAGTGATGCCCTTCTGAAACTCTTGGCAAGCCTCAGCGAGGAGCGAGGCTGGAAGGTCCAGCCCCAGAGCTCTCCAGGATGAAGCTGCTACCAGGGAGGTGCTCAGGAGAGCACCACACACAAGCTATGGCACAATCTAGTTATTCTGTCACCATGCATCAACCCCCTGGCATCTTATCCCTTCTCTCCACATGCTACAGATCTCAGAGGGTGGCTGGAAGACCCCTGGAGTTCAGAAACAGCAACAATTAAGGAGAGGAAAGATTTATCTTCCAAATCTTAAAAATAAAAAAATAATTTTTAAAAAAACCCCTGCTTAGTTTCATTTTCCAGTGCAATAATATTTACATAAAGATTTACTGCCCAGAATCCAGTGAGGGCAAGAGAACATGCTGCTTTCCACTGTATATCAAGCCCACAATAAACAGGCTGCATGCACTGGCCCATCAGGGCTTGCTGTGCTCCCCAGCACACACCTCCTGTCCTTGTATTCAAGGGGGGGCTGCAGGAGCCAAACGTTCACCCCTTGTTTCTGGTGCCTGCCCTAAACAACTGAACTACCTGGATGGAAGTTACACAACTCCCCTTTTCCCCTACACAAATTTGTACAGCGAGGCAGATACATTCCAGTTCTGGCTAAAGTCAGGGCTTCTCCACTCCCCAGGAAGGATTTCTGCCTTCCAGCCCCTCTCCAGCTGCCCTCCTGCAGCTGAAGGCCATTCCCCTGGGCCTGGCTCTCCCTGTCCTTGGCACCAGCCCCTCTCCAAATCTCCTGGTGCCCCTCGAGCGGCTCGGAACTCCCCCCAGAAGCAGCCTTCTCTTCTCCAGGCTGAGCCAGCCAAGCTCTCAGCTCATCTCAAGTAGAGGGGCTCCAACCTCAGACCATCACAGCCTGTAAGCCTGACAGCAAAGCTGCCAGCCAGGCGTGGGGCAGAGCCTACCACGACTCCCTGATCCCTGGGGTCACATTTACTGCCAAAGACCAACAGCCCCAAAAAGCCCAGGGCACCAGAAAGCATGGCTGTTCCTGGGGTCCACCATGGCCTGGGCACCACGGGGCCAGCACCTCTCCAAGTGACACACAGAAGGTGTCTTTGGGAGACAGACTGGAGCTGTAGGCTCTGCTCCTGTAAATCAGGGCACTTGGCAGAGCCCTCTCAGACCAACCCAAACCCAACACACAGCGATAGCCCGGTCCAGTGGCATCAAGCTCTGGATGCTGCCTAAGACATCATTTCAACCTCCTCATTAGAACACCTACAAATAAAACAATTAACTGCAAAATTAGTGCTTTAAAATACAAGCAAAACATCCAAATAGCAATAATGGTTTATATTAAGATACTGCCAAGCAAATGAATAAAAAATTAACTTCAGCACCCTCAAAAGTGCCACAAAATAAATTCCCTTTCCTGTAACCTAATTTCAGCACATATAGTTCCAATACTATGCAACAGAGACAGCCTTCCCTGCTTAGGTTTCAGCTTTGCTCTCAGCATGCTGTTGCAACAGAGCAGCAATAAATCTCTTTCCTTACATTTGACTGCATTAAGAACCCTGCTGTCCAGGGGCTTCCTGCTGGGATCGCTGGTGGAGGACCGGATTCCAGTTCCACAGCTGTTGGCAAGTGTGTTCCTGCAAGAAAGGCAAAGGAAGATCCTTAAACCAGAGGCTCTGGGGGGAAGGTGCTGCCTCATCCTCTTCCCTGGAGGTTCTTATGGAGGGATCATTGTGTCACATGAATTTAAGGCAAGGAATCACAGAATCACAGAGTTGTAGGGGTTGGAAGGGCCCTGGAGAGCTCCTGGGGTCCAACCCCCCTGCCAAAGCAGCTCCCCAGCTCATACTGCACAGGTCGGTGTCCAGATGGGGCTGGAATCTCTCCAGAGAAGGAGACTCCACACCCCCTGGGCAGCCTGTCCCAGGGCTCCCTCACCCTCACTGGGGAAAAGTTCCTCCCCAGGTTGCTGTGGAACTTCCTGGGCTCCAATTTGCAGCCATTGCTCCTTGTCCTGTCCCCACAGACACTGAAAAGGGGCTGGCCAATTCCCCCTGCACCCCATGCTTCAGATATTGATAACCATTGATTAGGTCCCCCCTCAGTCTTCTTCTCTCCAGGCTGAACAGCCCCAGCTCTCTCAGCCTTTCCTCACAGGAGAGATGCTCCAGGCCATTCATCATCTTCGTAGCCCTTCTCTGGACTCTCTCCAGGAGATCCCTGTCCTTTTTACACCAGGGAGCCCAGCACTGGACACAACACTCCAGGTGGGGCCTGAGCAGGGCAGAGCAGAGGGGGAGGATCCCCTCCTGTGACCTGCTGCCCACACTCCTCCTGATGCCCCCAGGATCCCAAATGGGAAATCCCAGTGTTCACGTTCAAGCATCATTGAGAAAAAGCAGAGAAACCAGTGCAGTGTACAGAGGGTGACACATGTGTGACATATCAGCTATGGACATGGTGGAACCACCAGAAAATAAACCAAGTCCCTCAGGAGAGCCCTGAGAGCAAGCAGACCTACCGATCAAAGAAGGTGGCCAGAAGACGCCTCAGAAGGACCTTGTGTTTGACACCAGCACATAAGTGGCAATTCATCAGCTGCCCCCGGGTGATGTAAACGCCTGAGCCTGGAAGGGTGGGAGAGGGAAAAGTGGGAATTAGAGCCTTGCCTGGCTGACTCCACACCCTCTGGGTCACCACCATGCTCCTGCTCCCCAGCTGGTGCATCCTGGCCCGGTGTGACATGGGATGGAGTGTGACACAGGACAGAGTGTGCTCTTCATGTGCTGCCACCAAAACCCAGCAAGGAGAGCAGGGCTTTGGGAACAGCCTAGCAGGGACATTATCACAGTGCCTCAGGGCCTTGGCAAGTCCCAGGTAATAATCATTCCTAACTGTATCCGTATGGAGAGGAAGTCTGTGGGAAGGAAATGAAAGGACGACTCTTTCTATCCCAATGACACGCAGCACAAGGCTTCAGTCTGTGATTTCATATGTACAGATCACATTATTTATCCCTTCTGAAGGAAGAAAAGCTCAATCCATCTGGCCTTTTCCTCTCTCAGGTGAAATTCTGTAGATCTAGAGAGAAAGGAAACCCTCCTGCCCCTGTCTGGCACAGAAGGTATTCGGCTACACTACCCATCTACCTGTTTCCAAAACCCCCAGCCCATCACCTCCCAGTACATCTGGGAATTTTCTTTCTCAGGCACAGGAGCTGCTGGCTTTGAGACACCCTGCTGCTACAGATGTTCTCCAGAAGAAAAAGGAGCTCCTGGCAAAGAGGCTCCACATGTCCAGGGTTTGGCAGCGCTTTAGGGCAGGGTTCTTATTGAACACTTTTACCTCACATACAGCTCACACAGACCAAACTGCTCCTGTCCCAGCACAGCCATGCCAGAGTCACAGAGTCACCAGGTTGGAAAAGACCTTTAAGATAAGATCATCAAGTCCAACTGTTCCCACCCTAAGCTAAACCATATCCCTGAGCACCTCATCTACCCATCTATTAAACACACACAGGGGGTGACTCAGCCCCTCCCTGGGCAGCCTGTGCCACAGCCCCACAACTCTGCCAGGGAAGAACTTTGCCCTCCCATCTGAGCTGACCCTGCCCTGGGGCAGCTTGAGCCCATTGCCCCTTGTCCCATCTCCTGTCCCCTGGCTGAAGAGACCATCGCCCACCTCTCTGCACCCTCCTGGCAGGGCAGGGGAGGTGGGGAGAAGGTCTCCCCTCAGCCTCCTCTTCTCCAGGCTGAACACCCCCAGCTCCCTCAGCTGCTCCTCAGAGGATTTGCCTTCCAGCCCCTTTCCCAGCCTGGTTGCCCTTCTCTGGACATGCCAGGGAAAGTTCCCTTATTTTTTCAAGCTCACTGTTACACAAGAGGGCTTTGGTATTCCCTTTTAATTAAGAATAAATACTGGGTCATATCTGGATCCAGAAAACCCTCTGTTCTCAAGATACAAAAACATCTGCTGGAGAAATAAAATCACATCCTGGATTGCCAGGAAAACCTACAGATGATGGTCCCTGATCTTAGGGATGAAGGTGGAGCTGTGGAGCATCCTGTCCTTGGGATAGGCAGCTGTCTGCACCTTCCCCCTGCCACAGGCAGCCCAGGCCACCTGCACAGCCCCAGAAAACAGCAACCATCACAGCAGATGTGATGGCCCTGCTTCTCACCATGCATCTGTCCATCAGATCTACCACCAGGGCTGCTAGGCTTGCTGAAGGCCCTTCCCTCTCAGAGAGAGAGCTGCTGACGCCTGCAGAATCAATTCCAGCAACAACAAAAAAAATGGGAGACAAAAGGAAAACACTCCAAGCAGAGAGTTGAGGAAAACTTTTGCTGCAGGATCCTCCCTGCATGCTCTGGGGTGAAGCCTCCCTGGGTCTCACCAGGTTGCAGACAGGAATAATTGCTGAACTTTTCTTTGGCAGTGCTGTTTTGAGAGGCAAGGCATCAGAGGGAACACCAGATGCTACTGAGGGGAACTTCACTTTAATAAATAAAAAAAGAACTGAGGCAGCCACTATGGGTTAGAGATATTAATCTCCTTTTTTTTCTTATTTTTTTTCCCCCTCCAGATTGAAAAATGTAAATCAAGCAGAGCTGCCTCCAGCCAATTTGCAGCTCTCACTGTGAAAATAACCTGCACCACTTGATGGTTTTTAAAAAGTCTCCCATAACATGTAAATGGGTACAAAATAAGTATTCCAGATACAAAATAAATACTTGTGGTCGTAGGCAGTGGTACAGTGGGGGCACGTTACTCCTGCCTGCCTTCCATCAAAGACCCAGCCCTGAGCTGATAGAAAACTTCCTGGGCATCCTCTGAAATCCAGATTCCTCCCTGAAAACAAACCAACTCTACTCATCAAGGGATAAATGACCCAAAAGAAAAGGCAACTGATTTGGATTGATTGTGCTGCCATGTGTCCTCTTTATATCGAGGGGTTTAGGGGTATTAATTAAACCTCCCTGCCTGGGCAGCAGGTACAGGCTGTTGTGCAAGGATCACTTCATCTAAACATCACCATGTTTAAGGGAAAAACCTCCACAACAGCACAAGCTCTGAGCTGAGAGCACTGCTGCAGTGAAGAGAAGCTGGGGGGAACTCATAAAAAGCAAAATACAATTATTTAAAGTGGAGTTTTGTCTGGAGACCCCAGTTAAACAGCTGGTTTGTGCTCAGCAGGCTGGCACAGCCACCAGATTTCACTCTGTATCCAGCCCTACACCACCAGCACCATCAGAAGCTGAAGAGCATTGTCTCCCACCTCAAGATGGCCATAAATCCTGGATGGAGTAGCAAATTCCCCTGCTGCTGCAAATTCCCTGACCCCCCCAAATGACAATAAAGACCGAATCATAGAATCCCAGACTGGTCTGGGTTGGAAGGGACCCCAAGGATCACAGAGCTCCAACCCCCCTGCCACAGGCAGGGACACCAACCTCAGGCCTGGAGCTACACAAGGTTGCCCAGGGCCCCAGCCAACCTGGCCTTGAACACCCCCAGACACGGGGCACCTACCCCCTCTCTGGGCAGCCTGTTCCAGCCCCTCACCACTCTCTCTGCAAAGAACTTCCCCCTAATATCCAATCTAACCCTTCCCTCCTTCAGCTTTAATCCATCCCCCTTGTCCTGCCATTGTCTGTCCTTTGAACAAGCTGATTCCCCTCCTGTTCCTCTGCTCCCTTCAGGGACTGGCAGGCTGCAATGAGGTCCCCCCACAGCCTTCTCTTCTCCAGGCTGACCCAGCCCAGCTCCCTCAGCCTCTCTTTGTAGGGCAGCTGCTCCAGCCCTCTGAGCATCTCCGTGGCTCCTCTGACCCCTCCCCAACAGCCCCACATCTTCCTTGTGTTGGGCCCCAGCTCCGGACACAGGATCCAGCTGGGGCCTCCCAGGGCAGAGCAGAGAGGGACAATCCCCTCCCTGTCCCTGCTGCCACCCCTCTGCTGATGGAGCCCAGAATAGCACTGGCCTTCCAAGCTGCCAGAGCCACTGCTGGCTCATGTTAAGTTTCTCATCCACCAAGAAGAACGGATCAAGCCCAGTTCCTTCCCTCCCTGCCCACTGCAGCGTTTCACAGTTTATTAACTCCCTGAATTTTTTTATAAAAACCCCACTTCTGGAAAGCTTGCTCCCTGCTACACAACTCACCTCACTGCTCTGTGAAGCCTACAACACAACCAGGGGTCTTTTTGGGTTTGGTTTGGTTTCAGATCTGTGCCTCTAAATCAAAACACAATTGGGATGCAGCCCACACCAATCAGGGAGAACACGAGCAGGAGAATTCAATTAAGATGCTAAATTAATTCAATTGAATAAATCCTGTTAATGACACATTTTTCTATCAGCAAATTAAAGGAATCTTAGAACTTTTTAAAAGATGATTGGTGAGGAATAATCCAGAAAGACACAGCAAGGGCACACACGATGCATGACTCCAGCAAGGGTAAGATGAAGAACCCATTACAAGAAGGAAACCACCAGTGATCCCAGTCATTCTCAAGCAAAGGGAAGTCATCCCTCCCTTACCTGCAACAAGCTCAAGTTTTTCTCCAGGATCTCCCTCTGAGTAGAGTTTTGGGTGGCAACGGTATCCGATTTGACTGATAAGACTGGCTGGGAGAGCAACTAGATCCCGTCGTATGAGGACACAGGAGCGGTTCTCCAGTGGGATCTGCTCTGGCTTCTCTTGAGCAACTTGAAAATTAAAAGGGAAAACCATTAAAAGAGTTTATTATGCAGGCACAGCATTAACAGCAGGTCAGATTTTGACTTTTCCACGGAACCCTTGGAAATATTCCTCCTTCCAGAAGTCCCACCAAGCATCTGGGACCCTTGGCTGCAGGACAGATGCTACCTGATAGCATGGAAAGATGCTCTGTCTCCCACCACAGCAGCCTTATACATGTGTTTGGGTTCTGCAGAGGAGGGATTCCTGGAATCTAATCACACTTTAACTTTTCCTCAGTTAATCATTTCTGGAAACAGGCAACTCTGCACAGCCAGCATCGTCCTAGAAATGCAGCATACGGAGCTGGCTTCCCCAAAGCCTCCCAGAAGAACAGCAGAATACTTCACCAGGGCTTTCTGAAACAGGCAGGAAATTGCCCAAGTTTCATAAATACCCACATCAGTACTGTAGCTACTTCTCTTGATGATTTTTTCCCCTCCTAAGTTAAAAATCAGGCGCTGCAGATACCCTCTGCACTGAGAAAGGTCGCTGCAGCCTCCAGCAAGGACGGCATCCACCAGCCACCTCCTGTGAGCTCCAACTCCCCTCCCAAAGCCCCTTCTCCTACTCTGCCTTTCACAGGCTAACTTTTCCTCTCGTTAACAATAGACCCCAACCCACAAGCCAAAAGCTCCTTATTAAGCTGTGGCTTCCAAAGCAAATTAGTAGGTTTTGCTGGGCTTCACTCCATGCCCTGACAGACCATCCCCGGAGCTTGCTGCTGCCCATTAGCAACCATTAACCTTGAAAAGCTGAACCTACCGAGCCATACTACCAGTCTGGGTCTGTGGGCATACAGAGGATTCACTTTCTAAAGCACATTTACACTGTAAGTCCACAGGTTTGCTTAAAATGACCATTTTTTGACAGCCAAAGAGACTGACACGGGTGTACATCAATCATCTCCAGCTTCACTGGGATGCGGTGGGAGCAGTCACAGTTCTGAATGGCAGCCCAGCTCCACAATGGTCCATCTTTTTTCCCCAAAAAAACTGTTTGATAACGTGGCATAGTGCTGTGCAGAGAACCAAGCTCAGCTCTATGCCTCAGCATCTGAGAACACACAGAGAATCCAAAAAAAGACCCCAGCAATTAGTGTTTCTGAACTCCAAACGGCTCCTGCTCAAGAGGTGTCTTTCCCTGCAATTATTTCAGTGTTCTAGGGGGGCATTTTTCCACCCTCCAGATAAAATAACAAGTTTTGCAGACTTGTTGCTGCAGTAACCAAAGGGCGACGGCTCCTGGACAATGGGAGCAGTGTTCTAACTAGGACATGACCCGCGACGCTGTGCCGTGCTGTGGCATCCGATCGCAGGCATGGGGCTGGAAGCATCCCTGCTCTCGCTGCTCCTCCTCCCTGGAATACCAGGAGGATGGATGTCTCTTAATCCTGGAGCTGGGCCTCAGCAGAACAGCGTTGCCTTCAGTGATTGAGCACCAACAGCAGCAGAGGAACTCACAGGATGTATTAAAACAGGCCGTCACAGCCTGGTTACCCAGGGAAAGTGGCCAAGCTGCACAGTGCTGGTGCACAGAACCAGTGACATCCCAAATTTCCAGCAGCTGCAGCATCTCCCTGTCTGACAGTGCTCCTGAGCATCCCTCCTTGGTGATGGGACTCATCTTCTGCTCATGCAGAGGGAGAGTCTAAAAGACCTGCTCTACTTCTGATGCTTTCAAAGGGTGACAAGCAGAGTATATCCCATTAAACACCAGTAATTTTTCATAGCTTAAACAAATCAAAAGCAGATGGGGGGGACTGACACCCAGGCAGGGATCTCTCTGCCATCCTTCATGGGCTTCCTGGCTCTGGCAAGGCGTGTGGGCCACGGTGTGCTGCAGCACAAGGGCTGCCACAAATGAGATGCAAATCTCAAGGGGTGAGGAAGCAGCAGGTCTGGAGGACATCACTGTCAGCTCCCATCCAGGGTCCTCTGCAGGTTACACACCGGCTGAACCCAGGGTAGAATTACAGAGAGCACGTAGGAGCTACTGCTCTGCTGATAAACCCCAGAAAGCAGACGTCCAAGGTCCTCGGCAGCAGCGACAGGAGACAGGTGAATGATGCTCTTAGGGGCAAAAGAAAATGTGGCAACAGATTCTCGTGCTGAATGCACATCTCTTGGACATCAGGTGACAGGACAGGTGAGGATGAGGCCATGCCAGTGCATGGGGCTCCTGCTAATTGCAGGCAGCTCATCAGGGTGAACACTCTGCAGTGCTGGGCTCTCCATGAAGCCACCGCTTCAGCTGCTGGGCAGGAGCAGGAAAATCATCCCGACCCCTCACAAGCTCAGTGCTCTGCCCAGGGTGTGTAAAACTGTGGGTTTATCATTTGATTTTTACTCTAACAAATGACTCGGGTCAAAAGCACCCATGATGTTCATCACCACCTAAAGGCCAGCAGATGTAAGGCTGCTGAAGGGAAGCTGGGTGGACTGGTGTGGCTTCTCAGAAACTTTCTTAGAAGCCTCCAGTTAATTTTTTAAAGTGATATAAAGGCTGCAGGTCTCCAGGGAGAGCAGCTGCAATCAATACCCCCCGTGGGACAGCGGTCCTGCAGCTTGTGACCCAATATTGCTGTGATGGGAAGAGAAGAGATCACGACTCGAGCAGCCATCAGCCATGCCCCCCTCCTGCCCTCTTCTTCAGCAAGCCTGAGGAAATTCAACACTCCAACATCCAAACAGCTACAGCAGACAAGGACCAACCTACCTGCTCCACCACTTCCCACAGGCAAATTCAATTAAAACAAACAATTCTGGGGCCAAAGAGGACCTCCTAAGGCAGCAACAACGAGGCAGGCAAGAGAAAGATCAGCACGAGCGCTGCGTCCACGCTACCTCCCTGGAGAGCTTTGGAAGGGTTTAGTGTCACACCTGTTTCCTGAAAGACAAACAGCTTTCCAGGAAGACAACAGTACCACGCTGGCTGGTGACAACCCTGCCTCCAAGAAACTCTCTGCTTTTGAAGGCACTTCACTTCCAACACATGCAGCCATCCATAAGTCTACACTTCTTCCTGTGAAACCAAATCCTTTGGAAAACCAACTAAAATTTGGGCTAGGATGTCCAAGCTAACTCAACCCACTGCTCTGTTCTGGTTCCACCTGTCCTGTTGGCTCACTGTTGATAAATCTCTTCTCCAACATGGGCAGGAATCATTTTTTGGACTTTATTTCCATTAAATCACCAGCACAAATCCAATGGTACAAAACAAAACCAGCCCAAGGCCTTGCAGTGCCACCTCAGTCCAGCAGATAGCAATCGGTTACGTAAAGAAGCAGGAGACAAGAGACACTTTGGTCCCATGTTTTCAAAGAAAGCCAGTCTGTTTGGCCTTTATGCTCCAAAGAACAGGATAGTATTCGCTTCTAATTAATTTGTATCTTCAGAGGGCAGCGGCTCCTTCCTTTTGAATGGAAGGCAAACAATGCCACGTATTGTTGAACACAGTTTTGTTCTCAACCAAGGAAGGAGCCTACCAGCCAGCAGAGAGGGGCAGGAAATCATTACAGAGGAAGCATTGGGAGCTGCCAGGCCAACGTTAGTGTGTTTAGTTGTTCAGATATGTTCTTTGAGCTCAAACCTGTGTGGATGCTGCAGCTGGCAGCGAGTGGTACAAAGCAGGAAATATCCTGGGTCTGCAACCTCAAACTAACTCGCCAGTCCGTGCTTGGAGGAAAGTGGGAGTCATGGGAATTACTCCATGGCTCCAGGCTTTGTGTGGTGTTTGTGTCCTCCCTGTCCCAATCTGGCTCAGAGCTCTGTTAAACCACCTTCTTGCTGAGCCCACGATGGTTTTGGTGATGCCAGGACAGTTGCACACACTGCCCAAGGTGTCTGGGACCAGAGATGCTGAGCCCACACAGCTCGTGACCTTCACTGGTGATGGGCAACAAGCTGCTCAGAGCCTGGCAGGCTGGGCACCACTATTCACTTATTTCCTTAGCTCCTAACAACTCAAACACCAGGACTTCAAAATTACTCATGAACCCCCAATTCCTACCAGTCTGGCTTCTCCTCTTGACCATAAACTTCAATATACTCCCTATTTCAGTGCTAGGCTTGGGATTTGGAGATATGGAAACATCTAAGTGACAGATCCTCACCCAAATATTAAGATTTACAGAGCCCCAACATGGAACCACAAGTCATGAGCCCTGGGTCCACCACAGCAGGTACAAAACCATCTCCACCTGCTCTACGCCCGGTCACCATATATGCAAACACATGTATAACTGTCCTCTGTTCTCTGCATGGTGAGTAGTTTCTCTTCAAATAGTGGTTATTTCACAAACATTTTGATCCCATTAGCCTATTTTCCACTGGCAGTGGGACTACCCCAAAAATAGCATCCCTGCTGCAGCCCCAGCATCGCCAGCATCTGCCTGCGTACGTAAACCTGTCCCGCTGAGGACGCACGCACCCGCCCTGGGACAGATATATGACACAGCCCCAACTGGGATAGTTTACGTTTTAGGAATAGTACATTTATAACAATGTGCTGGAATGCAGAGATTTGATTTGTGACCTATTTATACAGGGAGGTAATCTGGAATTAGTATAGGAAAAATATCACTGGTTTATAAATACCCCTATCTTGCCTTCGCCTCAGATCACAGCCAGGAGTGAAACATCTGCCAGCCTAAAATTAAACATCTGTGTTTTACGGTGAGGAAACCGGGGTTGGAAGTTTAATGCCAAAAAAGGCCAGGGGCTGTGTGCCCCTGGAGTGGGGTTCTGCCTCCCTCCGGCTGCTCAGCACCACCGGTCTCCCCGTGCCGGGATGGGCGACACCAGCGCTGGTCCCAGCAGCATGCAGTGGGGCTCTTTGCAGCCCTCAACACAAAGCCCAAGGAAAATTGCTCTGGGGAATCAAGAGGGCATCCTCTCCCGATCAATTCATCTCCTAAAAACACCCACAAGCTCTTTGCTGGTGCAGCACAGTGTCAGACTGGCCATCATAGCCCACCACACCTCCCAGGATCAGATCACCAACCCCACTGCTGGAACCAGCTACTTGATTAGGGCTGCGATTACCTGGTACTTGATTAGGGCTGCGATTACCTGGCACTTTATTAGGGCTGCGATTACCTGGCACTTTATTAGGGCTGCGATTACCTGGCACTTTATTAGGGCTGCGATTACCTGGCACTTTATTAGGGCTGCGATTACCTGGTACTTGATTAGGGCTGCGATTACCTGGCACTTTATTAGGGCTGCGATTACCTGGCACCACGAGCTGTGCCTTAAATCAGCATTCCCAGGCTCGGCCCGGGATGCTGTATGGGCAGCGCTGGAGCCGCTCATTACAGATTCCGGGTTGTTTCTTGCCCTCTTTCCTTACTGTCAGGAATCAGAGGCCAGGAGAGAAAACTATTCTCTCAGCTAATTACCACAACTATTCTATAATGGCTATTTTAGATGAATTTTTAATGAAGTGTGCTCTTCTCAGTTCGGGATCTCAGAACTTTCAGGCCCAGCCATTTGCTGCTCTCCTCCTCTCCTCCGCGAGCCGGTGCGGCAGGAGCAGGGGAGGGGGACAGCCCCTCTTCCCAACTCTGCTTGTGCCTGTCAAAATTCAATTAACTGCATCTGCTAAGCAGCAAGCTGACTGACAAGAGAGCTGAGCATCTGCAGGGCCTGCTGAAACCCACTTCAGCTCAGGCCCACGACGCTGTAATTAACGGGGATAAAAATACTTTGCTTTTGTTTAATATTTTCTCTGGAGTTGTGCATTCCTCAGATCAGATGCTAGAAACCTCATTAAGTTTCACTCGTGTCCTCCAGGCCCACGTGTGCTGCACGACCAGACCTAGTTACAGAAGAAGGAGCCATTTTACCCCTGTGGTCTCAGTTGCCACCGCAGCAGGCGGGTGTGGGGATGGCAGTGGTGACACCGTGGCCACTGAATGTGGCTGGAGACCAGTGGGAGCTGACACAGCTTTTCCTATATCCCTAAAAAAGCTGCCACCCTGTCTACTGACACCTAAATCCAACTCTGCCATCAGCTCAATGTTTAAGACTGGGCTTATCCATTCGTTCATCAGCTTCTCCTTCTGCAGGTCCAACACTTGTCCTGGGATATCACACCAGTGCCACCACACAGGAATAAAACCTCCTCCTCACCCCTTCTTCTACCATCACCTTGGCCAAAGCAATGACATAGAATCGTAAGACTGGTCTGGGTTGGAAGGGACCCCAAGGATCACAGAGCTCCAACCCCCTGCCACAGGCAGGGACACCAACCTCAGGCCTGGAGCTACACAAGGTTGCCCAGGGCCCCAGCCAACCTGGCCTTGAACACCCCCAGACACGGGGCACCCACCCCTTCTCTGGGCAGCCTGTTCCAGCCCCTCACCACTCTCTCTTTAAAAAACTTCCCCCCAATATCTTATCTAAACCTTCCCTCCTTTAGCTTTAAATTACATGCTCCTTGTCTGTCTGATCCCGGCTTTGGAGGTTCCCTGCAGTTCTGACAAAAAAAGGGGTGAACAAAAATAAATAAATAAATAAAACCCCAACACAACCTTGGGACAAGAAGAGGCTTCATGACCCCACAAGACTTGAGAGGTCCTGCCCCATGCTGCCCCAGTCTTGGGAGCAGTGGGTGGGGATGCTCAAGGTGGGGGATGCTCAAGGCAAGTGAAGGACATCATCCAGCGGCATCCCACCACCACTCACCAGCATCAGCTCAGTCAGCGCTGCAGGCAGGGAATAAAAAAGCAGAGAAACTGAAGGGGTGGAAAAAAAACCCCAGCAACCCTCTCTGAAATTCAGGGCTTCATCTGCTGTGTTCTGCTTTGGCTTTGGTTTTGTTTTTACAAACGGGGCTCCTGGAAACCTTGGCAATCACTATTTTAAAGGTCTCCCCCCTCCCCCAGGCCTTTGTAAGGCTGTCAGGATCTCCATGCCAGGAGCAGGATTAGCTGGCTTTCTCTCTTCCATCTTATGGTTTTATTATTCTGCACCTTTTGAGGGTACAGTTTATCCCAAGTAATTAAAACACAGTTAGCTGTACAAGCCCAAACCATAATGGAATAGCTTAGGTTTGATTTTTTTTAATCTCTTTTTTGTGAGCCCTCCTCTTTTCCAGGAAGCCTGATACTACAGGCAGCTTATTTAAACCAGGAAACTCCCTTGAAACATGCTGAAGAGATATTTTAGCAGAAATGCTGGTATATCAGAGCCTTACAGTGGGACCGGGCAGCACTGCGCTCCCGACTTGCCTTCCCTCCACCTCAGCATCATGGCATGGTTCAAGTCTTCCCCCTATAGAAACCAAGCAGGAAAACTTTGCTGCAGAATGCCTGGCTCTGGTGCTGAGGCTGGGTGGCTGCAGCATCTCCAGTGATGCCCTGAAAAGCCACTGGTGTTTTCCTTTTTCCAACTGGGATGACTCCCGCAGCGGGAGAATTAGGCAGAGCCGAATGGTGCTGCCTGCACCATCCTGGAGCCTGTCCTGCCCTCACCTTCCCAATTTAGTTTGTTCTGTTGCTGCATGAACTGGCCCTGTGACAGGGAAGGAAATCGCTGTGTCCCAGGGTGTAATCCTGTGGCTCTGAGGAGTAACACTGCGAGCCCGGCGCTGAAGGCGAACCCGCGCTACTCACCGCCTGCTCTACTGGTGGGAAGCACAAAGCAACATAAACCCAAACCCAGCATGCAGGAAAACAGCCCCGTTTCTCTTCAGTCTGGCTGTAAGGGCAGCTGAGGCACGCAGCAGCTCCAGAGGAGACCCCAACCCCATCCCCTGACCTCACTTCTCCTCACCCAGCCAGTACCAAGCACGGGGACTTGAAGTGCGGCACCAAGAGCAGCCAGGCTGTCAAGGCTCCTTTCCTATGGCATTTCCCAGCAAATATTTCTAATATTAAAATAATTCCATTGCTCCCAGTTTGCTTTCCCCCTTCTGCACGTGGCTCTGTACAAATGCTTGGAAAGCATCGCTTATCTGCTTGCTACCTGGCCAGAGGACGTGCCAAGGGGATGCTGGGCTCCTGCTCTTTGGGCTGGGGTGGGACAATGAGTGGGGATGAGCCCATCCACAGTGCTGGGGGGAAGCCTGGCTCTAGGTAACAGAAATGGTCACGCTTCTCCAATCTTCTCCCTTGCTTAAGAATGAAATGAAGTGGCTCTGAGGAAAGGATGCCGGCTTGTCCACAAGCCAGGGTTAAATGCTGGCAAAATTAGCCCAGCAACGTCGGCGCAGAACCACAGTGAGGAAAGTGGCCCCAGGTGAGAGGATGCTCTGTGCTGCCAGTGCTGGCGGGAAGATGTCCCTCCCCAGGGAGCGCCCCTGGATCAAAGCCCCCAGCACAAACACCTGCAGCTCCGACAGGCAGGCTGCTGCGCCGAGGCCGAGCCTCCGTGCGGGATGCTGTGACCCGCCTCCGCATGTCACACAGCCAAGCCAGAGACCCAGTCGAGCATCTCCTGCTCCGACCCTGAACCCCCGGGCTCTGTGTCCCCCCACCTTCTCCTGCTCCTCAGCAGGGTCTGAGCTCTGCAAGGTGCCTGGAGCCAGGGGCACACGCATGAGGACACCAGGGAAGGAGCCTCATTTCCCCCCTGGGCTGAGCTGGCAGTGCCCACTGAGCACCACCACAGCAAAGCCACCTCCTAAGTCTAAGCATGCCCAGGGACTCACCTAATAGAGAAAGAAAAACATATCAGGATGCCCCCAAATCGCTTTTCCCTTTCTGACAGCGATGCACTGGGCAAGGCTGGCAAGGGAAAGGGGAGTCACTTCAGGCATGAATGCCCTCCCTTCCTTCCTTTCGCAGATAACCATCGCTAACATCTATGAAAAAGATTTCCATGCTGCTTTTCTCCTTTACATTCAAGTGTCCCACGCTCATCACCTTTTGAACATTGTTACTCCTGAAGGCCAGGCCAGAGAGAAAGCACCCTGCACCTCGCTGAAGCCTCACCCCCAGACCAACCCCCAGCACCAGGCTGGGGCTTCCCTAGGTGACCATCCCTCCCAGATGACCCACGGTGGGTGAGCTCAGCCATCACCGTGGGCCGGTGTCACCACAGCACAGCTGGTGTAACTGTGAGGAGCTTGTTGGCAGCCTCAGGGCTGAGCCTTCTGCAGCAGATGACGCAGCCCCTTATCTACAGAGCCTCTTGGCTGGGGACACAGCCCACGAGTGGTGGTGAGGGGGGCACCTGCCCATGCCATACGTGGACACCAGGACCAAGCTCACAACGTGCACCCACGTAAATAAACAAAGGAAGCCCCTGAAGACACCAGCCTGATGAACAAGCCCAAAACCACCCGTGCTGGCCGGAGAAGGACCAAGCAACCCCCGAAGGAGAGCAGATAACCCAAGGAGAGAGAGACCGTCTGTTACCAGAGTAGCTTCCCGAGGACTTGATGTACATCTGCCCATACTGCTCCTCCACCATGGTGTCGTATGCCTCGTCGTCCTCCTCATCCTCCTCATTGTGGTAGGAGGTGGGGCTGTCGGTGGTGGGAATGCTGCTGGCACCGGGGCTTGTCCGCTCCCCCTGCGAGTACTGGACCTGCTGGACGTTGGGGATGAGAGTGGCCAGGTTGGGCATCCCATAGTAGGAGACACGGGAGAGCTTCAGGGGACCGGTGTTGGGGACACCGCCAGCCCCCTCCCGGGCACCAGGCTCGAGGGGCCGCTTGCCGGGCAGGCCGGGCAGGGCAGCTGCCTGCAGCTCGAGGTTCTCATGTTTGACACGCGTGAGGAGCGGGATGGGCATGGAGGGGGACATGACATAGGGCGCCGAGGCCGACTGCAGCTGGTTGCAGGGGCTCTGTGGCTCGGAGCTGGGGTCTTCGATCATGGTGGTCTGAGAGTCACAGTGGGGAGAGCTGACCTTGAACATCAAGTCCGTCCCTTTCTCCACGATGTGCTGGATCTGCAGGAAGCCCGCCGTGTACATCACCACCAGCTGCTCGCTCGCCGCCATGGTCAGCTTCCCAGTGTAGCAGAAGGAGAGGATCTGCTGGAAGCAAGCAGGGGGGACGGTACCCGGCAGCTCAAAGGCATTTTTGCTGTTCCCACTGAACAAGTCTCGGAAGTAGAGGCTGCTGGCGGCCAGGACCGCCCGGTGTGCCTTGAAGGCTTGGCCCTTCACCACGATGGAGACATCGCAGTACAGCCCCAGCAGCCGCTGCTCGTTCAGGCAGCCCAGAACGGTGTTCCCAAAGTTGGGAATCTCTATGTGCAACATCTGCGACATGGCTCAGGATCGGCTGGAGCTCCTCAGACATTCAATGCAGGAATATCCAAAGTAGGGCACATCTGAAAAAGGGAGAAGACAGGGAGAGAGGCACAGCGTTTTTTAGACAGTTTGCCAAAGCAGGGAGAAGCAGAGGAACCCACCTCACCCAACATCAAAGGCTCCAAGCTAAGCTCTGCGGAAAAGCAATCGCTTGTAAAAATTACTTATCAGTGGTTTCGAACCACGTTGGAAAAGCTAAGGGGTAGGAGGCAAAGGATATTCCAAAAAAAAATGCAAGTATTTGCTTCAAGTTGTGGTCTGTTTAAATAAGCACTGCTGATTTATTCCCCCGGGGGGTTTTACTTTATGCAGGAAAATCTGAACGGTAACGGGAGAGGAGTGAACAGCACAGCAAACCTAAGACAGTCAGACAGAGCTCTGGTAGCATTATATAAGAAACACAACAACCAGCAGCTATGTTGAAACTACAGAAAAGATATTTATAAAACAATGTGCCATTCTGCCTGAAATAAATACAGGATTCTGCCCGGCAGCTCCAGGGAAAAGCACTTTGAAAAGCAATCTTCCCATCTGCACCAGAAAGAGGGAGCGTTTCAACAGTTAAACCCCTTCTCAACACGTTTATCCACCCAACAAAACCAGGCTTATCTCCAAATTAAGCCAGATATTTGAGCCCCAATAAAACAAACCAACGTGCCGCAGCAAGCTGCCTACCAAGTTGTCTTCTAAATTTCCCTCCCCTAAATCCAAAGTGGGGCACAGGGGGAGCCCCCAGTCCAGCCCATCCTTTTGCCAAACCTCCCCGCCCCCCCCCCCCCCCCCAAAATCCCCTCCTAATAACCCATCACTCCCAGTCGGGGTACCGGTCCCAACCGAGCGGCATCAAGGACCCTCAAATCAACCTCACACGAAACGGGCTCGAAGCGACGGCTCCGGCATCGCATCCCAGCACCGCGGCCGCTCTTGGCCAGCTGTACCTTTCGGCCATGGGCACAAAACCTCCTTTCACCGAGCAGAGCAGATCACGCTTTGGTTCGAGGAGGGAGGGGGGGGGGGGCTCTGACCCAAAACACCCCCCCTCCCCAGCAGCAGCGGAGCAGGTAGTGATAGTGCAGCCCGCGCGCTGAAACTCCAGCGAAGCAAATCACTGCGGATTCACCACCACCAGCCAGAGCCCAAACCCCCCCCCTCCTTCCCGTTCTCTACCCCCCCTCCACTCCTCCCCAGCTCCATGCAAGAGTCTAGGAGATTTAAAATCCTCTTTTGCCTTCAACGCTGCCGAAGAAAAACTACATTTAACTAGTAGAGAAAGCTCAAAATAACTAGAGGAGGGGAAAAAAGGGGGGAAAAAGAGAGGGGGGGGGAAGAGGGGGGGAAGGGGAAAAAAAAAAGGAAAAAAAGGGGGGAAAAAAAGGAAAAAAGGGGGAAAAAAAAGGAAAAAAGGGGGAAAAAAAGGAAAAAGGGGAAAAAAAAAGGAAAAAAGGGAAAAAAAAAGGAAAAAAGGAAAAAAAAGGAAAAAAGGGAAAAAAAAAAGGAAAAAAGGGAAAAAAAAGGAGAAAAAGGGGGGAAAAAGGAGGAAAAAGGGGGGAAAAAGGAGAAAAAGGGGGGAAAAAGGAGAAAAAGGGGGGAAAAAGGAGAAAAAGGGGGGAAAAAGGAGAAAAAGGGGGGAAAAAGGAGAAAAAGGGGGGAAAAAGGAGAAAAAGGGGGGAAAAGGAGAAAAAGGGGGGAAAAAGGAGAAAAAGGGGGGAAAAAGGAGAAAAAGGGGGGAAAAAGGAGAAAAAGGGGGAAAAAAAGGAGAAAAAGGGGGAAAAAAAGGAGAAAAAGGGGGGATAAAAAGAGAAAAAGGGGGGGAAAAAAGGAGAAAAAGGGGGAAAAAAAGGAGAAAAAGGGGGAAAAAAAGGAGAAAAAGGGGGAAAAAAGGAGAAAAAGGGGGGAAAAAAAGGAGAAAAAGGGGGGAAAAAAAGGAAAAAAAGAGGAAAAAAAAGGAAAAAAAGGGGGAAAAAAAAGACAGAGAAAGAAGTTTATCTGAGAAAGATTTTTTTTTAAAAAATCTCTGAAAAGAAAATAATAACCCACAAAGAGCCGCTCTGTTCCCACTGCTGGGGAAAGGGGGAAAAAAAAAAAAAAAGTCCTATCTGCAAGGCCACGGGGTAACAGGAAGAAAAGGGAACACACTTGGAGCCAATTTAATTGTATCTGCATGGTTTAAAAAAAAAAAAAAAAAAGAAAGAAAGAAATTCTTCCGAGCGAGGAAGTTCCTGGTCCCTTCGCCTGGCTGAGAGCGAACGTACCTTCAGCATCGGGCGGGCTGACCGGCGGATGAGGAGGATGAGGAGGATGGCTCAGGGGAAGCGGAGGATGGGGGGGTGTGGGGAGGTGGAAATTAAATAAATATCTAGTATCAAACCCTGGGTTTGTATCTGCTGGAGCTCAAGCTTTTACCAAGTCAAATCTCCCCCGGCAGCGGCGCAGCATCTAAATGAATAGGCCGGATGCAGATTAACATTCAGGCTGCTCTCTGCAATGAATAGAGCCCTTTGATTAGGGACCTGAAGTAAATGCCAGTTTCAACCCGAAGCTTTAAAAACAGAGAAATATCAGTGCCAGAGGAATGCTCTCAGTGTTGGTACAAGACAGACTTTTGATGAGTCACTGCAATGCAAACAAAGATGGCAGAAATACTGTACTGTATGCTGATGAAATGCTTAGTGGTGCCACGGCAACTGAGACAGGTTTTAAATTTATAGTGCAGTTTTGCATATGAATTACGCTGTAAACTGCCTCCCCTGCCATCTAGTACATCCAGAGTGTCAAAGCATTTAAACTATTCCAAACAGTCTGCAGAGCTGGCAAGGCTGCTGGTTAACTCCTGCGGCCGGGGTTGGTTAGGGGGGGGGAAAGAAGCGGTGAGCATCCATCCCCCTGTATCCCCCCACCCCAACCCCAGCATCCCACCTGCCCCAGCATCCCCTCCGCTCTGCCCTGGGAGCACCCCAAAACCACCCACCCTAAAGGACACCTTTGGGAATGGCTGCATAAAGGTGCTCCTTGGGCAGGCTCAAGTCCTGATTCCTGCCCCCCCCCCCCCTCTCCCCACACTCCCCCACCACCACCAGCACCCCCCTCCATCCAAGATACAAGAAAGCCTTTCAAATGCAGGAAAAATGTTTACCCCTTGGGGAAAGCTTCTTTCAGTCTGTGGCTGAATCCACTAAAAGCAAATCCATTTGCTTAAGTAATGAAATCCTAGTCACATTGTCTCCTGGATTCGGATTTTAAATTACCTACGCATTTATTGAGCATGTTTGGTGCTTTTTTCTGGGAAAGAGGGTGGGGCCTGGCTCTGCTGACTTCTCTCCTGCCCGGAGTGTTCTCCTCTCTGCCATAGCTCTGGGGTTTGTTGTGGGGGGCTCTGCTCGGGTGGTCACCCACACTTAAAATCTAAGAGATTAGAGGTGAAGCCATCCTTAGAGTGGGAGAACTGTAGGGAGTGCAGCCAGGGCTGGGGATGCTCCAGTGCGATGTCTCCCTGCTGACTGTGGTCATACTTTTCCTTCCACCCTCCAAATAGATGTTTGGTGCATTAAGTTGAACTCCACAGCAGCCAAGTGCCGCCGTGGCCGAGCACCCAGGGGCTGGCTGCCTTCCCCTGCTCTTCCAGCAAACGGCACTAACACGTCTGCTCTGCATCCCACAGGACCTGCGGCCTCCCCGTGCTTGGCAGAGCCGCGATGCTCTTCAGCCAAGGACCTCCAGGACCTCCAGGCGTTGGGAAAACTCTATGGGTTCATCCCAGCCCGGGTGTCAGGTCAATGGGAGCTCTGCCTGGTGATGATGAGGAGGTTAAGGCACCCAGAGGGGGCCAAGGTGACATCCCATGAGGAGGTCAGAGATGACACCCCAACAGCCAAGCCCAAGAGCTCTCTTAGCCATGACACCACCAACCTCTGCTGGGGAAGGAAAGGAGTCTGCCCTGACAGATGCAGATCCACTCTGGAGCTGTGAAAATTACTGGGATTAAACATGCTCTGCAGAAACCTAACTTCACGCAGGAACCTGAGGGAAGAAGCCTTGTCCATGGGGATGGCAGACCATGGATGGGAGAAGGATCTGCTCCTCTTTTCTTCCAGCAAGAGCTCCCTTAGCACGGGAGGAGAGACTGAGGAGGCACCGTATGGGACCTCCTTGGACCCACTCACCACTCCCCAGCCTCAGAGACACCCAACGGGGCAGGAGGAGTGGGACCTGCCAAGGACAGCTTGGAAGAGCACAGAACAAACTAACTTAAAATATATATCAATTATTAATATTGCTTCAAATCTGCTCTATAAACAAGCCAGGCACGCCAGGAGAAAGTCGTGTCTGCCTCTAAAAACATCAAAATTATGCCAGTGCAGGGTATGTTGAAGCTGGTGAGAAGCACCAGAATGCCCCAGCCCAGCAAATTAATGGCAGGTTTCATGTAGAACCTCCCATGAGACATCAGAGTTTGAACCGAGGTGCTCCATAGCACTGACCCCCCCCCAGAACATGCCCTCCACAGGACCACAGCCTGGTCTGACCACCCACCCCAAAGGCATCCCCCACCTCCAAAATCACATCACTCCAGCTCCCTGTGGCCTTTTCTCTCATTCCAGCAGGTTTCATAGCTGGGGGAAGTGGTGAAAAAAGGGATGGTCTAGGAACAGCACGGATGAACGTGAGCAGAGCTGTATCAGACAGCTATGAAAGTCCAAACCCCTTCAGTAAACCATGGACCAGGGCTACTGGGTTTCTGATTCTTCCCCCCCACTTTGCTCCTGCCTTTTTATTACCAGACTACAAGAAAAAACCCCAAACCACCCAACCCCAAACCCACCAACAAGCCCAAAGCCCCCCCCCGCCAAAATCCAAGACATAGAAGGCAGCAGCCTTGAAAACCAAGGAGAACCTGTTCACCATCAGACCTCACATCCCATCACCACCCCAAAAAAAAGAGTAAAATCCAGGCTCCTTCGGGGTGCCACATCCTACAGGTGACAGATCACTGGATGGATACTTCCCCAAAAAAGGGAAAACTTGGACAAAACCGGATTAAAACCAGCCAGTCCTTCCTTGATCATGTCAAATACGTGACCATTCAAGCCAAACATCATTCTGTTTTCTAACAGTGGCCTCTTTCCACCCCCCATTACCCCCCCAGCTCTTGGATCTACCAGGACAATTTGTACATGTCTGCTGGATTTCTGTAAAGTCATAGCTTTTGTCACGAGATGCTCATTAAAAATGCAGCCGTTATTTGATACAACTTCCAGGAGAGTTTGAGAATTCTCAGTTTCAGTGTTCACATGCTTTTGGGAGGGGAAGAAGGGGGGAGGAAAAAAACCCAACACCGAAAAAAAAAAAAAAAAAGCCAGGTTTGCTCTTTTTCTAAACTGTTCTCCTGCTCCCAGGCCTGAAAGGTCGGGGTGAGATGACAACAACAAAGGAGAAAAGTATCACCCTAGAATAAGATGCTGGTATCAGGGCTCCCCCAGGAGTAATCAGTGATAATTAGGTAATGTATTTAAATTGTCTTTTTCCCTAGCCAATGTGCAAAGAGGAGACTTCACCCTCACTCCCCAAAAACCCCCCAAAAATCCCCAAAGCCCCAAGTTTCCTGCAGGAAGGTGCACAGGGCAGCAGCTGGGGTAGGGACAAAGACAGCAGGACCCTCCGGGGGTGGGAGACAAAGCGGGTGAGGGCTTTCGCCCCCCACCCAGCCAAAGCCCCTCAAAAGAAAAGAGATGAAAAGTCCTGCCCTTGAAGGCCCCAAAGGGTCAAAGGAAACTTCCCTTTCTTCTGTAAATGAGGAGAGAGGAGGGGAAAAAAATCCCACCCTTGGATTTGAGGCTGGCAGGGGGGGACATCACCCAGCTGCACAGGGGCCCCCCTAAAGCTGCTCAACCCACCCCAGCTCCCCACTGGGTACAGGGTGCCACACGCCTGGTTCTTGATATAGTGTTTTTGGGGTTCCCTCCCTTTCCCCCCCCCCTACTTTTAATGAAAAGGAAACATACTTTTTACATAAGCCCAAAGGAAAATAAGCAAGAGCCAAGTACACAACGGGGCAGCCAAGCGCCGGGCCCCGGCGCTGGGCTGCTCAATGCCTCCAGGAACATCAAGAGTTAAACAAAGTCAAAGCAAAGGCACTTCGGGGCTGCTCTGGACACACTCCCCATGTCCTGCAGGGTGCTGGGGTGGGAGACCCAGAAGCAGAAGAGAAAAGGCTTTGCACCTCCCCACATCCCCCCTGCATCCCCAAAACTGAGACTCCCATCTCCCTGCGTCAGGGTGAGAGAAGCCTGGGATGGGATGGGAAGGGAGAGGGATTGGGGCAGGGACACCAGGAATGCCTCTGTACAGTTCAATGCCTGTCTTTGGCAGGGGAAAGAGAAAAATGGTTAAGTTTGGTAATGAAATGACAGTCACGCCGAGGCGCCTCTTCTCTCCTGCAGCATTCGTTTCTGCGGCTCCCCAAGTATTTATTTTTGCAATGCTGCAAGTGGCAAGCAGTGAGCAGTGCTAACCTACCCTATTTTTAGTGGAGCAGCCAGTGGCAATGGGTGAAGGATTATTCCTGCCTTATTAAGAGAGCAGCAAGCCGGGTAGCGAATATCCCGGCGCGAGGCATGCGGCACCCAGCCACCTTCGCTTCATCACCCCCCAAAGTTCATGGGGAGAGGGAAGAGACCGGCCAGCTCGGGCAGGGAAAAGGCAGAAAAGTCAATTAAATGAATGCTGATGATGCAGCCCAGCTGGGCGCAGCCAGCCAGCCAGCCCTGTATCCATCCATCCCCTGGGATGGGGTCTGTTTGGGGATACCCCCCCCCCCCTCCCTGCACGGCAGCACCGGCTCCCAAGCTCCGTCCTGCTGCAAGGTGAGTCACGGGCAGCCTGGGCACAACACCCCAGCTTGAGGTCACCCACCCGGCAGGCTGCTGCCTCCACAAAGTGCCTTCAGCCAAGGCAAAGCCTGTTATTGCCATGATTGTTTTAATTAGGTTGGGGTATATCTTCGTTTCGAGGGTTTGGTTTGGGGTTTTGAGGGTTGGGTTTTTTTCCCCTTTTTTTTTGCCCCCCTTCTCTATCACAGATTTTAAGAGCTCTCCAAGCAAGGAGAGGCAAAAACCAGAAAACTACAATATTTTAGGGTTGTTTGCAGCTTGCTACAAGGAAAAGGGTAAGGGAGAAACATAGATAATAATAATAATTAAAAAAAATTTTTAAACCCCCAAAACCAACCCCCCCCACCAATTATTCTGCAGAATTTAATGATTTAATTTTTTTTTTTTTTTTTTTTTGCAATCTCCTCAAAGCTCCAAACCCTGTCCAAGTTTTACAGCCACCACAGAAAGCCCACAGCACCCCGTTCCCATGCCTTCTGCAAAGCCTTGCACTGCCTGCAATCCCGGCGCAAACGCTAATTCGCATCCGTAACACATCAAAAAGACAAGTGCCATGCTGAATTGTATTCTCCTCACTCCCAGCACACAACAGCAGAGCTAGCAATATAGATAGATAGATAGATAGATATATACATCTAACATGCATGACTCAGTTCTACCCAGCGTGCCACTACGGAACAGAAAGCCTTACAAAAAATCAAGTAAATAGCTTTAAAAGGTCAATTAAAAAAAAATAAAATAACCCAAACCAATTAAAAAAAAAAAGCTTACAAAACATCAGCGGCGGCTTCTTGCTAGAGCTCATTACCTAGTATGGTGGAGCTGCCTGTGTGGGGTTTTTTGTTTTTTTTTTTCTTGTGCAAGTTAGTCTGTGAGTCAGCATTAACACACATGAGAACATCAGGAATACTGCCTAGTTCTGATGCAATGGAGGTTGTAAAAAAAAAAAAAAGAAGAAGAAGAAATCGCGCTCCGTTTGGACAGGAGCCTGTAATTCAATTGCCTTTACTTTTCAATTACTGCATAGCCTACCCTGACCAACCTGCAGAGGGGAAGGAAAACTTTGCTTACATCTCTGCCTTAAAATTAATGACTTTTACTTTTGGCTGCAGCTTATTCTCCTGGCTTTTTAGAAGAAAAGCAGGCGGAATGGTGTTAACCCTTTGAGGGCAGATGATTTCCCCCCTCCGTGGCTACTGGGATCTCTTGGTTTTTTGTAAGAATTTCAGTGTTGGAAAACAATACTGCCCAAAAAAAAAATAAAAAATAAAAGTTCTGGCTGAGGAAGGACATTTCTACATTAAACTTTAAATGCTCCACCGAGCGAAGCTACGATTGCATCTGAGCCTGATCCTTAATGGAAAGAGAAGCTTGCAGGCAAGGAAAGTTACAGACCGCAGGGGTTTAACTCTGTCCTTCCAGGTTTGCAGAAGCAAATACTAGATGGCAGGGGGAAGGTGGGGAAGGGGGTTCAAAACTGAGCTCTCTGGTCATGGAGAAAACCCCCTGAAAAACCTTCAATCTGTGCCATGAGGTTGTCCCCTCCACCTGGGTCTCCCCAGACTGATGGGGACAAAGCAGAAACCCCAAGTCTTTCACACGTTGTATTTATCACTCACACATCAGCAAACACTTCTGTCCTCCCCACCCCAGCTTCCCAGGGGGAAAAGTCCCCAGAGACTCAGCTCCCACCCTGAGGACTGCAGCAGGGAGGTAGGAACACGTGTGAGACTCAGCACCCAAACCCCTTCACAGCTCTGATAAATGTTGCTCAAAATTTCAAGATGTGACTATTTCTGTACCGCACCCTAAAACACCCCCCCACCCCAGTACTGCAGCCTGGAATACTGTATTACATTTATCATATAGATTATGTATGTGAATATCTATTATATAATAGATAATAATATGTTTTAATGGTTTTATATCTACTCTCTATGGCCAAGTACATCTTCAGAGCCAACAAGCCCTGCGCCAGCATCCCCAGGATAGCCCCGCCGATGCACAGCTCAAGGCAGAGCACAGGATGCACTGCTTAAAATCTGGGGGTGTAACAGAGACCCAAGCCTCGTGCAGCAGCAGAGGGGCACAGCTCAGAGGTAAGAAAGTCCCCCCAACATTCCCAACATGTTGCAGCCACGGGGTGCAAACACCAAGCTGGTCCCACCCCACCAAACACTGATCAACCCATCGAAAAGAAGTAGGTCTAGCTAATGCATTAATCATTGATTAATAATCCAGTGGATCACAAGCAGACTCCAAATCCCAGTTCAGAGAGCTGGCTGTTTGTATGAGTAGACAAAAGCACCACAGAATTCTTTTTTTTTTTTTCTAAATACACAAGTATAAATAGTTATTAATGCTCATTAACCAACAACGAAACCCCCTAATATTAGAGATCAATCACTCCTGCAGCCTCCCTGCACACAAGGGTCTGTCTCCAACCAGTGTGAGCCTGGTGGGGTTTTTTTTTTTTTCCCCTAAGCATGTGGGATACTTGAATACAGATGAATTGAGTTTTAAAGGGAAAAAAAAAAGAAACCCCAAGCAGGAACTTCTGGGCCAAGTTCTTGTGTGCCAAACTTTTCAACTGCCACAGCACAGCTCGACAGTGTTTCAAAAGAATTTAAGCACTGTTTTGAATACTGCTGACAATCTTCCTCATCAAAATTTGTAATTTAAATACCTCAAATCTGAAAAGCACGCTCCCTGGGGCATGCTTCATTCTCCCTCCCCACCGCCCACCCTCCCCAAGCCCCATTTGGCATTAAATCCAGCGCTTGCTGTATCTGTCTGGTTTCCCCCCCACCTCCTGCAGCCCTGCATCCTCCTCCCCCCCCTCAGCATCACCCCGCAGCATCCGCTGCATCCCGCGGGGACCTCAGTGCTCAAGCAGAAGTTTGTTCTTCAGATTACCCCGTGGATGAAATCCCCAGGCCCCAAAACACCCTTCCCATCCCTTTTTAGAGCTAGTTTAGAGATAAACCCGCTCACCGGGTGAGAGATAAAACCAGGCTGAACCGGGGCTGCCCAGGCTCCTATGGCACAAAAGGGTTAACACGAGGAACCCCACTTCCCAACCCTCTGCTATCCAGTAGATAAGATATTCCTTCAAATGCATGGATAAACCCCCAAATAATTCAGAGTCACTGACTCGAAGTGGGGAGAAACCCCCCAAATAAGAGTCATTGATGGGGAATTAAGTGGGGAGGGGCAGCAGAATGACTATCTAGGGGAGGGGGGAGGTGTGTGTGGGGGGGTCTGCGTGATGTTACAGGCAGCAGCTCCATTTTGGCAGGAGCGTGTTTAAGATTCCCTCCCAGTGCTGCAAAGCACCTTGAAAGGTCGACGAGCGCTTTCATATTCTCAGATCCATCTCCGACGCTGCAGCAGATGAAACGGATTGACCTAGACGAGAACTGAGAGAGTCTCTGTGAAATAATCCATCAACACCCTTCGCCAGCCGCAGCCGCCTTTGTCACGGGCACGCTTGGAAATCTCACCTACCTACTGCAGCCGATCTGGGGCTGGGGAGGGTTTAAATCACGGCCCCTTCTCTCCTGGGATGTAACCGAACACGACATCGATAGCTGCAGAGCCGCGGCGGAGACGGCACACAACATAAAATACCTCCATATTAAAGTGTGTGCGAAGCCTGTGCCCATTACCCAACTCATTAAAGACAGTGATACTTTGTAACATACTCTAATCTTTAATATTCATAGCTTGCCTCATTTGCATATCATGCCATAAATAGTTGAAGCAGAGGTAAAACACAAAGCGCTCTACTTGCATTTCTAATTATGCCTAAAATCAAATGTAAATCACAACACATCCAAGACAGGGAAAATATTAAATTTGCTGTCGCATGGTTAAAATTCTTAAAACCCCCCCCCAAAAAAACCCACCCCCATCCCCACAAACCCACCTGTTTTTAAAAAGAAGATCCACGGGGGCTTACAGGCGCGTGAGTGGGGGTGACACCGTTTCGAGGGGGCAGCTCACACATATCCAAACCCCAGCCCCAGGAACAGATCCCAACACAACCCCTCACACCAGCGCTGGAACTGGCTCATCTCCCCAGCCCCTAAAAACCCGCAGAGCTGAGCCGTGGCTGCTCCTTTAACCTTGGTCTTTGAAGGAACAACGGGAGCCTTTTCCTCCGGGCCAGCCAGGAAAGCTGATCCCTGGCAAAGGAGGTAAATTTGAAGAATCAGCTCGAATTTAAACTTCTGCTACAGTCTTGGGCTGGCTGAAGGTTGGTGCTTTGGCATCACCAGCCGGCGCGGGAGCAAAATCAGCCCCGAGGGCTGGAAGCTGCTAAACCCTGAGGTTTAATAAGAGGTCTTGGGGTGCTTGCATCCAGCAGCTCCCAGCCCTTGAGAAGCGGGATTTCTGGTCATAACCTGCCATAACCACACTGAGGTAACCTTGGGGTGTGTTTTTGCTTTGCTCTGCTTTATTCCTGAAGTGCAAAAGAGCCCTCAGAGCCTGGAGCTGCCCCACGGTGCTGCCATGCTGCTGCAGCACCCATCAGCACCATGGAAAAGGTTCATGATCCCGTCCAGCTGCTGGTGATATTACCCAATGGAAAGGCTTGGCCTTATGGAGCTGAGAGCTCTCCAGGCACATCCCAGACGTTATCCCTTATAATAAGGACCAGAACAAATTCACCTGCCTCCTCCAGCAAGGGTTCGGTTGAGCCAGGTGGTGCAGTTAACAGCTCCCTGGATTGCAGCCCCAGCCACCCCAGTCCCAGGGGGTTGGTTCCTACAACAAGCCTTGAAGTTACCGACCGATCCAGCACGGTACAGGAGCCAGAAATGAGCTCTGGGGTCCTCACCAGTACGGCTGACTGAACCACACTTCCTCTCCTTCACAGGGGCATCGGAAGCCTTAACACCTGCAAAGCTACTGGACGTCCCTGGGTGGAAAGCATCATCAGCACACTGCTGCCAATGGTGGAAATAACTTCCCTTGAACAAGCCAGGATCCTCTGGATTTTATGGAAGTCCCTCACCACGTGGAAGCAGACTTTTTCAGTCCAGGACCGCTGTCAGGGGCACGGTGTGAACTCCCCCCACCCACCAAACCAACCTTTTGGGGAACCTCACAGCTGTGACCCACAGAACCTGCTGCAGCCCCAAACCAACCTTGGCCCTGCTGCCGCTCTCCTGACCAGCGCCATGCCCAGACACTGCTCCCTCCCACTGTGCCAACAACTCCTTGCCAACCTTCCTGCCCTCCCATCCATCTCCCTGTTCCTCTTCATCCACCTCCCACAAAGTTACTCGCAACAGAGATACAGCACCCACAGTGCTCAAAAACTTTACAGATTTACACCCCAAGATTTAATTAAAATCAAACCAACTGAATTTTCCAAAAGCAGGACAAAAGCCAAGCATTTTGGGGAGCTGGGAGGCCCCCTCACCCGGAGAGGAACGCAGAGCCAGGCAGGCTGGCTGCCGCTCGCCGTGCCCGGCGTCCATCCCCACTTACCTTCCCTTTACCGCTGGGACTCCAGCAGCACAAACCCACTACATCTTACTGAAAGGCTTTTGTGGGTGGCTGTCCCCAGGGAAAAATGCATTTTTAAGCCACTTGAACCGAGACTGATTTTGAAGAAAGAGCCAGCTAAATCTCACCGAAGGGAGCTGGGCACCCGGCAGCCGCCCCGGCTGGGAGCGCGGCCCCGAGCCATCGCCTCTCCTCCCTTATTAGATTTTTCTTGTTTCACAAAAGGCTTAAAGAGACTTCTGAGAATGAAAAGCTGACAGGAGGAGGGGAAGGGGGGGGGGAATAAAAATGTGTATCATCGCCATGCTCCGCTCCTCCTTGTAGCCAGGTTTCCAGGAGCCTCCGATCCCATCAGCGAGGACTCGGGTCCCTCCTCGAGTCACCCCACGCTCTTTATCCTCCCCACAGCTCATCCTGCCCCTTTCCAGACCAGTGTCCAGCTCAACAGTGACACTGCATCAGTTCTATTAAGGAGTTAAAAGCTCCACGGTATTGAGTCCCAAAGAATTCCAAGGCCATCACTCAATTTAACCCTGAAAGGTGAGTGTTTGCTCGGTTCCCCCAGCACCACCACACTGAGGGAGAAGTGAAAGCGAGCTGCTCACAGCCTGCAAAGCTTTTTTGCTGTTCATATGTACCCTGGCATCTTGCCCGGACCTATTTTTAAGCCCATTTACTAGAAATCCCACAAATTAAAGGAAATACGGATAATGTTGTAAGAATCCTTTGGGCCAAATAAAAGCTACACATAATTTTCCTTGTGCATCAGAGTAAGATCCTTAACCACAAAAACCAGATTTCCCCAAAGCTCTTTTGCAACATGCAAGAGAATCTTGTTTTGTAAAAAAGTTGCTTTGATTCACTCCTGGATTACGGGGAAGGCGGCAGACGCCGCTGCCTCCCGGCCAAACCAGGAGAGGTGATTACTGTTAGGAAACAGAAAGGTGTTGGGGGAACACAAACAAATTAAACATCTCCAGCTCTGGAACGGGGACTGCTAATGACAGAGAAACATGCTGAAAGTGCTCGTGGAGAGAAGCTGTAGGGTGGTTCTTGGGGTGGGTTTGGGTTTTTTTTTCTTGCTCCTCTCTGCTTTGGAGATTGATCACAGAGTGACAGAATTGTAGGGGTTGGAAGGGACCTCCAGAGCTCATCGGGTTCAAACCCCTGCCAAAGCAGGGTCCCTAGGACAGGTCACACAGGTCGGCGTCCTGGAATCTCTCCAGAGAAGGAGACTCCACACCCCTCTGAGCAGCCTGTCCCAGGGCTCCCTCACTGTGAAGTTCTTCCCCAGATTGGTGCAGAACTCCCTGTGCTCCAACTTGAGGCTATTGATCCTTGGCCTGTCCCCACAGACACTGAAAAGAGGCTGGCCATTTCCCCTGTGTCCCACACTTCTGATATTGATAAACACTAATCAGATTCCTTCTTGATGTGCCCCAACCCCACCTTATCCCAGCTCCCAGCAACCTGATGATCTTGTTTTGAGAGTCCATGGCACACAAAGACCACTGAACTCCCATCACCTGTCCTCACGCCAAATCCTGACCCATTCCACCACTGCAGAGCCATTTCCCCACCCCTGACCAGTGCTGTGGGGCTGGGGGTGCTACATCCCCTCCTCCCAGGACTGGGACAGGATGAAGCCAAACGGACTGCACATCACACTGGCCCCGGTGACGGCTCTCCACAGCATCTCCTCAGGGATTTAATGCAAAACAGTGATTTTACACAAAAATGGGCTGTATTTACAGAGTTCTAGCATTGCAAGAGACAATGAGACAATCACATAATCCACCAGCAGAAAGCCAACCCGCCACTTTGCACATCTCCATCCCAGGAGAGCATAGATGGTGCCCGGAGACAGATGCCCCCAGACTGGGTATCAGCCCCGACCCCAGGTATCAGCCCCCACCCCATTTCCCATGGACACCTCTAGCCCATCACTGCAGCAAATAGAAACAGTGCGAGCAGCCCTCACAGCCCTTCCCCTCCCCTCACTGCCCTGGCTGGAGAAGGCTGTGCCCTTCCCTTACACCCCCTGCTCACAGTGGTTAAATAAAGGAGCATCTGACTGCGGCACCTTCTGCATCAGAGCTGTTGGGAAGGAAGGAGCGAGCCTGGGTTGTACACAGCAATTTCAACTACACAAAGACTCAGTCGCGTTAAACAAACTCCAGGAACAGCTCTTGGATTTGGGTAGGATTCCAAAGAAACTAGCAACCAGATCTGTGTTTCAATAAAACTCCTAAGATGAGCAGAAACAGCCCCAAAACCCAACAGCGAAAGCAGCGTTTGTGGTTAAGTCCTCGCAGGGAAGAAGGGAAGGTGCTTCATTTCCACCAGCAATAAAGCAAAGCGAAGCAATCATCATTAAACCCGACTCTCCCTTTCAACTCTTGTTCAGCCCCAGCAGTTGCTTAAAATGTCTTCCTCACAAAACACTGCAGCTCCCTTTTAAAGAGAAAAGTAATTCAGCAGGGGAATAACCACTTGTGTTCCACAGGCACAGGGAGCTGAGCGGTTAAACACCCAACTTTGGGAACTTTTCCAAGATTTATATGTTTTGCATGGAAAGCAAATGTTGGGGTGTTTTTTTTCCCCTGCCTGGGAAAATATTTAAGTGCTAAGTTTATGAAGCCAAGTCCATTTATTCCTGGTTTATGTTGCTGCTCGGATGGAATCTAATTAGAGATGTAACCAGCAGCGTCGGCCAGCACCGCATCCCCACGCTGCTGGTTGACGCTGCGAGCCCCAGAGCTGCGGCTGTGCTGGCACGTGGCCCCAGGGGCTCCAGCCCAGAAATAGGTTTTCTTAGTGGCTCAGGATGAGCTGAAGGATGACACACCATGGCCACCCTTCCCTGGAGCATCCTGAGGGCAGGCAAGCATGGAGGTGCCCAGGAGAGAGCCTGAGGTTCCCCTCCAGCCCCGCTGCCGCAGCTCGTTGCCATCACGCTTTCTGACATGGGGAAGCCCGTTTTATAGCGATGCTCTTGGGGACAGCCACACTCAGTGTGCCTTGCCCTGCACCCCTGCCTTTCCTACTGAATCACTGGCTTCACTGGGTGCAGATTGAACCTTCTCCTTGTCCTTTTTTGCTCAGAGCAGCTTCCAGCCCCACCAGTCCCAGGCAGGATCGGTGCCCACAAGCCAAGGCAGCCGTGGGTAGCATTCCTGGGTTGGGATGCCAGCATGTGAGACCAGGACAGGCAGCTTTCCCCACTGTGATGATGTTATGTCAGTGAGATGCACGATGCAACCCTCACACAAGGAAAGGAAAAACATCCCTGTTCTCCCAGCCTGGGAATTACCTCTGATTTCTAAGGAGGGGCTCAACAACACCAGTGAAAAGATGCTAAAACTCCCAAGATCTGTCCAGTCCCAAGTCTCAGTTACTTCCTCAGACACCTGCAGACTTGTCACCCTAGACTTAAGGTCCTTCACCTTTTTGGAACCCCTTGGCACATGCTTTGCCTCTATTCTTCCATTTCTTTTTGTATTCTTTGAAAATCTTTCTGGCCAGTTAAACCAGAACCATCCCGATTGCGAAACCCAGGAAACTTGCTGCAACGCTCTGTAACACTTGCAAGGCAATTAGCCAAAACCTCGCACAAATAAGCTTTTTTGCCACACCATTCTAACCACCAAGCATTAACCCATTTGCTTAGGAAACAACATCTGCTGAAATAACTTCCTAATCTAGGAGCAGGGGTGGAGGATTAAAAAAAAATAAAAGCCACTCCAAGTAACTCCAGCCCATGGTAAACACAACTTTCAGGCAGAGTAGTTAGACTCAGAGGGTACCAGCTCCCTGGTGTTGTTCCACAGACCCTTCCCCAGAGTATTTTTGGTCTGTTCAGGGAAGCCCAGGGGGGAAAAGCTTTCCCTCTGGCACTGGTATGTGTAAGAGATGGTGCTTTCCCAGAGGAGCCTGGGCAGAGGTGATGGTGGAGCAACCTGGGGCTTCAGGGCAGGATCTGCACCCCTGATCCCCCATTGCCTTGGGAGCTGAAATCCTGGGAGCTACATCCTAGGGCTGCAGGAATAAATCATGGCACAGGCAGGACAGCTCCTGGGTAATCACTGGGAAGAATAAAATAAACCACTGGGCAATAAAGCCACCGTTTCCATTTCCTACCCCTGCTCCTATGTGGCTTTTTCTTCCCAGGAAGATGTCAACATACAGTAAAAATTAAGCTTAATTATTTGCCCTAGGAAACAGTTATCACACACAGATAAACTGAGTCAGAGCACGACAACGTAACCAACATTCCGCAGCGAGCCAGCGGCCGCGAGACAAAAATCACCCTCGATGCTTTTCCTTCTTTCTGATGAAACCAGCAGCTATTTGTGCTATTTGTTATAATTCATCCCCTCCCTTATTCTCTCTGCCCCAGCTTTCTCCCTCATCCTGAAAAAAAACCCCAATAAAATAAAATAAAAAGCTTCCTTCTGGGAGCGCGGCGGTAATAATATTGCTACCATCTGTTGATAAAGTCCAAGGACCTGCACAAGGGAGGGAAGAGGCTGCAGCACTGAAAGGGAGTCAAGTGTTTGCAGGGGTTTATTGAGAAATGAAACCTGGCTTTAAACACAGTAAATCGGAGACTATTCTGAATCACCTCTTGAATTTTTTAATGCTACTCCTGGGAGCACTGAAGGTAAATATGTTAATTTGACTTCAATCATGGTGCAGGAGGAAAAAAAACAACAACCAAACCCACCCTGAAAAAAGCAAGCTGTATTAGTTTAGGGTACTGAGTCTTAAAACTATTCATGCATTTCTGCATATTTTATACTCAGCAAATAAAGTTCCAAGGTTCTATAAGGAGGCTGAGAAATTATTCTGAGTAAGCAATAATGAGGTGTGCATTATATAAGGCTGGTACTAATGGTAATCTATTATTAAAATTTAAGAGTTATAGCAGCTACATTTCAAATGGTCCTACAGCCACTTCTCTTCCCTAGGAAGGGAAAGCAGTGCTGGGAGGACGGTGAGACAGCGGGTTTAACGCTCCCCATGCGACCTGGACTCAGGTCCTTGGGTCATCCTTCTGATATTTCCCTAATTAACTCCTCCATGGAGTACCACTGCTGCTGCAGCAAGCAGCCTCATCCAGCCGCTCAGGGTTCACATTGCCCATGTGTTTCATTCTCTGCCTGATGCTTCAGCGTAACAGATCTCCCACAACGCATCAGGCGCTAAAAAATTAACAGGGTTTCAAGTTTGTGAGTCTTAGTGATCCTCAGGGCTGTCTTGACCTCTGACTGCTGCTGCGATACCCCACTTAGGCTGCAAGGAGGACAGGGACATGACTGGTAAAAGCCAACATGCTTTCCTTACCCATGCCAGAAAACCTCCCAGACCCCAAGCAGCATCACTGCATCCCATACACAGACCACACCAGTATTCAAACACACCAAGGGAAGGTGCAGCATCACATCCCAGGGATGCTCATGGAGCTTAAGCTGGACTTTGCTTAGTGCTGGGATGAGTTAGGCTGGCTCTGCCCCTCTCCCTCCCATGGCTGGATGCTTTCCAGGCTGGAAGAGCCCTGAGGTCAAAGCTCTGCACGAGGCTGGGGACCAGCCACTCGCCCGAATGAGGAATCGCAGGGTGCTGTGGGACCCACCACTGCGAGCGGTGCAGATTACACAGACACATCACCATCTCATGCAAGGGCACCTCTCAGCATCGCCAGAAGAGCAACAAACAGCAAAAAAGCCCTGAGTTTGGCTCCTTTTCGTTCTTCCTACATCTTCTGGTGAGAACCAAAAGGAGTCTCTGGGGGCTGCAACGCTGCATCTGACAAACCCGGACAGAAATAGGCACATCAGAGAGGGACCAGGTGTTGCAGCAACATCGGGCATCCCCATGTGCAAGCTGTTACAGCTGCATCCCACAGGGCTCACGGACCCCAGCATGCACTGGGAAGGCAGTGGTCCGACCACATCACCTACTCCTTGGAGGAACACTCCCTCCTTGGAGGAAAAACCCCCTTGGGTTCACACGAACCACAGAGTTAAATGCTGGCTGTGGTCCGGCGCGTTGCTAGCATGCAGCCAAGCTTTTTTTAAATGAATTTTTTACAGCAAGTTTTACATCCCAAAGGCAACGTTCTGCCCAAACTGATGGATAATGAAGCACGGTAATTTCAGGAGAAACAAATTTAGTCTGAGACCTTCCTGTGCTGAAAAGGATCTTCAATAGAGGCGAGCTCTGTGCTCTCCAGGCTGGGAAGCACACCAAGGCAGACAGGACAGAGGTGGCACAGAGAAAGCTGGCATTAGGCAGGTGGTGACAGCATCTGCTGCCCATTCCCCATGGTATCACCACCTACCTGGGCCGAAGGAGTTAAGTCCTCTTCTGGGACTGTGTAACAGGAGACGGGAGTTAGTCATCCAGGCATGTCCGGATCGGTATGAACCGGGAGCCAGCGTATGAATGAAGTTGCCTTGGAGATGCAGCCAAAACCAATGACCAGATATTAACTTTTCACAACGGGCTGCCAAGGGAGGCAGAACACGCGAAACCAGCAGGACAGCAGCTTCCAGTGGAGAAGGGAGCATTCGGATATGAAACAAGGGACCCCCAAGCTCCCCTGGAGAAGTAAAACCCCACAGGTTTTTGCTCAAGAGGCAGGAGGCTCCCCTTGCAAACCCAAACAGGGCAAGGGCCAGCAATGGCACATTAGTCTTGGACCTTATGGGGTGGGTGAAAGATGCCCGGATACAAGATGCTGCCTTCCCTAGGTCTGGTTTTAAAGGTGATAATAAAGATACCAGCATCCCAACTCCCTACTTCTTTCTGGAACAGGCTCATAAGCAGAACCAACCAGCTATGGGCACCTTACACAAGGCAGCCGAAAGGAGATGTTGCCAAACAAATGCATTAACAATTCCCAGGCTGGGCTGGGACCAACAAACATCTCCTCACCTAAGCCCAAGCCCAGCACTCCAAGGGCAGTTTTGGAGGCAGATGAGCAGGAAGAAGCAGCTGTCCCAGCCATCTGCTGGGCTCCTCCACTGGCACCTGGTGGTCACTCGGCAGGAGGAAACTTGGCTTCAAGCAGAGGTTTCTTGCTCTCAGCTCAGAGCAAGATAACCTTCTACAGGGTGTTTCTCCCACCCTGATGGAGGTGGTCAGCCTGCTTCCTGAGGGCACTGTGCGGGGAGGATGGCAGGTCACCAACTAGAAGGCGTCAGGTTGCACCAGCAAACCATAGGTGAAGACCAGGGGCAAAGCTCAGCTCACCTGGACCTCATCTCTCTCCAACCTCACCAGAGCACTGACCCATGGAAAGAAACAGCTTTTCAGCCATGACAAGGCTTGCATCGCTCGAGACAAATTGGTGCAGCACTCACCCAACCTCTGGCCAGGCTGCTGGAGGACACGCGCTGTCAAAGGGTACAGCGCAACCCTCTGGTTCTAACCCAAATTCAGATCTCTGAAGGGGAAGATGGTTTTCAGGCCCCAGACCTCACTTTGGCTCACACACGGAATGACTTACAGGGAACAGTGGGACGTGGGAGAGTCATGATCTCTTCCCCCATGCCGGCACCGGACATGAGAGCAGCCCCACCACCAGCTCCAGGGTCTGGTGGGCAGATGAAGGGGCTGTAAAACTGCACTCCAGGCAGTTCAGGACATCAGAGAGCTGAGCAGCACTCGCCATCCCTCTCGTTAGGAGAGCAGGAGATGAAACGAAGAGCCTGAAATGCAGAAAGCGCCCGTGCCGATCTGCACGCCAGCCCCTTGATATTTTTTTTTTCCCAGAAGGAAAAACAGAAGATGCTTTCCATAAGCAGACGATTTCAGCAGCTAATTTTACCATCACTTATGGTCGACTTTATGACTAAGATTTCATGCTGACTATATTAATCCTGTCAAATTTCAGAGTGAGAGAGAAATGATACTGTATATTTTATGGCTGCAATAACTTCTAAGCCATTAGACATGCATGCTGACATGAAAGTAATCAAATTGATTTTTTCCCTGTTACAATGAAGAACTTTGTATGAGCAAATAGTCTTTCTGGCACAGGGATGAAACCCCAAGAAGCCTGCACTTGCTTGGGAAATTAGGAAATCACCACAAGCCATTGTCCAGAAATCTGGGAATTCTGCTTACTCACATGTATTGTCACCAAAGCCAAGGCGAACACTCTCATCAGCCAAAGGATCGACAAGGGATTGACTGGAGGTTTTCAAAGGATCATTAAATATCATGTTAATTGCTTTCCCAGCATCCAAGGCTCCACTGTGCCTTTTTTAACCTCAGCAGACACACCGAGCCCTGTGCTGGCTGCTTCGAGGCAGAAGGGATCAGAAGTGGTTTTGAGGGCTTCTCAGCAAGTCCCCAAGACCTGGAAACATTATCGGCCATGCTACAGGCCTCAAACCAAAGGGCTCAATCCCCTGTGCAGCACAGGGGTGTGCAACCACAGAATGGTAGGGGTTGGAAGGGACCTCAAGAGATCATTGGGTCCAATCCCCCTGCCAAAGCAGGCTCCCCAGCTCGTATTGCAGTAGTAACTAGGAAGCAGCAGTAACTGGGAAAGGCTTCATGCCAGCCAGGCTGAGAAAAACAGCTTCATCCTCAGCCCAGCCTCTGCCTTGTCCCTCTGCAGAAAGCAGAGATGCCTTGTAATTCTGTGATTCTGTGACACAAAGGCCATTTAAAACAGTTCTTTCAAAGCAAACAGGCCTTTAATTATACATTTAGTGGGTTTTGGGGATTCTTTTAAACCCAACTCTTGCCTACACTCCAAAGCCTTTCTTTGACTTGCAGCGATTACCCACAATTCTCACTTAAAAACCTTTAATCTGGCACATCTGTAAAGAACATTGTGTCAAAAAGGGCCCTGTGATGGGCAAGCACGCCGCAGGGCCCAGGTGACAGTCTGGGGTGTCCCCCGCCATGTGTGGGACCCCCCATACCACAGCACCGGCCCTGGCAAACCCAGGACAGGGGCTCTGCAAGCCAGGCCTTGCACAGGAAGGGTGAGCCGGTTTGCACACCCACAAGGTGCAATAACCCATGGCAACATGTTTTCTTCCTCTGATGCATGAGGACATGTTGGGTGGGAGAGGACAAAGCTCAGGAGCTCGGAAGACACAGTAACCAGATGCAATGAGGTGTAGGTAACATGTACAACGCCACAGACCGACACTGACGGGCCCAGTCACACCTTTGCTACAGCCAGTAGAAATGAAGGTTTTCATTTAATTTTAACTGTGGATCTCATACCTTTTTGCAGAGCACTGATACTGATCATTAAATAACATCAGATCTTACGAGCCAAGCAACCTGCACATGAAAATTCTGCACAGAATTGATAAAACTACTTAAAGGCTCAAATAAAGTGTGTGTGTGTGTGTATGTGTGTGTGACTTCTCTGGCTAACAAAAGAACTCCAAATATAACATGTTTAAATAAAAATGCTTTAGTGCCTCTCCATCACCAAGAATCACTAAGTCGGAAAATACCTCTAGGATCATCAAGTCCAACTGTTCCTGTCCTCTGCCAAACCATATCTCTAAGTACTTCATCTACCCATATTTTAAACACATCCAGGGATGGGGCCCCCAATACAAGAAAGATGTGGGGCTGTTGGAGAGGGTTCAGAGGAGCCACAAAGATGATTAGAGGGCTGGAGCAGCTGCCCTACAAAGAGAGGCTGAGGGAGCTGGGCTGGGTCAGCCTGGAGAAGAGAATGCTGTGGGGGGACCTCATTGCAGCCTGCCAGTCCCTGAAGGGAGCAGAGGAACAGGAGGGGAATCAGCTTGTTCAAAGGACAGACAATGGCAGGACAAGGGGGATGGATTAAAGCTGAAGGAGGGAAGGGTTAGATTGGATATTAGGGGGACGTTCTTTGCAGAGAGAGTGGTGAGGGGCTAGAACAGGCTGCCCAGAGAGGGGGTGGGTGCCCCGTGTCTGGGGGTGTTCAAGGCCAGGTTGGCTGGGGCCCTGGGCAACCTTGTGTAGCTCCAGGCCTGAGGTTGGTGTCCCTGCCTGTGGCAGGGGGTTGGAGCTCTGTGATCCTTGGGGTCCCTTCCAACCCTTGCCATTCTATGATTCTATGGTGATTCAAACCCCTCCCTGGGCAGCCTGTTCCACGTAAGACTTACTTTTGGTTTTGTTTGGGCCATTTGAACTTAGAACTACAAACCCCTAAACCCACGACATGGATGGCCCACACCAAGCTTTCCTAAATGCCAAATCCAGTGAATTCATCAGTCCTACAACTCAACTCTTCACACTTACCTGTGAAGTCATCAGTGCCACTGCTGCAAGCCAAACACACAGACAGCTTCTGTACACATCATCACACAAAAAGAACTAACTTTTTGGATCACTTTTACACTTGTTCCTTCTTTTTTTAAATAAATTTGCTCCAATTCTGGTTTAAGATTTAGAACCTTTGACAAATAGCTCAGAAAAGCCCAGAGATACCCAGAGCGCCTACACAGCCTCTCGCTGTGCATCCATGCAGATCAACTTCTTACCTCACAGACCCCAAATCAAACCAACCCCATGACTTTGCCACTATCTCTTCTTTCAGGACAGGGGAGCTCTGCCCAAACAGGGCTGAGCAAACATCCCCTTGCTGTCTCTGCCACTTCTCCCAGTGTTTATAGTTCACATATTTTGTACATGAATCCCCTCCCGCCGATGCACGGGAAGCGGCAGAGCGGTATGTGCGAGCCGGGGAGTTCCAGCGCAGCAACGCATGTAGTTCATTGCCCACATTCTTGGGCAGTGACTGCAGAGCTCAGCACCATCAGCTCCCGGCTCTGCCACAGGCACAGAGGGAAGGGACAGGCTGGGGGTGACACCCCCAGCCAGGCTGGGGGACAGGGAGAGCTTTGAGGGCTTCCTACAGCTCTAGCTTGCATCACCTCCTGCAATCAAGAAAGCAGAACTGGTTTGGGGTTGGGGTTTTTTGTTTATTTAGGGGGTTTGGGGCTCTTTGATTAGTTCTTGGGGTTTTTTTAAATGGCAGTTTTGAAAACTTGCTTATAAGCAAGCCCTTCTCAAACAAAACCCAAGCCAGAGCCCGTCCCCGCACACTGTGTGCCCCTCTCCGCTGCTGCACTTCCTAAGGATCCCACCTCCTGGGGCAAAGGTCCACATACCAGTCTGGGGATCTGGTGACCTGCCAGTCCAAGCCACGGCTGGCTTCACCTGAACCATGGCACTGAGACCCAACACTCCCAGAGCCTAGGCGCAGCCAAACCCAAGCATGTCATTCCTCAAGGGATCCTTTTAGCCAAACAGTTACCAAACCGTGCCTTCAAGTGACTACCCAAACCCCAACATTTTGGAGCAATGGCTTCAAGTTGGAGCACAGGGAGTTCTGCACCAGTCTGGGGAAGAATTTCTTGCCGGTGAGGGTGAGGGAGCCCTGGGACAGGTGTGGAGTCTCCATCTCTGGAGAGATTCCAGCCCTGTCTGGACACCAACCTGTGCGACCTGTCCTAGGGACGTTGCTTTGGCAGGGGGGTTTGACCCGATGAGCTCTGGAGGTCCCTTCCCACCCCTACAATCCTGTGAACCTGTGAAATCTGTAGTTTTGCAAAGGTAGGAGAGGTCTCTGGGGAGAGGCAGCGAACAGTATCCATGAGTTTCTCATGACCTTACGGAGATTGCCATGACAACACCACTTCGATCCTCCAAACATGGATATATTCATTTGCACCAGTGTGATGGAGAATAATTAGAGCAAGATTCCCTGGGCCAGGGAGTCGCAGCCGTACGTTGGCTCACAGTGAGCCCAAGTTTTGAGGGAAACAGCCTCAAATTTAAATGTTAAAAAAGAAAACCCACAACACTCTTTGGAGCCGCGTGACCTAATTCATTATAAAGAATGTCAGTTAGCAAACCTTTTAAATAAAACATTAAGCTAGAGGTAATTTGAAGCCTTGTGGATTTTGTTTTACTCAATTATTTTCTAATGCTTCAACTTGAAGAATAAATATGCAGAAATAATAAAAAAACATTAAAAATACTAAGGGTTTCATTTCATTCTTTTTCAAAAGAAATGAAGATGTTCATACTAAACCAAAATACCCTCAACCAAGCCAGATTTTTAATTAAAACTTTGATGTCCTACAAGATCCTTCAAGGTTGTAATAGCTGCTTCCACACCCAGCATCACGCTTGCAGAAGGGTGAGCCCATAATTCACATTCGAATAACCTGTATATAGTATAGTATAACTTATTTCTGAGGCACATACAAATTAAACCAGGCTTGACTATTTTTTTATTTCCTTGGGGTTTTTTTTCCCCCCTTGCCCATAATTTATGTGACCAGTTGTGTTTCCCTCTCTGCCTGTTGGGAAGGGTTTCCCTCCAGCAGACACAGAGACAGCGGAAGATGATGCTGGAGGAACACGGCTGCGGTGAGACAGGTAGGGATGCAGAACCTGGTGAGGAGCAGTGGAGGATAAAAGCTGTTGACATGCACGGTGTAATAGGAGGTTAATTGGGAAAGCAGGGGGGGAATAAAGGGAAGGAGCTTGATGATCAGTGCTGCGGATCCAGCCCTGCGCTGAGGCCAGGCTTACCCACGGAAGGAGGAATTTACAGTCTAGGAAATTTCACTGCATTTTAAATGACTCTGAAGTGTTCGACCTGGACAGGTTTCCCTGAGCATTTTGCCCTGTCACCAGATGGGTTCCCAAAGGGAAACAGGCAGCTCATGCAAAGGGAAGAGGATGCTAAAGTTCTCCCATGGGTGCCGCTCTCAGCACGGGTCCACGCCAGGGTCACACCTCAGCCAGCTGCCATATGGCACTCCTCATCTTTGCACTTACAGCCTCTTCCAAAAGACAAAGGAAAAACCACCCATTTATATGCAGGGCTGTTGTGGCTGTTGGGGATTTTTTTTAATTTCCTAACTGCCACAACAGCTCAAGGGAACAAAATCCACTCTATCCCACTGACAAATCCACTGTACCCCACTGACAGGAAATATTTCCAGGTATATTTCCAACTGGAAATACAAGGTAGCACAGGAAAAGAGAAACAAGTTGTCCAGTGTGAGAGAGAACCTCACTGCCCAAGTCAGCCCCAGCCCTGGGTATGCACCCAGGGCACAGGCAGAGCCAGCGGCAGCAAGCCCAGCCATGCAGCCCACCTCCAAGGGTGCAGCCCACCTCCGAGGATGGAGCCCACCTAGGATCCCCTGGGATCTGCAGGGCCAGAGGCTCTTGGCAGGATGGCTGCTGGTCGCCCCTCATTCCTTACTCTGGGGTAGGTAAATAAAGTCAAAAGTCCCTGGGAAGGAAATTTTTTTAAAAACACCAAAAAAAACCCAAACCCCAGCAAGTTTAGAGCAAAATGTTTGATTTTCATTTGACAGCATCACCGTTTCCAAGAGGAGAGCAGCAAGAGGTTTGCAGGAACGTGCTTAACACTGCTCTGCTAGCAACTCCGTGCTAGGAAACATCAGGAAACAAAGAAACCCAGAAGATGAAAAGATCCCTTTCTGCCACCATGCCCAGCGTAAAGCACCTCGCTGCTCTGAGTCATTCTCCAGTGCAATCTTTAAAGAAACACCAGAAGAAGTTGTCCCTTCCCAGTAACTCCTTAAGTGGGTTCCAGTGTTACCTCTGGGCTTGTCACAGGCGAGGGGGACCCCAGGAGATGCCCAGGGCAGGCCCTGGGAAGCCCAGAGCGCAGCCAACCCTTGTCATCACTCCCTGCTGCAATTATCACACCACAACCACACCCTGGGGCCACTTTTGGAGTATTAAAAGTTCTCCTCCGTGTCACCGAAACACCGTATTCAGCACAAGGTACAGACGGCGGTACCCAGCTGAGCACCATCACACTCATCACACAGAGACATCCACCCGCCCAGGGCACCCCGGCTCTGCTCTCACCCCGGGGGCTGCTTCTCAAGATTGAAACCCATGGATGAATCTATTTCTCTGCAGCAGAGAATAAACACGGATTAGTATTCACTGGTTCATGAGAGGGAAGCCCTGCAGCGAGAGGTGGAGTCAGTCAATGCCTCAACAACCAGCCTTAAGTTGCTTGACGAATGCTAACGACGACTTCCAGCTTATTTATTTAATTTGGTTTGATTTTAAAACATTGAGTTATCTAACCAGGCACACAAGGAGGCAGAATTTTTTTCCCCATGCCAATGTGAACTCACCCTGCTTTTCTATGGCCCTGTAATTCAATATACAGCCCTGAATATTCCTGACTTGTCAATCCTGTTTGGATTGAGGAATGCCTAAAAAATAAAAAAAATCAGGACAAAGGCTATGGATTTTCAAAGAGATCTTAAGTGCCTGAAAAAATGGAATTCTGCAGTGAATGAGCTTTTCCAACTGGGACTGAGACCCTGTAAATATTTTACTTGTTTAAGCCAGTTACGGTATCCATCAGGGTCTGGTTTTGTCCATCAATCTATAGTAAGAGTCGAACAGCCAATACCTATGAACCACAGTAGGGTCTGATTCCTGGGTTAGAAGGGGGCAGCTCTGAGCTGATGCAGCCACTTTCTAGCACACAAAAAATAAAATAAAAATATGGAGAAGGGAAGGAACCAGCAACAAACCCCACAGTGACTTCAATCAGGGTCAGGATCTCCTCCAGGACCGTGCTGATGCTCGGAGAAACCCAAAGAAGATGCTGAGGCTGGACCGCTCTGGGGCAGGACCACCCATCCCGCTGCAGGCATCCGTGATCCAACCTTCCATCCCCCTGGCAGTGTCCCCGTTCAGGATGGTCTTACTGGTACCAGCGATACAGAGCGTTAGCAGCACAGTCAACATGTAATACCGGACATTTGGGGTGTCTGACCCCATGAACTGCATTTAAGTGAGCAGCTGATGGCAGTGAAGGTGATGCTGCACACTCCTGCCTCAAACACCAAATGATTTCAGAGAGCGATGGATAGCTGAAAACTATCTGAGCCCACAGTGAGTACCAGAACGGGTTTGAAACAATGCAGAAAGCCTCCCTGCCTACTCCTGAACCTGTGAGGTACCACACTCTCCCCCTCCACAACCCAGCCCTCCTTTTAAAATTCATCCTTTATCAGCCAGAGTTGAGAAAATCCAGTAGAAAGGCACAAATGGATTGTGCTAGTAAGCAGAAAAACTGTTACATCTTCTGAATGTAATTTTGCCAAAAGCCTCTGCACGATTTTTTTTTGTCACGCTTTGCATTATGAAGGAAATTTCTTTTTAGAAGAACAGGAGAATGATTTGCATAATATTCTTTGCAAGTTAATATCAGCCTCTGATAATGATCTCTGCATAATGCAAAAACGTTTGAGAAGACTGTTACAACACTAAGTAATCATATTTTAAATTATGTTTCCCTTTATAGAAAGGTGTTGCAAAAACACACAGACATGAAATCTGTCTGTTGAAGTCCCAAGAACCACCTGACCATCTTCCCACTATTCTACTGTTACAGATTGCAACACCGCCTTTCAAAATCTTACAAAACAAATTACTCTGCAACAGTCTGGCTTCACAGAAGGCAGAGCTTTTTCCTGTGCTGATGCTCCGGCACATTACATTTCACAAGAGCTTCAGATGTACTGCACAAGTTAAGCAAGGACCTGGAAATTAAGATGTAATGCAATTAAGACAGTACCGCAGCAATTAAGGCGGACTCTCCCATTCGGACTTGCACCCTGAGCCATGCCATGCTGCCGAGCCTTGAGAGGAGGTGGCATCACTGGGGCGTACCCCAATTTGCCACCAGGTACTGGGCATACTGGTTTATCTGGGTTTTAGAGGGAATTAGGAACGTGCCACTAGTGCCATGTCCCCACCGCCCAAGGTGTCCCCTCCAGCAATCTTGCCTCTCTGAGGGATTAGGTGTTGTCAGATGCAGTCACACGCCATCGTTCTGGTGCCTAATTAGGTCAGGAACTAAACATAACAAGAAGAGGTCCAGGAGGAAGCCATTTATACAGGCATGCCAAGCAGCATCCTCTTAGATGTGGGCACCAGCTATTTCCCTCAGCCCATCTCAAACGGGGGATGTGGGTGGGAAGCTAATGCACTGGGATATTAAATGCTTAATATGTCACTAAGACTCAACAACCACAACCAAGCGGTTTAAACCTGAGCTAACCTTCCCTGAACTAACATAAAACTGCAGAAGGCACCCAGAGAGGTTTGTGGGACAGGCCTGGCACGGGGCAACAAAACACAAGGGACAAACACGTCAATTAAGCAAAGAAAGATCACACTGTTGGGCCAATCTATTTCTCATCACACAAAGGACCTAACGGTGTCACACGAGGTGAGACCCATGGCACAGGGTCGGCCCTTAGAGCACTGCTGAGTACATATCCCAGAAGGCAAATGTCCCTGGGCTTGGCCCAGCACCCTCAGGCCTGCACAGCACACGCCCCCCGCCAGCGCTCCCCAAGTCCCTCACACGTGTGACACGGTATCACCCAGCCGTGCGGGCAGGCGGGGTTTCTCCCCACCTACATCATTAGGCTTCAAGCTGAAATAGCAAAGCGCAGAGAAAACAGCTTCTCAGTGTCAGTGCGAGCTCGGCAAGGCGGTTGCGTCTGCTCAACTGCTGCACCCCGGGCAGAAATGGCACCCGAGGCCTGTGACTGCTCCTCCCTGCCACAGGCTCTGGTAACTGGCAGAATCTGTCCCAGTGGTGCTCAGTGACGGGCATGGAACAGCAACCAGGGAACATCCTCAGACCACACATGGGCTGGACAGCTTCTAGGGGAGGTTTCTGCAGACATCCACGCAGCAGGCTGTACCTAGGGAGGACACAAACCCTCCCACTCCCCACTGCTGCTCAGCACGATGGGGGGAAAGACTGAAAAGACTTTTTCCACAGGGTTTTGTCAGGTCCCAGCACACCCTGCCTGGAAGCAGCCCTGGCTGATCCTCCAACAGGCCTCCACCCCTCCCCAGCCTCTCCTCTGCACACCTTGCAGTGAGTTTCAGATGGTTCCTCACTGCTTTGCAAACTCCTCACCCTCCCGTTGCCAGAAAGGCCGAAGAAGCTGCACCCTCCAGCAGTATCCCCATCTCTGGGCTGGGGCTCTTCTACAGCTCCACCACTAGTGCAATGGTGACTGAAATTAAAACCAGTGATGGACACAACGCTGGAAAAAGGGAAAAAAAAAATTGCTTCAATCCCAACACAATGCACCATGGACACACACATCACCACACTGTCCCTCTGTATTTTGCCTGTGGCTAAGCAGGAAATAACAACCCCGGCTGCTCCGCTGAGGGTGTGATGCAGGGGCTAAGGATGCACTCACACTGCAGGTTCTGCTCTGGATGTAGCCCATGAGTGAGGTCTGTCCCAAGTGCATCACACCAGGTGATGGGCAGGTGGTACTTGGGAGCCTGTGGGACATCTTTTTGCACCTTAAACTTGGAGCAGGCTCAAGGCACCAGGTCCCAGCCATCGAGCCTTTGCACAGGGGCTGCCCAGCCCAGCAGCACATGGGCAAGCACAGGTTGGGCCTTTCTGAAAGTCTCTGTTGGACTTTGGTGGGGAAAAAATCATTAGTGGAGTCGGGAAGATCTGTGAGTCCCAGTGAAAACCAAACAGCTCTGCAGAATGCATCCTACCCATGCAGCTGCCTGGACTGCTCAGCTCCACACCGGGCCGTGCACGCCACTGCGGCCTCCAGGGACATGCAGAGATTTCATCACTTGGTCCCCCCCACCCCTTCCAATCTGGGCTGCCCTCCTGTCCCACTGCCCCAGCCCCAGCTCCCTTCCAAAAAGCAGAAAGCTAAATCCTCCCTTCTGCGTTGTTTCTCTTGCCAAATCCAGATCAGTCAGCAAGTACTGCAGGATACACCTCCCCAAAGGCCACTCACCAGCAAGACAACAGCCAGTTTGGGATCGTAAGGGGAAGATAAACGAGAAAACTTCCTAAATTTGATTGCAGAAATATTCATGAAGATACCAAGTGGCTGGGGTATTGCTGCTGAAGTGCCCACTGACTCCCAGGGAAACATGCAGGTACCTGCTCAAACCTGCCATGGGGCGTAAGGCGTGCTGGGGCAGCCTGCATCTGCCCAGGGAGAGGGATGGACACTTGGAATCATAGAATAGTCTGGGTTGGAAGGGACCCCAAGGACCACAGAGCTCCAACACCCTGCCACAGGCAGGGACACCAATCTCCAGGCCTAGATCCACACAAGGTTGCCCAGGGCCCCAGCCAACTTGGCCCTGAACACCCCCAGACACGGGGCACCCACCCCCTCTCTGGGCAGCCTGTTCCAGCCCCTCACCACTCTCTCTGCAAAGAACTTCCCCCTAATATCTCATCTAACCCTTCTCTCCTTCAGCTTCACTCCATTCCCCCCTTGTCCTGCCAGTGTCTGCCCTGATTCCCCTCCTGTTTCTCTGCTCCCTTCGGGGACTGGCAGGCTGCAATGAGGTCCCCCCACAGCCTTCTCTTCTCCAGGCTGACCCAGCCCAGCTCCCTCAGCCCCTTTTCACAGGGGAGATGCTCCAGCCCTCTGAGCACCTTCAACACACACATTGGGCTCAATCTACATTTTTACAGCTGCACAACAAACAACACCATCGAAAAAAAAGAAAAGAAAGAAGAAAAACCCAAACCACCCCAGAGTCACCCGGCAGAACAGTTATTAGATTGCTCAAAATGACCTGAAATGAAATTCCCACGGATTTTATTGGGTTGCTCAGATATTGATTCTGGTGTGCTCAGCCTGCAGCACAGAAATCCACCTCGCTACCAACCCCACCTGCGCTCCAGGCCAGGAGCACACGTTTGGGAATATCTGGGCTCGCTCTGTTCCACTCCCTCTCCCTTGGCCTATGATCGCTGGTGCACACCAGTAATGAGTCAAAAATGTCATGCAGCAGTGTCTTTGTCCCCTGCCTGCAGATCTGCTGCCATGCCCAGGGATGGAAGAGGAGGAATGCCCTGGGTGCCATGCAGGAAAAGTGCTGTGCTGCACAGATACCCCATCCCCTTCCCAGTAGCCTTCACCCAGCTGTATCTCTGAGGGCTTCTAGACTGGACTGGCATATACCCCTCGGTCCCTCCCAGCCCACCTGCATGCGAGAAGTGCCCCCCCCCCCCCCCTTCCCAATCCCTGTGGGACCACAGGATGGGAAAGCAGAGACACCTGGGGACATTCTGCTGGTCTCCTCATTGCTCTGGTGGGATGATTTCCCTTCCCATCCCCAGAGGCAGTTTAACTGGCCTGGCATAAGGCTGGGGCTGGCACTCTGGGGCCAAACACCCTGGGGCCAAACACCCTGGGGCCTGCCCATGCCAGCAGCACACCCCCAGCTCACCCAGCCAGCAGAGTGGGGACACAGACTGGTCACACTCCAGTGAGGCCTCCCCAGCTCCTGCCACGTAAGATGATTCTGGATCCTCACCCCAAATTCTCCCAGGTTACAAATTCACACGGTGCCTGAACACTTGACACACAACAGCAGCAGCAGCACCACAATTATTTTTACCCACATAAAAAGGGCAGAAAACCATTAAAGCCCAGCCTGTGCTCTGTGGGAACAGCCAGCTCCCAGCTCCGGGAACGCGCCTCCATTGCCCCGGCCCTCCAACACCCGAGTGCTGTGATGAGGTGCCAGCAGCACGCTCTGTGCTTCACGGCTCGCTTCACAAGGCATGAACCCAGCCCCAAGGAACGGCCATCATCTCCCCCAAGCCCCCGCAGATGTTTTGGCTCAAGCGGGCCTCCTGCCCCACACACCAACGGCCGCCCTCCATCGCCTGCCTGCGCAGGAAAGGCACAGGGAGCTCGGGGGAGAGCAGAGCAGCTGGAAGATGACAGCTCTGACACTTCCAAATTTCTATTTAGGGTCGGTTTGGGGGATTTGGGTTTTTTTTTTCCCTTTCCCCTTTTAAATTCAAGCTTGCAGCATAAAAGCAAACTGGGCTGGGACTCTGCTCCTCCCTCCCTGGGATGTGCTCATCCTGCAGCTTCACCACCCGTCCGCTCACAAGCTGCATTGCTTGCACACCCTGCTCCCCAATATACCACGTTGTTGCCCCATCCCAACACTGGGAAGGACAGTGGCTTTCCTGGCCGAGGAACCTGCCCTTCCTGACTTCTCCAGCACCCCACAGGAGGTGTGGGAGAGGCAGAGCATTCTGACAGCACCAGGCAAATCTCTGGAGAAGGTGCCCAGCAGCCAAGCAAGTCTAAACCACCCAGCACAGAGCATTCTGCACGGGCTGGAGGCTTGGTGAGGCTGGAGTGGCCACCGAGCGCAGCCCACAGCCCTGACAGAGCCATAGCACAGATCCTGGGAGATGTCTGGTGAGTCAAGAAGTCCCGTTGTTCAATTCACTAGACAGCCTGTGAATTAGTCAATCCTCCTCTTTCGCCTACCCTGCGGGCTGGGGGTGGGGCTGGCCCCCATCCAAATATTGTGTAAGCCACGGGGGAAAAAATAACACCCCAACAAAAAAAAACCAACCCTTATGAACCACCACCCCCCCCCAAACCAGTTCCTTTGCAGAAATACTGTTTGGGAGGGACAGGGGGAAAGCTGAAGCTCTACGAGTAAATGCCTACTTGTGGTTCCCTGTGCCCTTCCTCCAAGAGCCCTAAAAGTCTCCCTCCCGTCACCCCGCTCTGGCCCGTCTCATGTTTCAGCTGGCGCACCAAAGAGAAGCGCGGGGCTACCGGCATGCCAAGGTCACGGTGACAGCAAGCTGCCCAGGACAGAGCCCAGCTCGGTGGTTCCTGGAGCTCTGCCCCAACCACCAGCAGTCCCAGACTGTAGAGCAACACTGGGTGGTCACAACCTGCCCAGGCGATGGAGACCACAGGCGGGATGCAGGCAGGCAAGCGATGATGGAGCCGTAAGACCAAATTCAGTCGGCTTCACTTCCATGGATGCCCACACAGAAAGCCAACACGAGCTTCCCAACTTCTACTCTTTGAAAAGGCTTTTCTCCTTCCCCTCCTTTTCTTTCTCCCCCCTCCTCCCCAGTTTTTAAAATCCAATTATAGCACGGCGCTCTCAGCAGGGGTCAGTGTAGAATAAGAATCGCCCGAGTTAATGGACGTAAGACCAAGAAAGATTAATGCCTAAATGGGTTTCAAAAGTTGTATGATGCCCATTTCATTAACATTTTAATTGTAATGTATCTTTTTAATCTTCTCTCACACTAACGGTTTTATATGCTTCAAAAAAAGAGAAAAAAAAACCAAACCAACCCCAAAACTGCTGACAACAAAAATATCAACAGCCCAAAATTAACAGACGGAACTGAGCGCTGTAATGGGAACTGAATGAAATGCAGGAAGCTGTGTTAACGATGCATTAAGAGCAGGAATCGGGCAAGAGTCAAAAATTCAGCACTCCAGTTGTATGCCCCATCTTTGCCAGCCCTGGATGCTCAGCACAACGCCTGATACCGTCCCTTGGCAGGGCTTGGAGCAGCAATGACTAGAGCAGCGTTACCAAATGCATGCAGAGATTTATCCCCCCCCAAAAAAAGCTGCTTTAAACCTGGCAACTCATCTAATTTAATCAGGGGGATACACCGGAGCTGCAGCTTCAGAGTTGCCCTCTTCACAGGACAGCACCAACGACACTATCCCCACTCCGCAGCCCCTGATACTGTGACCGCAGCCGCCTTTCACCAGTGTCAAAGATGCTGCTGCCACCACCGTGAAATGTGTTATTTTACTTCTTAATGAGAAGGCAATTAAACCTCCAGCAGTAACGTGTCATTAAGCACATGCACGTATGGATGATGTTACCACGCACTAAGGGAGCTGTAGAGCAGAGGGATGGAGTTTCAGACAACTTTTCCTGGTAGAAATGACTGAGCCACACTGATGCTTCCACCTGCCTGCCAGGCTGGGCTGCGGCACAGGAGCGGTGCAGGAACCACTCTCCACAGCCCCTCAGAACTGGTTAGAAGGGAGAAGACCAAGGCAGTGGCACAAACCCTCTGCACAAGCGTTAACAAGCCCTAATTGTGCAGTGAGCTGTGATCCCAACCACACCTACGAGAGAACATCACCAAGAAGCACGCGACACTACCCCGCTTTGGTCCTATGAAGGTCACAACAGCCAGTTGCAGCATCTGGGCTGGTTTCCAGTGAAGGGGCATCTAGAAGAGGCGTTACTGCAGTATGTGGGAACTTCATTTCAGCAGGGTCTCGGCCTTGAGCTCTCCATCCAAGAGAAGAGCCTTTCTCCAGGAGGGATCCATGGCGTACCAGGGCATTCAGGTATGTCCTGTCCTGACCAAGGTCTCCCAGCCAACAATGGAAGTCTCCCACCCAACGCCAGCCACGTCCATCTGTCTCTCCCCTTGGAAATCGAGTCTCCTGAGCCACCTACAAACATACAAAACCTCCCTCCCCACATCTTTCAGGCGCCCAGCCTTTGCCTCCTGCACGGCATGCCCCGAAACACCAACCTCCACGTCACACCTCTACAGAGCATCACCCCTTCAGAGCTCAGTGCCCTGGAAAGCTCTGAGCACCAAAACATTATCACTCCTTTACCGTGCCATCACCATACAGCATCTTCTACAACATCTCAGCAAGCAATTACCTGATTTCCAAGCTCAACCCTCATTTTCCTAACGCTTCACGTAATTAGAGAGTAAATGTTTGTCCTATGACAGAGGGAACTGGCATGTAAAACACATAGCCCCCCTTCACTATATATATATATATATATGAAAGCAAGGCTGCCATATGCTTCCCAGCAGATATCCTGGTCGGAGCACACACGTGGAGCCGCGCCAGCGCTGGCACGCGAACACGGGGCCCTTTCCATGCAGCCACTCTGCCACCAAGCCCACGAGCCTGAGGAAGCACAAGCTCAGCCCTCTTTAACTTGCCATTCCTCACACAGGCTATTCTTCACCCTGCTGCCCAAATTGGGTCTCCAGGCAGCCAGGGATGACAAACATCTGGCTCCTCTCCCCAAATCAGGGTCCAGAGGAGCCCTGATTGCTACAGACGAGACGCCGCAAAGAAAAAGTGGATTTTTCTTCTCCTGGTTGGGGTTTCCTTTTTTTTTTTTGTGAGTGATTAATAGATCCTGATATTGGCTTCATTGCTGTGGGGATGACACCAGGAGGTGAAGTATTTAATCTCATCCCAGTGACTATATATGGTCACTCTGATGGAGTCACCTCCCTCCCCTCACGCTCCGGTGCCCTTCGCTCCTGGCACTGGCCTCGGCAGCAAACTGGCAGCGCTCGGGCACAGCGCCGGCGAGCCAGAAGTCAGCAGACTCCCCATGCTCTCTCCCTCCCATACTGTGTTTTCTCTCTCTCTCTCTGATTTTTTTTGGCTTTAAAAAAACCCAAAAAATCATCTTAAATGATGAGAAAAAGAGAGAGAATGCACAAACACTCAGGGAGAAAAAAAAAAAAAGCAACTTAAAAACATCTTAAAGAGTGCTTTATGGAGAATTTTGCACAGGGAAAAAAAACCCCAAAAACCAACCCAACAACCAGCCTGTCAAGCTACTTCTGTTTAAATGCACAGTTCATAATCAGTTCCAAGTTTTAACAAAGTAAACCCAATCTTTTTGGGAAAAGCATATCGATTTATTCAGCCCACACAGGCTGGGTTGTTACTGGAGGGAAGTTCGTGGCTGCCGAGGCAGCGGCAGTGATTTCTGCCCCCTCCATCCACCCACCCACAGGGGAAAAAATGCACTGAAATATTTGTCTTGAGAGGAAATGCCACAGAAAAATGCACTCCGTCCTGCAAATTATTATTTTTTTTTTTCCTCTAAATTAAAAGTCTGATCTGAGGGGCTCTAAAAAGGCCCAGGCCAAGCTGTGATGCTGCCCGGCAGCACACGGAGCACCGACTGTATGCCAAGAGCTATTGATCTTCATTTTATCCCATTGAGCTGGGAGCTTTTGGGAGCAGGGAGAGGTTGAGGGGGGAGGAGAGGGGTTTGTCTTGGTCACCGCACCATAATTGCTCCTGTCATCCTAATGCCTCCTCCTGTGAGGAGCTGGGAGGAAGAGCTGGTGTCACACACCGGGCTGCATGGGGGCAGCCCCCCCATCCCTCCTACCCTCCCCATCCGCCACTCCATCCACAGGGCAGCCTCTACCCCAGCTGAAGCCGGGGATGAGGAAGAGCGTGGTACCTTCAGCGGGCTGAAACCTCCCCAGCCAAGGGAAAAGGAGGAAGCTCCCCACGCTCCTTCCACCACCCAGGGCTCGAGGTGGCAGGCTCCATCCCAGCAGTCCCATTTTTATTACCTCCGTCCCCGTTTAGGAGTAACCACATGACAAACCCCAGCGCAATCCTGCACAGCAGAGCTCACCCAGGGACTGCATCTCCCTCCCCGGGATCGCGGCGAGTTTTTCCCTTACCAGCAGCATTGCAGGATACAAAGGCTCCAAGATTTAATATTCTTTAAAAAAAAAAAAATAAATCTCTGTTCCACCTCTGAACATTTGCTTAAAAACAAGTCAAACTTCAAAAAAAAACCAAAAAACAACCAACCAAAAAACCAACAGATAAAAAAATAAATAAACTGCTAATGAATCACAGTTCCTAGCAAATGAGCAATTGCAGTTGACACAATGAATTATGCCTGAAGCAAGCTGGGAAACATATTTTGCAAATGATCTCATCCGCAGGCAAACCTGGCATGACACTTGATTTGCTAAAAAAGACACAAAGCCTGTCAAAATTCCTGTCACTTCGCAAATAAAGTCAGGTAGAGAAAAAAAAAACCCCAACAGCCTCACCCTCTTTTAAGCATGCCTCACCTATTTCTCAACTGCTCCACAGCCTTGATTTAAAAAAAAAAAAGACAAAAGCACCCCCCCCAAAAAAAAACAACCCCCAAAACCCTAAGGCAGCCCAGGACCCTTTAGGTGAAGCCCATCCCAGCTGGGTGCTGAAGGCTGTCACCTCTTTGGATGGGAAACAAGGGCTCAATTTAAGGTTAATTGCAGCAAGACACGATGCTCCCTGTTAGGTACAGCTGGGAACTTACGACTCAGTTTAATTTCCTCCAGCTGAACGCCTGAATTTTATATCTTTTATTTATTTCCTTTATTTAATGAAATGCAGGGATTAAAAAATATTAATAAATTAAAGTACAGCCCCCTCAATGCTCCTCAGTACACCCAGACCTCTCCAGGACCTCAATCCTTCCAACCCAGCGCATCCCACCCCATAAAAGCCACCTGGCTCAGAAAACCTGGGACAATTCAAAACTGTGCTCCTTCCAACCCCGTTTTGGGGTATTTTTAAACACAGGCATCGTAGGGAGCAAAGCAGGAGCAGAGCTGCATCACCTTTTGGTGTGTTGCTTTACTGTGCTTCCCCCCAGCCTGCGCCCCAGTTTGAGTGCTAGGATGTGGGTACAGCCAGCTCCTGGACACGGCGCATCCCCGCACAGCTCCGCAGCCCAGCACGAGCCCTCCAGGAAGCACGGCAGGGAACGTGGGCTTTAGAAGATGATAGTCTAATAGAAACATTTCCCTTCCCAGACACGATGGTTTGTATACCCAGGTAGGGACATACGTGCCACGCCGGAGGTTTCGCCAAGGCAAACCCAGAGCTCACCGAGTCGAACTGGCTCCGGCAAGAGATTTCTGGGTGTTTCTTCTCCAGCAATGCCACAACGCAGCGCCAAAGCTTGGGATTAGAACCAAGGCCTGGTCCAGAAAGGACCCACCTGCACCTTACAGGTGGGAGACTTTGAGTTCAAGAGGGGATTTTTCTCTCCTGGACTTCCTGGCAGGAACTCCAACCTGGAGCACAACCGCCCCATGGCGATGCCCACAGGGGTGCTGTGTTGGCACCAGCATCCACTGAGGGGAACCAAAATCTGCCCCCGCTGCTCCAAATCCAACGGGACTACCTCAGTAAAGTGCAGCATTAGGGCTGGGGGAGTGAGAAAGGTGTTTCTATTGGCAGAGGGCAGGGCAAGCATCCCTCACAAAGTGATACAGTATCAGCACACACATCTCTGCTAAAGGCGACAGGCCAAGGAGGATCCCAGGAAGAGCTCAAGAGACCGGAACAACCAAACCCCCCCAGCATCAGCACCCACCAAGCGCTCCTGAGGGCACGGCAGGGGCCAGAGCTCAGGGGGTGGGAGGGGAAAATTTCCCCAGAGGCTGGTTCTCATCTGGCCAAAGGGTGAACCCTGGGAATCCAGGGACTGACAGCGTTTTGGAGAGCACTGCCTGTGCGAGCCCATGGCTGGTTGGAGCATGGATTGCATGCAGCAATCCCGGGAGCCCTTCAAATGATGCAGAGACCTCGCTTACAACACCTGACTTTGACCCAACACCGCTCAGCGAGCCCTTGGAAGTTTCTCCAACAGACATTAAGCTCCAGAAATCCATCCCCACCCTCCGGGGGTCAGATATTACAACTTTTCTCCCACAAAGCCTTAATTAAAAGGCCTCTAACGGGAGGAGAAGCCCCCAGCCCGCAGCAGTTACAGCTACAGGAGGACATTTCTTCCCAGGAGGAGGAGGAGAGCCCCAATTATTTTATATTTTGCTTCTTCACTTCGGATCAAACTATTATTACCTCTGTTATGTACAGCTCAGGGTTATGGGCTCGTTGTCCCAGGCTGGGCAAACACGGACTCAGCCAGCACAGGAAGACTCAGCTCTGCTCCTTTTAGTCGAAGGGGTTTATCTCTATGAATGAGACAGGGAATTTGGGTTTAGCTCTGCTTGAGTGCTGTGCTTTTGAGTGGGACCAGTTCTTTCGGCCTCCCCTGGCACCCAACGGGCACTGGGGACCCCTCAGAGTTTGCCCAGCCGGTGCCAGCATCTCCCCAGCCCCTCTCTTGCCATGGAGAAGCCGCTGTGGCACAGAGAGGGCAGCGATCGCTCCGGTTTGTTTACCAATTTCAACTTCTCCCACTGTTTAATATTTCAGCTGGAGAAGGTAAACCAGCACGGCAGGGCAGCCCCTCAATTACATGGGGCTCCAGGCAAACATTTGGCAGGCGTGAAGCGCATCGAGCCGCCCGCAACATCTCAAATGCCTCCTGAAAGGAGGAGGAGGAGGAGGAGGATGAAGGAGGAAGGGGGGGGGGGAAGGGAATATTCAAATTAATGACCCAGCGGGTAATGGAGACTTGGCTGGAAGCGATCCTGCACTTTGCTGTCGGTCGGTACGGGCGAGCCCGGCGCAGCGCAGCACACGATGTACTGCTGGCGTTTTATTTTCCTACAGCAGGGAAGATGTTTGGAGAAGTCCTTGAGCACAGCGAACGCACTTTAACTACAGCAGGCTGCAGACTGCAGCAGGCAGGGCGACGTGCCGGCGCTCACCCCATTAAAAACCCCCAACCCGCCCACCCCCAATTCTCACTCCGGATTGAGATTCCTGCCCCACACCAACAGACAGGTCACACTGCCCATCCCACACAGCAAGCCCCCCACCGCAGCTGGGTGAGGAGGGTGCTGGGTACCCCAAGGACCCTTCCCGAACTCAGGGTTTGGGTATTATCAGATGGGGTGTATCCCAATTCTCACTCTGGATTGACATCCCTGCCCCACACCAACAGACAGGTCACACTGCCCATCCTACACAGCAAGCCCTCTGCCGCAGCTGGGCGAGGAGGGTGCTGGGTACCCCAAGGACCCTTCCCAAACTCAGGGTCTGGGTATTATCAGATCGGGTGTATCCCAATTCTCACCCCGGATTGACATCCCTGCCCCACACCAAGAGACAGGTCACACTGCCCATCCCACACACCAAGCCCCCCGCCGCAGCTGGGCGAGGAGGGTGCTGGGTACCCCAAGGACCCTTCCCGAACTCAGGGTTTCGGTATTACCAGATGGGGTGTGGGGTGTTGTTTTTTTAACATCTCCCCTTTCTCAGCGCTCTCCTTCCCCAGGGAGGGAAAGTAACCCCCCTTTCCCCCCGCATCCTCATCCCCATCCCCATCCCCATCCCCCCCCCCCGCATTTGGCCATCACAAATAAAACATCCGGCCCGCACCGCAGCGGCTTCGGGAAGGTGCCGCTAATAATAACCGTGCCCACACCGCGCAGGACTTGAAAACACAGCAGGAACTAACCCAATTCATCCCCAAAACCGCGGGGGGGAAGCGGCGGGGGCACCCCCGACACCCTAAGGGGGTGCGTGTGTGTCCCTTTCCTCCTTCCAACTCACCCCCGCCGCCCCCCAAAAAGCCCACCCCTCTCCAGCGGGCTGGCAGAGCCACCCCCCCCCCTCCCCTCACACCCCTTCCCCCCCCCACCCAGGGTAACCGCAGCGTGCTACTGGCAGATTAAGCTTAGAGGCGCGATGTACGTGTCGCCCCCCTCCCCAAAACACAAGAGGGGGGCGGGTTGCGAGGCTGCGTGCTGCACAGCTCCGCAGCTTCCCCCGAGTTTTAATATTATGGGGTTGGGGGGGTTACTTATTAAATACAAGGGGGTGCGGGCGCGCTGACTCGCTGCAGCCCCCCCCCGTCCCCAGCCCCCCACCCCCACCCCGTCCCTCCCTCCCCGCTCTCCGGGGGCCCGGGGCGGCCGCGGCGCTCACCTGCGGGGCGCCGGCCCCATGGACGCTGCCCTGGGCCTAGCGGCGGCGCAAGCCGGCGGTCCCGGCGGCAGCAGGAAGTGATTCCAGCCGCTCCTCACATGGACTTTCCCTGACCTCGCCCAGCAGCGACGGCAGCCGCGGCCGCCGCAGACTGCCGGCCCCGACGGCACCGGGCCGCCCCGCCGCGGGGGGGGGGTGTGGGGTGGGGAGAGGGGCGGCGGCCAGCGTGGGGTGGGGGGGTGGCCGGGCCCACCTCCTGCCGCCGCCCCTCGCTCCCCCTTTCTCCCCACTCCCCTCCCTGGGATGCCCCCGCTGCGGGAGGAGGGACCGCGGGAGGGCGGGACCCGGGCACGGACACCCCCGACCAGCCCCGCCGCCCCCCGGGGCAACGGCGGGGAGGGAGAGAGGGGCGGGCGCGGTGCGGCCGCGGGCGGGGCGCAGGGGCGGGAGCTGCTGGGGTCTGGTACCGGTGTTTTATTTTATTTTATTTTATTTTTTATTTTTTTAAATTCCATAATTTTTATTTTATTTTATTTTTAATTTTTTATTATTATTTTATTTTTATTTTACTTTTTTAAAATTTAATTTTATTTTATTATTTTTATTTTATTATTTTATTATTTTTATTTTCTTTTCTTTTTATTCTTTTTTTATTTATTTTATTTTATTTTTTATTTTATTATTTTTTATTTCATTTTACTTCATTTTATTTAATTGTTTTTCTTTTATTATTTTTTATTTTATTCTATTTTATTATTTTTTATTTTCTTCTATTTTATTATTTTTTATTTTATTTTCCTTCATTTTATTTCATTATTTTATTTGATTTTTTTTATTTTAAAATTTTTATCTATTTTTATTTCATTATTTCTATTTAATTATTTTATTTTACTTTATTTTTTCTTTTTAACTTTTGTTATTTTATCTTCTTTTTAATTTTTATTATTTTAATTACTTTATTATATTATTTTCTTTTCCTTTATTTTTCTTTCCTTGTTTTATTTAATTGCTTTATTTTACTCTATTTTATTTTATTCTGTTTGGCATTTTTCATTTCCATTTATTTTTTATTTTATTTTATTTTGAGGTGGTTTTTTTCCAGGTTTTATTTTTACTTTATCTTGTGTTTTATTTTTTCCTATTTTTATTTTTTTTGTTTTACATTTTTATTTCATTCATTTCTTTTTTACTTCATCATATTATTTCATTTCATAATTTAATTTTCAATTTGGGTTTTTTTTCCTTGTTACTTTATTATTTCCTTTCAATTTCTGAAATTTAATCTTATTGGGTTTATTTTATTTCATCTTTTATTCTGTTGATGTTGATTTTTGTTTCATTGTTCATTTCCTTCATTTCTTATTTCATTCCTTTTACCTCCTTTACCTCAGTTGAGTGGGAAGGGACCTCGGTGCTCACACCCCACTGCAACCACCTCGTTCTTTTCCTCTATTATTCCACTCTTTATTCCCTTTTTTCAAAAGAAATCCCTTTCACTTTCCATACTCCCCATAGGATGCCAACTGGGGGGAGTGGAGACCCCCCAGTGTCCCCCCACCTGCCCATGGTGCTTCCCAAGGGATGCAGTGCACGGTGCTGCGGGTGCCACGCGGTGCCGGGCACCATCACAGAATCACAGAGCTGTAGGGGTTGGAAGGGCCCTGGAGAGCTCCTGGGGTCCAACCCCCCTGCCAAAGCAGCTCCCCAGCTCATACTGCACAGGTTGGTGTCCAGATGGGGCTGGAATCTCTCCAGAGAAGGAGACTCCACACCCCCTGGGCAGCCTGTCCCAGGGCTCCCTCACCCTCACTGGGGAAAAGTTCCTCCCCATGTTGCTGTGGAACTTCCTGGGCTCCAATTTGCAGCCATTGCCCCTTGTCCTGTCCCCACAGACACTGAAAAGGGGCTGGCCAATTCCCCCTGCACCCCATGCTTCAGATATTGATAACCATTGATTAGGTCCCCCCTCAGTCTTCTTCTCTCCAGGCTGAACAGCCCCAGCTCTCTCAGCCTTTCCTCACAGGGGAGATGCTGGAACAGAGCTCAGCAGCTCTGCCACATCTGGAAAGGATGGATCCACACCACTGGCCCTGTTCCCATGTCCATGGAGCAGCGAGCGGATGTGTATGTGAGCACTGGTGTGTTTGTAGCATCATATTGAGATGCTTCAATGGGAAACAAGGGAAGGGGGGAGCAGGGCCCATCACATTCATAGAATCACAGAATCACAGACTGGCCTGGGTTGGAAGGGACCCCAAGGATCATAAAGCTCCAACCCCCTGCCACAGGCAGGGACACCAACCTCAGGCCTGGAGCTACACAAGGTTGCCCAGGGCCCCAGCCAACCTGGCCTTGAACACCCCCAGGGACGGGGCACCCACCCCCTCTCTGGGCAGCCTGTTCCAGCCCCTCACCACTCTCTCTGCAAAGAACTTCCCCCTAATATCCAATCTAACCCTTCCCTCCTTCAGCTTTAATCCATCCCCCTTGTCCTGCCATTGTCTGTCCTTTAACAAGCTGATTCCCCTCCTGTGTCTCTGCTCCCTTCAGGGACTGGCAGGCTGCAGTGAGGTCCCCCCACAGCCTTCTCTTCTCCAGGCTGACCCAGCCCAGCTCCCTCAGCCTCTCTTTGTAGGGCAGCTGCTCCAGCCCTCTGAGCATCTCCATGGCTCCTCTGACCCCTCTCCAACAGCCCCACATCTTCCTTGTGCTGTATTTCTTGACGTTCCAAGGGTCATACAATTGCTCTGTCTCAGAATGCAGTTCTGGGACGTGCCTTCCCATGCATGGCTTCTAAAAACAACCCCCATTTTTATCTTGCAAGGCAAAGAAAATGTGTTTGTCCTGACCTGACAGTGTTTTTTAAAGTGTCAAGTGCTAATGAAATTCCTCAGCCTTGAGCAGCACTAGGCATCCAATGCTGATTTTTTAAAATATGGGGCTATTTTGCTGCAGATTTTTAAGGCAGCCTCGAAATGCTATCAGTGTTCCAGAGGAAAAGAAACTTCCAGATCCAAAGAAGTTCTGACACGGCCTCGCATGCAAAACAGACAGAAAGAGGCTTGTGCTTTAAAGAGGTTTTTGTTATTCCTTTGAAATTTATTTAGGAGATGTAGGGCCGACTCTGCACACTTTAATCATGCAAATAGGTCTGCTGATTTTAATATTTTGGGCTCAGAGAAAAAAGTGAGCAAATGGAAGGGTTGTTTTATTTATTTTGGGGGTTTTTTTAATTTATTTTGGGGTTGGTTTTTTTTTTTAGGCTGCAGGATGAAATTTGGAATGAAAATTTGTCCACGAGGTTTGAGCAGTCCCACCTTGGGTAACTGTGTTTGTGAGCAAAAAGCCCTTGAAAGGGCTTTTTACTGCAGGGAAAGGGAAGGGGAAGGGAAGGGAAGGGGAAGGGAAGGGGAAGGGGAAGGGGAAGGGGAAGGGGAAGGGGAAGGGGGTGAGGGAGCCCTGGGACAGGCTGCCCAGGGGGTGTGGAGTCTCCTTCTCTGGAGAGATTCCAGCCCTGTCTGGACACTGACCTGTGTGCCCTGTCCTAGGGAGCTGCTTTGGCAGGGGGTTGGACCCCAGGAGCTCTGGAGGCCCCTTCCCACCCCTGTGATTCTGTGATCTCCTGCAAGAAAATACCTCCCCTATGGCAGGAGATGCCCTGGCTGTGCCTGGCTGGACCACCCATATCTCCTGGGGCTGTGGCACTGCTCCATGGGGACACAAGCATCCCCTTGCCCCTCACAGAGGGACCAGAGCTGGTGTTGGAGCATCCCCACAATGGAGAGGACGCAGGGACACAACTCAAGCAGTTCATACCACAAACATGCGTGGGGATGGGAGTCAGGGGGGTGGATTTTGGAAGCCCCTCACCCTACACCTCACCAAGCTTCACAGGAATCCCAGCCACATCCCTGAAGAGCTACAAGATGCTGTGTAGCTGGAAAACTCCCGCCCTTCCCCAAGTACTTAAGCAGGACAGAAAATCCAAGCTCAGTGCCTTGCCCAGGGCCTCCCACTGCTCTGTGAGAGCAGGAAGCCTGCTAATGCTTCAGCAGAGAGAGCATCTTCCCTCCCCTCAGCCATGGACATTTTAAAAATGTTCTCTGATGGAGAAAGAAACATTTCTTAAGTACCATTTGATGTCTCAGAATGGCTCCAGGGCTCGAAAAAAAACATGTTTATTTACTACTATGCTGATTTTAATGCAAAAGACTGGTTCAGTGGCTGGAGGAAACAAAATAGGCAACATTTTCCATAATGTCTGCAAAGTGTTCTTGGGCTGAGGAAAATATTTTCTTTCTTTCTCTCTCTTCCCTGCCTTTTTTTTTTTCCTTTCTAATCTAGCATTTCAAATTGAAGAATGGCTCGAGGGCTGAAGAAATCACTTGGTAAAAAAACCCAACATTTACATTCTTGTGGGAGAAAAGCTAACTCCTTTTTAGGTTTTTTTTTTTCCTCTTTTCTTCCCATCTGAACGGTGGTTTAGTGAAGCAGAAGAAATAATCCTGCAGCATCCCACGTCTGTTTAACCCTTCCTGGCTGCAGCTCTTGAGTTAAACATCAGCTGTTCACAGTAAAACTTCAGAGATTGTTGTTCCTTCTCCAAATTCTGGGCTCTAAGGGTGCTGAAGATGCTCAAAATGGGCTTTGGGTGTTGCTCCCTGGTTGTATTCCTGAATGGCTGGATGAGGGTTGGGTACTGTGTTGGGTACTTGGGGAGCTGGTGGCAAAGCAGCGCTGCACCAGACTGATGAAATTGGTGAGTGGAGGACAAACTGTGCAGAGATGTGGCTTTCCAGCAAACTCAGTAATAAATCAGACCTGCAAGATCCTTCTAGTCATCCTCCCTCCAGCCCTGCTGCTGTGGGGATGCCCATGGATGCAGCCATGGATGCTGTGGGAGCCACCGTGTGAGCCCAGCAGAGCTGCTCCCTGCTGCCAGGGGATACTGGGAGCACTGCAGAACTTCTCCAGTCTGTTGGAGAAACTCCTCTCTCTGAAGCAATCCTTTGGGGGACTGTGCCAAGCAGATCAGTCCTCACATTGGGATGAGTTTTTATAACTGGGGCAGCAGTGATCTTTGTAGGTAGGAACCCAGTCAGTCCCAGACACAACCAGGGCTTGTGTGATGCTGTGAGCACCAAGGTGATCTGGTGGGGAGAGAAAATCACCCACTGCCAGAGACCTTCCCTGGGATGGTACCTTTAGGTAACACTTCAACACAATTGATGCTCATGGGAGAGAGGGGAGGACACAGCAGCTATGTCACAGCTGGATAAAGTTCATCAGGATGAACACACCAAAATGTACCAGAGACCCTCATTTGCATACCGTGCTCATTTACAGCAGAGGGATTTGCTGCCTCCTCTCCCATCGTGCCAGCTGAGTGACCCTTGCCAGGTGATGAGTTTTGCTGGTGCTCTGGCCTGCAAGAAGAGAGACAATTTTCAACATCCTCATGCAAAACTGGAGGAGTTTTGAGGAAAGAACTAGTTCCTTGGGGAAGCTGCTGCAGTTGGTGTAAGAGAGAGGAGTGGTGCTGGAGGATACACAGGCTGCAGTCATGTAGAGCAGTAACTACCTAGTTACACACCTCTCAGCCCCAAAGTCCCTGCTGGGAGGGCAGGTAGGCAGTGTGCCTGCCTCCCCCTCCAGAAAATGGAGATAAAGAGGTTAAACACCCTGTGACCACCCTGGGGATCCATTTGCTAGCTCTGCCTCCTTAGTCTCTTACTCCTCTGCTCCTTGACCACTTTGTGGTGTCTCCATTTCACTTCCCACTCTGGTATTACACTCTGCTCCCATTAGGGAGCCTTGCTGGCACGTATCTCACTGGGAAAGCTTTAACCCTGCTGCAGCAAATCTCCCCTGGGTCATGAGGGGTCTCATTCCAGCCCAGCAATGTTTTCATGTCAGCCCCACAGAGATCTCCTGGGAGGCCCAGGGCTCAGAACTGGCATTCTGATGGTGTCTGAGCTCTCTGAACTAGACTGTGACCCTGGGAGATAATGGCCATGGCAGCCTCCTAGTGACAGGAGCGATGGGGATGGCCAGGCGCCATCAGCCCAGATGGGATAACGTATTCGCCGCGCCGTGTTACCCATCACACTCGAGGAGGGATGGTGTGCTAACACTGCCTTTTGGGACCAGCCCCCAAACTCTGTGCTCAGCCAAAGCTGCAGGACCCAGGGAGACAGCTTCTTACCCAAGAAAGCCTCTCTTTAGTTGTCCTTGGTGGCTGTTCAGCTCAGTTATTTTTTCTCCCCGGGGTATTGTCCTTTCCAGCTTCGAACGTGGCGTGACGGCCCCAGCTACCCCAACCCTCCTCCTGCTCCAGCTCATGTCACACCAACCAGAAGACAGGGAACACTGCCAGCAGGCCCTGCCACCTCCTTCACCCCTCCCCAGGCAGGGCTTTCCCACTTCAGCATCCCCAGGACACGATGAGGTCACCCATGGGACACTGCTGGGAGTGAGCCCATGGGACAGGATGGGGTGTTAGGGTTGCTGTCTATTACAAATAGAGTCAATACACTTATGAGCCCTTTCCATTCAGCATCTCCTCAGAGCTCAGGCACTGCCCTACACCCCACAGCTGACATGGTGGTTCTTTTTAGAGCAGCCAGGCTTATTTGATTCACACCAAAATGATTAGGAAGAAGTTCAAGCAAGCAGAAACAGGAGTGTCTGCACTGGCCTGACTAAAGTGGCACCAGTGGCCTGACTTGTCTGTAAATGGAGACACTGCTCAATTCCCCTGGGGAGGAGTGCTCTGGAAGCACAAGGCACCAGGGCTCTCCGAGGTGAGAGCAGGGTGACAACAGCACCAACATGCCTCTGGCCTGGGTCAAGAGCTTATTTATCACACAAAGGGACTGGAGAAGAGAAACCCCACTCCTAGGGGGGTGTTTTCCCTCTGACTGTGTGTTCCCACACAGGGACTAAGCTCCTGGCTTAGCCAAAGGTGCTGGGCTCTGTGGCTGGAAGGCTCCCCACCTCCCCAGACACAGACTGTTGTTTTTCCCCAGGAGGAGCATTTAAAATTTGCAGAGAAACATGTTTTCAGTTTAACAACTCACCATGTGGAGGTGTAGATATCTCACCTTGCAAACGAGCCTGGTGTTTAATTGCCTGTACTGCTCAGAAGTTGTGTTTAACTCAAACTGGCACAATTCTTCCTGGCCCTTCCTGGGCTCACTGCTTTCCCTCTAAGGTCTGAGCATGATTTCTGCTCCCAGATGCATCCTCTTTCACCTGGCTGTGTAAGAATACAGGAGCTTCTGCACCGAGCAGCCTGGGTGACCATGATGACTCTCGTTAGGACTCACTGGTGCTGCAGCACGTTGGCTTTAAACCTCTTTAAAGAGCATTTCTGGTTCAGCAGAGAGGGTGAAGCTGGGCTGTGTGTGCCCTTGTCAACGTGAAGGGATGTCTGCAGCCAGCCTGAAGGTTTGGGGACACACCAAGGAACACCTGGTGATGTCTCTCAGCCCCAAACTCCACATAGTATATTTAATGGATTATTTTTTTTTATATACAACCATCACTTCCTTGAATATTCATCTTAGTTAATTTAAAGTTGGCTGCTCACTTGAGCGCTGAGTAAATAAAAGGGACTCAGGCTCTTCCCTTCCATTCCTCACCGTTTTGCCTGTTAGATGTACAGAAACACAATCAAGGTGCATTCAATCAAGGAGCTCTGGTCACCCTTGGAGGGCAAATAACTCTGCCCAGGTGGAAAGAGGACTGGGTGGCTGCACATGGGCTCTGCAGGAGATGGTGATGCCCTCAACGAGAGAGGGAAACTGCTGAGCTTAAGTCAGGCATTTAATTTCTTCTCAGAGCAGCATGTAAATGAGATTGGCATAATCGGTGTGTGTTCCCCATTCCTTTCTGCAGAAGAACACTTTGGGTTGGAGTGTCTGTGCTGTGACTGATGCAGCAAGTCAGTGCTGTCAGAGCCGTGATTCATGGGTTGATGCTGCGGTGCTGGAGGTGGGAGTGGGTAACCTTGGCTCCCCACTCCTCCTCTGCCACGAGCACAGGATCCAGCATCTCTGATGGGTGCTGCTGGGAAGTGGCTCTGTCACCCCTGGAAATGGGTTTATACTGGTGCCCACTGAAGGTTTTATCCCAGCTAAACCAGCAGGCTCCTGTCTTCTGCCTTCTCCAGTGAGGATGGGCTGGGCAGAGAGGATGGTGCCTCCTGTCTCCCTGCAGCTCTGGGCTTGGCCCAGATGTCTCCTGAAATATTGCTGCTGGACACAGAGAGTCTGGATCTTTGTCCTGAGTGATGGAGGTGATCTTCTGGGCTGGAAGAATCCCAGCCAGAGATACAGACTGGGAGAAGAGCTCCTGGAGAGCAGCCCTGTGAGAAGGACCTGGGTGTCATAGTGGATGAGAAACTCCCCATGAGCAGCAGTGGCTCTGGCAGCTCCCAAGGCCAACGGGATCCTGGGCTCCATCAGCAGAGGGGTGGCAGCAGGGACAGGGAGGGGATTGTCCCTCTCTGCTCTGCCCTGGGAGGCCCCAGCTGGATCCTGTGTCCAGAGCTGGGGCCCAACACAAGGAAGATGTGGGGCTGTTGGAGAGGGGTCAGAGGAGCCACGGAGATGCTCAGAGGGCTGGAGCAGCTGCCCTACAAAGAGAGGCTGAGGGAGCTGGGCTGGGTCAGCCTGGAGAGGAGAAGGCTGTGGGGGGACCTCATTGCAGCCTGCCAGTCCCTGAAGGGAGCAGAGGAACAGGAGGGGAATCAGCTTGTTAAAGGACAGACAATGGCAGGACAAGGGGGATGGATTAAAGCTGAAGGAGGGAAGGGTTAGATTGGATATTAGGGGGAAGTTCTTTGCAGAGAGAGTGGTGAGGGGCTGGAACAGGCTGCCCAGAGAGGGGGTGGGTGCCCCGTGTCTGGGGGTGTTCAAGGCCAGGTTGGATGGGGCCCTGGGCAACCTTGTGTAGCTCCAGGCCTGAGGTTGGTGTCCCTGCCTGTGGCAGGGGGTTGGAGCTTTATGATCCTTGGGGTCCCTTCCAACCCAGACCATTCTATGACTCTGTGATTCTGAGTGATTGCACCATAACCTAATTCACAGGAAGAATTTTCATGTCTTGTGGCTGCAGAGTTTCCAAGAGGTTTTGCTCCGACGTCCTGTGAGAATGTCCTGCGGAAACAGCACCTGACTGTCAGCTCCTCCCCCAGCCCCTCTGCCCACTCAGCCCAGCCCATCCCAGGAGTGGAGAGGATGGGAACTGGGAAAGTGCTCAGCAAATTGCAGGGTCAAACACCCACTTTTCGTCAGCAGAACGTGTGGGGCGGAGGAACGCCCCGCATTGCGGGCACCTTTCACACTACGTGCTGATACAGGTCGAGGATGCTCTGCAGGGGCTGGCACAACCCCCCAGATGATCAGAAAAATGAGAGAAGCCAGGTGTTTGCCCATTGGGCTCATCTGACAGCCATTCTCCAAACCCACTGGTGTGCTCCAGAGCTGCTGGTGGCACCACAGCCATGCTCATGTCCCTCCTGGGCAGTCGCACCATCCCTGACCTCTGCACCATCAAATTGGGTGCACACAATGTAACCCTGAGGAAGGAATTGTGCATGGATTTTCTGTGGCTTGTAATGGTGGCATCCCATCACACAGTGAGAACAGCTCCAGCAGCCCTGCATCCCACCAGGAAACAGAATCACCAGGTTGGACAAGCCCTTTAAGATCATCAAGTCCAACCGTTCCCATCCTGTGCTAAACCAGATCCCTGAGCACCTCATCTACCCTTTTTTAAACACACCCAGGGGCAGTGACTCACCCCCCTCCCTGGGCAGCCTGTTTCAGGCCCCTATTTTTTCCTAACATCTGCTCTGCCCCTGCCCTGGCACAGCTTGAGCCCATTGCCCCTTGGCCCATCTCCTGTCCCTTGGCTGAAGAGACCATCCCCCACCTCTCTGCACCCTCCTGGCAGGGCAGGGGAGGTGGGGAGAAGGTCTCCCCTCAGCCTCCTCTTCTCCAGGCCGAACACCCCCAGCTCCTCAGCTGCTCCTCAGAGGATTTGCCCTCCAGCCCCTTCCCCAGCCTGGTTGCCCTTCTCTGGACTCGTTCCAAGACCTCAATGTCCTTCTGATGGTGAGGAGCCCAGAAATGGTCCCAGCACTTGAGGTGCAGCCTCACCAGTGCCAAGTAACCACAAATTAATTCTCCTTTCTACCCTGGCAGAGCCTTTCACCGCCCCAGTTACTGCCAGGGCTGAACTCCCACAAGGAGACAGCCGAACCAGCACTGGGGTCCCCGAAGCACCGTGGCTGCAGCCAGGAGCACACACTGCTCCCAGCAGAACAAAGCTGATGGCTCACTGTCAGCACCCAGCAAGGTTTTTACTCATTTTGTAAACTCAGGCTATTTTAGTCCCTCTTTTGGCAGAAATATGGAGAGGGAAAGGAAAAGGGGGGGAAAAAATATCCTAATATCCTTGCACTTTGAAGTGTCCATCTCGTACCTCAGTGCAATGGGAAGGGAAAAGGTCTTGGGTGAGAATCTCACCTGTGAAGGTTCTCTTTGAAAAGATGGTTAGTTACAGTCAAACCAAGTTCTGCCCAGGATCAACACCTCCTGGCATTCGTTCTGCAGAGCTCAGAGAGGATTTGAATGGAGCAGCTACGTCAAAAAGCAGACCCTGAGGACAACCTCTCTTCTAAGCTTGGTGTGTTGCACACAAAAGATTGCCACAGCAACTCCTGCTGCTGAATTCAGGCCAAAACTGTTACTATTTCCCACAGAACCAGGGAGATCTTATCGCAGGAGCCGCAGGCCCAGCCCGTGTGCTGGCCCAGCTCCTTTGCTATTGTTAAGAAAGTTTCAATTCAAGAAAATGTAGAGGAATAATGATCCCTCCTGAAGCACATTGTTAGTCCTTATTCTGTTCTTGCCCTGGCAGCTCCACTGTTACAACGGGCTGAGGGAAAGCCATCACTTCAGGTCCCTCAGGAAAACGCTCCAAGTGATAAGAGCTTTGCCAGCTGATCTATTGGGAAGAAGCCTCCAGCCTATCCATTCTCCAGGCTTTCTATAACAGTTTTGAGAGCTTTTGTCTCCCATTGTTACAAGACAATTTTCTAATCCACTCTTCATTAGGAGCTCTGCAGCAATGTGACATCCTATCCAGCCCCCAGACTCATCCATCGTGGTGGGATGTCTCACACCTTCTCCGAGGTGCTCCCCGCTCCAGGCTGGGCTCACTGGTGCCAGACAGAAGGAGAAACTGGAGTACCAGTTAATGCACACAAAGGCATGGGAAAGAAAACCACCCTACTGTGATTTACCCACCCAGAGTTCAATAAACATTAGATCTGATGGCATTCATCGTTTTTTCATAGCATGCTCGATTACTGCTTCAGTTATTGCTCAAATGACATCATTCCTGGCACAGGAATTGATTGATTTTTTAATGAATATTCATATGGCATTTCAGCCAGGAGTAGGCATTAATATTCTAAGAAAGAAGAATGAAACATACATCCTAATTTAATGAATGATTGTAAATATGTATCTGATGGATAATGTGACGATGAGCATTTAAAAAGGCATCCATAGTCACCTCGGATGCTTTTCTTAGCAACAAAGGGGCAAGCAGAATGCTGGCAGGGCAAATGGGTGAGGAGGAGGTGGGACTGGGCTACCCCTGCCCAGCTTGGCACGACATGGATCTCCTGTCACTCAGGTTGGGATTCTGCACCCAGCCCACACCTGAAAGACCCTGAGATAAATAATTATTGCTATTAACTTGCTGAAGCTTACTGCCCCCGGGGGCTGTGATCTGGTAAGCACTGGGAAACGCTGAGCTATGAAGCTCTCCATGAAGAGGCAAGAGATGAAACAGGGAGACAGGATCCAGCACCTATCCCCTCCAGACCCACTGGGTGCTGGGCACCCATCCTGCCACCCCCTTCATCCCACCCCAGAGATCCCAGAGGCTTGTTCACGATGGCCCTGCTGAGACAGACAGGTAGAGTGTCGGCTCTGTCCTCCGTGGAGCTCTGTCATGTTCAATCCCCTTCACCGTGTTACGAATTCAAGGCTCACGATCCCTGGATGTACATATATTTGTCAGACACTCTTAAGATGTCTCCCTGTGCTGAGCACTGATCCTTTGTGAAGGCAACAGTTGTAGTGCTTAAGCAGCGGCGCAGGGCTCAGTTCTCCCCCCACCCTCCCTGTGCTAGTCCCAGCTCTGGAAAGCGTTAAAACCCAGGCTTAGCACAGCGCTGCTTAGAGCCTCTTAAACAGGCGTTTAATTTAGATGCATGTTCAGTCCCATGGGGAGAGCACACACACCTGAAGCATCTTCTGGAAGCAGGGCTTAAATCAGGGCATTGCCATTAAAGTCACCGAGGTGACAGGCATGAAAGGCTATTTATACCCAGCGGCTTTCTATTGTGCAAGGGAGAGAACAGGCCCTTCTGCTGACAAAGCAGAAACACAGCTCATTCCCACGTGAAGTGCAAGAAGTAATACCCTAAATTCACTGCAGCCTTCACTGAATGGCAGCCACAGCCACAGCCACGCTGAAACCTCCCCTTGAAGGAGAAAGAGGGATCCCAATGGGTAAGGAACTTGTTTTTCTTTCCCTCTCCAATCAAATCAACCACTTGCTATTCCTCTTAGCAGCTGGCAGCTGGCAGGGGGAGAAAAAAAAAAACCAACCCCCAAGCAAGAAAGATACCTTTGCAGGCCAGCTCCTGCAAGTCTGGGTTAAGAAAAAGAGGGAAGGAAAAGGGCTCTGCTCTCCCCAGAGCTCTGGAAGAGCAGCCCTGCAGCCAGGGCTCTTGTTTGTGCATCGAGATGCGTGGGACCGAGTTTGCCGATAAAAATATATACAGAGTTATGCTTGGTATGGAACAAGCAGGCAGTATCTGCTGAAGGCTTCACAACATCCCGCTCTTGGCTTGCCTCCAAAACCCCAAAACAAAACAAAAATTCACTTGGCATCTCTGCAGCTTGAAGCAAGTTTTCTTTTTGCAGCAATTGCTGAACAAACGTTTCGATCCCGAGCCACCGCCCCCAGCCCTGCTTTCTCCCCCAAATCATGTGCTGGGAGGATGTAAAAGAGCTTCAAGGTCATGGGCAGGCTGTGAACAAACCAGGATCTTGCCCATCTCTGTGGTTTCATTGCACCCTCTCAACCAACACGGAGAGCAAGATGAGGCTAGGTTGGATGGGGCCCTGGGCAACGTTGTGTAGCTCCAGGCCTGAGGTTGGTGTCCCTGCCTGTGGCAGGGGGTTGGAGCTTTATGATCCTTGGGGTCCCTTCTAACCCTTGCCATTCTATGATTCTATGAGGGTGATGGGTGCATGTGCCCAGCGGGACATGCTGTAATGGGGTGGTTTCTCCAAAGGGGTCCTGCTCGCTTGTTATCACACCCAGGGCTTTTGTTTCCCCCCCAGGGAGGTGCAGCCTGCATACCTGAGCTGAATTCAACCCCATGTGCTTGCTGTTCATGTAGGAAAAGCAGGACCATCTTCCTCCTGATGGTGCCATCCACGTGTTGCCCTCGAAGGCAGCAGGGTGTTGGTGTGGAGCCAGGCGCAGGAGCAGCGAAGGCAGCACAGTCAGCCTGGGAAATAAACCAAGACAGCTTCAGACTCCAGGATCTGGCCTCATATCTCTCATGCTACACACCAACACCAAACAATGTCCATCTTCTGTACGTGTGCACATCACAGCCTGACCACCCACACATCACTTCCAGATGCTTTATTCCTTTCCCAAGAGCAGGCAGCTTTGTCTGAGAGGAACACAAGGTGAAATCCCCACCTCTCTGGAAGCACTGTGAGTTTGCCACAGGCTCCAGCAGAACCAGACATTTATCCAGAGCTATAAGCAGGTCTGGGTTCTTGCTTCAATTCTTTCTTGGTGCCTGATGCTTTAAAGGAAGACATCAAAAATCCTATAACCCTTGTCATGCATACCCAGCATTCCTAAAGAATGGAAAAAGCAGCATCATTCCCCTCCTGTCCTCTCTGGAAAACAGTTAAGTCCTTGAAGCATGAAATTGCCTTGCCCTTATCGCAGCACATCACTATCATGTGGCTACTGATCAGAAAAATTATCCAGTGTCTTCCCAAAACCACACACTGCTTCCATCCCCTTCCAAAGCCATTCCCAAGGTGTGGATATAGCCATACTTTAAACAAACAATCTCTGTGGAAATCAGTCTCCTGCTATTGCATTGAGAAGTGTACTCCCCTTGCTTTGAACACCCAGATTCCAGAAATACATGTGTTTCTGGGATTATTTTGACCCAGCTGGTGCTGCAAAGCCCTAAGAGCACCCCCCTCTGCTAAGCACCGCAACAGCTACTCTGCCACCAAACCTTCCCCTGCACCCAGAGGAGCTCTCTTTGTACCGTGTCTTAATCAGTACATAGAATGCTTTCAGTGAAATGCTGCCTTCTTCTGTTTATTTGTCACAACTGATGCTCTGGTGAACAGTAAATAGGAGATTTGTTGGCAAATCAGCACCACCAGCTCGGTTCGTTAGGAAAGGCTGGAGCACAAGGGACCTGCGCCCGTCCTCACTGCGACTTGTGCTGGACCCTCAGCTCTCAAAGCTCATCAAGTTGTACAAATCCTGAAGGCACAGAAACCTCTCCTAACCTTTCTGACATCCTGAGGTCCCTCAGGACCCTCAGGACCTCTCCCTGAGGAGAAGGACCTGGGGGTGCTGGTGGGTGACAGGGTGGCCATGAGCCAGCAGTGTGCCCTGGGGCTGAGAGAGACAATGGGATCCTGGGGGCATCAGGAGGAGTGTGGGCAGCAGGTCACAGGAGGGGATCCTCCCCCTCTGCTCTGCCCTGCTCAGGCCCCACCTGGAGTGTTGTGTCCAGTGCTGGGCTCCATGGGATAAAAAGGACAGGGATCTCCTGGAGAGAGTCCAGAGAAGGGCTATGAAGATGATGAAGGGCCTGGAGCATCTATCCTGTGAGGAAAGGCTGAGAGAGCTGGGGCTGTTCAGCCTGGAGAGAAGAAGACTGAGGGGGGACCTAATCGATGGTTATCAATATCTGAAGCATGGGGTGCAGGGGGAATCAGCCAGCCCCTTTTCAGTGTCTGTGGGGACAGGACAAGGGGCAATGGCTGCAAATTGGAGCCCAGGAAGTTCCACAGCAACCTGGGGAGGAACTTTTCCCCAGTGAGGGTGAGGGAGCCCTGGGACAGGCTGCCCAGGGGGTGTGGAGTCTCCTTCTCTGGAGAGATTCCAGCCCCATCTGGACACCGACCTGTGCAGTATGAGCTGGGGAGCTGCTTTGGCAGGGGGGTTGGACCCCAGGAGCTCTCCAGGGCCCTTCCAACCCCTACAACTCTGTGATTCTATGATTCCTACCCCTGTGATTCTGTGATTCTATGAAAACTGAGCCCAGAAAACCGATGCAGCGCATGCTTATGTAATTCTTAGCTAGTAAGAACTGGGTTATTAAGAGAACCCTGGCTGGTTTACACACAAAAAAAGGATTCATGGTGGGTTTTGCTCAGCAAACCTCCCATCCACGCTCTGTGTGTGTCTCCCAGGCACCCACCTCGCCCCCAGCCCCGCTGCGTTGCACAACGCTGGGTTTCATGTTTGCCACCAGACAGCTTGCAGTCAGCCTCACATGGAAAAGGAGGAAGTAACAGTGTCTACACTGCACAGAGCTGCAAGCAAACGCATTGGGGTTTCCAAGAAACTAAGAAGCAGTTTTCATTTGAAGTTGAAATGAGGAGGGGGAGAAAAAAAAATGAAGAAGAAAAAAAAAAAATCTTGGAAGAATTTTTCTTGGCTTGGAGGTTTTGTATGAAATTCAGATTTGAAGTGAAATGTGCCCAGGCAACATCAGGAATGTAGCAAAGCTGGGCTGCACACAGCGACACGGTGCTGTTGGATCTGATGGGGGAAGCAGGGAGCCATCCCTCCCCAGTGCTAGCCACTTGCTGGTCCCCAACCCAGATACTGTCCCCTTCCTGCCAGGAAGGCACAGCGACCCATGGGGCACAGCGTGGCACCTCCACACGCTCCCACCCAGGCAGCAAAGGGCTGGCAAGCGCGTGGGCACACGTTCCTTCTGCTGAGCCTGCAATGAGGCAGCACCCTCCATCCCAGGGACGTGCGGGCAGCTCCTGCCCGGGCTCTGCCAACGCCTGCCCAGCCAAATGCCTTTCCCCAGCCAAGAGCTGCTCCATCGCCCCCCTCAAGCCCCCTCCCCTGGCTTGGGTTTGCTCTGGCCCCAGATCACAGACAGCATTAGGGTCAGCCCTGCGGGGCTGGCTGGGGATGGGGGTCCCAGGACTGTGGGGGTGCATGTGCCCAGGGGGGCTGGCGAGGAGACTCACCAGGACGCAGTGGCTCTGCATGAAACAGCTCCTTTATGTGGGTACACAAAGCCAGGCACAGCACACAGCAGCAATTGTTCCTTCTGAGGTTTGCATGGCCAAGGCCACCGTCCCCCAACAGCTTCAGCCACCCTTGATGTCAGAATAAAGGAACAGGCATCATTACAGTAACCACATCAGGCTTTTAAAACACACAGCACAGTGATTTCTTCTTTAAACCATTGCTCATTTTTAGGAGGCACAAAGATAAGGCTCCCCTGAAAAAAAAAAAACCACACCAAAACCCAGCACTCTTTGCCCATCTAAATTCTCTCCATTACTGAGCAAATGGTTTGCAACAACAAATTTATTCCACAGCGTCTCCTGTGCTCTTTTTTTGTTGTTTGCAAAAGCCACAAACAGATTGTGATTTTCTCTAACGGATTCACCATCTGGGAAATTTTTCATGCAACTCCTTTCCTCACTGGGAGCAAGTTACTCAGAAGGGAATTCCCAGCAGAGAGCAGACTCTGAAGGGATGGGTGGTTCATTTAATTAGCATGCATAATCTTGACGTCCTTACTCAGGCAAAACTCTCACCAGGGCCAAGGGGAGGGTTGTTGTTTTTTTTTTAAACTTTTTTTTTTTTTAAATAAAAAAGAACCAGCTAAGGACTTTGGTATTTGTCTCTTGGTGTTATATACAGTGTTTTCCATGGAGGGGAAAGTTGGCTTGTGGATGTATTAGAGACTCTGATTTACAACAGTCCTGAGCATCCAAGGTCAGGACACGGCCCTTCCAGGCTCTGTCACATGGCTGAGTGCTGGCAGGAGAGGAGCCAGTGCAGAGGAGCAGCTCCCTTTCACACACTTACCCGGCTGGGGGAACATCACAGGCGTTGGGAACACAGACTCTGCAGCCAGCGGCGTGTGGGGTGGAGGTCAGCGCAGGAAGAGGCTCTCCACAAGCTGATGTGCATCAGCAAACAGCCCCTGTGCGAGCTGCACCGCCTCTTTCTTGTCCCTGGTAGATGAAGTTCTTGCTTGAGGAGGTGGCCTGAGATGCAGGGATGCTCCTTTCCTGTGCTCCTTTCCTGGTGGGTCACTTCCAGCTTTTCCTGAGGTAAATTGGAAGCGCAGCACACACAGTCTGTGCATCAGGAGTGTGGGCAGCAGGTCACAGGAGGGGATCCTCCCCCTCTGCTCTGCCCTGCTCAGGCCCCACCTGGAGTGTTGTGTCCAGTGCTGGGCTCCCTGGTGTAAAAAGGACAGGGATCTCCTGGAGAGAGTCCAGAGAAGGGCTATGAAGATGATGAAGGGCCTGGAGCATCTCTCCTGTGAGGAAAGGCTGAGAGAGCTGGGGCTGTTCAGCCTGGAGAGAAGAAGACTGAGGGGGGACCTAATCAATGTTTATCAATATCTTAAGCATGGGGTGCAGGGGGAATTGGCCAGCCCCTTTTCAGTGTCTGTGGGGACAGGACAAGGGGCAATGGCTGCAAATTGGAGCCCAGGAAGTTCCACAGCAACCTGGGGAGGAACTTTTCCCCAGTGAGGGTGAGGGAGCCCTGGGACAGGCTGCCCAGGGGGTGTGGAGTCTCCTTCTCTGGAGAGATTCCAGCCCCATCTGGACACCGACCTGCGTGCCCTGTCCTAGGGACCCTGCTTTGGCAGGGGGGTTGGACTCAATGAGCTCTGGAGGTCCCTTCCAACCCCTCCAAGCCTGTGATTCTGTGATTTGAAGGCCCATAAGCTCAGAGCTTGGATCAGACCAGACAGCTCAGCTCTGCTCTCACCTCAGCACAGCTTTGATAGCTGCACAGGAAGATCTCAAGATCTCACACTAAACAATTTCCACAGGCTCATTACTGGACAGAGCTCTGCTTTGAACTGACACTTTCTGGGCACGATGGCTGCTTTGAAGCAGGAAGACAAAATTAGTGCAGAGAGTTGGCAGGTGAAGAAATGAGAAGGTTTGCTGGGGGGTTTTTTTCTCTCCCTGCAGCTGAGCTGTCCAGGAGCTATGGAAATTTGGCCAAATAAGAACACAGAAAGATAACAAGGCTTCATATTTTCCAGCAACATCTGCACTGGAACAGCATGCTCCATGTGCTGGAGGCTCCTGAATAGCCAAGGCCATTCCTGAACATAAACGTGTCATGCTATTTTCCACAACTGGTAGTAAATGCTGTCTCCTGCCTTCCCAGGAGGGAGAGAAACAAAACCAGCAATTGATGGGCTGCCTGGGAAGAATTACAGCAAGCTCTCAGCCAGGTAAGGAGCTGGTCTCTCCTCCAGTCTGTTCCCAGTGCCTCTTTTGAGATTTACAGCTGGAGTTGGGGTCAGAACCTACCCCCTCCTCCCCAGCCTGATATTATGGGGCAAAGCAATCCTGATCCTGGAGCTTTGCAGGCACAAGCAGAAGGCTTTGCTTTTGGAGCACACTCCCTGGGAGCAAGCAGAGCTTGCTGGCATGGCACAGTGCCTGCTGTTGAGGAACCCTGAGGCTGTTCCCTGGGGATCCCTCAGTCATTGGGCTTTCCAGTCTGGGCCAGCTGCTCCACGAGGTGCCCAGGGTAGAAGCTCTCTCTAGGAACTGAGCAAACAAGTTTTTGCCTAGGAGATGGCAAAGGCTCAAGAGATGTATTTAAAAATAACATTAATAATAGAAAATGCACCTTTAGATAGTTAATTCCTGAGCCTGGAACTGTCATTGGGTCCAATACTCCACAGCACCCAACACACTCTCCCAGCTGCCATCGTGCTACCTGCACCAGCCACGTTTTTGAGCCCTCCTTAGGGCTTCCTATGGAATCCCAGGCTGGTCTGGGTTGGAAGGGACCCCAAGGAGCACAGAGCTCCAACCCCCTGCCACAGGCAGGGACACCAACCTCAGGCCTGGAGCTACACAGGGCCCCATCCAACCTGGCCTTGAACACCCCCAGACACGGGGCACCCACCCCCTCTCTGGGCAGCCTGTTCCAGCCCCTCAACACTCTCTCTGCAAAGAACTTCCCCCTAATATCCAATCTAACCCTTCCCTCCTTCAGCTTTAATCCATCCCCCTTGTCCTGCCATTGTCTGTCCTTTAACAAGCTGATTCCCCTCCTGTGTCTCTGCTCCCTTCAGGGACTGGCAGGCTGCAATGAGGTCCCCCCACAGCCTTCTCTTCTCCAGGCTGACCCAGCCCAGCTCCCTCAGCCTCTCTTTGTAGGGCAGCTGCTCCAGCCCTCTGAGCATCTCCGTGGCTCCTCTGACTCCTCTCCAACAGCCCCACATCTTCCTTGTGTTGGGCCCCAGCTCTGGACACAGGATCCAGCTGGGGCCTCCCAGGGCAGAGCAGAGAGGGACAATCCCCTCCCTGTCCCTGCTGCCACCCCTCTGCTGATGGAGCCCAGGATCCCATTGGCCTTGGGAGCTGCCAGAGCCACTGCTGCTCATGGGGAGTTTCTCATCCACTGTGACACCCAGGTCCTTCTCACAGGGCTGCTCTCCAGAAGCTAATAATAGTGAAATAGTAACTCTCAAGAAGCTACTAATAGTGAAAGTGAAAATATATCCACCCTGGTTCAAATCATTCCCTCTTTTGGAAGCTTCCTTCCCCTTTCTTTCCCATCCTCCACGGTGACTCTGCAGCGACTAAGCTGGGATACCAGAAAGGAGCATCTCATCCATGCACAGGGCTGCTCTGTCCACACAACAATTTCCCCAGTTCACTTCCAGCTTGCTCTGCACTGGTCCTCTCAGTGCTTGTGCCTCCACTGGCTCCATCTTTCCCAGCCACTGGAGAGCAAACCCTGTCCAGGATCTATATTCGGATTCTGTGCTGCTGCCCATCGCTCCAGCACTTTCCACATAAGAACAGTAGGGATCAGAGAGTCCATCACAGGAGGAATATTCCTCTGTATTCCCATAGGAATTATCACTACTGAAACCAGGCAGCTCTGTACTGCAAGCTCAGCTCCCTGCCAGGAAAGGAGGAAGGCCAGCACCTTCTGCAGCCCAACATGAAGTGACAGCTCCTTCAAACCCCTCGGATGCCCATGGTGGGCCATACGCTCTGCTTTGAGCCTCAGCCCAGGAGCTAGAAGGCTGCACTCTACTCCTGCCTCTCCTGAGAAGTCACTGTTGATTGATTGACCCTTCAAGGAGGTTAAAAGAAGCTTTTTACCCAGCACAGTGAGGCACAACCACTGTGGGGCTGATTCTCCCCTCCCAGGGACTTGCTGTGCCCTGGTGCAAGGAGAGGATGAGGAAGGACATCCCCACACCAGAACATTACCAGCACCATACAACAATGTTCTTCCTTTTCCTCCAAAGCAATCAATCCATCAACATGTTAAAAAACACTAAGTTTAATGTAGGAGGCATGTTTCATACAGAATTTAACAGCACCAAAACACCAGCTGGTGTCATGTTCTGAAGAAGTAACAAGGTGAAACTCCAACACTTCAGTCTCATTCACAGGCTGAACAACAGGCCAAGGCAGGTTTGTCACCACACATCCCATCATTCCTGGCCTCTCTGTTGCCATAACACATGGAAAACTCCAGAGTGAGAAGGACTCACAGCAGAACTTCTCCAGAGGGGTTGGGATGGGTCTGGGATGGACACCCTCTCCCAAATCAGTATTTCTAGTGTTTTCCCTAATTACTCTCAAGGCCATTTTTAACCCAGCAAGGAGCACAGCAATATTTAAATCCCAACCAGGGAAATGAAAAACCAGGGAACAAACCAGCTGCTCAGGATGGAATCAGCATGAAGGAATGGTGAAAGGAAAATCTCAAGAGAGATTTGAGAGTTACAGAATCACAGAGTTGTAGGGTTTGGAAGGGCCCTGGAGAGCTCCTGGGGTCCAACCCCCCTGCCAAAGCAGCTCCCCAGCTCATACTGCACAGGTCGGTGTCCAGATGGGGCTGGAATCTCTCCAGAGAAGGAGACTCCACACCCCCTGGGCAGCCTGTCCCAGGGCTCCCTCACCCTCACTGGGGAAAAGTTCCTCCCCAGGTTGCTGTGGAACTTCCTGGGCTCCAACTTGCAGCCATTGCCCCTTGTCCTGTCCCCACAGACACTGAAAAGGGGCTGGCCAATTCCCCCTGCACCCCATGCTTCAGATATTGATAACCATTGATTAGGTCCCCCCTCAGTCTTCTTCTCTCCAGGCTGAACAGCCCCAGCTCTCTCAGCCTTTCCTCACAGGGGAGATGCTCCAGGCCCTTCATCATCTTCATAGCCCTTCTCTGGACTCTCTCCAGGAGATCCCTGTCCTTTTTACACCAGGGAGCCCAGCACTGGACACAACACTCCAGGTGGGGCCTGAGCAGGGCAGAGCAGAGGGGGAGGATCCCCTCCTGTGACCTGCTGCCCACACTCCTCCTGATGCCCCCAGGATCCCATTGTCTCTCTCAGCCCCAGGGCACACTGCTGGCTCATGGCCACCCTGTCACCCACCAGCACCCCCAGGTCCTTCTCCACAGAGCTCTTCTCCAGCAGGTCACCCCCAGCCTGTCCTGATCCATGTGGTTGTTCCTCCCCAGGTGCCAGACTCTCCACTGGCTGTTGTTGAATCTCATCTGGTCTCTCCCTGCCCAGCTCTCCAGCCTGGCCAGGGCTCTGGATGGCAGCGCAGTGTCCTGCCTGTCAGCCACCCCTCCCAGCTCTGGATCAGCAGCACTTGCTGAGGGTGGGTGCTGTTCCCACCTACAGTCACCTACATAGCAAGCAGGGAAGTCTTCACACATTTTGGAGCCTGATCCATCCCTCCCACCATCAATTCACTTGGAAAGAGTAAAAAAAAAATAAAATAATCCAAATAAATCTGACCTTCCCCAGTGGGGCAGTTTGCAAGTACCTGCTCAACATGAAGTATTTCTGGCAACTATCATTGAAAGCCACTTGACACCTGAAAAACAGAAAGTTCAGCCTCCTGTTTCCTTATTTGTTGTATTCTCCATCCTCCCCTTCATTCAAAACACATGGTTTTTCAATTCAACTAAATTGGGAGGGGAACCACTATCTTATTCCTTGTGTATCTCTATTTATTCTGCCCCTCTCTCAGTTGGGGTTTGGCTCTTCTCAAGTTTGTAAAAAATTTTTAGAATCTCAGCTCCCTGAGAAAAAAAAAAACAACCCACCCTGTTTTGGCAAAGGAATCCTAAAAGCTTTGGGAAAAAAAAAAATCTCAGATTTAAAACCACTGAATTTAAATTCTGAACCATTACCAAGATCTCACTTATTCTGCAATCTCCTGAGGATGCTGTGAGGTTTAATTAGCTCCAGTTGGAAAATGCTTTGAAGAGGAAAAGTGCCAGAAAGGTGCCAAATACTGTTCCACTTGTGGAGATCTGAAATGTCCAAATTATTACCTAAAAGAAATCATTTGAAAATTAATTCCTTTTCCTTGCCAGCATGACTTCAAAGGGACCTCACCCTCCACACCACCCTGGTAGGATCACACCACCCAAGCACTGCCAGGTGTCCAAGGGCTGGGAATGACCAAGAAGAAGAGGAATCTGATGTCCATGGTGCAGTTGAGGGCTCCTTTGGATCTGGGGGTTGCCTGTCTTGGTGTGCTGAGATTTGGGGTGTCCTGGCAGCAGGTATTTGACTGCCTTTGGAAAGGGAGAGCAGGGAATCCCTTCCCACTGTCTCCTAAGCAACCCAGCCCCAAGGTCTCTCTTGAGGAGCATTTGGACATTTGGCAAACATGACTTTTTTGTGATTTGATGAGGACATGTACCTTTTCCTTGGCATTGAAGCTGGAAGCAGAGGGCTGCTGGGGAGTCTGTGCAGTAAAGCCATGAACTTGTTTGTTCAACTGCCGCTGCAGGAGTGTCGCAGAGTCGACTGGGGCTGCTTCAAGAACCAAAGGTAGCAAAAGGGGTTTTATTGAAGTGAGATGTTGTAAAAGCCAGGCTTAACAAAGTCCAAAGGCAAGGTTCAGGCTATTCCTTACTGCACAGAGGGTATCCTCATGATTCAAAGTTACCTAGACACCAGCTTCGTGCCCTACACACCTGTGATACGAGGTTACGAGCACTACCAGTCATTTACCAAAGATCTGAGGCACCAACATGGGGAGGAACTTTTCCCCAGTGAGGGTGAGGGAGCCCTGGGACAGGCTGCCCAGGGGGTGTGGAGTCTCCTTCTCTGGAGAGATTCCAGCCCCATCTGGACACCGACCTGTGCAGTATGAGCTGGGGAGCTGCTTTGGCAGGGGGGTTGGACCCCAGGAGCTCTCCAGGTCCCTTCCAACCCCTACAGCTCTGTGATTCTCTGTGATTCTGTAAAGGACCTCTCCACTTTGAGGAGTAACCTTGAGAGTCATCCCAACTCGAGGGGAGATCACTGCCACACAGCCAGCTCAAGGAAAGCTCATCAGGCTGTCATATCCATGGAGCAAAGGGGCTGGCTCACAGTCAAATTCCATGGGATGGAAAAGGTAAGCAGGAGACTCCCTGTACCCACAAGCTCCTTTGTTCCTTGACTGAATTAGTGTTGGAAGAACCACCTGCTATTCATGTGCTCATTGCATGATCAGTGTTCTGGTTTCCAGGCTCACACACATCAAAGCTCACCATGTCACCCTGCTCCTGGAGGGGGGTTCAAAGAACAGGTTGGAACTCAGATGTTCATGACCCTGTCACAGCCTAGACCTTTTCATTCTTAAGAGCCTGAACCAAACTAGCACAGGTTGGTCAGGCAGTTGAGTATCTGTCTCACAGAGCACCCACCAGCTGAAGTGGGCACGGGTGGGGAGCGCAGCAGCACCCACACGTACCACGAGTCACCCTTTCACTCCTCATGATGAGGAGCACTGAAATACAGCCCTTTCAGGGTGAAAAAAGCCCTACTATTCAACCTCCCACCAGCCTTTATGATGAGCACTGAAATACAGCCCCTTCAGGGTGAAAAAAGCCCTACTATCCAACCTCCCACCAGCCTCTGTGCTGCAAAGGGTGAGGGAGAGCTGCTCTCAGCTGTGCCTGGCTGGGGTCCTGGCTGTCCCTCTGCTCACACCAGGGCTGTTCCCTGCCCATCTGTAAGGTATTTGCTGCAGAAATCCTTGAGCATGGCCACCCCAGGAGCCCCTCAGCCTGCACACCGATGCTGCAATGCCCCAGGCTGACAGCTGTACTGGTGAGGAAAGAGCTGGGCTAGGAATTACTGGGAATTCCCTCCGGCCACATAACAAGCTGTAACTCAGACCTGCAGGACACCAAGGTTCTGAGGTCCAGAGAACAATCCCAGAACAAAGCTCTGGGGAGTCCCAACAGCTGGGAGGAAACTTCCAGACCCCAGTTTGTATGACATATGCTGACACAACATCTTTCCTGCAGAAACAGCCTTTGGCTCTCTGGGGGCTAATCTAAAGTTCACACCACCGTGGCCCATTATTTCAGCTCTGAGTGCTCAGGCTGCATTATCTGTAACACTTGATAATGAGATAATTTGTGGGTTTGCTTTAGCTTTGGGCTTTGGACAGGAGCTTGGCTATTTTGCATCCATAAACCTCCAAAGCAAAGTATGTCAGCAGCACTGCCATACTCCCCAGCTGCGATACGAGGTCTGCTTCCCTGGGTGCAGACTGGCTTTGTCCTCAGCCCCATCCCTAGCTCAAGACTAAAGAGATCATAAAAGAACAGCCACCTATTTCCAGCCTTGCTTATGCTGTTACAATCACGCTCCTTTCAGCAGAGGAATAAAAAGGGGGCCTGTGATTTTTACCAACTTGGTTTAAAAAAAAAAACCATGAGGAAAACAGCAATACTCCATTATAAGAAAAATCCAACAAAAGCAGAATAAAACCAGGCTTTAAGCCAGCTTCTGGACTCAACTAACTTGTTTCTTCACTGACTGCAGAGGAACAGTCTGAGATCTTAAAACAAGATCAGCAAAACTGAGCTTAACTCCTCCTTGAGCCCTTAGCAAAGCTCTCCACTCTCACTGCTGCAGAGGTAGGAGAGAGAACGCTCTCCTTAATCACAGAGAACAATTATCACCCTTCCAGATTGCACTCTGCTTTCAGCCTCTCCTAGGTAAGACAGCCTCCTCTCACCCTACTCCATAAGGCAGAAGGATCTCTGTGAGAAAAACTGGGACTAATCAGGGAAAAGTGGAACCAAGAGCCAAGATTTAAACACCAAGGACCCTCACAATGGGTTAATCACTGCAAAACGAGAACACATTTGCTCGGACTGAGAGTTTCAAGAGCACATGGGATCAAAACTCAGCTCCTATGGATTTGTACTATTGGGATAAGACTCAATTACTCAGCACTAATTGCCCTGAAAAGGACAAAGCCATTCAGAGCTGTGTAATGATGTGAAAGTGCACAGAGCAGTAGAGTGGGTCAAACGCACATCTTGCACAAATCTCAACACAGAAAAGGACAAACAACCCAAACCCCCTACACCCTGAAGAGTTGGGCCCTGTATTCTTAGCAGGAAATGTGTAAACTCCATAGAGAAAAGAAAACATGAAGCAGGACAGGTTTTACATGGCCAGGACATTAAGGAGCATCTTTAGAGTAAGGGTGAAGATGGATTAAAAGTGCAGGGTGCAAAGTTATCTGGCTTCTGCCCTCTGGATAAATCACTGCCTCAGGAATAGAGGAACAGCAGCACATTGGGCTCCTCTGGACTGGCAGAAATGGATCTTAAATTGCACTGTGCAAAACTAAAAACCACTTGGAGAATCCAAACAGCACCTCAAGCCTCCAAAAAAAAAAAAAAAAAATTCCAGAGACAAGGATGTTAATTATAGAATCATAGAATGGCAAGGGTTGGAAGGGACCCCAAGGATCATACAGCTCCAACCCCCCTGCCACAGGCAGGGACACCAACCTCAGGCCTGGAGCTACACAAGATTGCCCAGGGCCCCAGCCAACCTGGCCTGGAACACCCCCAGACACGGGGCACCCACCCCCTCTCTGGGCAGCCTGTTCCAGCCCCTCACCACTCTCTCTGCAAAGAACTTCCCCCTAATATCCAATCTAACCCTTCCCTCCTCCAGCTTTAATCCATCCCCCTTGTCCTGCCATTGTCTGTCCTTTGAACAAGCTGATTCCCTCCTGTTCCTCTGCTCCCTTCAGGGACTGGCAGGCTGCAATGAGGTCCCCCCACAGCCTTCTCTTCTCCAGGCTGACCCAGCCCAGCTCCCTCAGCCTCTCTTTGTAGGGCAGCTGCTCCAGCCCTCGGAGCATCTTTGTGGCTCCTCTGACCCCTCTCCAACAGCCCCACATCTTCCTTGTGTTGGGCCCCAGCTCTGGACACAGGATCCAGCTGGGGCCTCCCAGGGCAGAGCAGAGAGGGACAATCCCCTCCCTGTCCCTGCTGCCACCCCTCTGCTGATGGAGCCCAGGATCCCATTGGCCTTGGGAGCTGCCAGAGCCACTGCTGCTCATGGGGAGTTTCTCATCCCCACAATCCCCAGGTCCTTCTCACAGGGCTGCTCTCCAGCAGCTCTTCTCCCAGTCTGTATCTCTGGCTGGGATTCTTCCAGCCCCAGTGCAGCCCCTGACCCTTGGCAGTGTTGAACCTCACTAGGTTCCCCCAGGCCCATCTTTCCAGCCTGGCAAGATCCCTCTGGATGGCTCCTTTCCTTCTGGGGTGTCGACCACCCCACTCAGCTTGGGGTCACCAGCAAACCTGCTGAGGGTGCCTCAATCCCATCACCCATGTCAGTGATAAAGATGTTCAAGAGAACCCGTCCACAGACAGACCCCTGGGGGACACTGCCTGTCACCAGCCTCCACCTGCACACAGACCCATTGACACCCCCCTTTGGCTACGGTCTGTTAACCAGTTTCTTACCCACTGGATGGTCCACCCAGCAAATCCCCATCTCTCCAGTTTAGAGATAAGGATGTGGTGGGGGACTGTGTCAAAGGCCTTGCAGGTAGATGCCATCGGTCGCCTTCCCTTTATCTACTGATGCTGTTGCTCCATCATAAAAAGTCACCAGATTTATCCATAAAAAGTGGCACTGATAAATTAATTTATATTTTAAAAAAAAAAGGAAAAATAAGATATTGACACATTTGGGGGTAGAAGAAAAGTCACCTTGTGAGCCCACATGCGCTTAGTTTTATTTACATATCCACAAATACCATGAAACACCACCCCAGCCCCCCCACTAGCAGCATGGTCACATGGATTCCATAGATGAGCAGTTCATTCATGAGGCTGAAGTCTACCCGCCTTCGCCCCAGTAAGAGGAGGATGATGGAGAGTTTGTACTGGAAACGCAGAAAGATCCGGATGCCAAGGTACTGAAGGCAAAACAAGATAGAGAGTGCCACCCAGAGGATGGAGGTAAAGAGGCTGCAGCTGAAGTACAGCAGGAAACGGATGAATCCATACATCCATCGGGATTTGAGATAGATGTCGAAGTTGTTGTACTTGGTACGCACCAGGTGAGTGGTCCTGACCGGGCCACAGGCCGAGTGCAGGCAGGTGGTGTGGGGGCCGTGGAAAGAGCGGACCCGGCGGGGAATGGGGATCACAGGCATCAGGCACCCCACCCGTCACACCGTCCCAGGGCAGGATTTACAGGGCACATATCAAATGTTAGCCATTAACATGGAAGAGAGATCCAACAGCCTGGGAACGCTACCTCTGGGCTGAATTTCCAGGAAGGGAGAGACCTGCAGGAAGGCAGAGAAGGAAAAGACATTTCAGTAGCCTCAGGAGGAGGACAGGCAGCATGTCGGGAGGCCTATCTGTGCAGTAGGAGCTAGGGAGCTGCTCTGGCAGCTGCTTGGACCCCATGAGCTCTGTAATCAGAGAATCACAGACTGGCAAGGGTTGGAAGGGACCCCAAGGAGCGCAGAGCTCCAACCCCCCTGCCACAGGCAGGGACACCAACCTCAGGCCTGGAGCTACACAAGGTTGCCCAGGGCCCCAGCCAACCTGGCCTTCAACACCCCCAGACACGGGGCACCCACCCCCTCTCTGGGCAGCCTGTTCCAGCCCCTCACCACTCTTTCTGTAACAAACTTCCCCCTAATATACAATCTAACCCTTCCCTCCTTTAGTTTAGTTTGAGATCCCTTCCAACCCCTATGATTCTATGGCAGAGACTCTCCAGCTTGGCAGTTACTTACAACTGCTTTGCCAAACTCAACTTCCTCACTTAAACCAACTCTGCTTTGCTTACTGGCCACCAGGAAGACATACAGAAACACATTTATGCTTCCATCATCACCTAGACAGCTCATCCCAGACAGCTCCCCAGTAGCATGCAACATCAGCACCAGCCCCAACCTTTCTGTAAGCTTTACAGCAACAAGGGGAGAACTTTGATCTGGAATTATCCACAGTAATTCCAATCTGGAATTATTCACAGGTCCTTCTTAATGAAGCAGGGGTCCTGGAACATTCCACCCATAGCAGTAACATTCATGTCCATGTTCACATTGGATTGTATTTCTTTGGAACAACAAAGTTCTCCAAGTGCTTCTGCAAGTGGATTCTACAGCCCAGACACAGCAGTGATTGTAGATGTCCTGCTTATTTCAAAACCTGGCAAAGTTTCACCAAATAAACAAACTGAAAATAATGGCAGGTCCTGCAAGAACAATGAGGCAATCATGTTTTTCACACTCTACAGGATGTACCTCCCCTTGCTCTGCCCAGCCCCCCTGGTCTCACTGTCACTGTCCCCAGTGCAAGGCAGCCTTTCAAAGACATCTACAAGTTTATTTCTCCCTTTGCAACCCCCAGAGATAAGTGAAACATCTTGATCTTCAGGAGTGTTTAGGATTTATAATCTTAACATCCTTCCATGCACTCATTGTTGTTCCAGGAGTGATGAGCAGCAGCCAGTTAGCTGCTCTCTGCTTCACCCCAGGCTTCTGATGTGCCAAATTCCGGGAATTCTGAAATGACAATGCACTGATCAGATAGTGCTAGGAACCAACAGGGACCTCCCAGCCTCCTCACACACCCAGGCATTCAGATCTGGTTCAGACCTTCCTTTGTTGAAGCAGAAATCCTATTACTCTGAAAATTAAAACTCATTTAAAAGTGAGGCCAGGAAGGTTTTACACTTTGTGGTAAAACAAAACTAATCCCAGAGTAAATGATTCAACTGCAGGAAATGGGAGTTTGAGGTCCAAAACCTTCTCTGATCCAACAGGCATCACTGGGTAAGTCTCTCCACTGGTTCCTGATACAAATCACACCTAACTGGAAATTGCTGCTCTGAATCATAGAATCATAGACTGGTCTGGGTTGGAAGGGACCCCAAGGGTCACAGAGCTCCAACATCCCTGCCACAGGCAGGGACACCAACCTCAGGCCTGGAGCTACACAAGGTTGCCCAGGGCCCCATCCAACCTGGCCTTCAACACCCCCAGACACGGGGCACCCACCCCCTCTCTGGGCAGCCTGTTCCAGCCCCTCACCACTCTCTCTGCAAAGAGCTTCCCCCTAATATCCAATCTAACCCTTCCCTCCTTCAGCTTTAATCCATCCCCCTTGTCCTGCCATTGTCTGTCCTTTAACAAGCTGATTCCCCTCCTGTTCCTCTGCTCCCTTCAGGGACTGGCAGGCTGCAATGAGGTCCCCCCACAGCCTTCTCTTCTCCAGGCTGACCCAGCCCTTGTTCAACAATCACTTGTTGGGCCCCAGGTTCTAATCCCTTTTTGCCATTACAGGTACCTGCAGGCAATCTGTGGCTCTACATGAATCACAGACTAATACATATAAAAGGGTTAACTTAATGATTAAGGAATTTAGGAAATTGAGGTCTGTTCTCAGTTACCAAAGACCCTTAATTTCAGGAGCCTCTGTGCCACCATTTCCTGCCTGTAGGGAGGAAACACTGAGCAGCTCAGCAGTGTGTTACCAGAAGGTATTTTGCAAGACATTAAGTGGTCAGATACTAAACCAACACTAAAACCAACAGAGTTCTGTGCCTGAAGCATGCAGCCCAGCACACTTCCCACATACTGTGTGTACACTGCTCAGTGGTTGTTTTCAGAGAGGTTTTGGGAGGGCTGAATTAGCAAGAGAAATGCCCATAGTGTGGATTCAGAGCATCCCATTCTCCCAGCCCTGTGCAGCCTCTTTCACAAGGACATAAAATACAGCTTATCCTTTTCCCAGCCAATTCCCACCTAGCTCCTCCACGAGCAACTACAGGGCAACCAGTGCATATGCTGTTTAAAGCACTCAACAAGACTATGCCTGAGGGACAGAGCACAAACCCAGCTTGCTAAGCTGTAGCCTGTGGGGACAACCAACACCCTGGCTGTATGTCTGAGCCATGTTTAAGAAGAGTGGGTTTGATTCTGAGAAAACCTTCAGCAGATGGCTCCAAGAGAAGCCCTCAAACAGCTCAGCCACAGAGACTCCTCAGGAGCAGCAGCAGCAGCTTGTTCCCATTTCACTGTGCCCACCACAAACAGCCTCTGGTGGGTTCACACCCTTTTATCTAAAGTCTAATTATCAAGACTGGAAGAGCCAAGAGCAGAAGGATATTGTGAGAACACAACAAGCTCTCTGAAGTATTACATTTTAACTGGTGCTGCCATCCACCCAGCAGGAGGTTGGGGATCTGCTGCCGTGTCTGGATGCCCCTTAATGCTTGCAAGGAACAAAGTGGAGCTTTCCTGTGACACCTGGCCTTCTAGGAAGAGTGAAAGAACCTGCTAAGGTGCTTCATAGACTCACAACACTCTACACATGAGTTGATCTAAAAGATAAAACAAGAGAGTAAGTTTCAGTTTGCTCATTTTCTGTGTTACAAAGTTGCACATCACAAGGCCTCTCCCCCCACCACCCCCAAGCATCAATTTTTAATCCCATAAAGATTTTAAACTAAATCACATGCCCAATAATGCATCTTATATGTGCTGGGAAGAATCACTCAGCTTGAATGATGTGACTTCCATATAGACAGGAAAGGCAAATCACAGACCAGGAGCTCTTGTCAATCACCTTCTCCTCCCCCAGAGCCACCACTGTTCATCCAGGCTGTACCAAACCCCATGCAGAGAGCACCCACAGCCAATGTTTCCCGAACAGAAGGTGGTGGAGCAGGCCCCCAAACCTGTGTGCTGGCACACAATGCCTTGAGGTTTGGACACCCAGTCCTCATGAGCATTTTATTGTTGGCCTTTCTGTTTGAAAGGCCATTGCAAGGAGGCTGGAAAGCCAAGTGGGTCTCCTCTGGGTATCACCAACACTGCAAAGCATTTTGACTCTAAGGCCCAGGTAACTCCACGTTAACCATGCTGCCCTTACCCCCAGCATCACATCAGTGGGGGCCTCCCCAGAGGTCAAACACTGGGTTACTATTCACTTTGCTGAGTTTTCATTCCTTCTCCTTCAAAAATGGAGCATATGATGAGCAAGCTACTAACATGCAGGGTCTCTTCCCCTATCACACAGGCAAGGTCTGCTCCACAGCTTGTGGAGGAGGAGGAGGGATGAAGGAAAGACCACGATGCTCATAGGGGACAGGACCAGAGGGACCAGAAGGAGCCAAACAGGGTTAGGGCCAATGACAAATAAAGGTTAGAGCTAGAGATGAGAGCAGGGAGTACCGGAAGGAGGGGAAATTCCAACTCCTCCTACATCCTACCGGATCCTAAATGAGACGGCACCGGCCGGGGAAAGGAGCTGCAGGGAGCTCCGCCAGGCCTTCCCACGGCCTGAGAGGCGGCGCGGGCATGGCAGAGCCCTGCCCACCGTGCGGGCAGTGACACCCGGCGCGGCCACCGGCGCACGGCTGCCGCTCGCCTCCGGGAAAGCGGAGCCCCGCCGGGAGGCGGCGCCGGGGGACGCGGGGCAGCCGGGCGCGGGGCCCCCCACCCGCCCCTGGGCCCGGGAGCCGCCGGCTGCGCCAGGCCCAGGCCGGCAGGCGCAGGGGACCGGCCGCCGTCGCTCCCGCCGGGCCTAGCGCGCCCGCCCACCCCGCGGCGCAGAAGGGCCCTGGGGCGGAGGCCGCCACCGCGGCGGGGCGAGGCCCGGGCCGCCGCCCTCCCTCCCAGCCCCGCGGCCGGGGCGTCACCCCGCACTCACCGTCCTGCCCATGGCCTCCCGTCGGGCGGCGGCCGCCCAGGCCAGGCGCCCCGGGCCCGGGCTGATGGAAGGCCCGGGCCTACGCGCGAGCGCCGCAACGCGCATGTGCAGGGGGCAGCGGCGCTCCGGTTCCGGCCGGTGGCGGCGGCGGCGACGACGGCGGTCGGGGAGCGGCCGGGGAGGCGCGTGACGATGGCGTCATCTCACCGCGCCGCCCCCCGGTGGCCGGAAGCGGGAGAGTGCCGCGTTGCCTGGGCAACGCGGGGACGGCGGGGGTGCGCGGGGATCGCGGCCTGCGCCCGGGGCTACCGGCGTGGGGCCGGGCTGGCGAGGCAGCCAGCGCGACCGGGAGCGCGTTACCGGCGTGAACCGGAGCTGAGGGGATCGCGGGGCCGGCTCGGCTCGTCGCCACACGGCCCCCGCCGTCTGGGCGGGACTATCCCGAGGGGTTTCCCTGGGGAAACGCGGACGCCGCCGCCCGAAACGCGAGCGGGGCCCCGGGACCTGCGGGTCGCTCGCGGCTTGGGCCGGGCGTGACAGCGAGCGGGTGCCGCGGCGGGGCGGGGAGCCCGCGCTCCCGGGAGGGCCTCGCCCTGCAGTCAAAGAGGATGACCCCTGGCTGGGAAAAGGGCCTGGGGCGGCTGGAAAGACCCGACCCCGTTCCCAAAGAACGGACACGGGTGGAGCGGTGCTGAAACGGGTTGTGCAAACACGGGAGAGAAACTCCCCCCCCCCCCCCCCCACTGCCGCTCCTGAGATTGGCTTGGGAATGGCTCTCTGTGATGGAAAGAGACCAGAACCTTCTCATCGCCTGTCCCGCTGCTGCCTGGGCACTGCCACAGCCAAGGACCATGAAATGATAAGCATTCCCTGAGCCACACGCCGTGCCAGGGTCTGCTGCACTGCACGGGATGTTGAGGTGCCAGGCCAAACCCCTCCAGAATCCCAACCGGTTCTCCGGTCCCTCCCCGGTCACCTGCAGCCACGCCTGCCCTGCAGAGCAGTTTTACTCTGCAGAATACAGTGAGGGGCCTGAGGTGCACGATGTACATCAGGGGGGAGCGACAGCGACAGTGGTGTGCTCCCAGCAAGCCGTTCCTGTGCCTCCCACATACCCTCTGGCGGGAGGGAGAAGGGGAGAGGTGAAGCCCATAGGTTTTCCCAATAGCATGAAACTGGGAACGTCTGTTTGGGGACTGAGATAAGCAGGAGAGCCGTGGTCTGTTTATTTCCCTCTGTCCTTGCCTGGGAGTGAAGCCCCAACCCAGGGATGGGAATTTCAGATGAAGCAAACAAAAATTACCAAGGTGCTTTGTGTTTCCAGCTTGGCCTCAGAGAGTTACAGGGGTGCTGCTGAATGCAAGAGCTGCAAAGCTGGGGCTCCTGGCATCCTCTAGGAACCCCTCAGCCTGCTAAAGGGGTCTGGAGGTCTCTCCTAGCCCCTAAAAAAGCTCCACCAAGCTGCCCCACAGCCTAAACACGAGTACACAGCACAGCAGCCTCAGCGCCGAGGCCGACCCCTTCCATTTCTTAGCTCAGGGTGACAAAAGCAAGTCAAGATGGCCTTATTCCATTTTCTGCCTGAAAGATTTTGACCCCCTTCGCTACTTAAATGAATGTGTGTCTTCATAAAAAAATAAACTGCCCTCGGGTCAGGCAGGAATTGAAGCTTTGACATTCAGAGAGGCAAGATCTGAAGGAGCGCTTGAGGTTCAGCCCTAAGCCAACCCGCCCACAACACTCCGGCACCACTCCGGGTTGTATTTCTTTCCTGTGCTAATTTTACTAAAGACACAACTCATATTCCTCTTGATTGAACAGTTTTGTGTTGACAGCATTGAAGATTTGTGATGAAACTTATCATCAGCCCAGAGAGCGAGCCATTAGTACTAGTCAGAGCAGCCAGCCAGTGCTGATATATTTTATGGCACGCTTCGAAGACAAACATACACATTTATATGTCACTTGTTGCAATATAAATGCTAACTTGTACTTCTTTCAAAACTTTTAATGAATTGTACACACTTCTCAAGATTTATAGTGTGAACTGAGCGGCTCAAAATATTACTTTACATGTATTTGTCACTTTGGCAACAGAACAAGAAGAAAAAAAATCTGGAAGATATTGCATTTAGAAATAAATCATTAATATATGCATCTTAAAAATAGTTTATTTTGGTCATTAATAGTTGATATTCCCCCCCCCCCCCCCCAGTGCAGGATTTAAAGTTAAATTATGCAAAATCAAAACCCAACCTTATAATACTTAATCAAACATGCATAAAACTGTCAGGGGCCAAATAAATTCTCTCAATTAACTCGCTTCAGATTGTGATTGCATTTACTAATTTAATCAACGCTAGAATAATTTGGAGACTGGGTAATGATAAATTACTGTGGGGCTGCACACGAAGGGCCGCGAATGTAGTGTGCAGAGAGGAGCGTGCAAGTGATGCTTCCCAGGCTGAGGGATATTTTTCCTGTAAATCCTTTAACTGCCTGTCATGGACAGACCTTGTAACTACAGGGGCACAATCACCTCCCTACACCTACTGGCCACACTATATCAAAAAGTCTAGGGAGGTGACTGTGCCCCTGTACTCAGTACTGGTGAGGCTGCAGCTTGAGTGCTGGGACCAGTTCTGGGCTTCTCACCATCAGAAGGACATTGAGGTCTTGGAGCAAGTCCAGAGAAGGGCAACCAGGCTGGGGAAGGGGCTAGAGGGCAAATTCCCTGAGGAGTGGCTGAGGGAGCTGGGGGTGTTGAGCCTGGAGAAGAGGAGGCTGAGGGGAGACCTTCTCCTTTAGGGCTACGAAGATGATGAAGGGCCTGGAGCATCTCCCCTGTGAGGAAAGGCTGAGAGAGCTGGGGCTGTTCAGCCTGGAGAGAAGAAGACTGAGGGGGGACCTAATCAATGGTTATCAATATCTGAAGCGTGGGGTGCAGGGGGAATTGGCCAGCCCCTTTTCAGTGTCTGTGGGGACAGGACAAGGGGCAATGGCTGCAAATTGGAGCCCAGGAAGTTCCACAGCAACCTGGGGAGGAACTTTTCCCCAGTGAGGGTGAGGGAGCCCTGGGACAGGCTGCCCAGGGGGTGTGGAGTCTCCTTCTCTGGAGAGATTCCAGCCCCATCTGGACACCGACCTGTGCAGTATGAGCTGGGGAGCTGCTTTGGCAGGGGGGTTGGACCCCAGGAGCTCTCCAGGGCCCTTCCAACCCCTACAGCTCTGTGATTCTGTGATTCTCCCCACCTCCCCTGCCCTGTCAGAAGGGTGCAGAGAGGTGGGCGATGGTCTCTTCAGCCAGGGGACAGGAGATGGGACAAGGGGCAATGGGTTCAAGCTGCCCCAGGGCAGGGTCAGCTCAGATGGGAGGGGAAAGTTCTTCCCTGGCAGAGTTGTGGGGCTGTGGCACAGGCTGCCCAGGGAGGGGGCTGAGTCACCTTCCCTGGGTGTGTTTAAAAAATGGGTAGATGAGGTGCTCAGGGATCTGGTTTGGCTTAGGATGGGAACGGTTGGACTTGATGATCTTAAAGGTCTTTTCAAACCTGGTGATTCTGTGATTCAATGTGAGCCCACAGAGCCCATCTCGTTTGGCCCTGAGATGATTGGGGAAGTCAAACCCGGGCATCCCCCCCACAGTTCTGCTCATCTTGTGACTCTGATCTGTCTCTCTGAGCACCAAGGCCGGGGCCTGTGACTTCCAGTCCTGCTTTCTGACACCAGTTCCTCCTTTCAGCCTCCGTTAAGTCCTTTAGGCTGGAGCTGGAGTAAGGATGTGGTATTATTGAGGTGTCTTTAGCTCGATCCTTTTGCACTTTGAATGGATCTGCACTTAGAATAAAATGGGTCTGACCCCTGCCTAGAAAAAGCTTTCAATACTATTACTCCTGGAGAGCTCAACAGCTCACTTTTGCAAGCGTAAGCAAGGTTTTATGGAGAGGTGCTCGTTTACAGGTTCATGTGAAGGAGGCTGTCAGGTATTCAACCCTATACAATACCTGCACCTCAGAAAACCAGACTTTTATTTGGTCTTTAACCTTCCTACATGCTTTTACAAAAAAATAACAATGGCCATATAGCTGCTGCAGGAATGAACTTGTCACTTCAAAACCCTCCCCACTCTCTCCATTTCTCTTTTCCCCCCCCCCCTTCTCTCTCTTTGCAAAATACACTTTCCAAAGGCCACCTCTGTTTTTCTCACCTCTTATTTGAAGCAGGGATTGTGCCATATTAATGTGTAGCCCCCAGCACTATTTGCTCCCCAGTAGAATACTGTCCATAAAAATTCCATGTGATGAAATGTGTATCCAGGAGGACAGGTAACAGGTCTCCTTGGGTGACCCAGAAACAACCACTTCCACAGTAATTCTATAGCCATATAGATAGCGTTAATTCTGAAGGCCTTAAAGGTAATAAATGTGTTAACAAGATATTTTTCACTGCTGCCTTCCAGCTGTATCCAAAAAACACCATTCAAAGCCAATGGCGTCCTATGCAAACCCCCCTCAGGTTTTGCTGAGCCAGCCTGTAAAGCTGAAATATAACAAATTAAGGAATTAATTCTTTCCTTTTCCTTAAAGGAGATTTAGGGTCAAGCCTGGGCCTTAAATTTTAAATGTAATCGATCCTCCCTGCAAATCTAAAGTGCAAAAGCTTGTGAAATAATTTTTCCTTATTGCTTCTTTCCAGATCCCATCTCTTAGCTGAAATGTCAGCTTTAATCAGGTGGAAGGGATTTGCATGTGGTAAATAATAATGTGGTATATTAGACTAATCAAATAAAAACATGGGTAGCAGAAAGTGGAACTAATTCCCACTTTCAGCTCTGAGCAGCACTCGGAGCCCAGGGAAGCCAGCAGGGCTGTGAAGGGGCAGCCACAGCTTGTGGGGCTATTTGGGGTTTTGGTGGTGCTGGAAACCAAGGGAGGGAGTGATGCACCCACATCACCACACCCCCAGCTCAAATACCCACTGCAAAGCTGGACCAGGTACCACTGGAAATCCCAGCGCAGGCAGGAAGCTGCAGAGCACTGGGAGAGCCAGCTGCTGTATCCCTGCAGGAATCCTCACTCCCATAATACTTCCAGAGAGAGAGAGACTGAACAGGTGACTTGTGAAAGATAAAACCAGACCCAGCCTGCAGTTTCTAAAGTAATAAATGACCCATGTGAGGTGTGGTGAGGCAGCAGGGTGTGATGTGCTATGATGTGTTCCATATACATGAGGCATCAGAATGTCTCCTGGCATCATAACCTGCCAGTGCTGCTGCCAGTGAATTAAGGAATTCATTCTTTCCTTTTCCTTAAAGGAGATTTAGGGAAAAATCAGGCAATGAAAAAGCAGGCAAGGATGCTCAATGGGGCCAGGGGGCTGCCTGCCTCCTCTCTGCCCCTTGCAAACTGCTACCTCCCTGCTGCAGAGAGAGACAGATGAGCAGCAATGGAGGTGGGATCCCAGCCAAGCCAGGAAAGGTTGATGTACATAAAAAACCTGTGTGTTGTCCTATAGCAGGGATGCTTAACTACCTCAGAGACATCAGTCTTGGTGAGGAGGTGCTGTTGGCCACACTGTTCTGTGTCTTGTGCCTTTGAGATACTTCTGGCTCCTGTTCTGAATTACCCATGTTTAAATCTTTCTGGGTATTCAACAACGCTTTGGGTACTTTATTTATCAAGCCCTTGCACAGCTATTGCCCCTCCCCAGAGAACAGGAAGGGAGTTATTTTGGAGATGCTGGAGTCATGGAAAGATTGCTGCTGACCTGTGGGGGCTGGAGCAGGAGCCAGCTGCACACATATGGTGGGTGAGAAACTGTCTCTAAAACAAATGAAAATAGAATTGGCTGCTCTGCCAGGGACAGGACTCCTGCCAAAGCTTGTTGCTGCATCATGTTGGCTACCCCCAATCTGGCTGATGTCAGAAACTGCCTATTATGCAGAAAACTCTCCTGGAGAAGTGTCATTATTGCCTTCTGTTCATCTGTAGGCTAGATCTAATGCAAGCATGATGCGTTAAGGCTGGCCCAAGGCATGGCTGCCTGGTGAAGCTGAGGTTTGGCAGCCAGGCTCCAGCAGCTTCCCAGCTCCAATCATATCTCAGCCAAGCACATCTCAGAGGGTGATGATATTCCAGGGCAAAGCAACACCTTTTCTCTGGGAATCTCAGTTCCCTGGTTTTCCATCCATTAATAACATAGCTCAGATCGTATTGTGGCAGTAGCAGAAGCTCACCTTAAACTCACTGAGTAGACCCAAGGTTGTTTTAGCAACTACAACCTGCCCCTGGTTTAGCAGCAGAGCTGGGGCATCTCCAGTCTGGGGTATTTCCAGTGCCTTGTCTCTATTTTCAGAGATCTTTTAACATGCCAGGAGGGTGCTCAGCACCACACCAGCACTTGGAGCAGAAATGCTTTGGGACAGGCAGTTTGCAAGAGTAGGACACCATGGCTCTGCACATAAACAGCAGCTCCAGCAGCAGGGAAATGCCAATACCTGTCCTGGGAGCCCCATGCTGGGCAAAATGTGAGGACTCAGAGTGACTTCAGGGAGAAAACACAGACCAGATCATAGAATCATAGAATTGTAGGGGTTGGAAGTGCCCTGGAGAGCTCCTGGGGTCCAACCCCCCTGCCAAAGCAGCTCCCCAGCTCATACTGCACAGGTCGGTGTCCAGATGGGGCTGGAATCTCTCCAGAGAAGGAGACTCCACACCCCCTGGGCAGCCTGTCCCAGGGCTCCCTCACCCTCACTGGGGAAAAGTTCCTCCCCATGGTGCTGTGGAACTTCCTGGGCTCCAATTTGCAGCCATTGCCCCTTGTCCTGTCTCCACTGACCAAAGAAAAGGGGCTGGCCAATTCCCCCTGCATCCCCTGCTTCAGATAATTATAGACTTTAATTAGGTCCTCCCTTAGTCTTCTCAAGGCTGAAGAGTCCCAACTTACTCAGCCTATCCTCATAGAGGAGATGCTCCAGGCCCCTAATCATCTTCGTAGCCCTACGTGGGAGAGATCCCACTCTCTCATTCCCCAACAATTCCCTGGAGAAAAATGAAGAGGGGAAAACCCACCAACACCTCCAAGATATCCAGGCAACGCCAGCCAGTTCTCCCTCCATCCCTCTTTTGATGCTTACGCCTCAGTTATCCAAGACCCACGTGTGGGGACAGGGCTGGCACTGGGGGAAGATGGAGAGTGACAGGAGAGAGCAGACAAACCTTCACTCCACAAAGGTGCATTTCCCTGAGCTCCCCCGCTGCCCCCGTACCTCTGGTGTGAATCAATGAAGCCATCTACTCCAGGCATTGGCTAAATGTCAAATTTAGAGACAGAATTCATTTTTCTGAGATCAATGGGAAGCAGAGCTTGCCTATATTTCTTAAGCAGCATTACAGAGCATCAGTCAGTGCCCGAGCTCCCCCCTCCTCGCTGGGGTGAGCTCTGATGGCATCATGTTCAGCACTGGGTCAGGAATCCTCCCGTGCTTTTCCTTACACTGCATCCCTACTATTTTAAGGTCAATTCCTGTAAGAGATCCGGTTTTCATGTTTATTTTGAATTATTTCCTTTGTAAAACCAGCCGGGCGGGGCAGGGGGGGAGCGCCCACACAGAACATCAAGTGCTGCACCCCCTCCCTCCCTCGCCACCCTCATCCATCTCGGGAACAACATCGCAAGGACCAGAGAGCCCCGAGTCCCTGCGAGCCCCGGGGAGAGGAGCAGGATGGGGGGGTTCCCGTGGCATGGCCAGCGCGGGGCTGTGCCTGCGGCTGCATCCCGCCGGGCGGAGCTCCTGCCTCGGGGATGCTGCTGCTGCGCCGGCAGCGGGCGGGCAGGAGCGGGGATGGAGCTGGGGGGAAAAGGCAACTCCGGGAAATTGGGAGCTCAGCGCGTTACGGAGCATCTTCTTCCCGGCTTCGCAAAGCCTCACTTCAGGGAAGAGCGTTACCCTGGCACTCCCCAGCCCGCCTCGGCCCCAGGGCGGTGGGTGTCCCGGTCCCTCCTCATGTACCAAAGATGCGGGATGGGAACGGGGTGCATCCCTCATGGGATCCCCTTGCTTCGTCCCTGGCTCTGAAGCCCCCCCCCAAGCCATCTCTGCCTCTGCTTCCCGGGGGTAAAACAAACTCAATTGCCTGGGGCAAGCTGCACCCTCTGTCCCTGCTGCTGAGTTTTGCCCCTGTGCTCCCGGGTTGGGGGTGGGGGGGGTCGGCACTGGCTGCTCAAGGTGTCTGAGGAAGAGTTTCTCCTCAATTTAGAGAAAAGCTGGAGAAAACGTCTGGGCTTAATTCATGGCACGAGCCCTTTGGACACTGCCTGTGCTCAGCCAGTGTGGAGCAGAGGTGGGAATGACTTCCCCACATCCTAAGGGCAGTGAAACCTGTACCAATCAAATAACCAAGAATAAAGGGATGAAGGATTTATAAGACAAAACTGTCCTCAGACACATCCCCAATTAACAGCAGCGTCTTTCCAAAGCCCCTGTGTGCCTGGCTGGCTGGTGTCCCTGCAGCATCCAGCTTAGGGACTGTGGTGATGTGAATCGTGCTCCTTTCTCCCAAACTTCCCTGAATTTGGGGCTGGGAAATCAGCCTGTAACTTAACAGGTGTAACACTGTGCAAGCAGGAACACGGAGGAGACAAAAACCCAAAGCCCTCATCAATCACAGCCTGGCTCCTGGTACAATTAGCAAGTTCTATTATCTTAAGAATGACACTTGTAGCACAGAGCAGAGCACAGCACACCTAATATTCTAATGCTGCATGTAAAAAAGGGAAGGCTTGAATTGCATTAGCATTGCATTAGATTCCCATGACTTTTTATATCAGCACTTGTGAGTTATTTATGAATTCATTTATTTACAAGGACAGCCCTTTCTGCATTCAGTTGCCATGGTTGCTTTAACTCCTGTATCCTATTAATTCTGGATGTTATGAAATAAATATAGATCAGACAATCATTGTGTGGTGGGGATTTTTTTTATTTTATTATTCTTATTTTACACTTTGGTTCCCTGTGTCCTGGCCAGAGAGGCTTTAATGCCAGGGATCTCCATGGAGCATCCACTGCTGGATGGCTGGGGAGATGATGTTGGGGCAGCTTATGGAGCTCTTCCCCCTGCCAGTCCTTTCTGCTGCAGAAACACAGCCTGGGCTGGGGCAAAGTGTGGCAGCTGATTCCCAGCATGGAGCCAGATGCTTCAGTTGAAGGCAGCAAGTGGAGAGCAGAGCTTGGGGAGGGGTGGGGTGGGGGGAAGGGAGTTCAGCAAGGCCAAGTGTTGGTGTGCCAGCCCATCCAGGTTCCACACCAAGGCATTGGGCACCCTCACCTAGGGGAACCACCACAAAACCTTTCATGATGTGGGTGAGGTCTTCCTACCTTCCCCCTGCAGCTTTGGCTGCCTTGCTAGCTGAGACACAGGGGGTGATTTAATCCTGCAAGGGTGTTTGCTTTGAGGGCACTGCCTGTTAGAGCCAGGAACAGCCGTCAGACCCCATGGAGTGGGGATGGCCCCAGAGGCTCAAGGGTTTAGCCAAGACAGACCTTGTGTTGTGCTCCTTGGAGAAGGCAAAGGTGTGGTGAGGGGCTGGAAGTGGTGGGTGTCCCATCCCTGGGGGTGTTCAAGGCCAGGTTGGATGGGGCCCTGGGCAACCTTGTGTAGCTCCAGGCCTGAGGTTGGTGTCCCTGCCTGTGGCAGGGGGTTGGAGCTCTGTGCTCCTTGGGGTCCCTTCCAACCCAGACCAGTCTGGGATTCTATGATTCAGGGCAGAGAACAGTCCTGTAGCCAGGATCCCAAAGCCAACGTGCTGGAAGTGTTTAGTAATAGAATTCCACAAGAAAATTAAATCAATTACTGAGTCTAATAAAGCTCGCAAGGTTTTTAATTAAACTAAGTTTTAATTAAAGCAGCAGGAGCCCATGCTCTTTTGATATTCTGCCTCAGACCCCAGAGGATTGCAGCTCCTTTTTGTAATTTGCATGGGCTGGATCAATCACTGGAGTCAGGAAAATGTGAGAACTTTCTCAGTTTTATGGGATGAAACACTGTACAGCTGCCTGGAAGCTCCAGCAGCTCAGGGCTGGGAGGGGGGATACAGAGTGGGGTGACCTTTCCTACCCCCAGCAGAGAGGAACAAGCATCAGCCTGAGCTGGTACCATCCTGGGAAAAGTCCTCTCTCCCAAAAAACTTCCAACTACTCCAGGAAAGGGAAGTTATCACAGCTCACTAATTCCCCTGAGCTACGTCAGAGCTGGGACTCTTTCCCCCTACAAAACCCTGCTCTTCCCCCAGCATCACCCATCCCAGGGTGCTGCTCAGCCATGGGGAACCCCAGCAGCACTGAGGGAAAGGAGACAGGCAGGAGAACTGCAGGCAAACCACATCCTCCAACCTGGACATCTGGTAAGTGGCCCCAGAATGTTCTGCCTCTATTTTAGTCTTGTTTTGTACACAATATGCCCAAAACATGCTTTATTTCTTAAGGAGATAAGGATCTTTATGTAACCCATTTTTCCTTAACACTAAGTCCTTTGTCAGGATTAAAGAATCCTAAAACATCTGTACAGGCTTGGGTGGCAGATGTAGAGAGAAACCAGCCTAAAATAACACAGAATATTAACCTACTAAATGAGGTATTTAAAAAATAAAATCAAAGGACCCTCTTGTATTCTTAATTACAGCCAGTTCCTGACCCTGGCTACCACGATGTGGGTGCATAATGAGTGTGCCATTTGGGAAGATTCCCACCTGAATGGTCCAAGAATTTTTATCTGGTGCCAGGAGGGAGATGCACCAGGTCCTCCTGAGCTGCTGTGGAGCTGCATCCATCTGTTGGGACAGTTGGAACAGGGAGGAGGAGGAGGAGGAGAAGGAGGGAGAAGAGAGAAGGAGGGAGAAGAGAGAAGGAGGGAGAAGAGAGAAGGAGGGAGAAGAGAGAAGGAGGGAGAAGAGAGAAGGAGGGAGAAGAGAGAAGGAGGGAGAAGAGAGAAGGAGGGAGAAGAGAGAAGGGGGGAGAAGAGAGAAGGGGGGAGAAGAGAGAAGGGGGGAGAAGAGAGAAGGGGGGAGAAGAGAGAAGGGGGGAGAAGAGAGAAGGGGGGAGAAGAGAGAAGGAGGGAGGAGAGAGAAGGAGGGAGGAGAGAGAAGGAGGGAGAAGAGAGAAGGAGGGAGAAGAGAGAAGGGGGGAGAAGAGAGAAGGGGAGAGAAGAGAGAAGGGGGGAGAAGAGAGAAGGAGGGAGGAGAGAGAAGGAGGGAGGAGAGAGAAGGAGGGAGGAGAGAGAAGGGAGAAGAAGAGAGAAGGAGAAGGGAGGAGAAGGGAGGAGAAGAGAGAAGGGAGGAGAAGAGAGACGGGAGGAGAAGAGAGACGGGAGGAGAAGAGAGACGGGAGGAGAAGAGAGACGGGAGGAGAAGAGAGACGGGAGGAGAAGAGAGACGGGAGGAGAAGAGAGACGGGAGGAGAAGAGAGACGGGAGGAGAAGAGAGAAGGGAGGAGAAGAGAGAAGAGAGGAGCCTCCCACGTTCCCAGTGAAAATACACTGCAGGTGTGAAAATAACCTAGGAAAAGTGTCTGACACCTTGCAGGGAGGGAAGTGCTGAGTGCTGAGCAATATTAAGTCGACTTGTTCAGCCTGGAAAGTTAACATGACCCCACTGGGGCTGCTCGGGGCTTGGTCAGGCGGGTTTATGGTCTTGACTCTTGTGTATCATGTTTCTTCCCCCTTTATTTTCACAGATTTTACTGCAGGGACCAACTCTAGTGACTAAACAGCCTGCCCTTTCCCTGCAGAAAGAGTTAATGGAAAGGGGGTTTGCTTAAAGAAGTCATGGAGGAGGAGAGGCAGAAACCTTGGCTGCCCCTGTGATACCACAATGGTGGGACCACCACGCTCTTGCTGCTCCTGACCACCACTGTGCACAGCCAGGCTCGGACCCCGTGGCCAAGGGGCTGGCAGGGAGCCCCTCTCCAGCACTGCTGGTCCTTGAGGCACCTGGGCAGTGGGCAGGAAAGGCTGGGAGCCACGCTCTGCTCTGCAGTGAGCACATCAGGACCTGCCCCCGGTGAGCTCTGCCCACTGCTCCTGCTCATCAGACAGCTCCACAGGAGCTCGTTAGCTCTAACAGCTCCGCAGGGATGGATGGACACACAGGGCAAGAGGATGGATGGCTGAGAGCACTCACTGATGGCTTTCACAATGCCTTTGCCAATACCCAGGATCAAATCCAGTGCAGCTGAGAGTCTCTAGAGCACATCAGCAATAACCTGTGGTGCCTTGGCCAGCTAGAGCCCACCGTTAGCAGCCTCTCCTGTCCTCAGCTCCCGGCCCATTTCCAGCGATCCATACAGGTCCCATCAGTCCTGGCCAGAGCCAGCTCCCTCCCAGCCAGCCTGTTTCAGGCCATTAGTCTGATTACTGGAGGTCGTGAAGTTCAAACCAAAATGTCAATTTTCATTTGGAAGAATGGTCCCAGTTTAGGAGCAAAGGGATATTTTTTTCTCTCTCAAAGAGCCCCTGACTGTGAAATCATTGCTCCCCAAAGACTTGCAAATTTCTGGCTAGAGAAAGGTGCCAATAGCTGCTGGAGCCAATAAAAAGATTAACAAGGGTCACTGGTGCTTTCCTCCTTCCCTGCACTCTGAGGCTCTAGGGCCTATTTTGAAGATATTAACCATTGCCTTTACCTTCTGCACGTTCATCACTGGGTTTGGGGTCTTTATGGATTTATTGACAAGACTTTGTCATTAATCTTACCCGTGGAATGCCAGGCTGGGAGTCACTTAGGTTACCTCACCCCTTCAGACAGGAGCATTTAGGCAGAGAAGTTGAAAAGGAAGATTGAAATAAGACAAAGCAGTCGGTGGGTGAAGCAAAGTGCTGCTCTGTGGGGCCCTGGGGCAGGGCAAGCGCCCGCCGAGCATCCTCAGAGGGTTTGTGAAGGCAAAGACCTGACCTTGGGGAGGACAGCTGGGTTCTGCTCATTGATTCAGCAGGGTCAGGATGCCAACCCCAAGCTCTGGGGTTAATGACCCACCTCTGGGAGTGATTTGGGAGGGTGGAGAGCTGGAAGAAGATAGGTGCTGATCCTGCTCGGAGTGGCCCAGGTGGGGCCAGGCGAAAATTTCTGGAGAAACTCAAAATAGCTCCAAAAGGCCTCATGCACATGAGGCTGCTCCTAGGGATGTTGGCTGGGATGCTGGGAACACAGGCTGGGCTGCTGGGAACACTGACCAGGCTGCTGGCACCCCAGGGTGGCACAGGGCAAGGCTGGAGGGCTCCTGTCCACCGAGGAGGTGTCACGCTTTTAAAGTGGGTTTTTTTCTTCTATGTCATTGTGTTAAATAATTAAGTCTGTTCCATCTTTACCTACTGACAATGTGGCACTTAATTAAGTGGTTTAATTAGAAGCTGGCAGCTTTAATTAAGTTTAGGACTGTAGAGGTGACTGGGAGCCTCCAGCTGAGTCGCAGAGCTATTCCCTGGAGAAACCTTTGCTCCCTTGTCCTTAGCTACACCAGGATGGAACCACCATCCCACTGCGTCCCCCCACCAAGGGGCTGGGTGGTTTGGGCACCCTTTGCTCAGACATTTCAGAGAGCTGAGGTCCTCACTGGGACCATGGAGTAAGAGGGAGATATGAAGGGGCAGCCAGGGGGTTGGATGGGCTGAGCAGGAGGTGGGTGTCAAGAGCCAGGGGCTCTGTCCAAAGAGTGCCCATGTCTTCTCACTCCAGGTAAACCTGCTGAGCACCTGGGATGGATGGCTGTGAGCAGGATGGGTATTGGGGGCAAAGGCTGCAGTGGGCTCAGGAATGGCATCTGTGATTCTAGACCATGCATGGGGCTGTCTAAAAGATGTATTGCTTTTTAATAATGTAAATATGTAAATATTACTGAGGTGCCATTAATCCTCGTTGCCTCAACATGATACCACTCCTAAGAACAACCATAATAAGGTAATATTAATATGCAAAGTAATAGTACATTAACCTAGCACCCATAAATTGCAGAGCTTAGCACAAAGTGAGGAGATGCTCCTGGAGCAGCCTGCACCCCACTTGTCTGGGGGCTGTCTCTGGCAGCACCCCAGGCTCTGCAGTGTTGGGGCAGACAGCAGGCCTGCCCGCGGCCTAGCTCTCTTCTCCCAAGACATAGGCCCTGACACTATTCTTCTGTTCCCATGAGATAGGAAAAGTTCCTCATGCTGAGAGGATCCTAATAATCACATTCTCAAAACACAGCGGCCTTGTTGATAGGGGTACAGGCTGCCCTAACCCAAGAAGCAGTTATGGGAAGGGATTTGGGAGTAATGAAACATGTTAGGAACCAACCATAACAAGAGGGTCAAACAGCAGGTGTGCGGATGCTTTTAGGTATTAAAGGCAAACTAAGGATGTTTAGCTATAAGATAGGCTTATCAGAACTCGTTATAATCACTAACCAATCAATATGGTGTGAACAGTGTGTGTAACCGATGAGCAGTTTTTTAGCTTGCCACATTTGCAGTAAGAAAGATCTAGAATCTGGGTGATTTCACCTCATAAAATGGCTTCCTGGCTTCATGGCTTCACCTAAAATTAATATACTGAATTATGTGTTGCTCCCTGCTGGACGCCACACTGCAGCACAGAGGAACCCCAGTTTTCCCTGGAATACCCCTTGTCCTGGGCAAATCGTGAAGCTGGGAAGGAGCAAGGAGGCACTAGGCTAGGCAGCAGACCCTGCTCCCATGATCCTTTCTTTGGAGCAAGAGCCCTGTCTGCAGAGGCTCCTTTTTCCAAGCCTCACATGTTTTCCTGAAGGATATCTTGACCCCTCTCATAACAGACTTGTTTCAAATCCTGTTGCATGTGTACATGAGGAAGGAGAGCCTTGTTGGTCCCAGCAGCATGGAAGTTAGCCCAGGTTTTGTGCCAGCTTTCCTGGCTGGACTTGCTAAGAGGCCACCAACCCTTCACCTCACCAGTTGGATTTCTCTCCCAAAAAGCTGTGTCTCTATTCACAGACCCAAACTCCAGCTCTGCTGAAAGCTTCGAGCCCCCCAGCTCTCAAAACCTGCCTTCAGAGGTGTATTCCCTCTTGGAATACAAGCATGTACAGGGATTCCAAACCGGAGTTTCCTGATTTCCATTTGCCAGGCTGTGAGCACAGGCTATTGCCACCTCTCCTTGGCCCTGGCAGGACAACCTCCTGCTTTGAGCTGTGAGCAGGGGTGGGGAGGGGGGTACACATGTCAGACCAAAAGGAGTGGGGGAAGCCATAAAGCCTGAATTTAGGGCTTGGAAAGGAAATATTTCTGTGCAAATGGCTGCTGTGGCTCAAATCAGCCCTGCCTTGTAAATCCTGCTCGTCCTTCTCACCAGGGAAACCCAGTGAAATAACCAATATTTCAGCAGCACACCGACTTCTGGAGACCTTCACCTCTCAGTGTCCTCTGAGCCCTGCACTGGGGAAAAGGACTGGAGAGCAATTCAGGCACGAGCATGGTTTATGCAAGAATTAACCTGTTGCCCTTACTGGGGTCAAAGTCATTCCGTTTAATTTGGTAATCTGGGCTCTTTATCATTAATGAGTCCTTGAGGAGTGGGGGTTGGAGCATCTCTTTTTTGGCTGAAGGGAGCAGCAGAGATTATTGTTAATATTCAGGTTGTTCGATAGAGCAGAAAGACCTTTTGCTATTGACAGCACTGCTGGTTTTCACCTCATTGGTGAGTGGAAATTGCCAAATTAATCTCTCATTAGATCTGAAATTAATCCTCATTTTCATGATTAATGAACCTCAGAACCACAGATTTACCTGGGTAGAGTATATTGAGAAACTGTATACAGTAGATGTCTGTAAAGGATCAAAATTATATCCAATAAAAGGAGTAAAAAATACAAGAATACAAGAATTAAGAGGCACACAGTAAAACTACCAGGCAGTAGGCTGGGTTTCTTTTCCCCCCAGAGCATGAACAAACTCTGGAACTCACTTCTGGAGGATGTTATGTAGATCATCACCATGAAGGAGCTAGAGAAAGACCACACAAATTCTTGTACTATCTGTACCTCCACTGTTTTCAAACCAGGAGGTCTCTGGTCAGTGGGGAGCTGGAGGCTGGACCAGCAGCAATGGACAGGAGGATGATACTTTTTTAAGACTCTTTGCCTGTACATTTGCTGCTGCTCTGTTAGAGATGGCTCCTGGGGCAGAGGGACCACTGTGGATGCTCATGCTGGTCTGACCCACTGGGCAGGTTGCAAATACCTTGCAGGGATATCAATTAAACCTCTCCAAGCTCACGTAGATAAGGCTTTAGGCCAAGCAAAAGAACTCCAGCTTATCTGCCTGAGCTGGTTCTGCCTGTGTCTCTCACCAGCACACTCCCTGGGTGCTCTGCCAGAGCTCCTCTGTCCCTGCTAACTGGAGCAGCTGGCTGGAGCTCACTGGGCACCAACGGCCTTTCCGTTTCCACAACGTGAACCTTTCCTTTCCTTCCAGGGTTTCTTTTATGCATCATCATTTTAGTAGGCCCTATTGTACTGGAAATCTGTTTGCCACATGTTAGCTGGAGCTCATCTGCTAAGATCCTTGGTTAAATATTCATGGAGAGGTAGTTATTAAACTAGGGGCGAGAACTCAGGTTACACAGCGGAGATGAGAAGGGTGTGCTGGCAGAGGAGACCGACTCAATATCAAGTTAAAAACCCTCCTGGAAACGACTTACCCCACATAAGGCCTGGGCATGGAGAGGTAGGAAAAAATCCTGATCACATTGTGCTGCTGAAGGGCATTAATTAGCTTGGAGTGATCAATGGAGTGGCATATCGGAGCCCTGAAGCACACCTCTGGCAGCAATGAAGCCCTCCAACAGCTTGGGGACATAAAGGCAGCAAGAGGGACTGTCCAAATGGATTGAGCTTTTAACAGGGAAGAAAACCTCTGTGTCCTTGCACAGTATGTGCCTATGGCCTCACACACAGGGCAAGGGGGTGGGTTGGCTGAGGAATAGCATCTAACCCCCCCTCCCAGTCCAAATGCGTGACTTAAGTGCTACCAGAGCAAGGAGGCAATGCTTGGGCAGGGCAGCGAGCAGCAGGGTCTGGGCACAGGACAGTGCTCCATGCCTGCGCAGGAACAGGCTGGGGACAGACCACCCAGCAGGATCCTCTCCATCGCCTCCTCCCTGCCTATTAACTCCCCCAAGCCCCGGGGGCAGGAACAATAAGGGCAAAAGGACAAGAGAGCAGAAGTCAGTCTGGGGTGTCGGGTAACCGGTTACCTGAGCTCTGCCTAAAGGTAACTTCCTCATGAATAGCCCGCAAGCGCCCAGCGCACAGCGACATGTGAAGCTGGTGAATTATGCAGGGCAGCAGCGGGCTGTGCTGAGCAGATGGCATCGCCGCTGTAACGTGAGCAGCCGCACGACACAAAACGCAAAGCCCAGCAATTAACCTTTTCGAAGGTTTCCTCTTGTCTCGGGGATTAAACCTCCTCCAACCTCCCCCTGCGCTCCACTCTTACCCGAGAGAAAAGGCTAATCCCCCAAATAAATAAGGGAAATAGACTTCCATACCTCCGGCAGCCCCGTGAGATTGTCACACGGGCTCCCAGCCCTCCACCCAAATGCCAGCAGGTCTGAAAGGAGCCCAGGAGGAGCGAGGGCTCCGTGCTGCCTGCAGCACTTGTCCTTCTTGCTGTGGCAGCTTCGGGCTTTGTACTGACCCTGGGATTGCTCCCCATTCCCACAGCTCCCTGCATCTTGGCAGCTCCAAGGAAATCAGCAAGTCCTGGGACCGCTGCTGCACAGTGTGTTTAGCATAAGACAGGAATGGTTGACCTTGATGATTGTGGCGTCCAGCAGGGAGCAACACACAATTCAATACATGAATTTTAGGCGAAGCCAGGAAGCCATTTTATTGGGTGAAATCACCCAGATTCTAGACCTTTCTTACTGCAAACCTGGCAAGCTAAAAACCTGCTCATTGGTTACACACACTGTTCACACCATATTGATTGGTTAGTGATTATAACGAGTTCTGATAAACCTATCTGATAGCTAAACATCCTTAGTTTACCTTTAATGCCTAAAAGCATCCCCACACCTGCTGTTTGACCCTCTTGTTATGGTTGGTTCCTGACATGTTCTGTTACTCCCAAATCCCTTCCCATAACTGCTTCTTGGGTTAGGGCAGCCTGTACCCCTATCAGCAAGGCTGCTGTGTTTTGAGAATGTGATTATTAGGATCCTCTCAGCATAAGGAACTTTTCCTGGCTCATGGGAACAGAAGAATATTGTCAGGGCCTAAATCTTGGGAGAAGAGAGCTAGGCCGCATGCAGGCCTGCTGTCTGCCCTGACACTGCAGAGCCTGGGGTGCTGCCAGAGACAGCCGCCAGACAGATGATCTTAAAGGTCTTTTCCAACCTGGTGATTCTGTGTCCCTGAACTACGTGTGCATCCCTATCCAAGCCAAGGACCTCGCTGGGTAAAGCTGGACTTGCACTGACTCAGGGACACCCACACTGCTGCCTGTGGTGGCAAGGTCTGGGGGACAGTAGGGTCTGTGGCACAGCTCCCTTGCATCAAATCACTTTCTGTCACCCTGGGGACAGCAGGGTCACTCCAGAGTGACCGACAGCAGGATCAGAGCTGTTGCAGCCAAGCAATGGGGCAGCGGGGCGCAGGGGCTCGTCCTGGCCCTGAACCCATGCCATCCTGTTATTTTTCTTTGAGATGAATCTTTGGCTCCAGAGGATGCCTAGAATCTGTTTGGGATTCAGTTTTTTATTTACATCCCCAAGCTTCAGCATTTTATTCTTTCCAGAGCTTGTCCTCCTGGAGCCTGGGCCAGGCTTGATTTATGAGAGGGAAATAAAAGGAGAATAAATCATTTTTTAAATGAAGAGAGCAAATTGATCTTTTCCTCTTAGAGTGAAAAAGATCTCACTATTCCCAATAAAAAGGGTCTATGGCCATGATTACTGGGTTAGGAGGAGGATGGACAAAAGGGAAGGGGCCAGGGAAGGAGCATCCCTCCACAGTATGGTGAAGGTGAGGGGTTTTATTCATGAACAACTTCTCCCCTGGGAGCCACCTTACAATCAAATTGCAGCCCAGGCAGGCAAAGCACTTGGAAACCTTGGAGCACTGGGAAAACAGGCAGAGCAGATTTCACCCTTCGAAAAGCAACTCCAAAGAGGGCTTGTGGGGTCACTAAAGATGGGGGGAAACTGGAGCCCTTTCCTTTTTGCTCCCCCTGTGCTCTACCTGGGCAGCAGCTCGGTGACCACACAGTGCATTGGGGAGGGAAAACATGAACATGGGCAATGATTTACTATTTAAAGGAAAAAAAACATGTATCCCAGGCCAGTTCACCTTGTTGAGTGACAAAAGCTATTATTTTAACTATGATACTTAATCCTCTTCATAATTAAACTGTTTAATTCACAGCAATGGAGACTATATTGCCTAATACTTTTAATTAACAAAGTGTTGTACATATACTGGCAAAGCATTACTGGCATGCTTCCTATGCAATACACTTAATTCTGTAATAAATTATTAGTACAAATGACTAAGATACATTGCCCCCTGAAAGAAGAGACTGTCAAGAGAGAAGGACTTCAGACTCTTGGTCACTGGTCAGAGCATCCCCAAGCAGAAGAGACGCCTGATCCTTTCAGGATCTGCCTCAGAGCAGCACTGCAAGGTACAAAAACAAGCCTGTGAAGTCAGCGTACCAAGGCTGGTGAGGGATGAAAAGCAGTTTTACAGCTAGTACAACGTGTAACGCAAAATATTCACTTAGTTCTGGAAGGTGCCTGGGGAAGACTGGAGGAAGGTAAACTCTGTGTGCAAGTACAGCAATGCTGAGAGCTACAGCACCTCCGTGAAGAGACCACTACAGAGCCAGGTCTGCTCCTGCCATTCCCAGTGCATGCTGACCCAAGTTTGGGGTCAGCAGCCAATGTAGGGAGACCCCAGGAAGGAAAACAGTGGGTTTACCAGGGAAGAAAGCACCCAAAATAGAATGAGCCATCAACGCATCTGGACCTGGACCTTGGGGCAGGCTGGACTTTGGGGCAGAGGGATACAGCCCTGCCAGCAGCTGTGCCCATGAAAAGTCACTTTAAAGCCTCTGGAGGAGTTTCCCCTGGGTGGGCATGCTAGAGCATCTGTCACGTCCATGTGGCCCTCACACAGCAGAGCAGCCCGTGCCTGAGCACGTGTCCTGCTGCTGAGCTGTGAGGTTAGAGGTGACTGAGGGTTTTATGAATGGTCATTAGGTCTGAGAAGGAAACTGTGTCTTGTAAAGCAAGGATATGAAGGTTAATGGAAGGGTTCTATGTTTTCCCAGGTTTCTTACAAATTAGTTAAGAGACAAATACCCTGGGGCCACATGCAAAGCAAAATTCATTCCTGCAACTTTTATTGGATCACAGTTGAAGAACCTTGCGGTCAGAGGTCACCAGTGTTGCTTTAAGACACAATCACTGGGGTCAAGCTAATTAGCAGCAGGGATCACATCGCAGGCTTTTCCCTTTCCTCTTTGTTTCCGAGTCCTCTCTGACCCTGGATCGGAGCCTCCGCAGCACCGCTCGCCTGCAGCGATCTGGCTGACAGACCCCTGGCTTTGCTCTGACACTCAGCTGAAGAAACCTCTGGGTTTCTTCCTCTTTCAGTTCAATTTGCACCCAGACAGGAGCCCTGGGGCAAGCACAAGTGTATCCCTCTCTCTAAACGGTGTGAGCTGTGCCTCTCTGGAGACCCAGAAATGAGGAGCTCAGCGTTACAGCACACTGCTATTACTGGCTCTGCTCACTCCCTGGGACACTGGCTGGGCAGCTCAGTGCCACTGCCATCTGATGGGGTCCATACTGGTCACCTACCCAGGATGGAGCCTCAGGGACTTCCTTGGGCCTTAGGGAGGTGGCTGGAAGACGATGGAAAGATGATCTTTATTATGGGCTCTGACATACCGTTCCTGTTTGCTGGAGAGACGCACCCATCACTGGTAATGATGGTAAGGGCCCCACAGCAATCCCAGCTGAAGGGTTTTTCACAACATCCAAACACACACAAAGGCTGGATTCCTTGCCCATGTCTTCCCCAGGATGGCCCTGCAGTAGCTGTGGCCTTGCTAGGCACAGATGATAGTTGCACACCAGCCCAGGGCCCAGCACGTCTCACTCCTGTCCCTGGGCAGCATGGGCCAGCACTGCTTCTCCTTTGACTGGCAGATCTGAGCCCGTTGTGCTTGGTCAGCACATCACAATGATGAGTTTCATGCAAAAGCTGAGCCTAGCCCCAGTCTCATAAATTTGTTATGCATTACATCCAATTAATGTAAATTATTACAGTGACTAAATAATGGCACTGCCATCGGATAAGGGAATAATCATAAGTGAGTCTTGCAGCTTCCCAAGGTCCAACTGAATTAACCCTTTCCCCTGACTCCATGGGACATGGTGTGAGAGCTGGGTGCCAGCCCTACTCCTCTGACTGCAGGAACTGAGTCTGCCTCATCTAATGCTCTTATCACCACCCATAAAGGTCTGGCAATGCCAATCACGGTGTCTGCAGCTGCCTATGGCCAAAATCAACATCTGTCCTTCCAGACACCAAGTAAGAGACACTCTTGTCCCTGCAGCTCTTGCTGGGCTCCACCACCTCAACGGGAGACGCTTGGAGAGGAAGGCAAGATCCCAAACAGCCACAGCTTAACAGCAAGCTCAGAAGAGACACCAGGTATTTGTTACCTTGGGGAAGGAAGTGGATGTAGTGGTGGAAGAAGAGAAACACGCTGCCCAGAGGCACCAGCATTTCACCCGACTGAGGACAGCCATGCTTAGGAGCACAGGGGTACATACACCTTTTACTTCCCACTCTCCAAGGACCAGCCCCAGGCCAAGCTGGCTGCCCACCTCCCTAGGAAACATAACCAGAAGGTATCGACACCAGCACCACCAGTTCCCATGCTGGTCTCTCTCCAGTGTGCAAAACATGCCATGCCCCTGTGGATGGGGAGCACAAGGTGGGTGTAGGGCAAACATGGAAGGGTAGTCCTGTTGCAGAGGCAGATTTAAAGCCTGCTTTGGGGAGCCCACAGAGTGCCCCAGGCAGGGAGCTTACGCTCATCCAAAATGCCTCTGTGCTGCCGAGACCTGGAGGGACCCCTGGTGTGTTTTTCAAGGCAGAAGCGATCATCAATGTTTGCAATAATTCCTGGGCTCAGATTAAATGGAATAAAGGCCCAAGTTCAGAGCAATAAATAAAAAGTCCTCTCCCTGCCTCAACGTGATTCTCATGGATTCATTCGCGAGCTTCCCTGAGTCGTCTTCCTCCTTGGCTTGCCTGTGCCCACCTCCTCATGGTACCCATTTTACCTTGGCAGAGCAGCCCACAAATCATAGTGACACACCAATCAAGAGATCTGGAAATTTTTACACCACTCTGCCTCTTGAAAGATGAGTCACCTTCTGCACCGTGATCTTGGGCGTCCAGATAAATCTGTCACCAACTTCTCCTTCCCTCAAGGTGCAAAATTCTTTCCCTCTTTCAGCTGAGCTGGATTGCCTCTTTTTAAGCTCCTCTTTCGTGCCCCAACACACATTACCAGCCCTCAGCCATCTCAGTATATTTCTCCCTTTGTCCCTGTTTCACTGACAACTTCATCCTAATAGTCTCCTCAAAGGAATGATGAATGCATAAGCTGCATATTGATCACTGCAGTGATTGATTACTAGATCTCTTTGACAGATGAGCCTACTAAGGTAGTTGCCAATATGGAGGTATGGATGGCAGGGCCCCCTTGTACAACAGTCTAATGGTATCTGACCTGATAGGGCAGAAAGGCAACTCCCTCATTTCAGCAGGAAGAAAGGCCTCTTTATACTCTTTATAAAATAATTCATAGGAAACTTAAAACACTCAGACACAGAGAGATTGCAAATGGGGAAATATGATGGATTATGGGTTGAAAGGAGCCGACTTCTGGAAGCTAAATTGATCCCCAGGAAAATGTTTTTGTCTGCTGTGAAAAATGGGCAATATCTCAGCAGCTCTGGAGGGCTATAATCTGGAAAATAATTTGCTTTTGATTTCCTTTAGTTTCATGCAGGGTTTTTGGGTTTTTTTTTAAGTTGGTTCCTTGCAGGCTTTGTTGCTCAGCTGGGAGAATCAGTGATGAAACAGGCAAGGGATTAGCCATGCTGATAAATACAAGCTGATCCTAACTTACAGGTATAAAGCCCTCACCCCACCCATCATCGCTTATTCCATGGGAGACGTTACATCCCCTGCAAGAAGTACTCTGCCCAGCAAAAAACCAAGTGAAGCTCCTAATTGAACATGACTGTATGTGTGAGAAGTCAGAGAGTCTCCAGCCATGTTCCTGCAGAGTCCCACAGGCAACTGATGCCTGTAAACGTGACACACACACGCTCATTTTCTAATGTTTCCCAACTGCCCATGTACCGCGCTGATGAGGAATGAGACAGAGCATAAGGATTGCTCAGTCTCCTTAGTCCTTGCTCCTGCTTCCCTGGACCACCTCTGCCTGTGATCCAGGGAAACAGGCTTTGCACTTCCCTAGTGAAAGAATCCCATCAGTGAGAAGGGCTGCCTGGGTCTGTGCTTCACCTGCTGAGCTGTTCCACCAGAGCTCTGGCTCCATCCCAGAATTACACAAGTGCAGGGCAAAACAAGGAGTGAACTGACTTTTTCTAATCCCTTCCAAGTGAACGTGCTTAACTTAAACAGTCGTGGTGCATGGCTCCTCAAAAGGATAGTATCCATTTGTGGATGGGGAAACTGAGGCATGGAAAAATACAGAGTAACCTCAGCTCTCAAGAACTTGAGTGGGACCAACTCTGGGGTCCCAAGACCAGCTGAAGTCAGAACTGGGGTCAAACCCAAGGTTTTTATTTATTTACTGCTTCTGCACACTAGTCAGAGGGGCCTCCCTGGCTTACAGGGAGAAGAGGATTAGCCAGTAAACCACATTTAGAAGCTCCCCTTCAATGTCCAGAGTTTCTCTTGCTCTCATTTTTTTAATCAGCTTCCCACTCCTACTGCTAATAACAAGAAATGTTGTTCTGGCAACAACTAGAAGAGTTTTCTCTGAGTTCAAAGTGCTAAGAAGAAAATTTATAGCAAAGTAGTTACAGCCTCCCAGTGCCTGGAAATTCCTTGGCAGTAAGGTTTTGCTCCAGAGAAATATTGAGTCAATGGTGTGCTAACAGCACAGCAGCCTATTACAATAACACGCATACCTTGAGTCCAGACAATCAATAACTCAGCAGGATGCAGCTACCAGAAAACAACAACAAATTAGTTAGATTTCCATAGACTATACAGGTGGTGAGTAATAATCACTAAGTAGAAATGAACCCAGCCTGGGGAGACCACCGAGCCAAATGGAGATCTTTTATTCATGGCTTCAACTACTGTGTTCACCGAGGAGGGTGTTTGTGGAGGGCTTCAACTCTGTAAATATACATGTGCATGTTTGACTTTACACGTATTCCTACAAGGCTTGGTTATTTTATTGTTCCCAAGACTTCTGTTTGCAGAGATTTTTCAGTATAGAGGTCCAGTAGCAAAGAACCATAAGGCTTAAATCTAACATCTCTCAATTTGCACATCCCTGCTTTGAGGTACAGCCAAAGATGCCCTCTGCCTATCAGTAAATATAGCCCAAAGGTCAAATCTTTCTCGGTTTACATATTACCCATAGCAGCTTATATTCTTAGAAGTCATCCAGGGCTGACCTCTGGCTGTATAAAGCACTGTGAGCATAAGAGCTCCCAGAGCAGCAGAACCACAAATCACCAGGTCTAAGTACTACAAATGGTTTTGAAGCTACAGCCAAACTGCAGGTTCATTGGACACACCTACGTTTATTTTTCTCCCTCTAGAATAAAGAGCATCTTAATTTCTCTCTAATCATAGATGTCTATCAAGAGTTGATTAGCTCTGTAGGCCAGTATGATAGGGCTTCTGTTAACTAAAGCTATAGGATAAAGAACAGCCTGCAAAAGCACAGATGACACCCACACACACACACAAAATGAATGAATTCGGGGCACAGTTGTGGCTGTCCTGCTCCTCACAGCTCTCTTACAGCTTTTACAGAGAGGGCACAAGCCATGATCTAAATTACCCTTGGCTACATTCAAAGCAGCTCAACTGATTCCTCTAAGTGTAAAATTGGATCAGAAAGTAGTCCTGGAGCATCGGAATTTTAAACGTTTCTCACATTCATTAGGTTGGCAATTTCTGAGGAGCCAGGTTTCACAAGCTCATGGATGATTTTATCTGCTCAGCTATTAAAGTCTCCTATTCTTGACAGATTTTAAGGACCCCTTTTCTGAATACAAGGTTTTATTTAGTAGCAATTCTTCCTTCAGAGCAAACCTGAGCTCGATCTACCCAGAATCCCTATGGCTCAGAGCTTCTATAGGCTATTTCTATAAATTAACATAACTTAGACCTGCCAGCAATACCTAGGGTGCTCATTTGTGCTCCTTTAAAATAAATACCAATCCTGAAACCCTTCTATAATTGTACCTTCCAGTAGAACCTGCCCTTGCAGTTTTACTAAGAGAATATTAGGTTTATTCAGGATCTGCTCTGAAAGGAGAGATGAGGCTACTGTTGCCTGCCTGTCTCAAGGGCTTTAGTAGGATTCATGGAGGTATCACCATCAGCCTGGGGTTATGAAGAGAGCCCTGAGGCTCTGCCCAGCAGGCAGCGTGGTTCTGCTTGGTAGAAGAGGTTTACTAAGCAGGTCTAATCAACCACTTTGTACAGAATTAATTAGACTTTTGCTAGCTAGGAAATGGCTTTGCATCTGAATGCTTTCTTGCTTGCTCTGATTTGTCTTGCCAGCTGAAACACAAATACCAAATAGGATGTGTTATAGAGATATATTAGCTTATTGCTTTTAGTAAAGTCCATCATAAGCTCTTTGAAGAAAGGACATTTGCATTAGAAGTGGCCATCTACAACAGGAGAAATCATTGAGAGCCTATGATATTAGTCATAAAAGCTTTTAATGACATAATCCTTATTCTGATTTGGTCTAGTGAGCAGCTACATCTGCTGATGACACCAACCTGAGTACTGAACAAGTGCCTACTTGCTTCTGTATTTATTTTGATTTCACCTTTGTTACTTATTTTTCATTTATAAGAAAGGCAAATTTGCAAAAGGAATAAAAAAATCCCCTTATTAACCCAAAACTTCAAGAGACTTCACACCCATCCCTGCACCACCTCCCTGACCAGACAGGCAGGGAGAATGGGATGCATCCACATGTGCTGAGGGAGCTGGTGGAAGCGATTGCGGAGCCGCTCTCTATCATCTTCAACAGGTCTTGGAAAACAGGAGAAGTGCCTGAAGGATTGGAGGATAGCCAATGTCACTCCAGTCTTTAAAAAGGGCAAGAAGGAGGATCCTAGCAAGTGAGGTCAGTCAGCCTCACATCTGTCCCTGGAAAAGTTATGGAACAGCTTGTTCTGGATGCCACCTCCAAGCAGCTGGAAGAGAATAAGGTCATGAGGAGCAGTCAGCATGGATTCACCAAGGGGAGATCGTGCTCGACCAATCTCACAGCCTTCTGTGATCTCATCACCGGCTGGGTGGCTGGAGGGAGAGCAGTGGATGTCATCTACCTTGACTGCAGCAAGGCTTTCCATACTGTCTGCCGTGACACCCTGAGAGCAAAGCTGAGAGAGCATGGGATGGATGAGTGGACAGTGAGGTGGGGTGAGAACTGGCTGTGGGACCGAGCTCAGAGAGTGTGATCAGTGGAGCAGAGTCTGACTGGAGCCTGTGCCCAGCGGTGTCCCCAGGGCTGGGTGTTGGGTCCAGTCCTGTTCAATATCTTCATTGACACCTTGCTGAGGGAACAGCACCCACCCTCAGCAAGTGCTGCTGATCCAGAGCTGGGAGGGGTGGCTGACAGGCAGGACACTGCGCTGCCATCCAGAGCCCTGGCCAGGCTGGAGAGCTGGGCAGGGAGAGACCAGATGAGATTCAACAACAGCAAGTGGAGAGTCTGGCACCTGGGGAGGAACAACCACATGGATCAGGACAGGCTGGGGGTGAGCTGCTGGAGAAGAGCTCTGTGGAGAAGGACCTGGGGGTGCTGGTGGGTGACAGGGTGGCCATGAGCCAGCAGTGTGCCCTGGGGCTGAGAGAGACAATGGGATCCTGGGGGCATCAGGAGGAGTGTGGGCAGCAGGTCACAGGAGGGGATCCTCCCCCTCTGCTCTGCCCTGCTCAGGCCCCACCTGGAGTGTTGTGTCCAGTGCTGGGCTCCCTGGTGTAAAAAGGACAGGGATCTCCTGGAGAGAGTCCAGAGAAGGGCTATGAAGATGATTAGGGGCCTGGAGCATCTATCCTATGAGGAAAGGCTGAGAAAGATGGGGCTGTTCAGCCTGGAGAGAAGAAGACTGAGGGGGGACCTAATCAATGGTTATCAATATCTGAAGCATGGGGTGCAGGGGGAATTGGCCAGCCCCTTTTCAGTGTCTGTGGGGACAGGACAAGGGGCAATGGCTGCAAATTGGAGCCCAGGAAGTTCCACAGCAACCTGGGGAGGAACTTTTCCCCAGTGAGGGTGAGGGAGCCCTGGGACAGGCTGCCCAGGGGGTGTGGAGTCTCCTTCTCTGGAGAGATTCCAGCCCCATCTGGACACCGACCTGTGCAGTATGAGCTGGGGAGCTGCTTTGGCAGGGGGGTTGGACCTGATGATCCCTCGAGGTCCCTTCCAACCCCTACAACTCTGATTCTGTGATTGTCTGAAGACATTCAAGATAAGGCTGTGCCTATCAGAAGAACATACATTAAATGACTTCACAAACATGTGTACCTATGGGGGGGTGGTGGTGTTAGGGAGGGTCCAAACCTCTGAATTCCATTTCAGAGAGGCATTTTCATGTGTCTGTGGGGAAGCATTCAGCAGTGTCAGGAAGTGATCGATGTCTATTGCCGTCAGCACACTCCAGGCACAAGCGCTGCGCTTACACACTTGTGCACGTGGAACTATTTTTCATGGAACTGATGAATCCTGCAGTGATGTTCATAGCAGTAGGACACATTATTGCTGCAATATATGACTATCTGTAACACCTACAAGCCTTTAATATTCTGCAGCTGAACTGGGGAAACAGAAGAAAGTTGCTTGTAAATGCCTAATTCACAGTTTAACTGGGTTGTCTGTCAAAATAACTCTCAGATGTGAAACTTCAAGTAGGAAGCCTAAAACCCAGCAAAATACAAGGGATTTCTTGATGTTAAAAGCATTTTAGAGAAGGAGAAAACTAACAGAATACTTTCCTGCTTTCATCTTCATCACTGAGAGTTTCAGTTAGCTCTGTTGGTACAGCTCAGGCTTGATTTAGCAACTCTTATCTGAATAAAATATTGTAGTTTTGAGGGCAAAACAGATTCTGTCCTCTCACAGTGGGTCAATGTTTCTTACTTATTTCTATTACCCAGTTCACTGGTTTTGATGGGGGTGCTGGGTAAGTGCCCCATGCTACAGGAATCACAGCTGCACTCTGTGCTTCTATCCTTCTCCCTGCAGATAAAGTTGCTCTCCATTAGAGTGCCTCGACAGTCATGGATACAGACATAGATCCTCAAATCACAGACTGGCAAGGGTTGGAAGGGACCCCAAGGATCACAGAGCTCCAACCCCCTGCCACAGGCAGGGCCACCAACCTCAGGCCTGGAGCTACACAAGGTTGCCCAGGGCCCCATCCAACCTGGCCTTGAACACCCCCAGGGATGGGGCACCCACCCCCTCTCTGGGCAGCCTGTTCCAGCCCCTCACCACTCTCTCTGGAAAAAACTTCCCCCTAATATCCCATCTAACCCTTCCCTCCTTTAGCTTTAATCTATCCCCCTTGTCCTGCCATTATCTGCCCAAAGTTGATTCCATCAACCCCTCTGAGCAAGCATGCAAGTTAGTTGGTGGGCAGGGAATCACAGACTTTGAGTGGGAAGAGCTGAAAGGCTGCAATGCAGAAAACATACTAAGAAATGAGCCTTTTGTGTTACGGGAAGGAATCGTCCGCTCTCACCTTGCTCCAACCACAAGCCCGGTGCAGGATCAAGGTGGTTCGCAGCCTACGACTTCATCAGGCTTTACCTATATCTTCTGATAGGTAGAGAGATCTGGCATCATGCAATGAGCACAAAGCAAGCGGTCAGTGGCTGAAGGGAGCTCCCTGCTCCAGGAGCGCAGCAATCCAGCGGGACACGGCTTCGTTTGCCTTCCCCTCCTCTGAATCACCCAACAGTTCATTGCACGAAACACTGTCCAAGGGTTTGGCAGGAAGTTGTGCTAAACAGCAGCCTCTCATAGGAGGCACTTGATTATATTAGACAGATAATTATTGATCCAGCTATAGTTTATCCTTGTTGCCAAATTTCAATAAACAGCAGCTTGGGAGAATTAGCAAGGGATTCTGTTCCCCCTCCCCCTGCTTCTTCAGGATTTGTCAGAAACAAGATGATTTATGTGTATTCCAGTAAGATTCTCGTTTGTTGGCAGGCTGCAGGGATTGTTTAGGGTTGGAAGTACTAAGCTTTTATATTTAAATGCTTCCATGCAAGTATTCATGGGTCTCACAGCCTTGCATTGTAATATCTGAATAATAACTGTGACTTATGCAAACCAGTTTTCAGCTGTTCACTGTGATCAATTTTTCATTTTAAGCAACTCCCTGCCATCCCAGGGAAAAAAAAAAATAAAGAAAGAAGCTGATGGGCAAGAGGAGCAAGATCCAAGGCAGGCAGTAATGCTCTTCCCTTGTTAAATAATGCACAAGTAATTTCTGGAGCGGTTTCAAGTGTGTTGCTTTCTATTATCCAGAGATAACACTCAGAAGATGTTCCCCCCCTCCGTTCAGGTGAGGCTTTTGGAATAACAAAGGATGAGAACACAGGTCTGCCTGGTACAGTGCAGACCAAGGGCTGGTTGGGTCAATGTCCAGGCACAACTGGGAAAGCCATGTCTGGCATAAAGGCAACTGGGAGAATTATTTCCCAGTGCTGGTAGAGCAGCTCTTTCACCCCATCTGAGACAGACCTTGGTTTTTACCAGTGACTAGGATCTTAGAACTAGCAATGCAGGAAAAGCACTGCACAAACAGGATGTATCGGAGCAGGTGCTTCCAAAAGCAGATGAGGAAACAGGCCATCTCTCTTCCTGGAAGGTGGTTTGGCCCAGAGGGCAACAGCTGCTGTTTAACTGGGAAAGGATTAGGAAAACATTCGTTCCCTGACAATATTCAAGCAGACCAAGCCTACTAATGAGGAAAGACTCTCCTGCTCGAAGGAAAAGTGATGCTTGACTAGATAACTTCACTTGACAAATGCAAGCATCCCAGTCAATTTCACCTGAACATGAGCCTGTGGTCATTCTCCCAGGCTGATGTCACTAACATGCAATGGATGTCACTGAATTTCACTCACTTGATAAATACCTTCAGTCCCTTCAGGGAACACTATAGTGGTTTTCCCCCTTTTTTTACCATGAAAACCTCTCACTTGGGAAGTGAAAGAAAATTCTTACTCCTAATAGTTAGATCCCTGTCCCAAAGCTGGTAAAGAAGTTCAAAGAACCATCCTCCTTTTATCTCTGCTAACTGCCTAATTTGGGAGCCCAAGTTGCTGGCAGACTGCTAGGGAGGTACTTCCCTCTCTCTGGTACAATTTGGAAGCTTGCTGCATAATAAACACTTCACTAAGCATCAGATTGATGGACTACGCCATGATTTACAGATAAACACTTGGAAATACTCCGCTTGCTTCCAGGTCTGGGTTTCCCAATGGGAACCAGATTACTGTTTGTGGTTTTCTCAAGGCCAGTTAGATTGATGCTCTGGTATTTCACCTTATACCCAAGAGTAATAGTAGCCAAAAATCTTTCCTTAGCTACCCAATACAACAAGTACATAGAAAACGACTTTGATGTGCATCCATTTAAAACCCCTGAATCAGCAATATCCACATACTCCCAGTCTGAGATGTAGGTCTCTGCAGCTAGGAGGAGCCAGGGCTTCTTGCAGGCATCAGCAAGGAGTCCTTTTGTCCAGCAAAGTACAAGACAGACAGATCCTACACACAGCCTACGATATTTCATACTGTCACTTCATTAGTTACTTTACTTTTGAGAAAGGTTTCAGGACAACCCTTTTACTGCATTAACCTTTAAAAACTGAAGACTAAAAAAGACACCCACCAAACCCCAACCCTCTTCCCATCTTAATCTTCTCTGAGTCATAGCCCTTATTATGAATTGTGTATTTTGCCTTTAAAAAAAAGTGAGATAAGGGTCTACTGTAGCTAGGAATCCCAAAATAAGTGGGGCTGGCACAGCCTGCCCATTTCCTTTGGCCTCCAACAAAAGGACTAAAGCCTGCTTCTGCAATTTTTTGCCATGGTTGAGCAAGAGAACAACTTTTTGAGGGGCACCCAGACTTGTTTTAAAGCCTTCAGAGAGGTGAACTTCACCACAGCCCATGGGAATTAAGCCCAGCAGTGAATCACTAGCACAGCACTGCCTGAGAACAACTCACACAGGTTCAGACAAGAATTATTGGAGCAAGACGGTTCTCACAGACAAAATATTGAGGCACTTCTAGAAAAGATCCTGTGTTATTTTTCACTCTCTTGCAGTATAAGAGCCTAGGATCTCCTTTGCTGAATATTTAGTGAACAGCATCTGCAGCATCTTAATTACAGTAGCTGTTCTCATCTTAATCTCTTGCTTCAGAATAAGGTTAAGTGTAATCTGTCCTAGATTCTTATACAGATGGTTCATTTCTTAAATACTTGAGAAGAGTTTAGTCGATCTTTAATTCCTTAATCTGGGAACCAAGACCAACCAACCTGATTCCAAGTGATATTTTACTAAATTTTACAAGAACAATGTAACACACACACCCCCCAACAGGGATTGATTTCTTCTCCAACAACTAGAAACCTCACAACTGAGACGAGAAGATCCATGTAACTCTCCCTCTTATTAAACCCAATAACTGCACATCGTTACAGCTAAAAAGAATGGCAGGAGAAGCCAGAAAATACCTTTTTATTTAGTTTAATACATCAGTTTCTGAACAGTTCAATTATTATTCAACAGCTGGGTTGTTTTTTTTTTTTAATCTATAGCCAGATTGCTGCCATCACCAAAAATACACATTGTCATCAGATGCAGATTTCCTTCCTGTAAGAAAACTGCACCTAACCAATTATGATTCTGGCAAGGAACAAACTAAAGGCATAGCATAGCACTTTTCAGTTAGGGTCATATTGAAACAGAGTGTGATTACAGCTGTGAAAATTGCCAATATGAAATTGTAAATGAAGCTTTGTTTTGTGACTGTTTATCTGCATCCTGAATGAAGCTTCTTGACCTTCATGCAACTATAAACAAGAAGGGTAGATTTTTCACTCAGACTAAGGGCATAAAAAACTCAAGGGTTTTCACTACACTTTCTCTTGTCTGGTTCAACTTCCCTTTACAAGCTGAGTTTCTCTTGTATTCCCAGTGTTATACCAAGGGAACCCCAGGCGCAGTTACAATAGCTGTTCTACACTCCTAGTGATGCCAGCCCCCAAAAGCAGAAAGTTGTTTGAACCTCAGTTGTCAAATGAGAAATCACAACCCCAAAGTCCTGTGGCAGAGTCAGCCCAGGGCCCTGCATCTCCAGAGCACAGCCTGATGACCAGCACACATTCTTTTCAAAGGAAATAATTGCGTGTTCACTTCTTTAAGCTAATAATCACTTCACCATTTTAATTCCCCAGCTCTTGGCTCGTGCCTATGATTTCAAGCTTTGTGTTCATTAAGACCCTGAAGGAACCTCAACAAATGAGCTCCTTGATACAGTCCCTCCTCCTCATGAACAATTCCAGAAGAGGCTCTGCTGGTGTTGACCGCTGGCAAGTCTCAGGCCTTTTGTCACCCTTCCTAGCAATCCTGCTAGCTCCACATAAGAATAATCAACACTGTTTATTTCCTTTCACAAAAACTGTGCTTCTTTTGCGGGGGCTTTAAAAAAATAACCATAACAATACTCCTAACAGTGCTCTGCTAAGAATGGCTGGCTCCATAGAGCCCTTGAGACGCTCTGATAAAAAAGCGATGGCCAGGGCTTTGCACAGCACAATGAAGCGGTGCATGGAAAAGGCATGCTGGCTGCTGCTGGGACAGCCAGGTCTCCCACCCGTAGGTAGATGCCATAGAATGGTCTGGGTTGGAAGGGGCTCCAAGGGTGACAGAGCTCCAACCCCCCTGCCACAGGCAAGGCCACCAACCTCAGGCCTGGAGCTACACAAGGTTGCCCAGGGCCCCATCCAACCTGGCCTTGAACACCCCCAGACACGGGGCACCCACCCCCGCCCTGTAAAGAGCTTCCCCCTGATAGCTAGATGATTCCGCCTCTGTTCCTCTGCTCCCTTCAGGGACTGGCAGGCTGCAATGAGGTCCCCCCACAGCCTTCTCTCCTCTGGGCTGAACAAGCCCAGCTCCCTCAGCCTCTCTTCATAGGGGAGCTGCTCCAGCCCTCTGATCATCTTCATGGCTCCTCTGAACCCTCTCCAACAGTTCCACATCTTTCTTTTATTGGGGACCCCAGATCTGGACACAGGACTCCAGTTGGGGCCTCACAGAGCGGGACAGTCACCCCTTGAGCAGGATTTGTTCCAGACACACAACTCCTTCCAAGGTGCAGCGGCAGAACCCCAGGTCCCTGGCTGCCTCCTTCCCCAGGCCAGAGCTGAGCCAGGGAACCCTGAGGAGCTGTGGGATTCCCACACCAGCACTGACAACACCCCCAGAAGCCTCAAAGTTCCACATATTAACGCCTCAATCTCTGTATTAACAGCATTATTAACTATTTATTTCTCTTCAGTAAATCAACAACTCCTCAGCAAAAATCTCACGGGCCTGACAGGAACCCCCTCCCCTGCACAGGCTCTGTGCCACAGCCCCTGTGCCACAGCCCCTTCCCCCTACATGCCCTCAACGTCCCCAACTTCCTAACGGGCCCCTTGGCAGGCAGCGATTTTTCTCTGAGATTATAAATTTCAGCCGCTGCCCTGATACAGCAGATGTCGGTCTTCCAGCTCTCCTCGATTGGTCCCCGGTGACAGGAACCAATCGATTTTTCGCCTCGGACTGCGCGGGCGGATTAACACGGTGATAAATGGCCAAGGATTGATTCGCACTTAATTGACAATTTGGTGAACCTGTCCTAAAACCCCCAGGTTTGGCCCCGGCAGCGAGCGTGCCGGGGTAATATACGGCCCGATCGATGAGCCACGGCCTGCCCTCGCCCCCCCCGCCACCACCCGGCTGAGGCCGAGCGAGCCGAAAGGGGGCGGCAGAGCCTGCGGTTAGGCGGGAGCGCGGGGAGCGGTTAGAGCCGTTACGCCGCGTCCCTCGGGCGCTGCGCTGGCCGCCGCTTCGCCTCAGCGGGGTCTGGCCGGGCTGGCAGCAGCGCCCTTCCCCACCACTCGTTTTTGCGTTTCCCTAGGCCGACCCATCGCCCGGGGACTGCAGCCCGGGAGCTGCGGGCAGCCCGCCTGCTCCCTGTTGTCACACCCTGACAGCCAGCACCCCCTCTGACGCTGCTGCGGACACCCTGCCTCCTGGCACGGGAGTAGCACGGTCTGGAGCACAAGCCCTGTGAGGAGCGGCTGAGGGACCTGGGGCTCTCTAGTCCAGAGAAAAGGAAGCAGAGGGGAGACCTTCTCACTCCCTGCAGCTGCCCGCATGGAGAGTGCAGAGGTGTCAGGGTCAGTCCCATCTCTCCTGTGACAAGTGCAGGGATGAGAGGGAACGGCTGAAAATGGCACCAGGGAGATTTAGGTCAGATATCAGGGAGAATTTCTGTCCTGAAAGGGCTGTCGGGCATCGGCACAGGCTGCCCAGGGACATGGTGGAGTCACCATCCCTGGAGGGGTTTAAAAGGCATGTGGATGAAGTGCTTGAGGACATGGGCTAGACGTAGGTGAGGCAGGATCAGGCTGTGGTTGGACTGGATAGTCTAAAGGATCTCTTCAACCCAGGTGATGCTGGGATTCTGTGCTGTACTCCAAGGCCTACACAGAATGGGAGAGAAAACTCCCAAGTCTTGGACCCCCCATTTCCACACCACATCCTCCTGCCCCACTGGGGCCTTGAGTTTTCCTATTCTCCATCCATGCTGCATGTCCCCTCCACTCCCCATGGCCCAAGTCCTCAACAAGCCCCTTGTTGTGTACTATCTTTGTTACCAGTGGCTAATTGTGCCCCACCAGACTCTGTGGTGGAGTTCCCCTTGCCCAGCTGCTCAGGGTGTGTTCCCAAACTCATTACCTGTGGCTTACCTGCAGCCTCATGTTTATCTTAAATGTAACATAAACTGCCCCCAGGATCAGTCACCTGTGACTACAGGGCTTTATGGACAAAGCAGGGAATGGGAGTGCTGGCAGTAGTGAAAGTAAAGGCCAAGAAGGAAGTTAATTAACAAAAACTGTAACCTCCATTTGCCTTTTCTGTCATCTTTTGTTCCTTCCTTCTGTTGTGCCAAATCCCAGTGCTTTTACCCATGTAATAGCCCCACTGCATAGTCTGCATTAAGAGATGATAAAAGCTCTGTGTAATTCACAACAGCAGAGCAACATTATCCTCCAGCATTTATCTATTATTTAACAGCAAGTAGTTTTAGAGTTGACAAGAGAAGCTGTACAAAGTCAACCTGTTGAACAACTTGATTCAGTCCCATCTCATATGTATGGATTTTCTGGAGATTGTGCCCCCAGTGAGCATGACCAAACGTGTTCTCTGGACATACTCAATGGCTAAATTTGATCTTTTTGTTCCCCGATAGCTTTTCACCCCCAACTAACCTGAGCTTCAGCTCCAGAAACATCCAGTACCACCTCTGGATTTCAATCCCTAGGTTAAAACCACAGCTGCTGGTAAAATGAATTGCAAACGAAGCTAAATCCTTCATCTTTCAGAATTACCTTAGGCTTCACACCACCTCTTCCCTCAGCCTCTCACCTCAGCCCCATCTCACCCCTAGGAAGTTGGCATAAACTCTACAACAAGTTTAGGCTTCCAAAACAAACACCACGCTCCAGACTTGATGAGCCAAGAGCCTGATCCAGCAAAACAGTCCCTGCTTTCCTATAACCAAGCTGCACACGCACACAGAGCCCCTCTTCCTGCACTTGCAGAGCCCCTGAATAATGGGAGCTCAGAAACTAATTCTGAAGCAAATGTCCCTTCACAGCAGACCCTGACACAGCAAGGCAGCCCTTTCCCTAGTGCAGCCAGGCTTTGGAGAAATGAGGTTCTGATTGAGAACAGTCAGCCTTTTCCCTCTGTCTGACTTGCAAAGCTGTACTGCTCTCCAATTTGGGGTTCCTGCTTTGGGACAAAACCCTTGTCACCACTTCCCAACTGTTTTCTGCTTTGCCACATGCCTTGGGGCTTTGAAACTGCCTGGAGAACCAGCCCCATGCTTTGTGTTTAATTTTGAAGCACTGAAAGAAAATTTCAATAGCACAAGAGTTAGAGAGTGAAGAGAGATGAAGACTAACCATTTTCCCCCCTGCATTCCTCTTAAAACCCATCTGAAATGCAGAGCTTATTGGCTTGTTTCACCCAAGGAAGCCAGATACTGCCAAAAAAAATTAAGCCCAGCTTCCCCATAAGGCAGTCTTCTGGGTGATTTTGTTACACTACTTATATAATGGGGATGGAGAAGCAATTAATTATGTGGGATAAAGAAAAGTTCCTTTTAATGTCACCTGTAGCTTTGTGGCATCTCTGTATTGATTATACCAAAGGGAAAAATAGTAGATTACGAGCCAAGTCAGAATGCACTGTCAATACACTTAATTGAAAATGAAAAGACAAGTTTACTAGTTAATTAAGAACCGTATCAAAAGAAGGCTAAAATTACATGGAAAGAAAAACTTAAGATTTCTCTGGCCCCAGAATGACCTCTACTCCTGCCAGCAGCTTGCTTTTGTACTCAGCACAGCCAAATCTCTTTGTGTTCTTTGACTGGAGAGACAGGAACGTAGCTGATGGTGCCAGTAAGCAAAATAACTCTGCATTCATTTATTATGCCAATGATTTATGACTCCTTAGCATGGAGAGATTTTAAATAATCACATGTTCAATAACTTTATTTCCTTGTGCAAGAATCAGTGGGTTGTGCAAGAGGTTGTGCTGCTGATATCACCAGAATGAAATAGCATCTTCTGACAGCACCAAGATGGTGGAAGTTGGGGAGTGCTGAGCATTAAGGTTTTAATTATTGGACACACACAAATCATTTATTAGACATTGATTTGTTTAAGAATGTTCTGGTAGCGTGAAAATAGCAGGTAATTAACCTATGATGAGATAGATTTACCTCCCTTAGCAAAGCAAGGGAATCTCTGAAGGCTTACATTTATCAACAATTTCACTGTTAATCCTGAAAACAAGTTACAAGCTCACATTGCCTTGCTGGAAACAGAAACCTTCGTTTGGAAAGCCACAAAAAATTGACAGGATTCTCACTGTTTGGGAGAGCCAAGAGTAGGGACTCCAGATCCATAAGATTTAGACTTGTACCTGTGATTTCATTAGATTCCTAAGCTGTATCCAAAGGAACAGAAAGATAATTGGGTATTAGGTGTTCAGGAAAAGCAATATTGGTAGACAATAGCTGAATCCTGGGAGCTGCTGGGTTGATGGAGCTTTGCATATCTGCTACAACACCATGTTCTCAACACCACAGTGGCCCTGAGCCCAGCAGCAGCTGCTATCCAGCATTTCTGTAGGAAATGCAATTTATCAACCCTGTGAGAGCTCAGGGAGAGGAGGGACATACTAAACATCAAGCAGTATCTTTATCCTCCCAAAACCAGAACGTTCTTCCCCTTAGATGGTTACTGCTGGTACCTAGCTCAGCTGCAGTTGTCCCTGTGACAAAGTCACTTTTATCATGTTCCATTGTTCTAGGAGGGAATATTTGGGAGGGGAAATTTTAACTCAGAGACAACTGTGCCTTTTGTGAGTTCACTTTCTGAAGTTGGAGGTGTGAGGTAGCAGCCGCTAAATTTTTTGCATTCAAATCATCCTGGAAGAATTATTATTCCCATTTCCATAACAGCTTTCAGCCAAGGACTTCAAATCACCTACTAGCCACAGATGAATTAAACTTCTACCTGGCAGGTACAGAAATATTATCTATCACTGCAGAAAAGGGAGGTCTTGAGGTAGTATGCAGCTAGGAAACAGAACCTGTGCTTTCCAGCTCCTCTGCTTCATTCCCAGGATCCCCCTTCCAGTGAGTGGGCTCAAAATTAGGTGTTCTGGGTAAAATCCCAAGCTTGCTGAAAACAAGGGCGAGATATCTGCTGCCTCCTGTGGGGTCAGGGTTTCACCTGACAGCCTGAAAACTTGTCAGCTGTTAACTTAGTGTATTTGCTGCACTTTTACAATGGAGGTCTTAATAAAGAAACTTTCCTCTAAAAAACAAACAAGGAGGAACGGAAATGAACCCCTCTAATCAGACAAGTCAGCACAGCAAATGAGACTGGTGGGCTTGGATGTCTCATTCAGATGCTATTCAATGCCACTGGTATTTCTGAGCATGGAGGTGCAGCAGCCAAGTCTGGAAATGGAGGGATTTGAAAAACAACAGGAAGAAATTCCATATCCCCTACCTCTCCTGTGAAATGTTACAGGAGACCTAGGGATAATTATTACAGGGCTGTACTGATTGCAATCTGGGTCTGCACCAGGTGACAAAGGGTTAAGCCCGAGTTATTTTGAACAATAGATTTCACTTTATTTCCCTGTGTTTCCTACTTTGCAGACTTACATTCTGGGGCTTTACTACTTAATCCCCACTGTAGTAATAAAATTTTTTAATCCTGTGTTTAAAATATGAGATTTACTTGTCAAAATCTGGATATACAGCAGGAATTATAATCGCTGTTCTGCAAAAGCAATTCCCCTCAAGTTCAGGCTGGTGTTTGGAAGAGTTTGTCAGGTGCTTTGTGTTAGAATCATAGAATGGCAAGGGTTGGAAGGGACCCCAAGGATCACAGAGCTCCAACCCCCTGCCACAGGCAGGGACACCAACCTCAGGCCTGGAGCTACACAAGGTTGCCCAGGGCCCCAGCCAACCTGGCCTTGAACACCCCCAGGGACAGGGCACCCACCCCCTCTCTGGGCAGCCCCTTCCAGCCCCTCACCACTCTCTCTGCAAAGAACTTCCCCCTAATATCCAATCTAACCCTTCCCTCCTCCAGCTTTAATCCATCCCCCTTGTCCTGCCATTGTCTGTCCTTTAACAAGCTGATTCCCCTCCTGTTCCTCTGCTCCCTTCAGGGACTGGCAGGCTGCAATGAGGTCCCCCCACAGCCTTCTCTTCTCCAGGCTGACCCAGCCCAGCTCCCTCAGCCTCTCTTTGTAGGGCAGCTGCTCCAGTCCTCTGAGCATCTTTGTGGCTCCTCTGACCCCTCTCCAACAGCCCCACATCTTCCTTGTGTTGGGCCCCAGCTCTGGACACAGGATCCAGCTGGGGCCTCCCAGGGCAGAGCAGAGAGGGACAATCCCCTCCCTGTCCCTGCTGCCACCCCTCTGCTGATGGAGCCCAGGATCCCATTGGCCTTGGGAGCTGCCAGAGCCACTGCTGGCTCATATTAAGTTTCTCATCCACTATGACACCCAGGTCCTTCTCACAGGGCTGCTCTCAAGAAGCTCTTCTCCCAGTCTGTATCTATGGCTGGGATTCTTCTGGCCCACTGGAGGCATGCAGATTGCAGAGCTCAGGAAGCTTTCCCACGGCACCAGGGACACAAGAGGTTCAGCAATTTCATAGGAACCAGCTCAGGTTTCTCATTTTTCTTTTTTTAATCCATCCATTCTTTCAGTAACATCTGAGCACCCTCAGCCAGCACCTGCCAGGGGGTTACTGCCTGGCCATCCAGGGGGAAAGCCTTTGGCCAGAACTGAAACACAGAGCAGGTTTGTCATGTCAGCATCTCACAGCCGCACTTGGGCAGCACTTCGCTAGAGCCTTTTGCACAAGGCTTTAGTCAGGGGGCTTTAGGTAGTGGTGACAACCGGGACCTGGAGAAGATACCAGGAGAGTCCTGCAGGCCTTCACAGGGCTGCCAGACCTCCTCAGCACAGGCACTGCTTCAACAGGTCCAGGCTAAGCTTTAATTCAGGACAACTATAGATGCCAATAAGGAACACATGAAGGATCTATATAGACTAACATATAGACAGGATCTGTACAGACTAACATACAACTGTCAGTACTGCCTTTCTAGGAGGGTGAATTCCAGGCTGGAGGATAGGCACAACCTGACCACTTAAGCCAAGAAATGTATTCCTCACTTGAAGAAAGTTTATTTTCTTCACCCAGTATTTATTCAGAGAGATTTTGGGATGTTCTACCCACACCTACCAATTCAACACCAATATCCCTGAGCTGTTGAGTGAAATATTAAACAGCTCTAAGTTCTCCCATGCATACCCCTAACTGGCATACAGGTATTGGCAGAAATCTCTCTCCAACCAATGCATCTCCAGGAGAAGCATGAAGTACCAATTTACCAGCAGTTATGTCTGACCTTATGTTTGGTTGGTTTTGAGACCAATAAGCTGGGAATGTTCTGTTTCTTAGTGTCACCTTTCCCAGTGTTATTACCCCAGATGAGAAAGAGTCACTGCTTGGATTCTTTTCCGTTTGATGGGGTTGGTTTTTCTCCTGTAAGCACAAAACCTGCCACTTTGGTAACTGCACCTTCTCCTTTAATTTTCACAGCTCATCTCACCTTATTGATTCCAAAGTTTGGTGCTTGGAAGGGAACAGAACACACCAGTGGGAGCTAACCTGCATCTGTGGCAGGGGAGGCTAATTGTTCTTTGCAGACAGGTTATTTTTGTATTGCCTTTTGGTCAGCCACTGCTTCATCCAGGCAAAAGAGCTTCAAGGAACAAATCAAACACCTTTAAAATGCAATCAGCCCTCAGCCAAAGTCATCTCACTCCATTATCCTGACTCAAAAACCCTTGCCACAGGATGAGCTGTGGGTTCCAGCTCCAACAGCTAGATGAACACAAAGATATTCTCCCTGCCTCATTGGACCCAGCACAAGCTCCCTTCCCGGCACATCCAGATACATCTTTGTTCAAATGCTGTGACCTAAACTACAACAAATGTAGCCAACCTTTCCATCAAGAAAGGTTTAATTTATTGTGGGCAAAGAACAGCAAATCACAAGCTTCCAGATTTATGGCCCCCAGGATCTGAATTGACCGTAGAGGCAAAGCAGCCTTTCCAGCACTCTACTAATTTCTTTAATAAAGTTGAAAATGTAAAATATGCATGCATGCAGAGCCACCCAATCTGAATTTTATGTAAAGTGAGCAATAAGTTTATGGATGGTAGTAACATATGACTCCTTGTAATTTCATTATGTAAAAAGACACAGTTGGGATCTCTTAGGCTCCTATTTAAACATTTATGAATTAAATAATAGAATGTATGCAAGACTGGGATTGGAGAACAACCTTTTCCAACAGGCAGAATTGATGGAGAAAGATTTTCGGTATTTTATGAGGCTGTAACAATCTCTTTGCTGCCCCATTAGAGGAGAGAATCTGACAGGGAATAAAAAAACCCCAAAAGGAAAGCAGAAATCCGTCAAGATAGAGAGAAAGCAAAACTTAGCATAAAGCTGGGACCCTGGCACAAACCTATGGTGTCCAGCAGGGAGAAACACACAAGTCAACATATGAATTTTAGGTGAAGCCATGAATCCAGGAAGCCAGCCAGCCATTTTATGAGGTGAAATCACCCAGATTCTAGACCTTTCTTACTGCAAATGTGGCAAGCTAAAAAACTGCTCATTGGTTACACACACTGTTCACACCATATTGATTGGTTAGTGATTATAACGAGTTCTGATAAACCTATCTTATAGCTAAACATCCTTAGTTTACCTTTAATACCTAAAAGCATCCCCACACCTGCTGTTTTGACCCTCTTGTTATGGTTGGTTCCTGACACGTTCTGTTACTACCAAATCCCTTCCCATAACTGCTTCTTGGGTTAGGGCAGCCTGTACCCCTATCAGCAAGGCTGCTGTGTTTTGAGAATGTGATTATTAGGATCCTCTCAGCATGAGGAACTTTTCCTGTCTCATGGGAACAGAAGACTATTGTCAGGGCCTATGTCTTGGGTGACGAGAGCTAGGCCGCATGCAGGCCTACTGTCTTTCCCAACACAAGCCCTCCCTGAACTTCAGCTGGTTCTAGGGTCAGCCCTGGGTGCAAACTTTAGGACTCACATCTGTCACACTAAGGGCAGCAGAAGAGGTTCTTGCCTTCACTGGACTCTTATGAGCATGGCACCAGTCTCACAGTGAGCCCTGTCTGACCACTCACAAAAAAGGTGACACCAGAGAGCTGAAAACCAGTGAAGATCCCACTGATGAAGGGCAAAGAGTTGCTTGGTGGGTCATGTTGAGAGGGCACGCAGCAGTGAACACGGCACAGGTACTACTGAGAACACAACACAAAGCACCCTCCTTGCTGAAAACCTGCCCATCCTTTGGCTTCCCAATCCCACTCCCTGAATCCACACACCAGCAGATGATACAGATTCATCATCTTGAGAAATCACTGTTCATGCTCTTCCAGAGGAAGTTTAAGGACCAATAGGCACATCCAGCTCTCTCCACTCAAACCTTGCCCCAGGAACCCTGAGCCAGGTGGTAGTACCCAAAAACCACAGGCAGACCCCTTATCCCTCCAGTCTGGGAATCCAGAGCACTGAATGGTTCCTACAGCACCTGCATGCTGATACATGGATAAGCTTTCACTATATCTTGTCAGACCAAAAGTGTGTTCATGCAAATAAATCTGTTCATGCCCCAAGTCTGCTCCTCTCCTCACACCCCCCACAAAGATCTGGTGCTTCCTTTCATTAAGCACCTGTCACCAAGCCATTTTACAAAGTGGTTACACTGACAGTATAACCAAGGAAGAAAAAGGATCCAGTAAATTTTGGGTTTATGATGGTATGCATGGGACATTTCATGCCCTGAGTTAAGTAAACTCAAACCTGTTTGGGCAATACCTTTTGGTCAATAGAAATGCCATTATTTAGACTATCACAATCAATAAATTGGATTTTGCTTTTGCAAGTGAAAGGCCTGTTATTTTTCATAGGGTTTGTCAATAGGCTCTAGGTTATGAGATATATGAAAGATATTCTATGCAAGCCAGAGAGTTATGAGCTCTCAGGCAGATGAATTGTTTAAGTTCTTTTCACTCCTATAAAAAAAAATACATACAGACGTGGCCAAAAGGGATGCCATAAATTGTGGGTGTGATGTAGGATTTCCATCTTTTCTTGTCTGCTCTAAAAAGCTCAGGCTCTTTGTGCTGAAAGTCCTTTTACCAGCTGCATCCATGCAGGGAAAGGCATTACTGTACACTGAAATAGCATCCTGCAAACTGGACTTACAGGTGAAGACTTACTACACTTGAGAACTGAGAGGTAAAAAATGTGCAGTTCTGGCTGGTAGCTGGAGGGAAAGATGCAGTCTTCCCAGGTCAAAGCCTTTTCTTGCCCAGTAAGGGTGGCTTGCAAGCCAGCATGGGGGTAACTGGTGTCTAGGGAGAAGCAAAAAGCACCATCCTCTAACAAAGAGCTCTGCCAGCAATCCTTCAGGACATCACACTGGAGGATCAGGAGCAATGCTGCTTCCCAAGGTGCTTCTGGCCCCAATGTATAGCTTAAGGAAGAACTCCAGCTCACCAACACCATCCTGCCCAGGCTGTTGGGTCACCCAGGGAACTACAGCAGCTGAAGACATCTCCTTCCCTCTTCCCTGACCTCTCCAGAAAAACTCCCAGCTCCAGTCCCCAGTGTGTCACAGCCAAGGAGAAAGCAAAAGGGCAGTTTACCTTCCCTTTTTCCCTGCCTCTCAGCCACAGGCTAGAGATTACCTGTCCCCACGAGCTATTGTAACAGAACCTCAAAGGAAACTGCAATTTACTGCAAACAGAAAGGAATTATTTGAGAATACAATAAAAACTTGTGTGATCAGGACAGAGAACTCTTGTGTTCCCTTAGTTTGAAGTCTGTCTTCCAGCTTGTCCCTTCTCTTTGGCTCCAGTAACTTTCTCTAGCCCTCACACATGGGTTCAGTGGGGTTTTCTGCCCTGCTGTTCCATACTGACAAGATCTGTTATTTAACCTTAATGCACTACACATCCTCAGTAGCATGTTCCATTTATTTTATTTTTACTTTCATTTACAAGTGTGGCTGGAAGAGCCACTTTGTTGCCAGATGCTGCAGGGATGTTTAAGCAGGAGGAAAGTTCTTACATCCAATTTCTACTGCTTCCTTTCCCCCACCAGCATGTGCTTGAAGCACTCTTAAGACAGCCTGCTCTGCCCTTGTTCTTTCCTTCCCCAATCCACTCTAGTTAAATACCTTTTTCATAAGGAGTTTTAAATTATAAGTCTAAATGAGGCCAATAAATTATACTTCATAAAATCCTGTGCACATCATTTTCTCACTGAAAAGGTTCCAAAGAAATATTTTCCATGCCACCACCTATGTTCCCATCCCTTTGCAATATAACATTTATTCGAATATTAAAATGGCAGCTGCTCTATAAATTGTGAATCATTAGCACTCTTCATTGATTTTTCCCTTGCAGCCTGCAACCCTGGGCAGCAACTGCATGTGAATATCAGTCTATTGGATTGAGATTCATATCCTATTTGAGGGTCAAAGACCGAGACCTCATGAGCTTGAACTTCTATCAGCCTAAAGCTGATCAATACTTGGAGATATATTTGATCCTGGCTGCTAGCACAGATTAAGTGGCCATAAATACAATCAAAACTGTGAGGCCTGTGGGATAAGTGGCTGGGGAATGGGAGCACAGCCACACACGTCAGCTCCAGTGGGCTTTACTGGGAGCAGGGATGAGCCTGTGGGCACTCCCCCAGCATAGGGGTATTGCACTTCTGGGAGGCTCAGCCCAGCATGCAGCACTGCTGATGGAGGAAAGAAGGGGGAGATTGGTAATTGCAGGGACCTCAGAGACAAGGTGCCATGTTGCTTTCCAAGATTGGTGTTCAGCCTTGGACATGGGACCTTTTCCAAGTTCCCCCCACAGTTGGCAACCAAGGTATCCCAGGAGGTGAGGACTGCTCCTGGCTTGTATCAGAGCTGGCTGCACAGCCTTCACTGCACTCAGCTTGCCTCTGTGGGCACACCCTGAGGATTAGTTGGAAAACATCAAAGAGATAAAATAAGGTCCTTTTTTTCCTGTCTTCCTGCTCACCCCCCTCCTCCATCTCCAAGTAAAACTTTAAATATATGATTAAAATGACCTATTAAAGAAGACACTCATTCCATTTGAGTATATTAAGAGTGATTCTGTGCTGGCTGAGGAAGAAGAAAATCCATAATCATAAGCCTTATTAAAGAACAATATCCTTTGAGGGCTTTTTGTTTTCCCCTTTAGATAATGTGAAGCCTTGAAAAATAGACATAGAAACAGAAAGGAATGGAGACATTGTGCTGCACTGCTACAGAGACCACAGCACTCAGGGAAATTACCTTCCCATCTCACATTTACAACATGCCTATTTGCAGTATTACCTTTGATCCTAAACTCCAATTTAAATGATTCTTTTAAATACTTGGGAGATCCAGAGTGGAAATAATTAAGAAATGTCATCAAGTCAACAGGGCTCTTGGAAGAAGGTAGTAACTCTCTGTGTAAAGTGGTTGTAAGAGGAGATGTAGGATGCAATGTGTCCGGACAGGCAGTGAAGGGGCCATGGGTGGGGAGGGACCCACTACACCTTTGGGGTAGCTGCAGGACACAGGATGTAGGATGCTTCCTACACCAGCATCGCTTCAGACAACTCCAGCTACACTCAGATGAAAGCTGATGTTTATATTTACACAGCCCCACGTCCTTGTGGTGTCCTTGTAAGAAGAGACTTCATTATCATAAAGAATATGTTTTTATTCCACTACATAAGTACTACTTATTATAGTCTCATATATTTTCTGACACAACCAAGGGGTCTTTATTGTTGTACATCAAGGTCACTGACAAGTAATATATTCAATCTATTAAGTTATTAGGGAGATAAATAATTTGGATGCAAGCTGAACTCTGAACTTTTACCTTTTCCCCTGACAGACTGGTAGTTTCTTGGCGTTCATACTAATCTCCCCCACATAGTAATTCCATTAGGGTTATGACTGCAGCTGTACATATGCAACGACCTCAAATACAATTTCTTTATGGAGATGGGCAATAGGAATATTAAAATTTTAAGCCAAAGAGGATGTAATATAACTTCACATTATTTATTGTGGGCACAAATCCTTTATAATATTAAAGGATAAAGAATTAATAAAAGAAAGATCACATAAACAATCCATAAAGTCAAATGTAGTTCTTGATTTAATGCAATTGCTTTTTAGTGTCTTCTGGTTACAGACCTGCACCTCATTAAAAACCTAGTCAAGAATCAGGAGTGGCCTGACAGATTTGATGGTCCCTGGGTGTTTTTAAAAGTAGCTTTTCAACCCTCTGGCTCTGCTCCTGGCCAGAGCCATCCACTCCTCAGCATGTGACTAACCCTGACACCCAGGGGTTGTTGCAGTCCAGGAGTCCCTGACCTCTGCTCACATGAGCCACGTCTTGGCTCTGCCAGCATAGGGTAACCTGGTAGAGCCCCAGGAAGACCTCCAGCATTTGGGAGTTGTGTCTTTCCCCACCTTAACATTCTACCAAAGAGCTTGCATTCCTGATGAGCCTAGCTGGGGGAACTGCATGCTAGATGCTGGGAAAGGAAGTCTTTGCATCATCCCTGAACACTGTCGCATGGATGTCACACCTCCACACCAACACAAAGCTCGCTCTCCAGGAAGCAGAAGGAGCCAGTCACCCAATTCTCCCAGCTCATCCACAGGTATTGCAAAGAGCTGATGAGACACAAAGTACCAGATGGCCTCAGCTGGAAAAAACCCACACAGCCAAGACTGGCATCCCAAAGCCATGCTCTGCAATACCCACAGATGAGCTGGGGAGCACTGGGAGGGTGACTGGCTCCATCCCCATGGCTCTCCCCATGCCTGGGTCTGACACAGGGGAACCAGCCGGCCTCTGGGCACCGGTTCCACCCTACAGTTTTAAACTGGGGTTTCAAGCTCTCCAGGGTACAAAGCACTCTCATCACTCTAACATCTTTCTCTGGGCTGATGTCATATTGCATGAAACTGCGATCCTGGTATCAGGAATGTTAGCTATGCCAAAAATCACATCGTATATTTAATAGGTGCTGACAACCAATGTGTTAGAGCTGTTTTCATGTCAATTCTCTTTCTAATTTAGACTTATGATGTCAAGAGAATGTTTTCAGCAAGGTTTACATGGGTAGTCTAAATAATTAACTAAACTTTGGAACAAGCTTTTCTCTAATGAGAATAGAATGAAAGTGTGGGGGGGGAAAGCAATGAGAATTTCCTACCATGACTATTAATTTTCCTATTGAAAATAGCAGGATATTCAAATATCTCCTTATTTTAGCTGTTAGAATACTTAGTTTAATGAAAAAAGGAATTTGAATAATGTGAGATCTCATGAAATTCTAATTCCCCAGATGCTGACAGAGGCACCTTTTGCTAGAAATCCCCAAAAATACTACTGCAGAAATAATCAAACCCAAGATTTAAATCCCTGTTTCTAAGAAAGCAAGCTTGCCACCCCTTACATTCCTGCAGCAGTTTTCATCTGCCCCTCTCACTTTCTGGAGGAGAAAGCAGAAAAACCTCTACCTGCCTGAAGAGGTGCAGAGCAACCCCACCAGCATCACAAATTCATCCCAGATTCCCTCAGTCCCCAGTCTGCTGGGTGTGGAAGCTCACATGGTGTGTATCTGAGCTGCAGCCCACAGGGGCAGGAGGCAGGTAAAAACTCTGCATCCCCTCCTCTACATCCCCTGGATGCTCATGGGAACATGGCTCAGCAATCTTGCTGGCTGGTTTTACACCCTCAGAAATGCTACCTTCTGGGGTAAAGTGGTTCCAGAACTGTTCAGGAGGAGCTTTGGGTGCAGCCAGGAGGCCAAGCAGACTAGTGGTGAGGACAAAGCCCTTCCAGCCATGAGCACAGACAGTAAGAGACACACTCCTCTTTCAGGATATTTTCACAGCTCTTCATTGTGGCTGCCAAAGGAAGTTTCCAGGCACAAGCCCAGCAGGTGGTTGTGCTTGAACCCCCAACACTTCAGGGGGACTGACAGCAAGGGGACATCCTGGAGGAAGAGGGGTTTTGGACACAGGGATCACACCCTGAGCATGGCCCAACTGGCAGATACCAGATGGCAGCGACAGGGGTGGGTCTGTCACCCCAAACCAGATCAGAGCCTTCCCCTGGCACACAGGCACAGGACAGCAAGAGCCACAAGCCTGAGCAACCCCAGAGCTGCAGTCACATTCATGTAATCCTTAGCATCCTTACTGGGGAGGCTCACACTGGTGGTATTCACATACTTGGTACTGTGATGTGGGACAAGAACTCTGATTATTACTTTTTATTCTGCACTTTGGTGTTGGAGCTTATTTTTATGTACAAGACAGTTCTGAGGCTTTTTAGACCCATCCCTGTTAACAAACCAGGTTTCTTTTTCCCACCCAAATCTCTCTGTGCTGCTCCTGCCTCTGATTCCCCAGGGTGCTGCTTTAGCCCCACTGCTGAATACAAGAAGTCAGACCCATCTGGGGTGTAAACACTACCACAGGCAGAGTTCAAGCGCTTCTTTTCACCCCATCCCTTCTTGCCTCTTTTTTCCCCCCCTCCTCCCTCATTTATCATCCCCTGCCCACACCCTTTCACCACTCCTCTGGCTTCTTCTGACCAGGAAATTGCTCAGAGCAAGTTACTCCCCAGGCAACCAGAGCCCCCCACCCCAGGGACACACACACACCCCCCCCAAGCACAAAACAGCCCCCTCAGTTCCTATCTCAGACTTGTACAAAGGTCTCCCTCAGCCCCAGGGAACAGGGAGCTTTGCCCACAGACATTTGTGAGTTGTTTCAAGCTACCATGGGCCAGTAAACTTCCTGGATTCAATCTTGAGGCTTTCCCCCCCCCTCAGTTTTCTCCTCTGCCACTGTTACAGACCCAAGCTTGCAAAACCAAGCACTGCATTAAGTGATGAGCAAAATCCACACCCCCCACTTTTAATTCAGATGCCTCATGTGCCCTGTTAATTTAGATTTAATCAGCACTATCACTGATGAAATAATTATCCATTGATTCTAAGGGGCACATTTATTGAAGATGAATCATACCTGGTGCATTACATGGCTGTTAATTGGCGATTACTGAGCTCACAAAAGGAGTCAGACTGCAGCAGACCTGCTCTGCTCAGTCTTGCTCAGAAGGGTCCCCAGGCCCATTCTTGAGAGAGGGCACAAAGTCAGGCAGAGCAAAGAGCTTCAGGACTCTCCCACAGCAGCTGGTCCCTTACCCTGGTCTGCTGGTCAGTAAAGCCACATCACAGTGATGGATGGGTCTGTCAGGTGGCCACAAGCCCTAAATAACACCACTGAATTCCATGGGCTAGCTGTCTGGGTATTCCCCAGGTCATTGAGAGAGCCTTGGGTGCTTTCAAATGAGCAGTCCTGCCCAAGGACAGGTCTCTGGTGGCTGTGGTGGGCTGGGTTATTGCCACAGCATGCTGGGGAGCACAAGCCCTCGTTCTGTTAAGGAGGGAGGGACACATGAGGGTTTAGCTTTGCTGCTGCAAATCAAAAGAATGACATGGATTTGTGGCCTATCATCTTTGACAGCCTCTGTTAAACTGCTTATTTTAAAACAGGATAAACAGGGGATTAATAACCTCTCAGAGCACAGAGACCCTGGTTCCTCCCAGGGCAAAGGGAACAGGGAAGCCTCCACAGCATCCCTCCCTGGCAGCTGGCAGAGGATTTTGCCCACCTCCTGCCCTCCACCCTAGAAACTCTGTCCCCAGAAGGGGTTTGTGTCCCACTCAGCCCACACAAAGATGTTCTGCAGGCTCAGGATGGGGTTGTAGGAATAAGGGAATACTGAAACTTGACTTTCCTCCACTCTCCTTGAATTAGAGGGGAAGAGGGCTGCATGGTAAATCCAAACACTTTCTTCATCAGCAACATAAAATCATTTCAAGGTCAAGTCAAGTTTCAACACTGAGGAACAGCCCCTGCACCCCTCAATTCAAGTTGAGAGAAATGCTCATTCAGAACATACTTGCAAGTTAAAGCTGCTGGAAGAGAAACCCCCTACTAGATACAAATGTGAGAAGCTACATCAAACAGCACAGGAGGGTTATTTCATTCCAGTTTTCGTGTCATTTCAGGGCAGATTTTCCACCCAGCACTGCTGGACAGCCCCCACAGAAGGGTGAGTGAGTAGGGAAGAGCAAGAAGGTCCCTCTCTCACTTCTGCAAGACCTTGCTAGCTTGAAAACACCCTATTTTCAGCAAAGCAGCAGCATGTCTAATAAATCACATCTGCACGCTGCTTTATTCAGAGGCACTGACAGTTTAGGATTGACGACACCCAGGGCAACCTAGTGTCAAGCACTCCTAATGAAAACTATCCCATTTTGCACCAGTAGTAGCAGCTGCCAACAGACATAATCTACTGGCATATGGAGAAGGCCATGCTAATCCCTGCAAGGTCATTAACAAGAGGGTGAAAATTACATGCAAAGCACCAGCTGTGGCATCCCCTGCTCCCTCACACTTGATGTAGCAGGGGCAGCAGAGGTGAAAAATGCAAGTACATCTTAGGAGGCCAAGTGTTTCTATTAAGAGCACAGCTATTTTTCCTCCCTCACCCTTCCCCAAACCACAGTTCAGTGCTGGTGAAACCCTCGGCACACAGAAGAGCAGAGAGCCTTTCACAAGTGTCACCTGTCCTCAGTCAGAAGTGACCAGAGGAGATGTTATCTTCAGGTCAACACTGCTGCAGGATGGCTGGAGCAGACAAGGCAGAAAGAAGCTCTTAGTCTACCTCATTGTGAGGGCTGTGCCATGCCACTGGAGGAGGCAGGTAGCCATGACCCATCTTCTGACCACCCAGCATCCCTGGCACTGTTGCTCTTTGTGGGACAGATGTAGAGAGCATCCTTACATCCAAGCATTTTTTCTTTGAACTGCAGTGACAAACCTGAACCTTGATTTTAAGCACCCATCCCTTATCCCTGCTGTCCCTGCTGGCTCACCCTCCTCAGCTCAGGGATGCAGAAGCTGAGGTCCCTGCAGTGCTCTGCACTTGCATTGTGGAGGTACCACCCACATCCCAGCTGACTGGGACACTGACAGACTCCAGCTTTGCCCTGCTCCTTCAGAGTGGGGCTTTGCAGAGTGCTGTAGGTTCAGGCTTCCTGCTACACTGTGGGATTGGCAGAGCCCAGATGTCCTCCTGGCAGCAAGGAGCAGCACTACACAGGGCTAAGGAGAAACAACCTCTGACCTGCCTGCCCTCCAACCCTGACTCCACAAATAAGGACCCTGTCCCCTCAGGCTCACCTCAAATTTATACCCTTTAATATTTAGACACACACAAACTCTGCTTCCATAATCCCAATCTCACTCCCTTGTATTTGTGGGGGGATCTCAGGGTCAGGTTTTGTCTTTTCATTAAACCACACAAAGCTTTTTATAAGCAATAAACCAAAGAGTCTGTTAACCCCCCCACCCCTAGCAGCAACTACCCAAAACAAATCTTTCCCAGTTTAAATCCCAGCCTGCATAACAATCAATCCCATAAACCCCAGGATTGTTTACATTACTTTGGGTAATGTTTAAAAACATTCATTTCAAAAGAAATGTAATAGGAAAAAAGCTCTTGAAATCGACCAAGAGATAAATGGTCTCCAGCAGCATGACCTTTTTCCATACCATGGTGACATTGAATCATTTTTAAAGTTATTTACATTTTCATTCTTCCTTGGAAAAATGTTGACAAGGCTTTCACAGGCTGTAATGGATACTCAGCAACATCCATGGCAAGTGTAACAGCATCAAGAGCCCTTCCTCAATCCCTCTTCACACCAAGCAGCTTTAATTAATGGAGGAGAGGTGACTTCAGAGCAAGCCAGCCAGCTGATCTGTGTGAGGCATTGCAACCCCCTAAAACACAGCTGATGCAACCCATGGGGTGGTTTAAGGCACCTGTGTGTTTCTGCTGTGAGCACATAGAATATGCCGATGATCCAGAGCTGGGAGGGGTGGCTGACAGGCAGGACACTGCGCTGCCATGCAGAGCCCTGGCCAGGCTGGAGAGCTGGGCAGGGAGAGACCAGAGGAGATTCAACAACAGCCAGTGGAGAGTCTGGCACCTGGGGAGGAACAACCACATGGATCAGGACAGGCTGGGGGTGACCTGCTGGAGAAGAGCTCTGTGGAGAAGGACCTGGGGGTGCTGGTGGGTGACAGGGTGGCCATGAGCCAGCAGTGTGCCCTGGGGCTGAGAGAGACAATGGGATCCTGGGGGCATCAGGAGGAGTGTGGGCAGCAGGTCACAGGAGGAGATCCTCCCCCTCTGCTCTGCCCTGCTCAGGCCCCACCTGGAGTGTTGTGTCCAGTGCTGGGCTCCCAGGTGTAAAAAGGACATGGATCTCCTGGAGAGAGTCCAGAGAAGGGCTATGGAGATGATGAAGGGCCTGGAGCATCTATCCTGTGAGGAAAGGCTGAGAGAGCTGGGGCTGTTCAGCCTGGAGAGAAGAAGACTGAGGGGGGACCTAATCAATGGTTATCAATATCTTAAGCATGGGATGCAGGGGGAATTGGCCAGCCCCTTTTCAGTGTCTGTGGGGACAGGACAAGGGGCAATGGCTGCAAATTGGAGCCCAAGAAGTTCCACACCAACATGGGGAAGAACTTTTTCACAGTGAGGGTGAGGGAGCCCTGGGACAGGCTGCCCAGGGAGGTGGTGGATTCACCTCTGGAGAGATTCAAGACCCGTCTGGACACCTGAGTGATTTGTCCTAGGGAGCTGCTTTGGCAGGGGGGTTGGACCCGAAGATCTCTCAAGGTCCCTTCCAACCCCTACAATTCTATGATTCTGTGCTGAATTGGGAGGGACCCACAAGAGTCATTGTGTACCTTCAGCTCCAGTTTTGAAGGATGAGTTTGGCCTCCATGCTTTTAAGAGCCATCAGGCTGCAGGTCTGTCTGTCAGAGCAGATAAACACCTGAGGTCAGTCTCAGCTTTACTTCCCCATCTGTAACTGGGGGACCCCACTGGTACCAGCTCACTGGTGAGGGGCAGCATCACACTACATAAACATCTGTAAATTGGCCATAATTTTTAGACTGATTTTCTAAGAAGAAAAAGCTTGTGGCCACAGGAGCTGTAAATTAATTCCATAAACTCTTGTAGCTTGTGTTTGCAGGATTGTGACTGTAGCTCATGGTACATCTGCTGGGTGTGGGAGAATCCAGGGCATCATCTCACCTATGCTGCCCAACATGCATTGTGTGCATCACATACCATGCACTTGGTGGCACATATGGAGCTACAGCTCCATACTGGCAGAGCTGTTGGTGGAGAAGCTTTTGGGGCACTTGCACACAGGGGCGATGGGGCACACGTAGCAACCAGCACAGCCTGGGGCAGTACTGTTGGAGAGGGGTCAGAGGAGCCACAAAGTTGATTAGAGGGCTGGAGCAGCTGCCCTACAAAGAGAGGCTGAGGGAGCTGGGCTGGGTCAGCCTGGAGAAGAGAAGGCTGTGGGGGGACCTCATTGCAGCCTGCCAGTCCCTGAAGGGAGCAGAGACACAGGAGGGGAATCAGCTTGTTAAAGGACAGACAATGGCAGGACAAGGGGGATGGATTAAAGCTGGAGGAGGGAAGGGTTAGATTGGATATTAGGGGGAAGTTTTTTACAGAGAGTGGTGAGGGGCTGGAACAGGCTGCCCAGAGAGGGGGTGGGTGCCCCGTGTCTGGGGGTGTTCAAGGCCAGGTTGGATGGGGCCCTGGGCAACCTTGTGTAGCTCCAGGCCTGAGGTTGGTGTCCCTGCCTGTGGCAGGGGGGTTGGAGCTCTGTGCTCCTTGGGGTCCCTTCCAACCCAGGCCATTCTATGATATCACTGGCTGTGCCCTAACCAGTGCTGCAGGAGAGAACTGGTACTCTGGGGTAGGCTCACGTTTGGCACCTTCCCTGCTCTGACTCCCAGCAGCAGCACCAGTGGCCTTAAAATAAGAGGACTCTGGTTCTCCCTTCCTGCATCCTCTGCTGAGCCTTACAGTCTTTCTGCCAAGATGAGCAGAATGTAAAACCTCTGCAGTACTGGGAGTTACCACCTGCTTCCAAGTGACTCCTGTGCCCACCAGCCCAGCAAGCAGGGGGTGGTGGGACCAGACAGTCCTACAGCACGACTTCCATAATATTCCTGCCACCAGCCCCACCGCAGGCCTCTCCCTCAGCCCGTTTGGCACAGCAGGGAAAGCACAACCACACCAAGGCCTCACACACTGCAACTGGAGCTGGGCTTGATAGAATATTAATGACAAGCAATGTGTCAACCCAGCGCCACAGAAGCGATCGTATTCCAGCTGTGCTACGCCTGAGGGAGAAGCACCAGCTCACTTGGGGGCCGTGCTGGGGCCCCAAAACCCTGCTCCTCACACCCACAGCCCCAAGCATACCAGTGCTGTACAGGAAGGTGCACAGGACCCTCACCCCACCACTGCACCCCTCCTCCAAACCTGATGGGTGCTTCTACCCTCAGGGCAGACTTTGGGGCACAAGGACACATCTTATGGCTGGACACCCCAGGCCTGATAGCAGGCACCAGCCAGCCCAACTCTGAGCTGAGCTCAGGTATTCCAGTGGCAGCTCCCATGAACACACTGTCCCACAGAGCTGCTCAGAGCATCATCTGTGCTCAGTCTGCTGGTTAAGCTTGCACATGGGACATAACCCACTGCCCTTTAGATTGGAAGGGGAAAGAAATTTCCCACCTGGTCAAAGCATGTCCAATTAGTGTTCTTCTAAGTTAACGAGACACTTCAACCAACGCAAGGGAATTTATTTCTGAACATTGTGATCTTCCTGCTGGCAACTCTGAGGATAGAAATCTGCACAAATCTGTATGTTAATGGCCCTGGGCTATGGCTATGCCTCCAGACTGACTCTGTGTGCTTATGCTGCCCCTGTTGCTGCAGCATGGCTAATAACAGCATCCCACAATTAGCATGCAGCATATTAATCCATGCTAATAAGCAAGCCTGGTCCTCTAGTCCAGAAAAACACTTGGGGGACTAATTCTTTATTTCTGAGTGTATGATTAGTACAAATTAAAACCAGAATAAGTTTTAATTTTGCCACATCAGGCAGGTTCATGAAAATACCCTTATCCCCCAGAGCCAAGTCCAAATAAGGGCATAACAAGGGGATGTTTCAACTAGAGTGATTAGGATAGTCCAGGAAAATTAATTTTGAGGTTCATGGCAGCCTCCTGTCAGAAACAGGCCAGAGAGAGGAGAGGATGCTCAGAAAATGGAAATGAAAAGGCCGTGCTAAGTGCTGCTGGTGGCAAGGAACAGAAGCAGGACCTGGCTCTGCTCCTTCCCAATCGCTCCCATAAAAGCCCCATTTAATATGAAGCCAATTCAACATGATGAACTCAACAACTGGAGCCCAGTTCCCAGACAGGGAGGTTTGCTGTCCAAGTCCTCCCTCATTTAGCTAAAGGCTCCCCACGGCTCTGGGTTGGGCCTGATCAGAGCCATTGGAGCAGTTGTTGCTTGAAACAATCCTGAGGGGCTGCACGCTCACCAACACAAGTGTGGTGGGTTCAGCTTTACTTACCAAGGAGCAGAGTTACAACACTTGTACATCTAACAACCCCTGGCCTGCTCAGGGCACACAGCCTCACCCTGCACCATCACCCCCAGACAAACCCAGCAGCACTGGGGGGCCTCTGCCCCTCCTGAGGCAGCGATGGCTCTGGTACAGTGACACAGTATTTAGCCCTTTCTGAGCCAGGAAATAACCACCCCCCCTCCTCTCCTACACACACAGCTTGGCCAGTCCCTCACATGCCAAGCCCTTCCCAGCCCCAGAGAGGAGGCAGCTGCAGGCCCAGGGCAGGATTGCCTGTAGGAACAGGCAAGCAGGAGTTTCAGCAGCCAGGCTCCCAAAATTTCTCTGCCTTTTGAATTGCAATTCACAGTTGAGAAAAGAAAAACAAATCCAAGCCAATTCTAGCCCAACTCACAGCACATGGAGAAAAAACCAGCCACAGCTCAGCACGATATGACCTCACAGAACAACTCCAACCCCTCAGACTCAGGCTGTGCTAAAGAAAGGCTTGTTGCACATCAAATACAGACCATCAGGAGTTTGGTTTGAGCATTTTGAGTTGAGAAAAGAAACACACATTGCAACCAGCCTTCGTAAGACTATAAAGAAACACATACTGCTTAGCCTATGGCACATACAAATGCCAGGACAGACTGGGGGAAACACCCAGCACTATGATCTGGAGATAAAAATCAGAACCACATTCAGGAGATGAGATTACCACCCCCCCCCCCTCCCATCAATCTGCAGCAGCCCCTCCCGCAGCAGCCCCACAGCCCACACAACTGACCTTCAGCATAGTAGGAAGGCTCGATCCCAGGTCCTAAATGGTCAACATAGGGTGACTCTGTGATGCTCAGGAAAGCCAGGAATCAACAAGGGCACAGCCCAGGAAAAGGGGTGGCCAGGGGCATTAAATAGCTCCCCTCAGCCTCACCTGCAGAGCCCAGGTGGGACTGGTTGAGGCTGAGCCCTCAGTACAGGCAGGTTTGGGTAAATGAGTTGTTTCAAGGGGAAATTAACTTTCCACCCCAAATCCTGCCTGGCCCTTTGAGGACACAGCCCTGGGCCCTCCATTTCTTTCCACTGCTTTGCAGTGCAGTTAAACACCTCCTGATTTACCCCACTGTAGGAGCAGGGAGCCTGGCATCACACCCCCCAGTCCTGCTGTTAATAAGTATTCTCCCAATGTGCTCTTTCCATAGATGGAGCCCAGCATCCTCCCTCAACAAAACAGAAGGGATTCCTGAATTCATTTAGATTTCCCACTGCCTTGTTAGCCCAGCTGGATATGGCACGCTTCATCTTCCCTGCAAACAGTGCCACACTCCCTTGGGGACACTTAGCACTTTATAAACCTGTCAAGCCCTTCAAGCTGGTCACCATGAGGCTTCACAACAAAAACACGTTGAGGTTTATGGCCACACACACACACCCCCCAGCCAGCCCTGCAGAGCAGAGCCAGGGTGGATGGTTTGGGAAGTGATGGGGATGTTGGGTTTGTGCTTTGGTTTCATTTAAAAGCAAGGGGGGGGGGGAAAGGCACTGTGTGATTTATTTTCAAGCAGCCAAGCTGCTGCAAACTGTGATGCTTTGAGAGCATATGTGTGTTTGTGGAGAGTAGGAGATTGTCTCCAGTGTCATTTGCATTCATCCTTTCCCTCCCTCACACAGGGAATGGTTTGAAAAGGACTTATCTTGGAGATGCCTGAAATACCTGAAAATTCCACAGAAATCAGAGACTTCTGGGTACAGAGCACCTGACTGAGATGGGGTTTATTTACAAAACATATTATTCTGCCAGTCCCACCACCACCTCCAACTCTGATTTATTTTTTCTACTCCTCTTACAAGCTTCAGAAGATTATATATTTACTTCTTTTACACCAACACTGCTGATTCAGCATCTCTGTGACCTGCTGAGGACGGGGCCTCCCCACAGCCCTCAGAACACAGCTCCTAACCAACATGCCCTAACATCCCTTGGGTCACTCCTTCTGTGTAGACCCATAGAATCATAGACTGCCAGCCCTGTGCAGCCTCTTGTTTCCAGCTCCACGGGTGACTCACACCACAGCACCATCTCAGCAGGTTCCACAAAAGCCTCTTTGGATGATCTCTGCTCCACACACACTGTTGCACCCTCCTGCTTGGGTTGCAGCAGGTGTCACGCTGGCTGCAGGCTCCTCACTGTGGTTCATAGAATCATAGACTGGTCTGGGTTGGAAGGGACCCCAAGGATCACAGAGCTCCAACCCCCTGCCACAGGCAGGGACACCAACCTCAGGCCTGGAGCTACACAAGGTTGCCCAGGGCCCCATCCAACCTGGCCTTGAACACCCCCAGACACGGGGCACCCACCCCCTCTCTGGGCAGCCTGTTCCAGCCCCTCACCACAATCTCTGCAAAGATCTTCCCCCTAATATCCAATCTAACCCTTCCCTCCTTCAGCTTTAATCCATCCCCCTTGTCCTGCCATTGTCTGTCCTTTGAACAAGCTGATTCCCCTCCTGTTCCTCTGCTCCCTTCAGGGACTGGCAGGCTGCAATGAGGTCCCCCCACAGCCTTCTCTTCTCCAGGCTGACCCAGCCCAGCTCCCTCAGCCTCTCTTTGTAGGGCAGCTGCTCCAGCCCTCTGAGCATCTTCACAGACCCATGTCCATCCCCACAGCACAAGGCACCGTGGGTTTGGACACGGAGCTGCAGGTTGGTCCCTTTGGGCAGCTCTGGCTGTCTCCCAGCTGGAGTGGGGCTGCCAGGGAGGGGGGCTGCCAGAGAGGGGGCTGCCAGCTCCCATCCATCCACCCCAGCCTCAACACTTCCCCTCCCACACGGCAGTTTGCTCAGCCTAACAAGTCAGCATGTGATGAAGTCTCTGCCGTTTGGGTCCCTGTGGGATTATAATGTGACTGCAGCAGGTCCCAGCTATTCTCTGCAGCCCAGCATGTTGTTGCTTCATTAAACACCAAATTGTTACATTAATTCTAACTGCCCTGTAGAGATGTAGCTGTCAGGAATGATTTACTCACCTCCAGCTGACTCAGGGACTTTTTACAGGCTCCTGCTTGGGAGCTGGAAGAGGCCAGTGCCTGGGTGGGAGAGGGATGCAGGATGTGTGGCCGGACAGATACTGACAGCAAGTGGTTCTGCCCTCCCCAGAGAGACAGGGCTGCTCTTCAGAACACAGTGGGGAAATGACTGGGAAACTGAAAATAAACCTTGAAAAAAAGGTGTGGAGTTTATTTTTGGCTGAACTGGGGTGTGCTGGTGGCCAGAGTTGCCTGTAAAAATGGAGCATCTTTGCTGGAATATTTACTGAGCCCCAAATGTTTGGGGTCTCTCCATCCCCCCCCTCCAGCAGGCAGCTCTGCCTGCACTGCAGGAGGAGAGTCTGGGTCATGTATAAAATGTCCAAAAACATCTCTGGCAAGTCAGGACTGAGCCATTTGTTAGCTTCCCACTGTTTTCCCTGGGTTCAGAGCAGGAACCTCAGTGCTTCAGACCAAGGGGAAGGGACCCGGGTCCCCTCCCTTGGGATGTTTCTCCCTGGGCAGCATCTCTGATCCCAGGGCCCTGACACAGTGAGGGTGCATTGGCCAGTGCTGGGACCCTGGGGCTACACTGGGTCTCCTGCATTCATTTATTAGAAATTCCCTGCATTTTCCTTCAAAATGGAAAGATGACAGAACATCTCAATAACCAATATAGAGTTTCTGCTTATGAACCAGGAAAGACCAGTTAAAAAACATCTCTGGTCAGGGGATTGGGGTCTGTGTGTCCACTGCAGGCATTGCATACACCTTCCCAGCACTCTGCTCACACAGGCACCACAGATACATGTATAAATCCTGCAAGAGAAATAATGTGCAGAAGCCGACCGTGTTCTGACACAGAAAAGTTCATTTAAATCCTGAAGCCTTGCATATTTGGCTATTAAATGCTTTTTCATCCCCAGATTGCAAACTGCTGAGCACAAAAGCAGTGCTTTCTGCATCCTAAATCAATGTTTCCCCTGGGCTCTGTTCCCTGCCCACTATTCCAGTGAACACGTGTGGTTCGGAGCGGGACGTGCTCCCACCAAGAGATGTAATAAAGATGTCAGGAAGGAAAAGAAATAATAATTTAAACACCTTTGCTTTTTTTTTTTCTTGGCATATTTTTGCCAGCTTGGTTTTCTTGTCAGGTTTTAACAAAGTCATTTGCTGCTTTTTAAAGTTATCTCAGTGTATAAATCGTTCAGGTCTCCGCTCGCCTGCCTGGTTCCCACAGACTTTGGTGTAGGCAGGGGGAGGCAAGGTGGGATGTGCAAGGTGGTGATGCCTTTGCTGGATGCTCTGAGAGCCTAAGGACCACCTGTCTCCAGCCACCTTCCCTGCTACCCGTGGGAGAGGGGTTTCACCCATCCCACATCCCCAAAACGGTATGAGCATCCCCAAACCCTGCACCCTGGGGAAACCCTGGGACCTTGACCAGGGGCACCCCCATTTCACCACCTCATTCCCCTGGATCAGGCTGGATAAAACCCCATGTCCTGACCCAGTTTGGCTCTGCTCATTCTGCCTCCTCAAGTCGTTGCTTGGTAGAAGCTGCGTGAGCAGAGCCGGGCGGATCAGCCGCCCTCCGGCACACGGGTCCCGCTGGCCTTGCTGCTCCCAGCATGGGAGTTGGGTTACCACGAGCATCATCAGCCTCAGCGACTGTGATAAACAGGTTCCCTTCCAGAGCTGACACCCCCAGAAACCACAGTGAATACTTAATGTCGGGGCAGACAGCAGGCCTGCATGCGGCCTAGCTCTCTTCTCCCAAGATTTAGGCCCTGACACTATTCTTCTGTTCCCATGAGACAGGAAAAGTTCCTCATGCTGAGAGGATCCTAATAATCCCATTCTCAAAACACAGCAGCCTTGCTGATAGGGGTACAGGCTGCCCTAACCCAAGAAGCAGTTATGGGAAGGGATTTGGGAGTAACAGAACATGTTAGGAACCAACCATAACAAGAGGGTCAAACAGCAGGTGTGCGGATGCTTTTAGGCATTAAAGGTAAACTAAGGATGTTTAGCTATAAGATAGGCTTATCAGAACTCGTTATAATCACTAACCAATCAATATGGTGTGAACAGTGTGTGTAACCAATGAGCAGTTTTTTAGCTTGCCAGGTTTGCAGTAAGAAAGGTCTAGAATCTGGGTGATTTCACCTCATAAAATGGCTTCACCTAAAATTCATATCGAATTGTGTGTTGCTCTCTGCCAGTCACCATAACTTAACAGTAAGATGGTGTTGATCCCTCCTGGCAGGGGAGGGGGTTTGCTTGCAGTGTCCTCAGACAGGAATTCAGAACAAGTGAGAGAAGAAAAAAAAATGCTATTTCTACTGTTTGACACAAAATCTAATCATTTCCTGCATCCATAGGGAATGCAAGGCTGGGCACAACGGCTTCTGAGAGATAAACACTCTGTTTGGGGGGGGGGTAAAAAAGGGATAATCAGGTGTTAGATTTTTTTCCTTACAGAAAATGTTGTGCCTCCCATGTCAGACACTCACACAGGTCAGCCGGCGGTTGTACCGCTCACCTCCGAACTGAGCAATGCACAACCCCCTCTCCCAAATCCCAGCTGGGTTTTACAAGCTGTCAGTCAGCTGGAGAACGTTAGTTTTTATTTGCTTCTTTCAAATTGGTTTTCTTTTTTTTAAGGGGAAGAAAGCATTTATCTTAATGGAGTTCCCTAGCCTCAGCCCTGAGAGGAGAGGCTGAAATGCAACCCCTGAATTGTATATCAGGATGCTCGGGGAGCTCTTCTCCGTGCTCAGACAAGGACGAGCACCGGCAACTTTCTGCCTGTTCTGCCTTTCAGAGCAAAGCACAAAGGCAGAGGGGGGGAAAATCTGCATTTCTCCCTTCCTTAAATTCAGCCTTCTGCTGGGAATTCCCAGGGTGAGAGGAACAACAGCGCCCGTTATTTGCTGGGGAGGGGGGAAACAATGGACAAAAAGATCTATAAAATACGCCTTCGGTTGCTACAGTTTCCAGACAGTGGTTTTATAACAGCAGCATTATCTTAAAATCAACAACATTTCTGCCTTCCTGGTTTTATTTCCTTCTTTTTCAGGAAATAAGAGTCTTTTGGAGTCCTTTTTAAAAAATTTTTAATTTTTTTTTTTAAATTTGTGGGGGTTTTTTTAGTTTTTCTTAGGAAAATATTATTTATGCAATGTTTTGATACAAAAACTCTTACCCAGCTTTGCTGGGTGTGTTTTGAGGGTAAGAGAGCAGAAGCCACAAAATTCTCGAGGACCCAAACTCTGGGTTTTGGTTTGGGTGGAGGTTTGTATCCAGCTTTTTGAAATCCCAGGTTTTTCTAGTTATTTCCTGATTCCCACTGTCCTTACAGTGTGCTGATGGGCCAGCAACAGCAACAGTTGTCTCAGCGTTACTCAGCTGTGGAGAAGGAAGAAAAAGCAGCTCCTGAATTTGCTGCCGTGCTCAGCTCTGGGCTCAGACTTGAGAGCTCAGACCTGAATAAGCTGAATTTCTCAGCTGCAGGAGACAGCTTCACCCATCTGAACCCCCCACCCCACCCCTGGGAGCAAAGACACAAGCAGATTTGGACACCTCACCCCCAACTCCGAGCTGGCACGGTGGTTTTTACACCGGAAGCCCCATGGTGTCACACCACAGGGCTCCTCCTTTCCCTGCTGTAGCTCTGGGATTAAGTGTCCTGAAAACACGAGTGATTTCTCTGTGGGGTGAATATGGTGGCACCGAGCACCCCTTTTCCTTTGGGCAAGCTTCAGGCAGCTCACTGAGAGTAGAAACTGGATGTGTTCCCTCTCCCCAGACACAGGGCATGCCTGGCAGGAGGGGGAGAAGCCCCAGGGATGCTCGCACAGCATTAGGAATGTGCAAATCTAAATCTTCATCCAAATAGTATCAATCCCTGAGGCTTCCCGAGCCGGCAGCGTCTCACCCTCACCAAGCAAAGAGGCCCGGAGAAAGCAGGGGGTGACGGCTGGGTGCTGTGGTGAGCACACATCCCTGCAGCTGGGGAACAGCCAGGACCTGAGCCAGCGACACCTCACCCTGTTCCTGCAGCAGCGATGCTGCCTTTAGAAAAGGTACAGGATAAAAGCCTGGATCTTCCAGGGGTCGCCGCCTGACATCTGGTGAGTCCCCGAGCAGGGCTGGCAGCCTCCCGGCACGGCACGGCACAGCACAGCATAGCACAGCACAGCACAGCACGGCACAGCATAGCACAGCACGGCACAGCACGGCACAGCATAGCACGGCATAGCACGGCACAGCACGGCACAGCATAGCACAGCACAGCACGGCACAGCACAGCATAGCATAGCACAGCACGGCACAGCATAGCACGGCACGGCACAGCACGGCACAGCACAGCATAGCACAGCACAGCATAGCACAGCACGGCACAGCATAGCACAGCACGGCACAGCACGGCACAGCATAGCACAGCACAGCACAGCATAGCACGACACAGCACGGCACGGCACAGCACGGCACAGCACAGCATAGCACAGCACAGCACGGCACAGCACAGCATAGCACAGCATAGCACAGCACAGCACAGCACAGCACAGCATAGCACAGCACAGCATAGCACAGCACGGCACAGCACAGCACAGCACGGCACAGCACAGCACGGCACAGCACAGCATAGCACAGCATAGCACAGCACAGCACAGCACAGCACAGCATAGCACAGCACAGCATAGCACAGCACGGCACAGCACAGCACAGCACGGCACGGCACAGCACGGCACAGCACAGCATAGCACAGCACAGCACAGCATAGCACGGTACAGCACAGCTCCCCCTTCCCCTGGGATTCCCAGCAAGGATACGTGTGCCAGAGCATCTCCCCGGGGCTGGAGGCAGCTGCACCCCCCAACCCCGGCACTGCCTCAGCGCCAAAGGGTTCTCAAATCCACACGCTCTCAGTGATGCTCGGTGCGCAGAAGACCCCAAACATTCCCCGACTTCCCAGAGGAGCGAGGGTCTCCCAGCCCCTGTACTTTAAAAGGTCTCTCCCAGCTGAGAGCCTGGCCACAGATATTTGGGTATGTGGGTGTGCACTCACCTCTTGTGTGTCTGTGCAACACACGGGGTGCACATACTCAATCAAGCTTAATTCCTTAGGGGTTTCTTTCATTTCGTTCTGATTTCTCTTTGAAAGACTCCAGTATCTGCCTGCAGTGTTTCACCTGCACAACTTTCTGGTCACACACAGCCAGGATCCAGCTCTTTTCGTTGCTGTTACTTTACCAGCAGGGATTTCTGCTTCCACCTTTGCAGTGAGTGCTGGAAAATAACCATCAAATACAGCTGGACCACGACTGAAGCCTGTGTGATCCTGTCTGGATCTCCAGAGGATTGCCAGCCTCCAAAACCAACAGCTTTTTGTCCCTGCTTATCAAAGCCTTTTCACATCGGTGGCTTTATTCCTGTATTTATGGAGAAGAGTGTGTGTTTGGACACTTAATTGAGCCATGCCATCGAGTTTTGAGGGCTTTTCCTTGTCCCTTCAGGTACCACATTCACCCAGGTTGATGCTTTTGCTGTGAATTTAGCCAAAGACTATTTAAAGTTTAGCTGACAAATTTATTTGTAGTCTTGAAGTATTTGATCATCAGAGAGAAAGCAAGAATATAAATAGAAGACACTGGACATTCACATCATCTACAGTTAAGTCAATCAGTATTATTTTTTTTTTACAGAGAACAATATACATTTTGTCTTGCCTTTCCTCACAATCAGCTCAGCTTTATCTCCAGAAAAACACGAGTGCCTGGAACAGAGATGTGTCACCAGGAACGTGTGTGCTCACTCCAACATGCTCCCAGCGTGGAGGACAGCTCAAACTAAACCAGCTGCCCCCACCACCACCACCCCTGCCAAGAGACACCCCCCTCCCACCTCCTCCCCAGAAGGTATTTGGCAACAAGACATCAGGGTGATTTTTGAGACACTTTGCAGTAAAATTGTTGCAAAGGAATTGGAAAGAAAAGCATAAGGATCCCAACCCAGAGCCACTAGTGTTCCTGGGTCAAGAAAAAAAACCCCTCCTGACCTCGTGAGAGAAGTGTGGTTATTTGGTAATAAATACATCTACTCTCGTGGTTTAATGCTTAGATGGAGGAATAAACCTAGCAAGCTACAAATTAAAAAGGGTGAGAGGCAGAAGTAACGTGTGGGGGGTTCATTTTACAAAGGAAAAGGGCTGTTGGTAAATGATTGGCATATTAAAGAGCGTTTCCTTTTAGAGAAGTCGATGGAAATTGGAAATAAACCCGGACATACCGCATCCGTGCGCCTTTCAAAACACCTGCTGGAAGAACAGAGGAGTTTTCTAGCAGGGCTGTCTGAGGTGATTCACTATTAACACTTCTCCTATAGAAACAGAGACATTGTCACACCTTTTACCGTGGATGAGGACTTTTATTTTCCCTTGGGAAGGTTTCGGTGTGCCCGGGCGATGAAGCAAAGTCCTTGCTTTGGAGGATGCACTGACAACAGAAAGCGAAACAACGTTCTACCACATCTGTAAAGCACAAGTCCTGGTGTTTTAGTAAAGACACAATGATCAGTTCTGTTTGGATGCTGCATCTCACAGCGATGCCACTGCCTTTGCCTGCTGTCCTCTCCTAACCCGCCGCGGGGTCACTCTCCGAAAGCACGGCCGCTCTCTCTCCGTGTCCTCACGCTTTCCTGCCCCGCTCAGCGACCACGGATTGTCCCTCCTTCGTTTCCAAGGGTAGATGATGTTTGACAGCACCGAGTCCTTTCCGTTCCCACTGCAGGGTGGTGGACCCTCTATCAAAACTGAGCGTGGTCGACTTCATCCAGCCAAGAAGCTGGGCTGGCAGGAAAATCTGGGTACCCCCCGCTGCTGCCGGTGGAGAGGTCGGAGCTGGGTCCATTCCCAGCCAGGACCCTCATGGATTGGGGCACCCCTTGTCCGCTTTGTCCCATGATGCCTAAGCCGTTGTCTGGGTAAACCAAGCTGGAGATTAAAGGCTGGTGGCCAGGCAGGGCTTGCAAGGAAGCTGGTGACTGGGGTATCCCGTAGGGGCTGTTGGATCGCAGGTCGTGGTACTGGTCCTGAGCTGGGATGCCGCTGTGATCCAGAGCAAAGCTCCCGTTGGTCCCAGCCTGTCTCCCCAGAGCAGGGGACGCTTCGTTGAGATTGCTGTAAATCCCATTGGAATGGCTCATTTCAGATATGGAGGGCTCATCTGAAAGGGAAACGGACTGGTTTTACTGGGAGAGCAATGGTCCTGGCTGGCAGCGGTCGCACCAGAGCTCCTGCGAGCTGGAGGTATAAATAGATGAGATGGATGGGAACTGAGCTGCCAGGGACTTGCCACTTGTAATTCCTTATTATTCCCGTTGCTGCTGATGGATCTTCAGGGGAAGCCACAGGATTATTATTTTTTTCTGAGTACAAACATCTCATACATTTTGGATTTTAAGAATATGCATTAAAAGCACACATTAAAATACAGAACTGTGATTTAAAAATAATCCTTTAAAGGGGAAGGGGAGCTCAATGTCTTCCCACCTTTTGTCCTGCATTCCTGTTTGGCTTTGAGGTTTATCTTGAATTCTTACACCATTTTTAAGAGCTACCTGGACACTCTCTGATACAGGAAAAGCTCTCCATTGCTCAGAAGAAATTATATTAAACCTCAGCAGTCTTTATCTGCTCAGGAACAGGCTGATGAAGTGTATCTGTATGACTCTAAAACACTGCTGAAAAACGAGCAATATTTTTAAAGCTACCAGCAAAAATCGTTTGTGTTTGTTAGGGGCTTGATGGGCAGCAAGAGCCGCTCGGTTGCCCAGGATACAAACCTGTTTGTGGCACCAAGCTATCAAGAATTGTCCCACATTTTTGAGTTATTATTTATGGTATATTCATATTTAATGATGCTGCTGCACGGTGTGTGTGTGAACAGGCTTGGAAATGCAGTGGGTTTAAGGAACAGGGGGAGAGAAGCTGGGATGCAAAGCGCCGTGTGTCTCTGAACAGCGGCGTATCTGTGCCGAGGGTTTTGCACTTCAGCTTCTCTCTGGTGATGCCACAAACACCACACACACGGCTGGACACCGCGGCAGCACTGACAGGGTCGTGTCAGAGGAGACTGTTTGGCCCTGGGTCAATTCTGGGGGCTACTCAGGATGTGTCCCCGCTGCAGGCACCGATTCCCCACCACCACCACCAGCACAGGGCTGTGTCCTGCTCCTACAGCAGCTGCTGTGGGGATGGAGAGTGTGGGATGAGGCTCTGCTAGCTGTGCCCTGGGGTTTGCCAACAGAGATCTCTGCCCAAAACTGGGACCCTCAGGTGTGGGAACTCCCCAGCACGCTGCCATCTCCCCTTTCCAGCAGAGTGAGAGCTAACAGCTCCCACAGGGCTGGGGAGGGAGCCCTAACTAGCCGATAAACTCACCCCTAATTAGGACCGAAAGGAATTCTACATACTTCTCCCCACAGAAACGCTCAGTCACTCTGGACTCGGGGTTTTGTATTTCCAGGAGTCCCCTGGAAGGGCTGTGAGCAGCTCCGACATGTGCTGCGCCGGCCCGGGCAGTTCTCCCTGCTCCTTTTCGGGACCGACACAGCATCCCCCGGAGTTTCCCCTGCAGTTCCTCAGCCTCGGCTGCCCCTCGCTCCCCCGGCAGCCCTGCCAGGACCGGGCAGCCGGTAAATCCCTGGGCTCTGCGCCGCTCCGGCCTTGGGCACTTGTTTTCACCCATTAGACTATAGCCGAACATTATTAACGTAGCACCGGGGGGTGGTGATGGGGGGAAGGAGCCTCGGCCCGGACAGCAGCTTTGCAGGGTGGGCACAGACCGCGCTCGGCAAAGCCCCGTCCGGGGGGTCGGGGCTGCGGGGACCGACCTGTGAAGGAGACCTCGGCGTCGCTGTCGGGCCCCTCCTCCTGGATGCTGTCCTTGTCGGATTTGGAGGTCCCCCGGGACCGCTTCATGTTCCTGAAGTACTGACCCCAGCGCTGTCTCCCCGCGTCCTTCTTCAGCCTCTTCTCCTTGGCCCTGCGGTTCTGGAACCAGACCTGCGAGCAGGACACGCCGGGGAGCTCCCTCCGCCCCGTCCCCGCCGCCTCCCGCCCCGCGGCCCCCGGGCAGACCCGGGGGAGATGGGGGTGAGGGTCGCCCCGTCTCACCTGCACCACCCGCATGTCCAGCCCCGTCTCCGAGGAAAGCTGCTCCCGGACGTGCCGCGCCGGCTTGGGCGAGTTGTTGTAGGCGTTCTTGAGGGTTTCCAGCTGCTTGGCCGTGATGGTGGTGCGGGGCCTCTTGGCCGTGGACTCGGCCTCTGCCCGACACGGTGCGGGTTAGAGGCGAAGGTGCCACGGAGCGACCCCGGGGGGCGCGGGAACCCCCCTCCCCGTCCTCCCTCCAGCCACCCGCTGAGGGCAGATGCTCCCGGCGCCGCTCCCGGGGGGCAGGAGAGCGCCGGGCCTCCTCCCTCTTTCCCTCAGGGAGTAGGGGGGATAGGGGGGCACGGAGCAAGCGGTACCTCTCTGCTTGGCCGTCTCGTAGTCCGCCTTGCAGACCAGCCTGCTGTCCTCCATGAGGTAGAACTCGTCGCCGGTAGCCAGCTGCCGCTTGCAGACGATGCAGGCGAAGCAGTGCAGGTGGTAAACGAAGTCCTGGGCCCTGCGCACCACCTGGGTCGGGGGGATGCCCTGCTGGCAGGCGGCACACTTCGTCCCGAAGCGCCTGAGCGGGGAGGGGGGAGGGTGGGGGGGGGAGCACAAGCGGCGGCCGCTGAGCGCGGCGGCGGAGGGGCGGGAGCGGCCCGGGCCCCACACCGCTGTCCGCGGTGCTGAACGCCGGCCGCCGCCGCGCTGTCCGCCGTGCTGAGCCCCACGCGTGCGGCTCCCGCCCGGGCTGTCCCGCTGTTTCTCCTCTCCCTCCCTCTCTCCCTCCGTTCCCCCAGCCGCTGTGTCCCCATCCCCGGCCGCCTCCCGTCCCCACGCACTTGAAGAAGTCCTCCTTGCAGTACACGCCGTCCCCGCGGCTGAAGCACTTCTCGGCCAGCTGCGTCTGGCAGTCGGAGCATTTCAGGCACTTGCTGTGCCAGTGCCGGTCCAGGACCTTCAGGATGAACCTGTCCACGATGTGCTGGTTGCAGCCGGCGCACAGCGGGATCTCTGCGGGGAGGCAGCTCCCGTCAGCCGCCGCCCCGACGGCCCCGCTGCCTCCCGAGACCGGCCCGGGCCGCCACCACCGGGATCGCAGCTGCCCGACGGCGGCCCCGGGGATGGGCCGGGGAACGACCCGAAAATAAATCGATATTCGTTTAAATTCGTTGGCGCCGTGTGAGCCGCTCCCGGTACCGCGGGGAGCACAGACCTCCCGGAGCCGTGCACACCGGGGGAAGCTCCCAGGAGCCTCCCCAGGAAAAGGAGGAGAAGGGAAACGATGGGGACGGAAAGAACTCCAGAGCCGAGCCGCCGGGAAAACTTGCACCGCAATTATTCCTGGCTCTTTCCCCTTTTTCTACACTTCCAAAATTCCCCTGTAAATAAGGGCGGGTTAACCCGGGCGGGGTGGGCAAAGAAACGCCCAAAAAATAGGAGAATTGCCCTGAAAAGAAAAGCGCAGGAGCTTTGTCTTAGCGCCCTGCAGATCCCGACAGAGATGATGATATAGAAAGAGGTGATAATATAAGGATACAGATATAGAGAAGCAGAGATATAAAATTAAACAGATACAGTACACGGAGAACGAAAATGCACAGATATATAGTAATAAACAAATAGATAGCGCTATATAGGTCCAGATATGGATATGTGGATGGAGAGGTACACAAATATAGATATATCGGTAGAGATGCAGGCAGAGAGATGTATAGACACGGCTGTATAGAAATAGATGCAGATATGAGAGTGTCTATACGTAAAGATAAATATATAGAGAGATATAGAGATGCTTCGCTGTGCGTAGGGGTAGTGCTGGAGGTGATATCGTTATTGATCATCTCCTCAACAATTCACCGCGTCCAGAAAAATATCCTGAAGGCAGCGGCCCCGGGGCTGCCCGGAGAGGACCGGGCTCCGGTACCGGCACGGGAACACGGCGCAGCCCCGGGCACGGGAACACGGCACAGCCCTGCAAGGTCCCGGCCCGTCCCGGTCCGGTCCCGGCCCGCGGCTCTTACGCTGCATGGTGACTCCGCTTCCTCAGACCGGCCGCGGGATCTGGCGCATCTTCCGCGGGGCGCGGGCGCAGCTCCCGCCGCCCCCAGCCCCTCTCCCGCCGCTGCCGCAGACGCCCCCCGCCCCGTCGCTGCCGAGGCCGGGACGGGGTGCGGAATCGCCGCGCTCCCCCCTTCGCCGGCCCTGCCCGACCCCCTCAAATCACGGCGGCTGTGGCCTCCCCCCCGGTCGCTGCCACCCCCGCGGCGCCGGGGATTTAATTCGCTAAAGCGGGTTATTTTTAGATGCCGACCCTCCCCGCCGGTGCCGGTCTGTAGCGCCGGGCCGGGCATCGCGCCGCGCTGTATTTAATCCCCTCCGGAGCCGGCGGCACATCCCCTCCCGCCGCCCCTTCCCGGCCGGGCACGGCGGGAGGGAGACGGCTCCGGGGCGCCCGGAAACGAAACCCGTGCGGGGCCGCCCCCCGACGGGGCCGGTGGCGGGCAGGGGGCAGAGCCGGCGGCGGGGGCCGCGCCGGGAGGCCCCGGGGGGAGGTCACGCCGGCCGCTGCCGGGAGGTCGTTGTTCGCCGCAAGCCCCGGGATCTGTCCCCGGCCCGGGCGAAGCCCCGCGCGGCTCGTCCTCAGCGGCTGCACGAAACCCCCGCCGGGGCCGGTCCTGCCGCCGCCCTGCCCCGGCGCCCGACCACGGTAACCCCGGTGAGCCCCGGTGAGCCCCGGTGAGCCCCGGTGAGCCCCGCTGCTGCGTCTCGCTGCCTCCCCGGGCCCCGACGGAGCCCGCGGTGCCACGAACGAGCGCCGCGTCCTGCGGGCAAACGGCGTTTTCGCGTCGTCGCCTCTACCGGAGCTTCGCTTTCGGCGGTGTCGCCTCCTCCTCCTCCCCAAAAGCAAAAGCATCTCCCAACCGACGGGGTTAAGCGCGCAACTACCGCGGCTGCCGGGACCGCCCCGCCGGGAGCCACCGGGGATTGCCACAAACCGGGCGTGGGACCGGGGCACCAGCCCGACGGCGGCGGGGCTGCCGGGTTGACGGTCCCGCGGGGTCGGTCCCGCTCCCGGTGCCTCCTCGGCCCCCGCAGCCCGGCGGGGCACCCGCCACGGCTCCGCGTTATTTTGATTTGAAGCCTCCGTCGGTGCTGGCGGGAACCGGGACGGTCCCGCTGCGGCACCGATTCGGCTGCCCGGAACCCGGTTCTACCACCCTCAAAGATACCCCCCGGTGCCCCGGACACGTCAAGGGAGCGCGGCCCGGTTCTCCCCGTCTCGGCAGCGCTGTTTCCGTTCGAAAAATTAAAAAAATCCAAAATATTTAGGGGACGAACTAACGGGAGCTTCTCTAGGCGGGGGAAAAGCCGGGGGGGAGCCGGGGGGGTGGCGTAGGGGGTGCCCGACATCACGGGACAACCGGCGGGCAGAAACTCCCCGTTGCGCCCCCGCCGTCGTTGCGCGCGGAGCGGAGGGACCGCGGGGCGGGATGGAGACCCCGCGGGGCCGGCGCAGGGGGTGAGCCCGGGGCAGCCGGCGCCTTTCCCTCCGGGACGGAGCAGGGACCCCCGGTCCAGACCCGACGGGACCCAAACGGGCACCTGGAGCCGGGCGCGGGGCTTGGACCCGCCAGGTGCGAGGGGCGACGGGGTGGGCTCTGATGGCGGGGACGAGGCAGGAGAGAACGAGAGGGATCGCGGGGAGGTGCGGAGTGGGGCGGGATGAACCCGCGGAGCCGTCAAACCTCCCTCCCTCCCCCGCAGCCAGCTCCGACTGCGGCCCCGACGGTACCGGGGAGCGCGGAACGGGCGCAGGCTGGGGCACGGCCGGGCCCGCTCCCGCCGGGGCTCCCAGAGCCGCCGCCGATGCCTCCGCGGGGGGACGCGGAGGTTTGCACGGCCCCCCCTCACCTGGGCTCCGCGGGAAGGGGCAGAGCTCCGCTGCCTTCTCCGAACCGGCACGGACCCTCTCCAGCAACATCGCGGCCTCCGCGGGGCGCGCCGGGCGCCGTCCGAGGTGCGCGGGTGGCTGCGGAGGAGTGGCGGAGCGGCGCGGAGGGGAGCGCAGGGAGCGGCGCGGGGGCTGGCCGCCGCCCGGGGCGGAGCGGGGCCGGTGCGGGGGGGGGGGGCGGGCTGGGGGCGGCACCGTGCCGTCGGGCCGGGCCGCAGCTGGGCCGCGGTTCACCGCGGGGCTCTTTAGCATCAGAAAAGCGGGAGGGGAGGGGAGAGGAGAGAAGGGGAAGGAAGGGGAGGGGACACTGTTCCCCCCCCGGCCCACGCGTGGTCGAGGCCGCCGCTCCCGACGCGTGGGCTCAGGCTGCAGCCACCGCCTCCCCCCGCAAAGCCCCCGACGGCGGCACCGCGCTGCGGCCGGGGGGGGGGGCGAGGGAGTCACCGTCGGGGGGAGCCCCCCCCCCTTTCCCCCAGGACCGGCCCCCCCCCGCCCGGATCTCGTTTGTCCCAGCGCACGGGGCTCCCCCAGCAGCACCCACGGGGAGCGCGGGGTGGGGAGGGGGAGGGGGCGTCGGGTCCGTCCTCCTCCACTGAGCAATTAACGAGTGCGGGGGGGTGAGGGTGTCTGCCCCATGGCGATCAGCGCCCTGCGCCTGGGGAGGGGTTAATTGTACTCATCAAGGATGGGGCGGGCATCGGACACGTGTGCACGTGTGTCTACATGTATGTGCGTGCGATGGGAGGGGGGGGGGATGGGGGGATGTGCAGGAGCACAGGGGTGCACACAGGGTACAGGGATGTGCACGCACAGGACCACACGCGTGTGCACACGCACACAAACCACATCAAACAACTGCACACGCGTGTGCACACGCGTGTGCAGTTGTTTGATGTGGTTTGTGTGCGTGTGCACACGCGTGCAAGCAGGGGTGGGTGGTGTGGGGGTGTGTGGGGAGGAGGGAGGGTTGTGCCAGCCTGTGTGCCCGTGGGGACGTGCACGCTTCTCCACGAGCGTGTGTGCAAGCGGATGTGCCAGCCTGTGCCTGCCCCCGCGGGATGGGGTGCCCAGAGCTGTCGGGGGGGGTGTGCGGCGGCTGTGGGCCGTGCGCCTGTGCGGGTGCCTGTGCGGGGCCCCGTGCGCCTGTGCGTGTGCCTGTGCGGGGCCCCGTGCATGTGGGCTGCTGCTTGCTGCAGGCAGCCGGAGCTGATAATTGTGGTTGTTACTGTGAGCCCGTTAATCCCCCGAATCCCTTTACCTCCTGCTCACAGGGGATTACAAATTAATAAAAGCAGCTTAGGGGCGGGAGCCTCCAAACACACATATGTTCCTGCCGGGCGGCAGCCAGGGGACTTTCGCCCGCTGGCGGGGGCAGCGAGCAGCGGGCACAGCGTTCAGCTCCTCGAAGCCCCCACCCGGTGGGTGCCCGCGTTGGCCCCGCACTGCTGCCGTGCGCCCCTGGGCACCCGGCTGCCATCCTGCCTGCTCGGGACCCTGCGCGGCACGGGGCGGTGAGGACTGGTGGCTGGGTCAGGACTGGCCGCGCAGGTGGTCCATCATCTGGATGATGAGGGGCCTGGAGCATCTCTCCTGTGAGGAAAGGCTGAGAGAGCTGGGGCTGTTCAGCCTGGAGAGAAGAAGACTGAGGGGGGACCTAATCAATGGTTATCAATATCTTAAGCATGGGGTGCAGGGGGAATTGGCCAGCCCCTTTTCAGTGTCTGTGGGGACAGGACAAGGGGCAATGGCTGCAAATTGGAGCCCAGGAAGTTCCACAGCACCATGGGGAGGAACTTTTCCCCAGTGAGGGTGAGGGAGCCCTGGGACAGGCTGCCCAGGGGGTGTGGAGTCTCCTTCTCTGGAGAGATTCCAGCCCCATCTGGACACCGCCCTGTGCAGTATGAGCTGGGGAGCTGCTTTGGCAGGGGGGTTGGACCCCAGGAGCTCTCCAGGGCCCTTCCAACCCCTACAGCTCTGTGATTCTATGACACAGTTCCTGTTCTGGGGACAGCTCAGATGTGGGTGGGTGGAATATAACACAGGGAGAGATTCTGGAGACCAGGATCTGAGCTCCCCAAATAAATGTCAGGCTGGATTAGAGCTGGAATATAGGTAGAGCACTGGTGGAGCACAACCAGTACCATGCTGCAGCAATGCTGGGTACCACCAGCATGGGCTGCATTCCACCTTCCCCAGGGCTGTGGGCAGCTTTGGGGGTGGAGTAGGGGGGCAGGTGATGACCCATATGGCCTCTTTTAAGCTCAGTTTTATAAGTGGATTTTTAGTCTGATCCTCTAAGGAAGCAGTTTAAGAAAGTGTGTGTGGTGGTGGCTGCTCCCCAGTGCACGTGGCTCGGGTCAGCATCGTGGCACTTGCAGCTGTGTAGGACGATGGTGGCCAGTGTCCCCCTCAGGACCATCAGCCACACGTGCCAGCCCTGTGCAGCCTCCTGTTTCCAGCTCCATGGGTGACTCACACCACAGCACCATCTCAGCAGGTTCCACAAAAGCCCCTTTGGATGACCTCTGCTCAACACACACTGTTGCACCCTCCTGCTCGGGTTGCAGCAGGTGTAACACTGGCTGCAGGCTCCTCACTGTGGTTCATAGAATCATAGACTGGCCTGGGTTGGAAGGGACCCCAAGGGTCACAGAGCTCCAACCCCCTGCCACAGGCAGGGACACCAACCTCAGGCCTGGAGCTACACAAGGTTGCCCAGGGCCCCATCCAACCTGGCCTTGGACACCCCCAGACACGGGGCACCCACCCCCTCTCTGGGCAGCCTGTTCCAGCCCCTCACCACTCTCTCTGCAAAGAACTTCCCCCTAAGATCCAATCTAACCCTTCCCTCCTCCAGCTTTAATCCATCCCCCTTGTCCTGCCAGTGTCTGTCCTTTAACAAGCTGATTCCCCTCCTGTTCCTCTGCTCCCTTCAGGGACTGGCAGGCTGCAATGAGGTCCCCCCACAGCCTTCTCTTCTCCAGGCTGACCCAGCCCAGCTCCCTCAGCCTCTCTTTGTAGGGCAGCTGCTCCAGCCCTCTGAGCATCTCCGTGGCTCCTCTGACCCCTCTTCAACAGCCCCACATCTTCCTTGTGTTGGGCCCCAGCTCTGGACACAGGATCCAGCTGGGGCCTCCCAGGGCAGAGCAGAGAGGGACAATCCCCTCCCTGTCCCTGCTGCCACCCCTCTGCTGATGGAGCCCAGGATCCCATTGGCCTTGGGAGCTGCCAGAGCCACTGCTGCTCATGGGGAGTTTCTCACCCCCCAGAATCCCCAGGTCCTTCTCACAGGGCTGCTCTCCAGGAGCTCTTCTCCCAGTCTGGATCTCTGGCTGGGATTCTTCCAGCCCCAGTGCAGCCCCTGACCCTTGGCAGTGTTGAACCTCACTGGGTTCCCCCAGGCCCATCTTTCCAGCCTGGCAAAATCCCTCTGGGTGGCTCCTTTCCTTCTGGGGTGTCAACCACACCACTGGTTCTACCACCATTATAAAGAAACCCCAACAAACCTTATTCCTGCTCTCTCCCTGCCCTGGCTCAGAAGACTCAGCAGACCCTGAGATGTCTGGGCTTAGAGGGATTCCCCTCCCTGTTCCCTTCTTGTCAGCTCTCCTGCAGTCAGACCCAGAGGCTGCACCATCCTTCAGAGGAAACTGGACCAGTCTGGGTACAACTGCCCCTTGTCACTGTCACCACCTTGCTGAACACGTTATCAGTGAGTTCCCTGGACACCCCTCTCTAAAATGAAGCAGCAGAGTCGTTAACTTTGGGTGGTAAGGACAGGGCACCCCCAGCAGCAACATCATCTGTGCTGTGCTCACCCTCAAGACACTGATGTGATGAGCCCATTCCTCAGGCTCCCCAAGGGCACATCAGTTTTCCAGGCAAGGAAAAGAGACTGGAGAAGTGTGTTGCACCCCCAAACTTCAAATAACCTTATCTAGAGGTTTAGAAATCTTGATTTCTAAAATCTTATTGATTTATAAAAATACCTGAGTACTTCTGCAGGTAGATCATCAATACTCCTAAGGAGTCACCCATCCCACCTCCTCCGTGGCCTTGTGGCTGTGCAGGAGGATTCAGAAGCACCCACTGGAGGTTTGGCACCATCCTGGCCAAAGAGGAGATGTTCAGGTTTAAGGGAAAGGCAGATTTGTGGGTGTCTGTGTCTAGAACATGCAAATAATCTCCCCTCACTCCAGCAAAACTCCCATTTCTAAAGTTGTGTGCTAACAGTGAACAAAATGGAGCAGAAATTTACCTGTTCCTGGTGCTTTTCAAGATCAAGTACCCACCTAAAGTGACCAAGACAGTTTGAAAGGGACAGGTGTACAAGCTTTCCTTGGATTAAAGAGCCTGCAATCCAGTTTGCAGCTAAAAAAGAACTTGAAAATACAAGTAAAAAGCCAAAAGGCATCACTTTTTGCCCAAAGGTTTTGCAGTTTATTTTAAACAAGCACATTAGTTTACAATTTAGTACAAAAACCATCACTTTTCCCTCCTAGAGAGGAATGAGACAGAGTAAAAAAAAAAAAAACCAAAGCAGACCAGACTTGAAAATGTCAAGTTATTGAATGAAAATAAATAAACCATTTAAAAGACTGAGCTGTTACAGTCCCTATTTTCAACACCTCATACACCATGCACAGACCTGGAGAGCCCAGCCCAGCTTTTTGCTAAGGTGAGAGTTCCCATCCTGCCCTCAGCTGGAACAGCAGGATGGAAATGAGAAATTCAAGAGTTCCCAGGAGTCACTTCATTAAGTTTCTTTAGCACTTGTAGCTTTTCTTTCTCTCCTGGCACGTCCCACAGTGCTCCTTTTATGTCCTAGGCAGGTTTAATATTTCCTCTTTAAAACCATCTGAAGAGCAAAAGCAGCTCCATGAATTACAAAGGGCCCAGAAATCCTTCTTGGTTCCATCCACCAATGAATGTGGCACTGCAGAAACTTCTAGTGTCCCACACAACACCCCCCACAGACCCTCCAGGACTGAGGAGATGGTGGTTTGAGGCAACTCTGAACAAGGAAACACTTCCTTTGTCACTCAGCCCTGACAAATGGCAAAGCAGCAACACACATGCCCAGCACACACACACACACACACACCCCCCTTCACAGAGTGCAGAAGAGGATGGAATTTATCATTATAAAGAGACTAAACAGGAGCAAGTAAAGCAGGATTTACACAACTGATGTAACCAGTGATTTCCAGGTGAGGTCACTACTAGCAGCTAAAGTGAAAGCCTGAGCCAGTTAACCCACAACAGCTCCAGCAAGATCCCAACCCTGTGTTTTCACACTCTTAACAAGCCAAACCCACTGGAAGTTTGAGTATCAGTTCATTTTGTCATGACCCAGCAAGGCCTGAGCAACATGAAAGTCACATAAAGCTCCCTCCCTTACTCCAAACCCACCCTTGCTGCTGGTTTAACAGCAGAATCACCCCAACAAACCTTCAACCCCTTTTGTTTTCCTGTGCAGGTGGGAATAAGCAGCATGGCTCAAAGCTAACACACTCAGCTCGATACACTGGGCAGAGTTGGAACCAGCAGCAGGAATGACTGGTGTAATTCAGAGCATGGGACAATACTGACAGAGGGGAACCCAACAGCCCCCCAAACTCCCCCATTTTGCAGATCTGGTACTTGCTGTGCTGCAGTTTGGGGGTTTGTTGGTGTTTTGGGGGTGGGGGGTTCTGAAGAGAAGCTCCACATCCTTCCACCTAGGACAGGATCACCATCTCCCCAGAGTAGGTCACTTAGAAGTTGATTTTTCAAAAGTGAATTTGAAAACTCTGGGTTTTCCTCTTCACCAACCTCCTCCCAGGATCCTTCCCTGGATCCCAGCAGCACCCAGGACCCAGCCTGGCCCACCTTCACTACCTTTCCAGTTACTCACAAGTTGTTTTAATATTCAAGGTGCTAGAAATAGAGGGATTCATGAATTCCTAAAGAAGAGAGACACCCACACAGGCTCCTTGGGCCAGAACTCCTCAACAGTGAGGGAAGGTCCTTAAAAAGCAGAATTAGAGAGAAGTTCTCAGGTCAGAGCACAGCAGAAGTAGATGTCTGCAGATGCTCCCTGCAGCTCTTGGCCCCCTGCAGCTCTTGGCCCCCAGAGGCTGTGCCTGGCAGACAGCAGGACCTCAAGGAACAAGGGACAGTCAATCTTTGATGCTCAGTCTTCTTATTCCCATTGGAAGCTGCACAAATTCATGTCAGAAATATTCATGTTTGTGACCAAACAAGATCTGATTATGAAAACCCAATACCAAAAAAGAATGGATTATGGAAAAAATAATACCCCTGTTGAGTTTTTGTGCTTTTAGACTATGCTTTAGACCAGGCTTTAAAGTTTTTATACTAAGGTTTAGGATGGAAATAAGAGGAGACACTTCCAGTATAAACAGAGTGAACTGGCCAGGGACTATTTATTCCTTCTCCTGTAACAGAAGAGCTAGTGAACATTCAATCAAATTAAAAGTTGCAAATGTAGAATTGAAAGGAAAAGCCTTTTTATATAACATAATTAATCAGGAGAACTCACTGCCACAAGAAAACATCGAGGCCAAAACCTATTAGGATTAACTAAAGATTAGGTAATGGATAACTAGAACATGCTCAATTACATTGGATAGGATTATAAACTTCACTACCCAGGACCTGCATTATCCCCCCAGCCAGGAGCAGACAGGAACTCCTATTCCAATGGTCATCTTATCACTGGTTTCATGGTTTCTTCTAACTGCTCAAGCCAGGACCCCAGGGATCTGTAAAGGCAACCTCCCCTACTCCCAAGTGTTGTCACATCCCAGGCTGGAGCAGCTCTCAGCCATTAGTTAAACCCTTCCTGACCCAAACAGAGGAGCATTCCAGCAGAAGAGCAAAAGAAATGGGCTGTTCTTCTAACAGCTTTGCAGCCAGCAGTATCTTCTGTGAGGTCAGAACTGAAGGAGCAAGAGCAGTGTTTATACCACCTCACAACACAACAAATTACTGCTTTGTAACAAGAGATCCATACATTTCTTCTGGCACACAAATCTCCCCATCCTGCACTGAAAAAACAGTGTTTCCCTTTACAGGAGTTCATCACAATTGGTTTCCATCAGGGTAAGATAACACTTATCCACTTCTCTGGTTCATAAATGAGTGAAGCAAGTTACCACTTACCCCATCAGACATCTGGCAGAGTAAGCAAAGGAGTACAGCACTGGGTCCCAGTCTGTCCCTGCTTACTTATAAACTCTATGAAAACAGATGACACCATCAGCAATCAGAATTAGGCTGCTGATTGAGATACAAACTCTCCCCCCTCCCCCCCTGCCTCTCAGAGACACACATCCTTGGCTGGAACACACAGGGGAAGACTGATTGGAACACGTAATGCTTTCTGGTTTAAATAGGCTGTGAAGAATATTTGAGGAAGTCCCCTCTGTTTAGAATGGATTTCATCAGAACACAACGCTTTGTTTCCTGGAAAAAAAGAAAACAATCAGAATCCTTGCTTCTCCAAATGAAGCAGCCAAGGCAACAGTGTAACTGGTCAGTACTCTTGACAGGTCAAATCAGCTCTGGATAAATGAAAAAGAAAGGAACCCAAACAGCAACTGACTTGAAGTACACAAAACAATATCCAATTCCCTTCTAAACCCAGGCACAGCTGATTGCATAATGTCATGTTTACTCTGAGAATGAGTAAAGGATGGAGGTGGTTAAGTCACAGGAAAATCTTAAGTGAAAAATGCAATGCTGACTTGAGTGGATGGTTTAGGATAGCACTATGCACCCCTGGTAAAGGGTTAGGGCTCTTAGGGTGAACTCTGGGTGGGAAACTGGAACACTTATGAAAGGCCTTGGAAAGGAAAGGGGTGTTTTAAAACAGAGAACACTGTGTATAAAATCCCTGATCATAAATATTAAAGCTGTTATCTGGTCCTGAACAGCCACAGAGGATGAAAACTTGGTTTCCCAGTTAAGCTTCTACACAGCTGAGCGATGGTGCTTCACCTTCCAGCGCCGGGACCGCACGCGGAAGAAGAAGTACATGATCATCAGGAACAGGGAGGAGGCCACGTACAGGATGACACACAGACTCATGTCTAGGTTGGAAAAGCCAATCCCTAGGAAAGACACAGCCTGCTTGGGCTCCTGAAGGTTGGCTGATTCAGCTGCATTTTTACCACTCTCTTTGCCAGGTCCATGGTTTGCGATGAGCTGATCTAACACCTTCACTTCTGAATCCTGATTGATTCCTTTATCCTGGATCTTGTTCTCTCTGTTTCCACTTGGATTCTTGAGTAGGCTTTTGTCTTTCAGCTCCCCTGTATCTCCTTGTTCAGTTTCAGAGTCAGTCTGGCTTTCAGTGTATTTATACAGAATATTTTCACTGTTATAGTGATGCTTCATGAACTGTAGAACTTGGGCTTCATTCCAGCTGTGCAATCCTTTGATTTCTTCATGACATGCAGGACAAAGGTCTGGAGTTGGCCATTGAACTTTGGGAAATTTTGGATCTTCAGTCAAATCACCTGATTGAGAAGAAGAAAATAAAATCAGGAAAAACTGAACCACCAGGCATTTTCACTGGAAACCACAGAGAACATTTTCCACTTAGAAAGAGCGAGGCTGGCAAAGAAAGCCCACAGCACAGTAATGTTTGTGACGGTCTTCAGTTTAACACAAAGACACTTGAAAATTCCCAAGTTTCCTTGTGGATGCCTCCATCCATGTGGATGTACCCCACCTGGAGTACTGTGTCCAGTACAGCCCCAGCTCTCTCAGCCTTTCCTCACAGGATAGATGCTCCAGGCCCTTCATCATCTCCATAGCCCTTCTCTGGACTCTCTCCAGGAGATCCCTGTCCTTTTTATCCCAGGGAGCCCAGCACTGGACACAACACTCCAGGTGGGGCCTGAGCAGGGCAGAGCAGAGGGGGAGGATCCCCTCCTGTGACCTGATGCCCACACTCCTCCTGATGCCCCCAGCAACCCATTGTCTCTCTCAGCCCCAGGGCACACTGCTGGCTCATGGCCACCCTGTCACCCACCAGCACCCCCAGGTCCTTCTCCACACAGCTCCTCTCCAGCAGGTCACCCCCAGCCTGTCCTGATCCATGTGGTTGTTCCTCCCCAGGTGCCAGACTCTCCACTTGCTGTTGTTGAATCTCATCTGGTCTCTCCCTGCCCAGCTCTCCAGCCTGGCCAGGGCTCTGGATGGCAGCGCAGCGTCCTGCCTGTCAGCCACCCCTCCCAGCTCTGGATCAGCAGCACTTGCTGAGGGTGGGTGCTGTTCCCTCATCAAGGTGTCAATGAAGATATTGAACAGGACTGGACCCAACACCCAGCCCTGGGGACACCGCTGGGCACAGGCCTCTAGTCAAAAAACCCTAATTCATTTAGCTGCTTGTTCTTAGTACACTAATGCTTCAAATACTTCATAAATAAATATAGATTCTTATTTTATTATGTTTTTTAACCTTTTAAAAGGCAGGAAAGTCCTCATGATTTTGAGCAAAACATTGTGTAGTGATTCAAAGGATACTTCAAAATATTTGTCTCCCTGACACTGAGGAGTAGGAGAGCAAGCATGTGTTTCAGGTATCTTAACTAAAGATCACTCATTAATCAATGTTTCAGAGAAAGCAGCAAGAAAACATCTTACAGCAAGATTACAAACACAAAACTTACTGTGCTTCATGTTTTCCTGCCAAAAAGAAGAATGCCATAAATCCTGGACATTGTAAAGCAAGAGAAAGGATTCAATAGGGCAGAGCTGTACACAACCACCTCATGGCCCACACCTGAAGGCCATGCTTGTTGCACTGCCTAGCCAAACACCCCTTTCTCAGAGAGCTATTTATTACCAGAAAGACCCGCACAGCTTTTAAGAATTAAAATAAGTCACTGTCCCAAAGAGAAATTTTAGGAAAAAACCCAATTTCACATTATTCTTTATTCCAGTCTGGTTATACCTCATACTAAAAGGGTATTTTAGTTGGCTGTTGCACCACCTAAATCCATATCCATGGGAGTTTTCCAATAGCTTCATGCTCTAAATAAGCAGATTGCTCCACTACTTGGTAACTTCAAGTTAACAGGGTGACTTTTTCCCCTGTTCAAGCTGGCTATAGTAGCAAACATCAGGGGATGCTTTCATTTAATACCTCATCATTTACCTTTTCCCTTGGAGAAGAGAGACAAACTGTTTATACTCACAGCAGTATTTAATACTTCATAAATCTTGGGAATCCAGTGTAACCATAGTATAAACACAATATAGCATATTTAAATTGTAACTAATGCTACATTACACAGATCCATAACAGCAGAAAGGGATTAAGTGCAAAGAGAAACCAATTTTCTTTAGTGCTTTAGTTACTTGATATCCCCATAACAGAAAGGATTAAATACAACAGTATTTTAATGGTACTTCTGGTCTAACTGAAAACACAGCAATCTATTGGGGAAAGAGATTTTCTTCATACAGTAATTTTACTTTATTCAGTTGCTGATCTGCTAATAGTTTAGGCTCTTTTATCCTGAGGAAGTCTCATGTTTAATTCTCATATTTTTCTATACAGCATCTCTCCAGAACACAATGAAGACAGGTTTTTAGCATCTATTTAAACTGCTGCAGAAAGAAATCTTTTTTTTTTTAAATCCCCTGGTAAGTAGCTGAACTGCATTGCTCCTTTTTGAAAAGGCTTGGGTTTGTACTCCAGAAAGATCCTCTCATCAAGCAACAGGTAAAAATGTCAGAAGAAATAGTATCTCTGAGAATGATGATGTTTTTTCTCTCTCATATGTATCATAACAGATAATTATGCTGCTGGAGCAGTGTGTCTCAAGCATGTGTTTCTCATGCTTATGAGAAATAGTCATTATAGCCAACTGGGATGCTCTAGGTTTTGCTCTACACACAAGCACCCTTTTCTGTACACCAAGGTAAATGCAGAGATACAGAATCACAGAGTTGTAGGGGTTGGAAGGGCCCTGGAGAGCTCCTGGGGTCCAACCCCCCTGCCAAACCAGCTCCCCAGCTCATACTGCACAGGTCGGTGTCCAGATGGGGCTGGAATCTCTCCAGAGAAGGAGACTCCACACCCCCTGGGCAGCCTGTCCCAGGGCTCCCTCACCCTCACTGGGGAAAAGTTCCTCCCCATGTTGCTGTGGAACTTCCTGGGCTCCAATTTGCAGCCATTGCCCCTTGTCCTGTCCCCACAGACACTGAAAAGGGGCTGGCCAATTCCCCCTGCATCCCCTGCTTCAGATATTGATAACCATTGATTAGGTCCCCCCTCAGTCTTCTTCTCTCCAGGCTGAACAGCCCCAGCTCTCTCAGCCTTTCCTCACAGGATAGATGCTCCAGGCCCTTCAGCATCTTCATAGCCCTTCTCTGGACTCTCTCCAGGAGATCCCTGTCCTTTTTACACCAGGGAGCCCAGCACTGGACACAACACTCCAGGTGGGGCCTGAGCAGGGCAGAGCAGAGGGGGAGGATCCCCTCCTGTGACCTGCTGCCCACACTACTCCTGATGCCCCCAGCATCCCATTGTCTCTCTCAGCCCCAGGGCACACTGCTGGCTCATGGCCACCCTGTCACCCACCAGCACCCCCAGGTCCTTCTCCACAGAGCTCTTCTCCAGCAGGTCACCCCCAGCCTGTCCTGATCCATGTGGTTGTTCCTCCCCAGGTGCCAGACTCTCCACTGGCTGTTGTTGAATCTCATCTGGTCTCTCCCTGCCCAGCTCTCCAGCCTGGCCAGGGCTCTGGATGGCAGCGCAGTGTCCTGCCTGTCAGCCACCCCTCCCAGCTCTGGATCAGCAGCACTTGCTGAGGGTGGATGATAAGAGAAGGTCAAGCTGGAACAACTGCTTCTGTTGTTTTTAAACTTGTGTTACAAAGCCCAAGTGGCATAGCCCTTCATTCAAAGGCAAATCTCCCTGTAGAAAACACCAGAGCCATGCCTTTCAGACACAGCTACCTTTGGGGGTGTGTGTGCCAAGACAAGCTCTTCCATACCTGCCAGCCTGTTATTCACCACGTTGTGTTTCTCCCAGAGCCAGAGAACAGCTTTGTCTAAGGTTTTAACAGAATCCATGGACTCTTTGGCCATTTCTTCAAAATGCTGAGCACAAGCCTTGCATCCAAAAAAGTGGTGAATGTAATTCCTCATGGTCTGAAGTACTACTTGGGGATTGTCTTCAAGACCTGGGAAGACAGATGAGAGAAGCACTGAGCACCATTTAGACCAGCATTGCTTCAACACAGGCATTTTAATGGACATAAAAGTGAGCTGGGGGAAAAGGATAGAAAGTGTAGTTAGTTACTTTCTTGCTCCATGCACATTTACACCTCCACTTTACACATAAGAAACTAGTTAAATGAAAGATACCCATAGTACATGTGCCATACAGAACCTATACATCAGTGAGTCACAGACAGCAGAGAGATTAAAAGCTTCACACAACTCTCCTCACAAACACTCCTCCCCAACAATACACATGTGTAACATTGTCACTAAGTAGCCAAGGTGAAATGTTTAGAAACCAAATTATTTGGCAATAAATAAAGCAAAATTTAAGTGATCTCAAGCAGTACTTGTTTTGTCTGGGCTATCAGACATAGCCACAAGGGAATTATTTCAAACACAGTAAGGTTCAGGAAGTGCCAGGTAAGCAATGGTGTTATTAACAATGCAGAAGAGCTATTTTGACCAATATATTTATCCTAACACATTTAGTCTGTACAATTGTGTTCAAAGTTACCCTGAACAACACATGAAAATAAGATGTAAAAGTCAAGTGCTCTTTACAGTGACATCCTCATCTCAAAGATTATCTTCTAATTCGAGTGGGGGAACTAATTTAGCTAAATAAATCAGGCATTCATCACTTTTTTTCCCCAGAGGCCCCTTATTAGAATACATTTTGAAACTGTTTGAAACACAAAGTCCACACTGTCTGTAAATTACACAATGCTTCTGGAAGCAGAGACTTTCTCCAGATTCATAGAATCACAGAGTTGTAGGGGTTGGAAGGGCCCTGGAGAGCTCCTGGGGTCCAACCCCCCTGCCAAAGCAGCTCCCCAGCTCATACTGCACAGGTCGGTGTCCAGATGGGGCTGGAATCTCTCCAGAGAAGGAGACTCCACACCCCCTGGGCAGCCTGTCCCAGGGCTCCCTCACCCTCACTGGGGAAAAGTTCCTCCCCATGTTGCTGTGGAACTTCCTGGGCTCCAATTTGCAGCCATTGCCCCTTGTCCTGTCCCCACAGACACTGAAAAGGGGCTGGCCAATTCCCCCTGCACCCCATGCTTCAGATATTGATAACCATTGATTAGGTCCCCCCTCAGTCTTCTCTTCTCCAGGCTGAACAGCCCCAGCTCTCTCAGCCTTTCTTCACAGGATAGATGCTCCAGGCCCTTCATCATCTCCATAGCCCTTCTCTGGACTCTCTCCAGGAGATCCCTGTCCTTTTTACACCAGGGAGCCCAGCACTGGACACAACACTCCAGCTGGGGCCTGACCAGGGCAGAGCAGAGGGGGAGGATCCCCTCCTGTGACCTGCTGCCCACACTCCTCCTGATGCCCCCAGGATCCCATTGTCTCTCTCAGCCCCAGGGCACACTGCTGGCTCATGGCCACCCTGTCACCCACCAGCACCCCCAGGTCCTTCTCCACAGAGCTCTTCTCCAGCAGCTCACCCCCAGCCTGTCCTGATCCATGTGGTTGTTCCTCCTCATAGAGCTCCAACCCCCTGCCACAGGCAGGGACACCAACCTCAGGCCTGGAGCTACACAAGGTTGCCCAAGGCCCCATCCAACCTGGCAATGAGGTCCCCCCACAGCCTTCTCTTCTCCAGGCTGAATCTGGATCTTGCCCAGTAACTAAATGCACATTTACCTTATGCATTCACCATTACATTTATACTCAGGCACTACAGTGACAGTACTACTGAAAAACCAAGAGGCACAAACCCTCTGGTAAGTATTTCAGAAGGGGCTTGTGATAAATGTTGGTTACTCCATGACTCTGGTATTGCTGTAATACCTCAGAATCTCATTATGGTTATTAATTCCACAGCTTTTTTTGGCAGGCACTGCATGCAGACACATAATAGCTACTCAGCAACACTCAAAAGTTTCAAGAATAACTCAGGAATTCCTCCTGAAATAAACACAAATATATTCTTTCTTTAACATTTACATCTTTATATAAAAGATAATGCAAAAGAACAACTACTTTATGCAGAAGGGAAAGTATTTACAGATGGCAAACTTTGTGCTGGGGCCTTTACTGTGGCAGCAGGTAGTGCCTCCATCTCTCAAGAGGCTTGAAAACCTGCTATAATTTCTTGAGATCCTAATGGCTTCATCTCCATGTCTCAGATTTTCTGATTCATGCTTAATTGACCTAGTAAATTATGCCAAAATGTAGTTCCAAACGTGCTCTACATCATCCCAAACACACACTTGTCAAAAAGAAACACATTTTATGATGCAGATTGATCAAATTACCGACTCCTGCAGCTGAACACCTCTACAAGGAGTAATTTACAACACAGGTTGTGTAGGGTCTGTAGTAAAGGGTTACAGTGTTTTGCTCAGCCTCCTGTTCTGGCAGTGAATAACAAACAGTTTGGTAGGACATATGCATTGTTTCTTGGGATAAAAACCCCCCAACGCCCTCAACAAAACCAATTCAAAGCTATAGGACTACTTAGATATCTCTTATGTATATAAGAAATGCATGAAGACTGCCATAAACACCTTTATTTACAACAACATTATATTCTTAAACCTGGCAGCAAAAAAAACCCCCAGTCTTTAAAGCCAGAAAGAAATCATAAAAAGCAAACAATCTCTACTCAGACATTCAATATCTGTGATTGAATAGGCATGTATAAATAAAAGGCTATGAGATTAAAGCAGATTAAATTACAGTATTAAAAGAAAGGCTAAATAATAAATTTGGAAAGTTGAAACGAATTTCAGGCAAAACAGTTTGACCACATATATCACAACATCTCTTTAGGGAAAAAAAAAAACCACCAACAAAACAAAAGTAGCTACTAGTAAACAACCTCTTCAGGGAGGGAAAGAGATTCATACACAGATTTAATGATGTCTGTGTAACACTACACTCTTGAAAATGTCTTTTCTGGGATGGTTTTTCCAATTCTGCAACAGATTAAAAAGAATTCAGATTTTTTAAATTTTTTTTTTTAAATCCACAAGCCTGTGGATCACACCAACAGATCCTGTTAGCTAGAACCCCATTCCATAGAATTCAGCTTGCTCAGGACTCCATTTCTACACTGGTTTTATACAGCCTCTGATGTGAGTAGTTGTGTTCAGAGTTCCTTATGCTGATCCCACTGCAGATTCCAAATGGCAGCATTTAACAGCAGCACAGGTCAGATAGAAAGCAATAAAAACATTCTATCAAGAAAACCACAGCAAGCTCACACCCACTGCCAGGCTCTGCAAGGAGAGGAAACTATCAAGAAAAACAGAGCTGCTTTAAAAAGAAAAACAAACCATTGCAAAATGGCTCATTTTTGTTTGTTTTTCTTTTATCAGCCCAGAGATGAATCTTCTATTAACATCTGCCATGTATCATCGTGTAATCCTCCTTTTCTCTTCCCTCCCAAACTACTGCAATTCAGGGTAACCCTAATCTTTAAAGTGGACAAGAACCATAAAACCCTACCTGTGGTGGGAAGGATTAGGGAGTACATCATGCTTTTTAGTAGATGGGATTTAAACAAGCAATAAGGAGAGGAAAACCTCCCAAGACATAATCCGACAGTCTCAGACTGACCCAATTCTTTCACCATAAGAAGTGATCATCACATATCTGCCCCGATTTAAAGCCATGGTTAAGTGTGCCAAAGAGTCCTCAGGTTCTACAATGGATTTTTCAACTTCAGAATAGACTAGAGAGTTCCCACACCAAACATGGGGAGTGATTTAAGATGTAGTTTTGAATAGTTAAGAATATTTTTTACATGTAATTAGAGCAATTGGGGTAATTGGGACAAAAGGGGAATATTTAATTTTTGCATAGTCCTGTTGAACAGCAAATAAACCCCCCTCCCAAATCACCAGCCAGGGTATAGGACTAAATCTAAGGGATTCAACCTATTTGTCCCATGAATAACAAACAAAACACAGAGAGAAACAAAAATCAACAATAGGATGATTAGCTATATATATATGTATATATATATATATCATAGAATCATAGACTGGCATGGGTTGGGAGGGACCCCAAGGGTCACAGAGCTCCAACCCCCTGCCACAGGCAGGGACACCAACCTCAGGCCTGGAGCTACACAAGGTTGCCCAGGGCCCCATCCAACCTGGCCTTGAACACCCCCAGGGACGGGGCACCCACCCCCTCTCTGGGCAGCCTGTTCCAGCCCCTCACCACTCTCTCTGCAAAGAACTTCCCCCTAATATCCAATCAAAAAAATTAAATATATATTAACATATATTTATATATTATATACAGTATATTATATATAGTATATTAATATATACTATATTTAATATTAATATATTAAATATTTACGATATAATCTAAATATATATATTAAAAATATCCCTATTCTGTCAGAGACTCAATAAAAGGTGGTGAGAGATTTTTTTTCATGATTGCAAGTAATGCTGGATAAATGTTTGTGTCCATAATTTGAAATAATCATGTTAATTTCTTTATAGCATCTAATCAGGAATTGAAATGGCAAATTCCTGAGCTTGATGATGTAGTAACAGTCCATCTAGCATTTTTCTATTCCTTAGAAAAGACATTAAAAAGGCTTTCAATGAAAACTAAATAAAATTATAACTAAAGCACTGTCCTGGCAAGAATAAAAACAAATGAAGGCAAATATTTTAGCATTAATAATTCTATTTAAATTGTATAAGGAAAATCATGATATATCCAGCACATTTCTTAAATAGCAATCATCACCAGAATGTGAGCAAATCTGCTTCAAAAGATGCTGCAAGTCTAAAAATAAGCAATTTTACCAAGTGTCTGCAAAGTAGTGTATCACTGCACAGATTAATGGAGACTAAGAATATTCAGCTAAAAAACCCCCCCAAACATTCACAACATTCAATATTTAAGAAATAGCATTACAAAAGACTTGGCTAACAGTTGTACATCTTTAATAGCTACTAAACTGTCCAGTTAAATCTCATTCTCCTCAAATTAAATTAACAGTTCAACCTCAGGTAGCCTGAAAAATCTTCATCCCTTTTCAGGTAGTTCGAATTTCTATCCTTTATTCTGCTTTACTGCTCACAGCTTTAAGGCCACGGAGTTTATTTACCACGTTTCTAAGCAAGGACAAACAGACCTGCTTTCCTTCACAGCCTTCCCACTGCAGCAAAGCGATGCTCTGACCTCTGCTGGTACAAACCTGAAAGCTAAGCCTCAAAAGCCACTGTCTTCCACCATTCACCTGGAGTCCTGTGCCCAGAGCTGGGGCCCCCAATATAAGAAAGATGTGGGACTGTTGGAGAGGGGTCAGAGGAGCCACGGAGATGATTAGAGGGCTGGAATGAGCAGGCTGCCCTGCTGAGAAGGACCTGGGTGTCACAGTGGATGAGAAACTCCCCATGAGCAGCAGTGGCTCTGGCAGCTCCCAAGGCCAATGGGATCCTGGGCTCCATCAGCAGAGGGGTGGCAGCAGGGACAGGGAGGGGATTGTCCCTCTCTGCTCTGCCCTGGGAGGCCCCAGCTGGATCCTGTGTCCAGAGCTGGGGCCCAACACAAGGAAGATGTGGGGCTGTTGGAGAGGGGTCAGAGGAGCCACAAAGATGCTCAGAGGACTGGAGCAGCTGCCCTACGAAGAGAGGCTGAGGGAGCTGGGCTGGGTCAGCCTGGAGAAGAGAAGGCTGTGGGGGGACCTCATTGCAGCCTGCCAGTCCCTGAAGGGAGCAGAGGAACAGGAGGGGAATCAGCTTGTTAAAGGACAGACAATGGCAGGACAAGGGGGATGGATTAAAACTAAAGGAGGGAAGGGTTAGATTGAATGTTAAGGGGAAGTTTTTTACAGAGAGAGTGGTGAGGGGCTGGAACAGGCTGCCCAGAGAGGGGGTGGGTGCCCCGTGTCTGGGGGTGTTGGAGGCCAGGTTGGATGGGGCCCTGGGCAACCTTGTGTAGCTCCAGGCCTGAGGTTGGTGTCCCTGCCTGTGGCAGGGGGGTTGGAGCTGTGTGATCTTTGGGGTCCCTCCCAACCCAGGCCAGTCTATGATTCTATTAGTTATTTTCTCTGAGCAGTTTTTCTATGACAGAGCAGAACTGCTGCATGTATTTGTCTTGTCTTTTAAGCATCTGCCCTAGTTGCTTACCTGTGTTAATCAAAGCTTGCGGTCGCAGCGCAGCTTCAACAGTCAGGGTATGAAACAGCTTCCAAAGGGAGCAGGTATAACCTCTGAGCTCTGGTCTGCTGCCCTGACATCCAACCCACTGAACTTTCTTTGTGAGAAATATCCCAGAAATCTGGAAAAAAAATTAAAGAGATCTTTAAGCTATAAACAGCTCTGGGACCTAAATTCACTACTGAGCATGCCAGCAGTCACAGCTGGTCCTACCTTGATGTTGATGTGATCCCAGGATAAGGAATTGTAAATGACTCTGCACTTGTTGCTAATGAATTCATGTGTAAGGCAACCAAATTTTAAGCTTATAATAAACCTTAATTCTAAGATTCTCTGATGCACCTTTGTAAAACTCATGCCTCTTGCAAACAGATGATACACAACATACAGTCACTGCTGTTAAACTACAACACAGATATCTAATTAGTCTGACAGAATATGTAACTTGCAATTGTTTTTTAAGCACAGTATGAATATAACACACACAAACAGTACTATAAACTCTGACAGAGCTACAGCTTCCCTGGGCACATGAAAAATTCCATATTACTCAGAGATCTACATGAATTACAGTGGTAAAGTCTTAAGAGGCTAAGAGGTAGAATGAATTTCTTCTTCAAACAAAACAACTGTGTATTCATTATAGCAAAAATATCAAGATTTTAGTTTCTGAGACCTATCCCTCTGCTTCCTAAAACACACAGGAGGCTTCCAAATGTCAGAAAGCAACAAGACAGACTTACATTGACTTCTGTGCAAAGGTGGCCCCATCACAGGGCTTTTGCAGTGCTAAACAGAGATGTGATTCCCAGCAAGACCTTTACCACGCCAGGAAATCACAGGCTATTTTGGGAAAACTCTTTATGAATAATTCCCATTTCAATGGGGAAATTTCCCATTGTTTAAAACTCTGACCTTGGGGAGAATCTTGCTGATAGCAGCTCAGCAAGCCAAGGCAGCTCAAAAGATTTCTACAGGGAATCTTGCATCATTTGAAGCTAACATTAGGGAACATGCCCATTGCTGGCTCATTATAAAACTGAGACAGGATTGTGTGTGTTTCAATTCTCTCATTTCAATTCCTTCATGTGGATATTTTTTCCCCCCCGGTAATGATTTCACTTTATTTTCATTTTAACCTTCTTATAACTCCATTATGACTGAGGGACCATCAGTAAGTGATGTCTTAGATTGATATAGAATCTTATCCTTTACTAATGCTGTATTTGATGCTGGAAACTAGTAAGAGCTTACCCGCATTTTGTTGTTGACCAGATCTAGGATAGCATCATAAGGGATTTTGTCTAATGGAAGGCTCACCAGCCACTCCTGCAAGGTCTCTAACAACTTCACCACAGGCTGACGGCCAGGAAAAAGCTGAGGGAAAAAAGAAAGAATACATAGATATTATAAACAACAAAGCTCAGCAGCAGCCAGACACTTTTTATCTTGATTTGGATGTGGTTTTCCTGGTTTTAAAGTGCTTCCGATTTTCTTTTGTTAATGAGCAAATGAATGAGTTGCTCTGCTTCTAGTAAAAAGGAGTCTCACACTAACTTTGCCTTAGAAAATGTAAGGATGAAGGGCCTGGAGCATCTATCCTGTGAGGAAAGGCTGGGAGAGCTGGGGCTGTTCAGCCTGGAGAGAAGAAGACTGAGGGGGGACCTAATCAATGGTTATCGATATCTTAAGCATGGGGTGCAGGGGGAATTGGCCAGCCCCTTTTCAGTGTCTGTGGGGACAGGACAAGGGGCAATGGCTGCAAATTGGAGCCCAGGAAGTTCCACACCAACCTGGGGAGGAACTTTTTCCCAGTGAGGGTGAGGGAGCCCTGGGACAGGCTGCCCAGGGGGTGTGGAGTCTCCTTCTCTGGAGAGATTCCAGCCCCATCTGGACACCGACCTGTGCAGTATGAGCTGGGGAGCTGCTTTGGCAGGGGGGTTGGACCCCAGGAGCTCTCCTTCCAACCCCTACAACTCTGTGATTCTGTGATTTATATGCACAAAGTGCTAACCAGTAGTGAAGCTACTCAACAGCAGGCAGAACTCCCACTGAGTAACTTCTGAAAAGTAGAACTTTTCATTAAGGTGCTCAGTGTATAGTTCAGAAAGGAACATGAGACCTAAGTGGTCTCTTAGCCTAGAAGGCTGAAATCCTCCTCATTAGTTCTTCTAAAATATTTAGTCAGATTTCTGTAGGTTACCTAGAAAAGTTCTTTTCCTTTACATACATGTAATAGGGATTTCCAAAGGGATTTGGAAATAGGGATTTCCTTAACTTGCAACTTTAAAAAGTCAGAATCCGGCAGGTGAGTGTGAGGAACTGTAATTCAGCAGTAATGCCATTATTTTACACTAGAAATGATATCTTCATTTAGTGATGGTTGTGATTACTATAGAATTAAGTAGAGTATCCATACCATTCTCTAAGGACCCTTCCAGAGGGAGCAGTATTTCAACAGATGGAGAAATAAAGTGCCTATATCTGTTACATTAAATACATAAAACAACTGATGACAGAACATGCTGTACACATGCCAGTCATTCTGCAGCCACTGACCAACTGCTGACAGTATCTCTAGTTCACAGACAACCTCATTGATGCTGTGGCCAATCTAATAGGCAGGAACTCCTTTTTGTTAATTCCCTATATTCTAACACCTGGTTCAGAGACAACTCTTAAATAGTCTAGAAAAAAACCCAAACAGTAAAGATCTGAACTACTGAGTGTACACTATAATTAAGTTTACTCCTGTAGGAGCCCCAGAATATTATGAGTTACCATCTTTTAGAGTAAGATGCCACAGCTCTTACTCTTTTAGAGTAAGAGCCAAGAGTATCTCAGGTAGGTATGATCCACATCAAGGATTCAAAAAACAATGGACTTCTGCACTGATTGCCAAAAAACCACAACCATGAAAATTCCCTAAGTAGGGAACCAGAGAATTCCATGACTTTGCATTTATCATCACCAATAAATGCTGCTACACAGGAGGATAATATAAAACCTTTCCTAAGAAAAACCACCTGAGAATAATGAGTGAGAACTAGGAGGAAAGTATTCCACAACAAGAGGATGCAAAGAAAGGAGAAGGGATCCCCACTTGTGCTGTGGCAGTCTGGAGATGAGTATGCAACCAAGAGAGAGCATTCTCCATTTATGCACTAATGAGCAAATGACATCAGCTGGCCAGGAGCCATCAGGAAGAGCAGAGGATGTTTTAGGGATAATATGATGGAAAGATTACCACTACACTTTCTTAAAGAAATGAGGCCAGCTAGAGATTTCTGACCCCTGATGGCCACGGGGGGGCAAGGAACTGTCTGTCTGATTTTCAGATAAATCCAGATACTTGGAAATAGTTCCTATCAGCCTTATTATTCCCTCAAACAGATACAGATTCACTTTCTTTAAAATGAAGCAAAGTGTTAGCTGCTCAGTAAGTAAATATAAAGATACCTTGGTCAGGCTGACATTATAAATGATTTCCAATGTTTTTCAAGTCACATCACATTGTACTATGACTATTATCCCTTCACTCAAATGTAGTATGTAAGCATCTTTGCTGTTTAAATTCACAGTTATACTCAATGCCTCTATTTTTCAATAACTCAGTGAAATTCAAGATCTCAATTACATTTAAAAATCAAGGCAGAAGTTACTACTCTCTCTAAACAGAACACCATTTGTTCAAGCATGCCCAAATGAAATCCAAAAATCAAGAATGAAAAACAAAGGGGTTTTTAATCCCAGTTACAATAGCTACTTATCCTGAAAATCTGATAAATAGACTGTATTTACAGTGTTTGTTCAATATGCTGCAGACTACTTAAGCTTGATTTAATTTCAAGCCCACTAAGATGAAATTAAAATGCATTTCAACCCTGTAAGTATGTCAATAGCAGACAATAACAACATTTAAAGAAACCCACAGAACTATTTTTTAAGCTAGTGAGGAAGCATATATTTAAACATTCTGAAAGACATTTTGAGAGACTTATGCCATATAATAAATTTGATGTTAAAGTCACTTTATTCTTACAAATAATCAAAGACTGGAAGTGTATACCTTGGCAGAGATGGTAACAAAATCCTTGAAGGTCTTTAGCTCAGCTCCCTCAAGTGTCTTGTGCGTGGCAAGCTCTACCCTGAGCAGGTAATGCAATCCTGATTCAAGGTCAGCCATGTAGAGCTTAGATCTGAAACACACATATATAATGGTATCAAGTGGCAGGTTTCTTTTGCTCATTTTCTCCCCAGTCATGAAGGTAAAATTGATATATAGTGGGTGTCATTAAAACCTCAGCATTTGCCACTCCACAGTGATTGCATATACCCCACACCAGTGTGGGAAGACACAGCAGTTCCTTCAAGTGCTGGGTATGGTGAATGTCAAGTTCAATGAGTTTCACCACACTCCCTTAAAAAGAGTCATTTTATGTCATTTTCTTCAGTTTAGACAAATAGCATAACCACACACAAGGATTTCTTTTATATTTAACTAAACCATTTGCCTCCCAGCCAGTTTTACCTTGTAATGAAATGATAACCCTGACATTGTCAGCAAGGAAATAACCAGTGTCAGGAAATTATAGTTTCTCTTCAGGACTGACCACAAACAGAAAAATTATATGCTAAGACAAAAGAGAGAGGTTTGTTGAACAAAAGTAGGTTGTACACAGAGCAGAAGTGCAACAAGACTGAAAAAAGTCCACTTTGGAAAGGACTGAACCTAGAAATCCTCTCCCAAATGCAGTAGTTTTACTCTCTGCATACAAGTTTAACTGCCAAATTTAACCACACCAGCTCTTAAGACAGAATTAGGTACCTTAGACAGGTAAAACTTGTAAAGAATTTTAAAAGTTCCTTCTCACAACCAAATATATTCATAGCAACAACCCCACCACCACCACTTTACAAAGCTCAAATGAATCAAACAAGCCACCTACTTTTCAATGCTTCCAGAGCACAAACTTTAGACAGTGTAATACAGAGCAATGTAACTTAACAAACAGAATTAAAACCCAAATCCTTCAAGAAACTGACTCCACCTCCTAAATCACCTGCAAAAAATAGTATATTAAAAGGCAGAATAATTTTACAGCTCAAACTACAAACTTATTCTGAAGTTCTCTCCTTCATTAGTAACATACTCACTTTTATTTTAAATACCAGCAAAATTCTGCTTCAACTTTCCTAGAGACATCCATGTGAATGCATGAGGCTCTCCCAAAGAATCCTATTTGGAAGATATTTGGACTGGAGATTCATAACAACAGGATTTTGCCTTGCTCAAAAGCAGCTCAATTTAACTCAGTTGTTTTGTTAACAGATTGCTTCATATAAAATATTTTCTAACAGTCATTGACTGAAGATGACACTAATAGTGTCCATGAAAGGAAAATAAGTACAAAATGAAGCACTCAGACCTACATCTTTTCCATCTAAAGATGCTGAGGGATTATCTCTCTGCAAAGCCTTTACATCCTTCTCTCAAAAAGGGAAAGAGGGTAAAGATAAACCTTATGGATTTTGTATGATAAATGTCTCTTTCAGTGACTTTCTTATTTCCTATTATATTTGCATTTGACAAGCACTTTTTAGAGGGCACCACTTCACTATTACACACACAGAGAATTCTCATTTTCTGCAGAAATGTTACAGCTTGTCATTTTATTATTCATTTTGGGTTGAGAACTGGCTGTAGGACCGAACCCAGAGGGTTGTGATTCAAGGAGCAAAGTCTGACTGGAGCCTGTGACCAGCGGTGTGCCCAGGGCTGGGTGTTGGGTCCAGTCCTGTTCAATATCTTCATTGACACCTTGCTGAGGGAACAGCACCCACCCTCAGCAAGTGCTGCTGATCCAGAGCTGGGAGGGGTGGCTGACAGGCAGGACACTGCGCTGCCATCCAGAGCCCTGGCCAGGCTGGAGAACTGGGCAGGGAGAGACCAGATGGGATTCAACAAAAGCAAGTGGAGAGTCTGGCACCTGGGGAGGAACAACCACATGGATCAGGACAGGCTGGGGGTGAGCTGCTGGAGAAGAGCTCTGTGGAGAAGGACCTGGGGGTGCTGCTGGGTGACAGGGTGGCCATGAGCCAGCAGTGTGCCCTGGGGCTGAGAGAGACAATGGGATCCTGGGGGCATCAGGAGGAGTGTGGGCAGCAGGTCACAGGAGGGGATCCTCCCCCTCTGCTCTGCCCTGCTCAGGCCCCACCTGGAGTGTTGTGTCCAGTGCTGGGCTCCCTGGGATAAAAAGGACAGGGATCTCCTGGAGAGAGTCCAGAGAAGGGCTATGGAGATGATGAAGGGCCTGGAGCATCTATCCTGTGAGGAAAGGCTGAGAGAGCTGGGGCTGTTCAGCCTGGAGAGAAGAAGACTGAGGGGGGACCTAATCAATGTTTATCAATATCTGAAGCATGGGGTGCAGGGGGAATTGGCCAGCCCCTTTTCTTTGATCAGTGGAGACAGGACAAGGGGCAATGGCTGCAAATTGGAGCACAGGAAGTTCCACACCAACACAAACACAACAACCAAATACTAGCAGCCCTCAATTTCACCTCTAAATTGTCTGAAGGCAGCTCACAATTGTAAAGAACCTGGAACTCTGATGCTGGAAATGAACTAATTCATAACCTGAATGAACTGAAAAATGGGCAATGTTGAAGCAATAGCTGAAAACACTGCTTTCACCTCCAACACCATAATTTCTCCAGTATTTAGCATGAATGTCTTAAATTTTACTTGAATTTACATTCAGTAGTGACCAACCTATTCACCTCAAGGTGTACCTGGGATGGACTGAAGAAAAACCTTGACCTGTGCTAGGATTCATTAATAAATTAAAACACATCTTCTCACACAGCAAGAAAAATCTGCAAGCACATTTTAGTAGACAAGCACCAATCTGAAAATTGAGGGTATCACTTACTTATCAAAGTCTTTCCATGCTTTGATTTCCATACTCTTCTCTTTGTTTTCTTGAACAGGTAGCTGAAGTGGCAAAAGAAGTTTTCTTCTAACACCTGGCAGTGACTTCAAATATGAAGAGAAGAAAGACCGTAGAGGTTTCAAACTGCATAGAAACAGACCAAGTAAATATTACTTTGCATCTCAGATTAAGTGAAAATCCAAAATAAATTAGTGTATTTCTAAAAAAGGTTACTCTGGTTTATTTTTTACAGTCCTAGTGCAACATTTTATGTTTTGATACAGAGGAATATGAAATAATTTTCAGTTTAGGAATAGTATCAACAATCATTGGGTCTAGTGGTATGAAATTTTTGTTCAAAATGAGAATAAATCATGTTCATCAAAATGTCAACTGGTGTTACACAATCAATGTTCACACAGAACAAACATTCTGGCTTAGAAACAAGTTGAAAAACTTTGATGCTTCATTATTTTTTCCATTTTCCTTCCAAAATGTTTTCCTTTCTGAAGTATCACAGTAATAGGTTGAAGCTATAAACAGGCAAGCAGTAAGTAAAAGTATTAGGTCTCTTATTAAAAAAAGAAATAATATTAAATGGTTTATTAAGAACAAGCAGCTCATTGCTCTTAGCATATCAAACTCCAGGTAACAAACACTGGCTTAGAGCTTTTATTTCCAGATAGAAGCACTGCTTCAAATCACCAACGAACAAGTGAGTTTTGGCAGCAGTATAAACTTGGGTTTGTAGTCAAACACCAGAGGGATATAATTAGCCACCACACCACTTTCATAGAATCATAGACTGGCATGGGTTGGAAGGGACCCCAAGGATCACAGAGCGCCAACCCCCCTGTGTGGCGCCCAGCAGGGAGCAACACACAAGTCAATATATGAATTCTAGGTGAAGCCATGAAATCACCCAGATTCTAGACCTTTCTTACTGCAAACGTGGCAAGCTAAAAAACTGCTCATTGGTTACACACACTGTTCACACCATATTGATTGGTTAGTGATTATAACGAGTTCTGATAAACCTATCTTATAGCTAAACATCCTTAGTTTACCTTTAATACCTAAAAGCATCCCCACACCTGCTGTTTTTACCCTCTTGTTATGGTTGGTTCCTGACACGTTCTGTTACTACCAAATCCCTTCCCATAACTGCTTCTTGGGTTAGGGCAGCCTGTACCCCTATCAGCAAGGCTGCTGTGTTTTGAGAATGGGATTATTAGGACCCTCTCAGCATGAGGAACTTTTCTCATGGTAATAGGAGAATATTGTCAGGGCCTATGTCTTGGGTGAAGAGAGCTAGGCCGCATGCAGGCCTGCTGTCTGCCCTGACACCCCTGCCACAGGCAGGGCCACCAACCTCAGGCCTAGAGCTACACAAGGTTGCCCAGGGCCCTGTCCAACCTGGCCTTGAACACCCCCAGGGATGGGGCACCCACCCCCTCTCTGGGCAGCCTGTTCCAGCCCTTCACCACTCTCTCTGGAAAAAACTTCCCCCTAATATCCAATCTAACCCTTCCCTCCTTCAGCTTTAATCCATCCCCCTTGTCCTGCCAGTCTCTACCCTTTTAACAAGTTGATTCCCCTCCTGTGTCTCTGCTCCCTTCAGGGACTGGCAGGCTGCAATGAGGTCCCCCCACAGCCTTCTCTTCTCCAGGCTGAACAAGCCCAGCCTGTTTGGCTAATCACCCCTACTATATGATGAAATCCACTGGCCTAACCCACGTCTGTTTATTACAAGCCCTCACAAAGAATAAACAAGACCACTAGATTATTTAAGAATTGCTGGAGAGAGATCAAGACAGGCAATTCTCAAACACAAAGAAATGGAACACACAACTTCAGTCTGTACAGAGTATTGATTAGATGCCAGGACAATGTCATTGTGCTCAAGAAAAAGGTGATAGAATAACTTACTTGGTATGAAAGGAAGCTATGGAAACTGGTTTTATAGCTTAAGTGAACCTCCCTGTATTCCTCAGAGAGATAAGTACTTACATGTTAATTAATCCATGGGACCCATTTGGATGCACCAGATAGCACGAAGGGACTGAGGTAATCCCAAGTTTCTCAAGAAGAGGCTTATCAGAATTCAAGGCTCGCTTGACAACGATGTTTTCATACTGGATCAAGTCTAAGATCACCTGGATAATGAACAGATGACATGAATTCCACATCCTTCAAGGAACAGCCAATCTTGTAGGGCAAGACATATGAACAGGTGACGTGCATCCTCTTTTAAGGGTATTATTAAGCTGTTCATCAAGGGAGCACACATCTCTGAGTATCCTGTGGACACTAAATTTCAGTTCAAGAAATTATTTACTCTTATCTTCCATTTTATCCCTTGGTCTATGCTGATCTTTCCCGCCCCCTCCCTTAAATCTAACATCCAAAGAAAACATGACAATGAAATGGCTTCCTAAACCTCAAAATAGCCCAGAGGATATTCCACAGGCACCAGGAGGCCTGCTTCATGTTATGTACATAAGAGGCTAAAAGCAAATTTCCAGTTAGTGCAGAAAGGGTCCCACCACTTTGAAACATGACTTGGGAAACGATTGAGGGCTTTCACAGGAGTTAGGGCTTTGCCTGGCAAGCCCTGCCAAATAAAGCTGTCTCTTCAGTTCTTGTTTACCAAGCCCACAGCAGAGACTCTGCAAAGGAATAGGTGTCTATCTCATGAGTTCCAGTTCTCAGTCTGGGATGTTATCTCAGACTAATCTGCATCAGCAGATTATCAGACTAATCTAGCTTTTGTACTAGAATAGCTGTGAGAAGGCACAAATTTCTTTGCAAAGTGTAAAATTCAGCAAAGACAGAGGAGGCAGCAGAGGGCAGTAACATCAAGATGCCTCAAAGACTTGCCAAGACTCAACTGTTCTTTGCCAACCATTGCTGCATCTACTAAAATGACGACTCTTAAGTAATGAAAACTTGTCCTTTGCAAAAAACCAAACCTGTGAGTTGTTCAAGATCCCAGTGCTGAAGGCATCCTCTTCTGTCATGCTGATGACTGCACTCCTCACATCCTTCCATCACCCCACGTTCTTATACTACGATTTCAAATGTCTCATTCATACTTACTGATCCTTCCATCTTTCCAACTCTTCTTATGTGTCTACTTGTCATGTTTTAACTTTTCCCTCCATCTGCCTCTTCCAAATCTTTCCTGTTGCTTCAGTTTAGACTATACTTTTACCCTTTCAGGTGAATGTTACTTCTGCTATGTCTTCCCTGACTTTCCAACTTGTAATTTAAGAGACCCTTTCACCACTGATAAATGCACAGCCTTCCTCTCTTCAGCTACTGTGACCTCTACTGGGATTATCCATATTGTTTTCTACTGTAAATCTGAAAACAATATCATTTTCTTCTTCACTATTCTATAAAGCTAAAATACTACCTAACATTAGCAGGGATTTTGTTTTTCTTCTGAAAGCAGACTCCACTTTTTGTTCATCAGGTGACACTCAGTCTTTCCCTACAGCAGCCAGTAATGAAATAAAAGCTAGTGTGATAAAAAGCTGAAGAACTTTATAATCATCACATTTCTTCTCTTCAGTAATGCCCACTTGTATCAACACAGCAGCTTCCAGAAAACAAATGTCTGGAAGCAGCCTGCTTCTCAAAGTGATTCTCACTTTTGGCAGCACACTCTCCTCCACTTATGCAACTGGGCCATCTCAGCATCAAATCTAATTAGAAACATTTCACAGACATTGGATGTTTCTACACAGATTATGCCTAGATAATTATGCAATTTATTTTCTTTACTTATCCTAGATCTTGGCAGGAAGAGAAAAGTAACAGTTGTTTAAACTAACAGCAGGCTCATTAGGTGGGGAAATGATGCCAAATCAAATATTTTATTGAGGAGGTGGGGGAAGCAAAAAACCAAAGGCTTCCACTTCCTCAGTGCCTCAGAGCTGTGAACATAATTTTATGCTATCATCCTAATTTAGAACATCATTTCCTAAAACCTCTACAGGAAGAAAGAGAACCCATTAATCCAGATTACTATAAACAGCAAAGTCACAACAGCTTCCCAGGAGAAGGAATCATAGAATCATAGACTGGCCTGGGTTGGAAGGGACCCCAAGGATCATAAAGCTCCAACCCCCCTGCCACAGGCAGGGACACCAACCTCAGGCCTGGAGCTACACAAGGTTGCCCAGGGCCCCATCCAACCTGGCCACTTCCAGACACGGGGCACCCACCCCCTCTCTGGGCAGCCTGTTCCAGCCCCTCACCACTCTCTCTGTAAAGAACTTCCCCCTAATATCCAATCTAAATATACAGAATATTCTGAACTCTAGCAGTAACAAAACCCAAGAACATCATCTGAGAATAGTGTTGTGATCTTCCAAATCTTGAAAGAAAGAAAGAATTGGGCTAACAATGAAATTGTAAATTAAATCTTCTGCTAAAACATGACTTGAAGTTAACATGGCATCCCATTCATTTGTAAGCAAGTTCCTCTGGGTGATTAAACACAACAGCCCTAAAGAATCCCCATGACTTTGTGATATCTCACAAACTGCCCTTTATAACTTTTTAATTCAGAGCTACAGTCAGAAACTTTGTGGCTTGGCTAAGTGACATGAAACATCAGCTGTGGTATGATAACATGCCCTCATTCATACTCAAAGTCATACATTACCTCTCGCCCAACATAGGAGCTATTAGTTTCAAACACAATGGCAGTATAGTGGTGGTTGTTCTTGTCAAAAAGAGAAGTAATATCCCCAGACCTTTTAAGAAAAGAAAAGAAAAGCTACTTAGCACATGTAGAATGCAATACACCTGCTGTTACTGATGGAATTTCCTTTTGCAATGTCATAGCAGAGTTGGTAAGAAGAAAAAAAAGCTTAGTTCATCTTTTAGAGAACCTTCTAGATTTTATGTACTGAACACAGTAAGAATACACCAGCTGTAATGTGAACAAGGGACTTACAAAACTGGATCCAATGGTGGGCAAGCAGGTGGTCTCACCTCCTGAGAATGGTTCTGTAAGAAGTCAATCATCATCTGCCGAACTGTTTGCAGCTCTCTGTCTGCTCCTGCTGAGTGCAGGTTACCCAAAAAAAGGGCAAAAAAATTAAAAATAATTAGTCACATGAAGGTTTTCATAGCCTCATGCTTTTCTGTGTCAGGTTTTTGTTTTCAATTTGGACTTCAAAGCAGAAAGTAATTTAAAGCTGAAGAACAGGGCCTGAGGATTTAGTTGTAGGATTTCATTTTACTGTTGAGATGAGATCATTTTTAAAAGCTGTCATCCCACCCCAAAATTAATAAACCCTCAAGACTTTTCCAAACCTAACCATCTGCCTGCCTTGCTGATTTTCTCTTCAAACAAGGCTTCATTCTAAATCTGTGCTTGTTTTCCCAATAGCTGGGGTGGGTAACTTCAGCAGGCTTTTTTGCAGTAAGGATATTCATCATGCATTAAACACTGCCAAGGTTCCCTCTTCTTACCAAAAGGGGCAGGTGGCATTGTAAAGCCATGTAACAACATGAGGAAATATTTTCTTTAAAATAAATACATTAAAAAGCAGAAACTCTCCCAAATGCCAAAAAGTAACAGGTACAACAAGGGGCTGCTTCTACAGGAAGGGTTAATGGTGCAGGTGGTCTCTCTCCTGACCTCTGGCCTTTTAAATGTTAATCCATTGAAAAGGACAACATTACTTTTGTGCCCAGACAAACCACCTCAAGCTGTGATCCTGTCAGACACACAGGATAAGCCTGTTTTCAGTTAGTCAACATCTGAATAGGGCTTCTCCCCATGAGATTCAGGATGCCTGGAAAGTGGCTGACAGATCAAAAAGCACCAGAGTCAGGATTGAGCAAATTGGATCTGGGCTGATGAGGGGTGTGATGGAAAAAAAGGAATTAATTAAAAAAATTATCTATTTTTTTGTGTAAATTAAGAACTACATTTTTAAAAGATGAGGAATGTGAGCCTTAATTTCTTGACCAAGTGTTCTGCCTGTCTAAAATTCTGCCTGACATCCCATTTTCACCCCAGTACTTGTATCATATCTCAAAGAGGTATTTAGTGTCCATCCCCTCTTTAGCTGTCTAAACTAATTGACACAGGGGTTTCACTTATTGCATGACACATTCCTGGCTGATAGGATAACTGCTTTGGGATTTCTTATGCTACCAGATTCTTACCTTTGTAATTCTCTCCAGTAGTAAACTGCTTTGTAAATGCTTTGAAGTACTATGTGGGAGAGAAAAAAAAAATCCAACAGTTATCACTTTGAAAATAACTCCTGGTAGAAGATGAAAGCTCAGTTTAGAAACAAAAATGGCTTTCAAGAGTTTTTACTTTTTACAGAAAAAATTATATATAATAAAGCCGAGTTTTAGAGGGGAAAAAATACAACAATGCATAATTCAACATGACATATTGATTAGTTACTGCAAACATTAACCCAAGCACGAATTAACTGATTACCAAATCACTACATATATACTTAGAACACTATTCATATTTTCTTAACTCCCTCCAGTGGTTAAACGGGTCATTTAATGGAGCCTTCTGCTATAGAAATAGAAAAGATTCAGTGGCTAATAGAGTGTATTGCAATTTAAAAAAAAAAAAAAGAATATTATTCTGTCAGAGAACATCACAAATTTACAGTGAAACATCTCCTGTTCCCTCTCCTGTCCTACCAGTTTACTCAATCCATCACGTTCTGCTTACACTTACAGCTACTAAGGTGATTATACTGACTGACAAATAGAGAGAAGTTAAAAAAATCACACTGAGACTTGCAGATGAACAATAGTAGATACTTTTTGGCAAATCCAAGATCTTTTTCAAAAGCCAGCTTAAGCAAATGATGAAATTGATTAGAAAAACAGCAAGTGATCAAAGGCAAAATTTGAATTGCAACTCTGGGCATGAAATCAGCTGATTGCATGATGCAATTTCAATGAAATACATTCACTTTCACGTACCATATTTTTAAAAAAAATATATTAATAATCATGAGCATTTAAATTTGAAAAATATGTCTCCACATTGTTATTATCTAATGAGAAATCCCATGCAAAAATATGTCTCCACATTGTTATTATCTAATGAGAAATCCCATCCAAATATGACATAAGCATAAGAATATAGCGTTTTTAGAATGGTATCTTCTTTAAACAAGAATTTTTCAGATTCAGGATTGAATTCCCACTACAAACAACAGTTATTGCATTCAGCCAAAAACTCAAATTAATCTTTTATCAACCCCACAGCTTTCTCACCAAAAGGAAAAAAGGTCCAGCTAAAGAACAACTAGTTCCACATAACACACTGTGTAAGCAAGTTGGTTATGGTTTGTGTTACCATTTACCTAAGGCAATCTCTTATGCCACTTACCCTAAAGGTTGGGTAAAAGTGAATACCATATTCTTTGCACGTCTCATAGTTTTCTTCTTCCCCACAATCCAGCACACCAACTCTAATTGCAGCTTCCCAGTCTGAAAACAAAGATATCTTTCAATTTCTAGCAGAAGCAATCATGGATCCCAGCTGATGGATTACTCTGCTTCCTTGTGGAAATCAACACCAGAACTCCAAGAGATTCCAAGAGCATAAAAATCAAGCCCCTGGTCGATTCTCATTTCCTATTCACTTCTATCCTCAAGTGAAACAACCTACTGATTTTAAAATAACTAAACCCTCCTTGTTTTTCATAGCTGCATCAGTATTTTCAATATACATAAAGAAGAGGAATCCCAACACCCAACGTAGCACTTCCAGGACCAAAGCCATTTTATTGAATCCAGGAAGATGAAATAGGGGCCAGACCAACACTTGCAAGATACCACATTGTATTGCCTAGCTCTGCCCATTAGCTCATAAAATAAAGCCTGCAAAATATATATAACTGAGGAAAATATAATCCAACTGCTCATCACATCCACATGGTGTCCAGTTTTCTTAGAGGACCCCAGAATCACACACTAACAGACAGTTGAAGGATGCCTTTATCTTTGGGTATTCTTCAGGAAGGTATTAGTTGTATCTCAAAAAATATCTGAGAGTGCTAAATAACTGGGTTTGAACATCACTCTTAAATTTCCTTTATAAATGCTTCATAGCAACAACCACAAGAGTTCAAGTATTTCTATAGATACCCTTATATAACTTCAATAAAGGCTTTCAACTCATTTACAGCTTTTTCCTTCTCATTTTGCCAGGAACTTATCTTTTTGAGCCATACTCCACTGCAGGAATTGCTCTGAGGAAGAACAGCTCCAACAGACTCCTTAGGTACTTTTTAAGGCTAAGTTAAATCAAACCAGTGGTGGGGCAGGATTTGAAGGCACACCACAATTCCCAAGCATCAATAAAATTTAAAAAGCACTAAAATGAAACCTGTTTTTATAGCAAAAGAGCACGAAAGCTTCATCAAGTTCAAGATCTGACTGACAGTTGCATGCCTAGCTGCTTTTGAAATTTAGCCTGACCTTTATTTGTCTTTGGAGGAGGATGGGGCAGCTGAGGGAGAATTTCAGTTGTGCTGAACATGCCAACAGCTGAACAGGCACCAGGAGTAACTACAAGCATGCTAGAGCAGATGGGCATGCATTCACTGGAGCACAAAAGATACAACGCTATTCCATCAAATAAAACACAAAATAAGAAGTTTGGCTTCTGGGTATCTCTCTCATTCAACTTTCCCCATTCCTCCTCCTTTTTCCACCTGTCTCCATCCTCCTCTGTACAATGAGCAGCACTATGAACCTCATGCAAATGGCCTCCTGGCAACAATGCGAGCCCATCTCTAGCTAAATACTTGGGTTAAAGAGCACCAGCTGGGCTGTGTGCTGCTTTGCATTTGCTTCTGCTTAAACAGGAGGCTTTGTCTTTTGAAAGGGTGTGGAGGTTGCTGGAGTGCCCAGCCTGTGTAAGCTTAGGGGTATGGTATCCTGGATTCCTGGTTTCTTAATGCTGATTCATTTTAAGTTAGCATTAATATTTTGGAAATACTAACTCACTCACAGACTCTATAAAAGGGTAGGGGTGTGACATCCCATCAACCAACACTATTTCTGTGTATGCTACACAGGTTGCAACAACCAACCTGAATTGGACAAGCTGGAGCTCCAGCAGGTTGGTGAAGAAGCACTACAGACACCAACACACTGCTCAGTGTGGTAGGAGAACAGTCTTCCTCTGCACAGACCTTGTGTGTTCCCTCCAGCACGTGTTACTATGAAGTTTCAATCAGGGGGGTAAGAGCATCACAAGGAACCTCTCCCTGCTTTCTGAACACAGACAAGGTTTCTACTGGTCCCCATGAAAAGTGTTGGAAGAACAATTGGCAGAAGGAAATAATTATTGCTAGATTTGGAACAGTTGTTCCACATCCATAGGAGGCCTGAGGTTGGTGGCCCTGCCTGTGGCAGGGGGGTTGGAGCTCTGTGATCCTTGGGGTCCCTTCCAACCCTTGCCATTCTATGATTACACCTGCATATAAGTCAAGGGTGGTTGTATATGAGATTTTCAAGGGTTTGTTGCTGCTACACAGAAAATTACTTCACATAATTCCAGCCCACAGGCATTTTGGGGGATAGATGCAATCACCTTTTGAGACAGAAAAAGTCCTATTAAGTATAACAGCCACTTTGGACACTACTGTAATAAAACTACATGTGTGATTAGGAATGCAGCAGCAGTGACTCAAAGCTGGAAGTCTGCTCTGGGAGGGAGTACAAACTGAAAATGCCAATTAACAAAAAGCAAGCCCCATTCCTGTTTTTCAGGAGGATTATCTTCTGTGATGAAGTTTGCAACGACAGCATCATCAAGGCTTAACACATGAGGAATGAAATAAAAATTAAGTATAACATCACAGACCTTTTATGGACAAAGGAGTGACACCCATTTATCTGAACTCCATCAAGTTAGCAAATAGAACCACAATGATCTAGGAGTTGTCCAATATAGGTGAGACCACAGACAGCTATAATATCCTAGAGGGTGAGTAAATATTTTTGAAAAATAAATGTCAAGCCAGCCTAGGTGGGTGAAAGGTTTGTAGGGGTTTTTTTTTTTGATGGAGCTACCAACAAAAAGCATGACTGTTCTCCCTCTCTTACTAAAACCCATTCGTTCCAACTTCAGCATGGAAACATTTTGCTGACAAGCAGCACCAGAAGCCAACTGCATTTGCTGGCCATGCTGATGTCCACAAACATAAAAATCCACTTTTTAAATAGAAGTCTTCATAAAAACTCCATTAATGGATTAAAGAGTTGACAGACCTTTAACTGGCTAGAGTAATACAAGCACATAACATCTTTTGTGGTTACGGTGACTGCAGATGAGAAAGAAAACATATATTTAAAGACATTATTATAAGTTACAAAAAAATACTGCCTGGAAAACTATCATGCTGCTGTAGTGATACATAAACACGTCCCTGTCTTCTTTTGACAAAAGCTCTGGTCAGTTCAGGCTCTTCATGATCTCCACTGCAGCGTTCAAACACCTCCTTGCTCTTATTTTCCCTCAAAAAGGAAAATCTAGTGTCTGGCCACAACCAAATTAAATAAGAAGCTGAAAATGTTACACAAGCTTAGGCAAAGAAAACAGAAAGAAAGCTACTGCTTTAATAAATAAAACCCCATCCAAGTAAAGAGCATGTGAAATGCTCTGAAATCATTCCCACTCGGTGCTTCTCAGCTTCTGAGTGTCTCATCACCCAGCAATCCTCAGCGTGCGATGAGTTCACCAGGACTTCTTTTGGGCAGGCCCCCATTTCCATGGATCCCTAATCCTGAACCTCAATTTCATACTAATTGTTAACACTTTCCTCATCACTGGCTGCCAGAGCTCTCCACTCCCTCTCAAACTGAAACCATCTGAACGCACTAGGGCTGCCATCATCCTGGAAACATCTCCTGGGTCAAATGCTAAAATAAGAATAGCTTGAAAGCCTTTAACACCACTACATTAAGGATAACATTGCCTATGTTATCTCGGGCCTTCTCCCCACCCAGAGATACTGAATTTAACCAGAATTCACCTGAGGGGGCCCATTTATTTCCATCGCTCTATCAAGAGAGCGAAACACTTCAGTGCTTGCCAAAAAAAACCTGAGCAACCCAAGACACAGCGATGCAAGTCTCCCTCATCACAAGCCATGGAAGGCACCGCTTCTTTTTAAGTGAAGATTTGATAAATCTGCTGCTCACCTCACTTGATTTTTGCATGATTTCCTGGCAGTCCTTTTCCCCCTTCCATCCCATCCAGGGATACAAACCAAACGCACGCACAGCCTCTCCAGTACCACTGGGTTGGTTTCTCATTTTGCCTTGCAAATAGGCCAGTCCCTTCCCAAAATAGGCAGAGGATAAAGACTGGAAGAGAGTGCCCACTTGCATGCTGGGTGGCAACAGGCAGCCCGGTCACCGTGTGCACGGCAGGCGGCTGTGTTTGCCCTCTGGATTCCTATCAAACCTGCCCTGTGGAGACTTCTATCACCCACACCTCGCCCTGACCCATGTGCTGCTCGAGGGGCATGGCATGGGCCGTGCCTGCTGTGGGTAAGGCGGGAAGAGGGATGATGCTCTGAAGCACCGCGGCCCACATGCCGCCTGGACACTTGGGCCATGGCCCCGCAAAGCCCACGGGTGACCCAGTGAGCCGAGGACCCTCTGCAACCCTGCGCCCCACGGGTGCCCACAGACGCAGAGACCCCGAGGAGGCCCTCATGGGTACCCGGGGATGAACGGCCGCGACCCAGGGACGCGAGAGAGGCGGCGGGAGCACAGGGCTTGCGAGCCAGCGGGTCAGGCCCCCGCGGCAGCCCGGCCTCACGCCGGGAGAAGCAGTGGAGAGCCTGGAGGCGGCAGCGACCGGGGAGAGGGCCCGTCCGGAGCTCGCCGCGGGGGGCTGGGGGGGCCGGCAGCGGCACCTCACCTTTGACGTCCCCCGCCAGGGCCCGCCAGGTGGGGGCGAAGGCGATGCAGTGGCCGCAGGACGAGCTGTAGAACTGCACCACCCAGGCGGACGAGGAGTTGAGCAGCGCCCGCCGCACCGAGCCGGCCGCCAGCACGGTCAGCGGATCCTCCCCCGCCCGGTACAGCCGCGCCGCCGCCGCCGCCAGCAGCAGGGCCAGCACCGCCAGCGGCCCGCTGCCGCCCGCCGCCGCCATGTTGGGACGCCAGCGGCGCGCGGCGAGGGGCGGGGCGGGGCGGGGCCGCGCGTTGTAGCAACGCGCCGGCCCTGGAGACGCGGCCTAGTGCCCGGGCGGCCGCGGCGGGACCGGGCTGAGGCCGTGACCCGTCTTCCCATCGCTTCCTTCCTGCCCCGCTGTCCCGCAGCTTTGGCGGCCGGAGGGGGAGGCCCGGTGCCTGTTTCCCTCTGAGGAGAGCGGGAGGGCCTCCGTCCAAAGAGGATGCACCTGTTGGCAGCCGCCAGCCGCTGTGCTCTTAGCCCTGGCCCCGAGGTGCAGGGCGAGGGAGGCGGTAGGGTCGCTCCTTCCTTCCCTTCTCCTTGGCCAAATGCGTTCCCAAACCCTGATGACAGGGACACACCGCCGAGAAACCCTTTGCTACTGTGTTTACAGCCCCTGTATCCCTCAGAGGAGGAAGGGCTGTCTGAGAAAATAAGTAGAAATAATCTTCCATCAGCAGAGGGGTGGCAGCAGGGACAGGGAGGGGATTGTCCCTCTCTGCTCTGCCCTGGGAGGCCCCAGCTGGATCCTGTGTCCAGAGCTGGGGCCCAACACAAGGAAGATGTGGGGCTGTTGGAGAGGGGTCAGAGGAGCCACGGAGATGCTCAGAGGGCTGGAGCAGCTGCCCTACAAAGAGAGGCTGAGGGAGCTGGGCTGGGTCAGCCTGGAGAAGAGAAGGCTGTGGGGGGACCTCATTGCAGCCTGCCAGTCCCTGAAGGGAGCAGAGGAACAGGAGGGGAATCAGCTTGTTAAAGGACAGACAATGGCAGGACAAGGGGGATGGATTAAAGCTGAAGGAGGGAAGGGTTAGATTGGATATTAAGGGGAAGTTCTTTGCAGAGAGAGTGGTGAGGGGCTGGACCAGGCTGCCCAGAGAGGGGGTGGGTGCCCTGTGTCTGGGGGTGTTCAAGGCCAGGTTGGATGGGGCCCTGGGCAACCTTGTGTAGCTCCAGGCCTGAGGTTGGTGTCCCTGCCTGTGGCAGGGGGGTTGGAGCTTTATGATCCTTGGGGTCCCTTCCAACCCTTGCCATTCTATGATTCTATGATAATGAGGTTAAAAAACTGAGGCGGCTTGTGGGGTGGGGATTTTATGGGGTAATCTTCTAGGAAAACAGAAGTTTCAATGTCAGGAAGCTTCTTGGTGAGAAGAGGTTTAAAATAGCACGGCCCTGAAGAACTGATTCATCCCAAAGAACATCCATCACTCGGCAGGCAAGAGCTGTTCCTCCTCAGAACCTGCCGAGGGGGATCAAAGGCTGTGCGTGGGCTGCCGAGAGCTCTGCGGAGGCTGTTGGAAACCCCTCCTTTCATCCAGTTCGGTTGGGATGTGTGCTAGTAAGTATTTTGGCACCTTTTCTAGCTATAGCCACGGGATGAAAAAAGCTCCTTTCATTTGTAAATACGGCTCAAGATTTTTCATTACATTAACGGAGGCAGAAAACAGAGTCAAAAGTCCCCAGAGGATGACTTCAGAGGGGTTTAAAACTCTGTTCATGAAAGACTGGGGTCCCCCAAAAAGATAATTTAAGCTTCTGTTACAAAAGCTCCTTTAATCCTTTCAGTTCAAATAGGAAACAAATGGATTGAAATTCCTACTTCAACCCCACCAGTGTAAACTCAGAGGTTAGAATCTAGTTTAATACAGTAAAAATCCTCCCCTCTGAGAACTGAGTAACAGATTCTGCCACCTCTGCCTTTTCCTCATCTTCTTTTCCTGACCATTAGTAGCTGAAGTGGCTCTTTTGTATCAATATCCACTGTTTACATGGTTGCCTGTATCACCTCTGAGCTGAGAGGTTTTCTGTCTATTTTTCCTGGGTACTGTAAGCAATAAAATGAGATGGTTACAATAACAGAGTCCAACCACTTCAAAGAATTGAAAAATCTTGTGGAAGTTGCTAATTAGGATTTTAAAACCTGCAGTGCCTAAGATATTTTACAGTGTATTTTATCCAGAAGAATTGTTAAATATGTGAAGATGAGAGAGATGGATTACAGGAAAATTAAATGTGGGGTTTAACTGAGAAATAATCATTTTCTATGAAAGATAATGACTCCTCTGGAGGCTAGTATCAAGATTTATTGACCCAGGAGGTTAATATTGATCAAAACCAAGGCAAACAAAATATTAGACCTTGAAGGAGAGTAATCTTGATATTGAAGTCTTGCCACTGTCTGAACAGGTCAATATATCTGGGTGCCAGAAGCTAAGGTTTTGAACACAGAGTGGTGGGGGGATATTAAAGATGTCTGACATGTTCTATGTATACAGTTTTTATTCTCATCAGCAGTAGTTACTTTATAGCTATGTCCTTCTGTATATAGCACCTTGCAAAGGTTCAGGCTTCACTCACAATCCTAATTGCAAATATAACAGTTACCTTCCCTAAGTGTAACATCTAGCATAACATAAGGCACCAGTCTGAAATAAAAATGAGTCCTTCATCTATTCATTCACATATACAAGCAATATTTTCAACAGCTTTCATTCCAAACACAACAAGGATCCACCTACTGCTGCAAAACCATAGTGACAATAACCCAAAAAAACTGGAGTGCTTCAATACATGGATTTGACATTGTATCCAACAATGTGTCAGTAAGTGCAGGGGGGAAAATAAAAGGAAAAAAAAATCTCCTGTGAACTGACAACAAGAAAACATTAATCTTAGAACAAATAACTGATTGAGATTAATTAATCAATGAGGATAAAAATCAAAGACTTAAGAAAAAATACCACTGGGGACATGAAACTAGTTTAAAGGATAAGATCAACAGTTAATGTGCTTGGGGCAGAAGTTGCCTTTTTATTTCTGTTCATATGGCAACCAGCAGGATGGGGCTTTTTAATGTCCCCAGGAGCTGTCTTCAGAACAACAAAACTACTCCCATTCACTAATGAGAATAGCAGTGTATACAATATAATCTGAGATCAATGAGAAAGCAGTAAAAATAAATTGAAGTGATATACCATTTATTTTGTTTACTCAGAAAACAAACAGTTCAGTAGAAAAACAGTTAAGCCATCAGTACTTAAATAGAAATAGAAGATATATTTTGATTCCCCACTAGAACTGTAAATACTGTGATTTTAAAGATAAATTTACATGTGATTTTATATTTAATTGTCCTGATTTTCATTTTTTGAAAGACACCCTGAATGAATGGGATTTGAGTAAGCCTGACCTACTTACATTCAATTATCCAATAATGAACAGTTTCTGAATTCCAGTAAGAAATATTTGCATAGTATTAATTTGTTTTAAAAACTAACAAATAAAATATTACCCTTGGTCTTCTGGTAATACAGTATACATGGTGAACAATTTGCATGCTGAGGGAATGTTTGCTTTCCTCTTGATTTTTCCAATAGGCAAATAATAGGATTATTTATTTCCTCAGTGTTGCCAAACCTCAGCACCTTGTGTTTAGATGGTGTAGGAAGGCAAAGGGCTTCTGTGAGCTGCATGATAAATAACCTGATCACAGACACACATTTAATTTTCAGAATTTGGAGTTACTGATACAAAAATATCCCATTTAAAGTGCATTTACATAAAGTTATAGACATTAAAGCTGACTGGCTGGCTCTAGCTCCTGCCAGGGCAGGATCAGTCCATATGCCCTGTTTCTAAAGCCAGCTCTGGCTACTTCTAACCAGCTCCACAGTGTATTAAAAACAACAGTGCACAGGCCCCTTTAACTCTGCCCTACCCATTAGGAAAAGCTTTAATTGGAACATGTGTAGATGAGTTCATTCCAAACTGCAGAGGGATATTTCATTCTATCTGCATGAATATGTTCTCAAGACAGTCTTCCAGACTTTTCTGAACATTATTTTCTAGACACAATTCACCTGTCCTCATTCACAGCCTGAACATGATAAAGAGAACAGGTAATGTACACATACATTGGTTTTGAACCCTGTTTGTACAGGCATTTTAAAACATGCAGAAGAACTGTCTTGACTAAAAAAAAACCCCAAACCAAAATTTCCACACTGTAGATGCTGTGTGAAATCAGCATGAGAACAACATCCATCTCAGTGAGTATTCCAAAGCAGAAAACAAGGAAGATATTTAGCATCACATTTTTCTACCTGCTTGAATCTCTGCTTACATTCTTGATTGTAAACATGAACATATAAATTAGGCCAAGACCACACAAGTATTGGACACAAGTTCAGAACTATAATTCTTAAATTGTGTATTTTTTGCCTAAAAAAAAAAAATCAGAAGTAAAAAATTCCCCCCATTAGAGCCTTTTGGGGAAAACTTCTAAACACAGGGTTGGCTCAGAGAAATCTTATTAAGGATTCTGATTGTATCTAGGATCAAGCTATCAAATATGTCTTCAGTCAGTTTCATCTTCACAGTTAATTCATCATCATCATAGTAAGTCCACTGAGATTCTTCTTTGTGGAACTCCTGAATCTAAAATATAACATGGGGATGAATGGTTACTTTAAGGTACTAAGACACTGCAACTAATCCAACTACTTTATTTTGGTGTATTCCTCATTGAATTTCTTTAATTTGAACCACTCACAAGAACTGGAAATACTGGATGATCATTGCAGGTGTACTGATAAGGCAGCAACTTGAAGTTCTAAAGTTATTTTAAGTAAACCCTAGAAATGATAAACAAATGTCCATTTGGAAGTCTGCTTACCAGAATAAGGTCCACTCTGTCTCTCTTACAGTTTCCATACTTGGTCATATTAAGGAATTTTCTTTTAATTTCTAAGTCATTCTTTTCCAGGTTCATTATTTTAATTATTTCACCCTGAACAAATGTCTACAAAATAAAAAAGACTGAAAAGAATTCAGCTTGTAGGAATTCTGTCACTGTGCAGGTTGCAAATGAGTGCCAGGTACCAGTGTGGCATCTAGAAACATTGCAAAGTTTAGGGAACTGACCTAGAAGCAGCTGATCAATACTGGCCACCAAAACATGCAAAACATAGTATTTTAGATGTTCATAGAATCATAGAATGGCCTGGGTTGGAAGGGACCCCAAGGGTCACAGAGCTCCAACCCCCCTGCCACAGGCAGGGACACCAACCTCAGGCCTGGAGCTACACAAGGTTGCCCAGGGCCCCAGCCAACCTGGCCTTGAACACCCCCAGACACGGGGCACCCACCCCCTCTCTGGGCAGCCTGTTCCAGCCCCTCACCACTCTCTCTGCAAAGAACTTCCCCCTAATATCCAGTCTAACCCTTCCCTCCTCCAGCTTTAATCCATCCCCCTTGTCCTGCCATTGTCTGTCCTTTAACAAGCTGATTCCCCTCCTGTGTCTCTGCTCCCTTCAGGGACTGGCAGGCTGCAATGAGGTCCCCCCACAGCCTTCTCTTCTCCAGGCTGACCCAGCCCAGCTCCCTCAGCCTCTCTTTGTAGGGCAGCTGCTCCAGCCCTCTGAGCATCTCCGTGGCTCCTCTGACCCCTCTCCAACAGCCCCACATCTTCCTTGTGTTGGGCCCCAGCTCTGGACACAGGATCCAGCTGGGGCCTCCCAGGGCAGAGCAGAGAGGGACAATCCCCTCCCTGTCCCTGCTGCCACCCCTCTGCTGATGGAGCCCAGGATCCCATTGGCCTTGGGAGCTGCCAGAGCCACTGCTGCTCATGGGGAGTTTCTCATCCCCCACAATCCCCAGGTCCTTCTCACAGGGCTGCTCTCCAGCAGCTCTTCTCCCAGGCTGGATCTCTGGCTGGGATTCTTCCAGCCCCAGTGCAGCCCCTGACCCTTGGCAGTGTTGAACCTCACTAGGTTCCCCCAGGCCCATCTTTCCAGCCTGGCAAGATCCCTCTGGATGGCTCCTTTCCTTCTGGGGTGTCGACCACACCACTCAGCTTGGTGTCACCAGCAAACCTGCTGAGGGTGCCTCAATACCATCATCGATGTCATGTTACACCCAACATAGTTGTAACCAGGGATATTGAGAAGCCCAGTTAGTTCCCATTTTTCTAGAGAGCTCCACACCCCTAGAATATTTAGATTAACTGGCTCAAGGTACATATATTCAAGCATTTCAGAGAAAGGCTGTTTTCTTCTCTAATCACCTCAGTTACACTGCCACAGTCCTCCCACATTTCCCATTTTTGTCTTTTTGCAATATCTGCTCTCTTCACTGACTCTTGCATTTGTACACTTTCCATTTCCAGAATGTACCTTGACCTCACTGACATCTGTTCTCCTGCAAAGACACCTGGAGCAGTCAGATCCCAAAGTTCCTTTCATCCATGGAAATGTATTTGGATTTGCAGTTACTTGATATTTTTCATGTAGCAACTCGTGGGTCAAATCAAATAGAACCTATAACAACAAACCCAGAGTACCAATGTGAACTGAAGCTCTCACTGATGCCCTTTCAACAGTTTTCTTACCCCCTCTGATGGATGTTAGGCTGGTGACAGTAAAGGTTTGCATCTCAGTGCAACATTTCCTAACATCACCTGCATCCCTGATGTTCCTATAGCTGATACCATGCTGACCATTACCTATGGAGCATGTAAACCTGTACAGCAGCAGATATTGGACAGCAAGGTGTGAACCCTCACTAAGGATGGATGGTCTATACAAGAGGCCCTGATGGGACCATTTAATCTCCTTGTGTAGGCAGAGGTTTGCAAAACTCAAGAGTTTCAGGATGCTGAGGAACACAAAGGTCTGCCCAAACTCAGAGGACATCCAAAGCAGGAGAACTTAGATTCTATAAGAGAAAGCAGCTTTCCAAGATTGGCTTTTTCTGAACAGGCTCCAAACTGACACTGGCCTAGGTGTGCACAGATTTATAATTGAAAAGCTTTAACAAAAGGCTTGTATCACAGCAGAAACATCTGTTCTAGGGGAAAGATTACCAGAAGCAACATTTTGTAATACTTCTTTCAGTGTTCCTTTAGCAGTATTTAGTGTTAGCAGCTGGGATAGTATCAAGCACTAGCTAATATGGTCAGCCTAGAGAAAACTAGAGAAGTTTAATAACAGTTAGTGCTTTAAAAATACCTGATCATACATCCTCTTGCTTTCTGTTTCCAGATCATTCTCTGGGAGATCCTCCCATTGAAAGTGCTTTGGCACACTAATTCTCCTGAAATTTGAATGTATGTTTTCTGGAGTCCATAGTTCCTCTACAGCACATGCTGTCAATTTTGTAATGTAGGAGCTGTAGTGTGGTATCACCAGAGGAACTTCCACAGTTTTCTTCCATGGAGCTGAATGCCACTGATCTAATTTATACACATATTGCTTTTGGGTTTGTCTCACCAGCATATGTTGGTCAGAATTAGGCTGATCAAAGTCATCAGAGCTTCCAAAAACACCAGCATCAAGGATTTTTGTAAGGAACTTCAGTAGAGAGGGAAAAAAAAAGAAGAACCAGGTGACATACTGCATATTTCTTCCACATCTTTTAGAGTTATAACAATTATTGGCAACTCATTAGGGTTATACTTAAACCTATCTTCTTACTCTCAAATAGTCTTATTGATGCATCATAAAACTCCCACATTTTAACTGCCAAAATTCAGAATGAGAAAGACCCCCACATTTGGGATTTTAACTGCCAAAAATCAGAATTAGAAAGAATCCAAAATTTGGAGTTCTATGAATATTTTTTTACAGTTTGAAGTGTTGTTCTGAATTGGGACTACTCTCCCCACCTCTTAAAGCAAAGAATAATAATAAAATAAAATAATTAGAGCTTTCCATGGTAGTACTTCCTGATGGACTATTTAAGACAAAATTTCAGGTCCAATAGTTTAGACAAAAATTCTCTCACTGTACTTACTGGAAAAGTCATCTGAGAAGCCTCTGAAGATATGTTAAATATCTTGCCTGCTTTTGAGCCATGTTTTCTTTTCATCTTCTTATATTCTTTAACTGCATCAGCTACAAATTTACTTACAATTCTTTCTGCTACTGTGCAACGACTGTGAATGCCAAGCCTATCAAAAGCACACAGCAAAACATCAGGAACCTTTGCTGATTGTTCAGCTAAGGCAGCACCTGAATTTCCTTGGAGGAGAAACAGTTTCTGATTGTCATCTTGGCTTGGGCCTTTGCCATAATTCATCATGTCTTTTTCAAAGACACTTTTATATTTGTGCTGAGCTGTTTCAGAAAATGCAATTAAAGTGTCAAACAGAAGTTTTTTACTGAGTTCACTTGCAACATTGGCAAGCTTATTTCTTTTCTTGTCCTCTACCAAGCCACAAATTTTTTTGCTTGTGTTTAGCTCATCTGTGTTGCTGTTTTTACTTTTCATTGGAAGCACATCTGCAAGGAGCCTTTGTTTTATCTGTGTCAGTTCTGGGTTTTCTTTATCTGATCCCAAGCAGTTATTTTGGCAGAGGGACTCGTGCTCACAGTGGTCAGAATGTGGAAGCTTTTGCCCTTTTCCAAACAGCAAGGTACTGTGTAACCTAGAGTGGTTTTCTTTCACTTCTGATCCTCCCACACTTTTTGTGTCTTCTGTCTTCTCCCCTGTAGGACCCACTCTCTGCTCATCACCTTCAGAGTATTTGCAGTCTCCTTTGAAGGACTCATCATCACAGGAGGAGTCAGAGTCTTCATCCCTGGTGTAATTGGAACCATTTCCATGAGTCTCCAGGAGGTGTGAAATCTCATCAGGTCTGACAAAAACCCCACAGTGCTGAGCACACTCAAAATACTTCACCCCTTCATAAGTTCCAGCATTATCCCCTTCAGCTTTGTCAAGTGCAACACCAGCCCAGTGACCACTACCAAAGTAAGTCAGTCCTTTGAACATTAGGGTTCCAGGGTGGGTCTGCTTTACTAACACTCTGTCCCCAATTTTGAACGATAATAATGGGTCATCACCATCCTCCTCAGCTTTGGGCAGCATTAAGTATGGCTTGCATTGTTTCACTGCAAAGTCAGAACTTTTACTGATCTGACCAGAAGAAAGAGTGTTCGACACAGGCAGAAACTCCAAATGCTGATGAGGCACCTCATGTTCTCCTTGTTGGTGTTTTAATAAGCCCTCCTTTGCATTGGAAATATCTTTAATTAACAATTGTTCTGAGACACCACGCCCCTGAGTTGAAAAAGCATCAGTTGTCTCTTGATGGAGCAGAAGAAATTCTTCAGGCACAGAGTTATCAAGTAATGGGGGTAATACATCCATTTTCAGTGATATATCTTCATCCATACACTGTCTGGTCTCTGAGGCTGTCATTTGTTCTGGTGGAGATGGGAAATCATCCATGCTGAAGGTAGAATCATCATTTTTCATTGCATCTGCACCTAAAGGGGGAGGAGGAAGATCTTCACTAGGAAATGACAAATCCTTTTTATTAGAGGATGGCAAGTCAGCACTTCCATAGGACAATACTTCATCAATAGGAGACAGTATTTCTGACAAGGTATCATCAGCTGGAGGGAGACCCTCATCACTAATAAATATTGTATCATCTTCACCTTTGGAAGAAGAGTTCTCAGCTTGAAACAATTGCTTTTCTGAGGAGACAGAAGAACACAGTCCCCTCCTTGCTTCCTTTATGACTTGCCTTTCAGTTGTTGAGTTGTGATTACCTGTGGCTGTCCTGTGGAAAGACTCAAATGAATTGTTTTCTGTATGGACTTCCTCAGAAATTCCTGGCATGGATGTGGGTAGAGATACAGTCTTACTGAGTTTGATAGATGGGAGCTGCTCCTTCAAAAGCTGTGCATGATTTTCACCTCCTGAAACTGATATGTTTCTTGAAGAAAGACATGCTAATGATTTGTTATTTCTAATATCTTTGTCAGGTGGGAAAGAGACCATGTTGCTAAGTTGGTCAGGAACCAAATCTAGATGTTTCAAAGACCCTGTCAGCAGAAACTCCAGGAGATCTCTATTTTGAGTCAGAAGTAAACTGTGAATTCCATTATCCCTTTTCTCTCCACCACTTGTAGAACTAGGTTTCTGCTGTTTATAGGTCTTAGGTGAGTAAATATCATCACTGCATGATGAGCTGGCAACTGCATCATTACCTTGTTCTGTGATGTCCTGAGAACTGGTTTGGTTTCTACTGTAGTTTTCTGAGGGAACCAGATGTGGCTCATCCTTTCCCTTGGTAGGGTTATCAGATTGGGAGGAATCTGCTGACTTTGTTTTGGAGGCATTTACTTTGTCTGATGGAATGAAAGCAAGCAAATTATCAGTGCAGCCATGAGCTGAAACATCTCCAGGGTATTTCTGGAAGTGTGCTGAAGTGCCAGTGCTGTCATCCTGAGCCCTTTCATGTTCATCATGTTTGTCACTAGGTAATACTTCCTTTCCATTACTTATTGCTATTAGAGTCGCTTTAGAAACGTAAGGAAATGCATCACCATTGTCACACACAAACTCTTCTGGGATACTGACATCTGTGTCCTCTCCATTTTTCAGCTCTAATTCACAGTCTGAAATGGAGCTTTCCAAAATTTCAACCCAAACTGCAGACATTTTCTGAAACTCTGGGAGTGAAGAGTCTGATGTGCTACTTTCATATCTCAGAGAGAAGCTGTTTGACTTGGATGATGATTCAGTGGAAGATAATCCTTGGGAAAATGCTTTTAAATGGAGTTCTTCATCAGAAACTTTGTGAGAAAGGTGATCCAAATTCTTCAAACACTGACTACTATCTACGTGATGCATCTCATAAGGGACAGGCACTTTTACTTCTTTAACTGGAATGTTAAAAAGATTTATTTTTAAAAAATAGTATTTCAGAAAAAAAATATGGAAGAAGTTGCTGATGAGGATTCAAATCCTGTAATCCTCAGCTGTAAATTGCATTCAGAAAACAATAGCATTAAACACAGAGTCAGTTAGGACTATTGTTAATAGGATTATACATATGCAAAAATGATCAGACTTCTCAAATAAAGATGAGGAACTCAGTAATGTAGCAAACAAGGAAATAAAATAGTTCCAGTTTAGCTGATCAGAAGAATTTGCAGGATTTGCATTAATACCTCTATTATTTTTGCCCAGTAATTAGCTTGACTATCTGGTACAAGGAGTAGGATATTATCTTCTAAGGACAAACTCTAGGAAGAGCTATTACTCAGGGCATATGTTCAATAACTACAGATAAAATGTGTTCCTTACCTTCTGTCAAAGGGATTTCTGAAGGTGCTCTCTTATCTATATGTGTGACTTCCAACCTTATCTCAGCGTCTGTGCTAAATCTGAAAATACAACATTATAGTTGGATTAAACTGAAATTAAGTGTATGGCACACACTATCTTTCAAGAATATTGATTACATGTCTTTGGGTGTATTAGCTACCTACAGATTATGTTATGCTAAGTGTTTTAACTGTTACTTCAGATGCTTTTACTCTAGCCCAAAACCTTATGAAGAGGATTCCCCACACACCAAACTGATGTCAGCACACCTTCATTTGACTCCAAAGAATTAGGTCATCTAAAAAAACCTGGCAGACAATGTTTGATGGATGTGAAGAGTCTTATGTCAAACTGTTTCATAAAAGGAACTTTGTTTTCATGGAAGTTTTTTGGGGGTGGTGGTGCTTGTGGTATTTGGGGTTTTTTTTAAACTATTCAAGACAAGAAATCCCAAACTAATATCACACAGATTTGCCTTCTCTTTCCACAACAGAATTACAAACATGGGTAGAAAATAAGCAAGGGGAGCTTTGACACATGGAAGATAGGACTGAATGTTCTGGCCTTGACAGGTACAGTACCTCTGTTCTTCAGGTGACCTTTCTTTTCTTAGCTGGGTTTTCATTAATGTGGTTTCATCTGAAGTCAGGGCTGATAATTTTTCCCCATCTTCATCAGAAGAAAGGTCTTTCTTCCTTTTTCCAGCCTGCAGAGAGTATGATCAAGAATCACTGAATAAACTGGAAACCCAAAGAATAAAATTGAATCCCTACTGGACTTCTCCCAGACTTAAGGGCAGTATTTTTAACATGGTACAACAAATACTCAGCTTCTCTGCCCAAAAGCTGAGTTCCAAGCACAGTATCTCCATGACAGCAAGTAAAGAGGATTTCTGTCAAAAATTAATGAGAAAACCCCAATTAAAATGAGATTGCCACATGCCTGAAATGGACTGCAGTGGTCCTGCTCTTCTTTTAGCTGTTTATGAAAGGTTTGCTCCTTGTGTGGTTTGTCCACTGTCAGAGACTCTTTCTCTAGACCTTCCAAGGATAATGCAGCATCACCTGAAATACACAGATTGTTCCACACAGAAGGGAAACACAGGGTCTCAGTCACACAAAGTAGCCATGACTACAAGGATCTAAGGCTTGCTACGGGAGATTATGGTAGTGCCTACTGACACTCCAGATTATGGAACAGCACAAGAGTCCTTGCCAAAGAAAAAAAAAGAACAAGGTCAAAACACTGATGGTGACACTGTGGTCCACTGAAGTCCATGGGAAAGTTTCTCTTTGCCTCAGGGACAGGATTTATTTCAGACAGTTTGATAGCCACAAGCTCAGAGCTAGGCTTGAGAATCTAGCTAAGTTGGAGCCTATGCCTGACATCTATTATCAAGGCCACTGTTTTTAAGTCTTGATTAGAGAAGTCTCCTTCACTATGGTGTTTAGGAGTAAATGCAAAAGCATAGGTCATTAGAAAACTCAAATCCAAAATATTGCCACAATATTTAAATATTTATAATACAGAGATTATGCATACCCAGAACTATATAAATGATATAACTGGCTCATACATAAACAGCCAGTTTTATTTTTTATATGTCCTACTGAGAGTAAGAAATATGAACTGAGAATAAAACCTGGAAACAAAAATAACTCCAGCATGTCCTGTCAAAGTCTATCTTCAACTGATCTATGGTCTTTTAAACAGAACACCCTTAAATTATTTTAAAAATGCCTCAAAAGAGAATAAATTGTTAACAACACAATCAGAATAAGTTATGATTTTGTTCTGAGGAAGCAGTATAATCATATCTCATAATAAACCTTTGAGAGATCTCCACCATCTTGCTTAGCAGTGATTTATACATTGGGTATAGTGAACGAGACACTTAGGTAATAAATGAGAAGATTGTCTCTCTTTCTGTCTGGATTAAAGTTTGATTGAAGTGGTTGAAACAGATTGGACATAATAGCATTAAATATGATTTACCAGTTCCTTGAAGAGTATTTTCTGCCTGAACCAGGCATAAGTTACACAGAGCAGAAAGCATCCCCAAGTCTTTCCCCATGAACTTACTGTCACATGGATTAATATCTTCATTGTGTTTAGGATCTATCTTTGGGTTTGAAATAAATGCCTTTTCCTTCAGCACAGATTCCTAGAATGTAAATATTTACAAACCAGAGATAGTGTCTTAAAGGACTTGGCTGGTAGCAGACTGGCACAAGGAATAGTTAAGAAATCAGAGATGAAATCTACACCTTCACACCAAGATATATTAGTGCACATGGGCTCCTGTACATACACCCATGCTGGGGCTGCGTTGCTGATGTGGGGCATTGGGGAGGGACTAGTCTCTGCAGCTGCTATGTGCAAACAATAGTTTACTGCTCCAAGAGACAGGTTGCATTTTTCCTGGAGCAGCACAGCTCTAATCCACAAGAGATGGCTTAAACACAGTCACTTGTTACCCACAGACAATGGGAGAGGCAGGAAAGTTGCAGCAAACCTGCCCATGTCAAAATTTAGCCTTTAGCTGAAGTGCACATAATCAATACACAAGACTGATTTCTACTTGATGTTCATAAGAATCACAGAATCATAGACTGGCCTGGGTTGGAAGGGACCCCAAGGATCACAGAGCTCCAACCCCCTGCCACAGGATGGGCCACCAGCCTCAGGCCTGGAGCTACACAAGGTTGCCCAGGGCCCCATCCAACCTGGCCTTCAACACCCCCAGGGATGGGGCACCCACCCCCTCTCTGGGCAGCCTGTTCCAGCCCCTCACCACTCTCTCCGGAAAGAACTTCCCCCTAATATCCAATCCAAACCTTCCCTAAGTGAAGGGATTATATTCTTAATGTGAATATAACTTGGGGCACAATTTCTGTAGGCAGAAATGGAATTGCAGAGGTGATGCTTACCAGAAATCCACACTTTCTGCCTTCTGTTGCAGTGGCTGTGGATATAGGTTCATCCATGCTAGCTGAATTTGCATCTTCCAGAGGTAATAAAACAGGATCCTGCACATTAAGCTCTGGAAGGTACAACATTAGGTTACACTGTTTCCAATGCTACATTTTCTCCCCCATCAATAACTTGACTATAGCGTTTTGTTTAGCTGTCAAAAAGGCTTAAAGATATTTATGGTTTGGGTGACTTAGTTCTACCCTACACATGCCTTGTCACATGACCAGAAGGGCCAATAACCTTATTTATCCCATCATCACCTTATGTATCGTAGAATCATAGACTGGCCTGGGTTGGAAGGGACCCCAAGGATTATAGAGCTCCAACCCCCTGCCACAGGCAGGGACACCAACCTCAGGCCTGGAGCTACACAAGGTTGCCCAGGGCCACATCCAACCTGGCCTTGAACACCCCCAGGGACGGGGCACCCACCCCCTCTCTGGGCAGCCTGTTCCAGCCCCTCACCACTCTCTCTGCAAAGAACTTCCCCCTCATATCCAATCTAACCCTTCCCTCCTTCAGCTTTAATCCATCCCCCTTGTCCTGCCAGTCTCTGCCCTTTAACAAGCTGATTCCCCTCCTGTGTCTCTGCTCCCTTCAGGGACTGGCAGGCTGCAATGAGGTCCCCCCACAGCCTTCTCTTCTCCAGGCTGACCCAGCCCAGCTCCCTCAGCCTCTCTTTGTAGGGCAGCTGCTCCAGCCCTCTGAGCATCTCCGTGGCTCCTCTGACCCCTCTCCAACAGCCCCACATCTTCCTTGTGTTGGGCCCCAGCTCTGGACACAGGATCCAGCTCCCAGGGCAGAGCAGAGAGGGACAATCCCCTCCCTGTCCCTGCTGCCACCCCTCTGCTGATGGAGCCCAGGATCACATTGGCCTTGGGAGCTGCCAGAGCCACTGCTGCTCATGGGGAGTTTCTCATCCACTGTGACACCCAGGTCCTTCATCCAGTTACATGGTAGCAATTGTAATGTTCACTTCCAGAATTTTCTACTTTGTCTGCACACAGCTGCTACCTTAACAGAAAGACTTTCACCTTGGTTACACCTCCTTATTACTAATCCTGAACAGATCCTGGTACTAAACCCATGCTGGAGGTAACCAAGTCACAGATCAACACCACAAGCTCTCCCTTATGTGCTTATTACATTGACAGACCTCTTCTGAAAGACTGAGCTGCTCCAAAGAGCTGAGACCTCCAACATTTGCCCTCACCCAGTTTAACTGGGTGCTCAGACATGGCTTGCTACACTAGCCTTCTTCATTGGGTACCTGTGTTTGTGCAATCTTTAATCCTAAAGACTGAGCTTGTGGTTTGGCTGGTAGCACCACACACTTTCTTGACCACTGTTTCTGATGCATCAGGACTTTGCACACCAAGGGGCTGCTCCAAACCTGGAGACTCCTCTGCCTGCTCTTGGTATTGTGCCAGTGTTTCCTTGTTCTCAATAGAAAAGCTGTAAACAGACAAAGAATTAGTGATTGGGAGGGGTTTTCATGCTCCCATGTTAATCATGGCAAATAGTACGTCAATAAAAGAATGAATTAAATACTGCCCCACAGTGCCCATAGAGCACTCACATCCACATGTTTGTGAGCCAGGATATTAGAGAAGTCATAAGTACTCTGAATAGTGTATCACTTGATGCTCTATTTTATATAAACAAGACCAGGAGGAAGCCAGAGAACTCATGAAGTACTGAAGAGGTGAAACCAGGGTGAAACTCTGAACATGTATGCTTCCTCCATTTCCAATTGATGCTACTGTATCAGATTCCAACAGGTCTCATTAGCTTTTCCCCTTTAAATATAGCTTCACAACATTGTAGACATTTGGGACATCAGATACTGATTGTGATGGTGACTTTAAAGTTCCTAGAGTCTCCTTATCACAAAAGGGCAAGGCAAGACAATTCATACTCACAGACTTTCCCATTAGTGTCACAAGTTCTGGAATGAGCAGTTCAATAAGTTATTCTGTCCAGAAAAGTGATTTATATGTAGGTGTTTTCATTTGATTTTAGTGGGTTTTGGTTGTTGGGTTTTTCCCCCTCCAATAAGAGTTTTAAAAGTTAAACATATTCTTGAATAGATTAAAATTAACAATATGACAGTGTCCAGGAGCAAAAATCCCTATTCCTTTTTTGCAATGTGGAAAAGCAAGCCTAGAGAGTATTCAATATCATTCGTGCTTAAGGACTTCAAAATAAGTATCCCAATTCAGAAGATATATTCCTAATTCTTAGCCAAAAGCTTGTCCATTTACAACAATTACAAGTTTCAGTACCCTTGTTTTTAACATTTAATATCCATTAACAAAACTCCAAACCAGCAGGGTTTTCTACATGTTGGTAATTTATAGTTTTAGTTTGCTTTCATTTTAAAAAGTATTTCCCAACTCTTTCCATCCCCCTTTATCCTTGCTTATTAACCATCTTCCTGGTCAGTCTAAAATATGACCATACCTACACTGGAGATAATTAGCATAATGACCACTCTGCCCTCTTCCATAGGAAAGGGATCTGTACACTATCACACAGAATTTGGGTGCATTGTGAGTTCCACCAGGCCCTGTCTGCTCTAGACTGACACTGATATTCACTGTTCTCCTATGAGCAGGCTTGTCAGTAATAAGAAATGAAAGCACAGCCAAGAAACCTTTTAAAGATTTCTATGACTTGTAATCAATAGCACCATGAATTATAGATCAGTTCCGTGCAGGGATTTATTTGAAAGCCTTTCCCCATGGAGACTTAAGTAAATGCACAAACCTGACTCAGTCTGCTAAGTGTCTGGGTAACACTGAACAGAAGGGGGGATTTTTTAATTCATATAGATATATATTTGCCTTTAACTGCATTTGTGTGGGTTTTTTTTTCCCTGAAGCAAACTATGTTTTTGTTCATATGGAGCCTGCTTTGGAAATCTCCAATTCTGAGCACATTGGATATTGGGAAAGTTTGCCTCACTGGAAGAAGTGGGGAAGCATTGGAAGGGGCTGCCCAGTGTCAGGGCAGACAGCAGGCCTGCATGCGGCCTAGCTCTCTTCTCCCAAGATTTAGGCCCTGGCAATATTCTTCTGTTCCCATGAGACAGGAAAAGTTCCTCATGCTGAGAGGATCCTAATAATCACATTCTCAAAACACAGCAGCCTTGCTGATAGGGGTACAGGCTGCCCTAACCCAAGAAGCAGTTATGGGAAGGGATTTGGGAGTAATGAAACATGTTAGGAACCAACCATAATAAGAGGGTCAAACAGCAGGTGTGCAGATGCTTTTAGGTATTAAAGGTAAACTAAAGATGTTTAGCTATAAGATAGGCTTATCAGAGCTCGTTATAATTACTAACCAATCAATATGGTGTGAACAGTGTGTGTAACCAATGAGCAGTTTTTTTAGCTTGCCACATTTGCAGTAAGAAAGGTCTAGAATCTGGGTGATTTCACCTCATAAAATGGCTTCACCTGAAATTCATATTGAATTGTGTGTTGCTCTCTGCTGAATGCCACAGCCCAGGGAGGGGATGGAATCACTCGCCCTGGAGCTGTTCAAAACATGGGTAGATGTGACACTTTGGGTGATGGTTTAGAGGTTACAGCAGTGTAGCATCAATGGTTGGACTTGATCTTGAAGATCTCTTCCAACCATGATGATTCTATGAGCAGATTCTGCTGGGTCGTCACCTGCAGCGCTCAGTGAGAAGCTGGCAGGGATGCTGGGGATACAGGGCATGGGGAAGTGGCCAGTGCTTTCTCAGAACAGTCTGACTTAACCCCCAGAGTACCGCTGGCTGCAGGCATTTTACATGACACCTCTACACATCAGTTTAAGCAGAAAATTAAGCCCCATGTAGTACAAAAGCCTTCTGTGGTTAAACCCTGAGTGAAACACAAACCTGCTCGGTGGGGTTGAATGTCACACGGGATTAGAGCCAGAGGATGACAAAGGAGTGAATTTCACCAATTAAATCAATACAGTCTTACACATTCTGTATGGGTATTTTGAAATGTAATATACATATAGTTGCAAAGTGTTTTGACTTCATAGTTAAAAGCCATCATGAAAATGCAAGTTATCATTAGCATCATTTAAAAATACCCTGGTTATTCATGCTGTGTGAGTTCACTTGCCTGGATCTGATGTCAAAGCCATGTTTGCTCCTAACACTGCAGACACAGGCCCCAGTCTCAGACTTAGAAAACACTGCTTAACATATTCTAGCACAGATAATCTTTGTGAAATGCATTTACCTGCTCACACAAAATCCACCCAAGCAGAACTTTAAATATATAAAGCCTGCAAGGATTGCCTTGCTTAAAGCCCTGAAGACTCTGACACTGAATGCAAGAGCACAGAGCTGTTTTAACCAAAAATCACAACTACTCCCCCTTTTGCACACAGGATTAAGTGGTTTATTACCCATTGCACAGGGAAGGGGATGCACTAAGCTTATGTTAGCAGACCAACATGACTTTTTTTGCAATGGAACTTATCCAACTCCTAGTCAAATCTAAATCTCAGTATTACATGAAAACACATATAGAGACAGATATATACAGACTGAATTTCAGGATTAAGGCTCAGATTTAGCTTGTTCTGTTGAAGGAGTTAATATTTGTGATGCACAGGAATACTGAGATCGTAACATAACTCCCTGTAACCACCAGTTTTGCTGGGTCTGTTATTGTTTAGGGGTTTTTTGGTGTCTTTAACACATCAGAAGCAGTCCCTGATAAAGAGTTTGAATCACTATTTATACAAACTATACAACTGTCTGGTAAGACTCAAGATATTACTTAAATGGAGGGTGTGACTGGATGGGCTCAGTGATACAACTGTTTTTATCCTCTCCATTGGATTGGTTCTTATCTTTAGCTATCACTGTGGAAAGGTTTTACTTACCCCTTATATTCCTTGCTTTGTTTATTCTTGAGCTGGATGCAAGTCTCATCATTCCCTGACAGATCAGGCCTTTCTGGGTTGGCTGTAGACTCTGCTGAGGAGGAGTATAACTCTGAGCTAGAAATATGTCTCATTGTGTTCAGCTTTATTGCTGCTTCAGTTACTGGGCTCCCTGTAAGCTGAAAGAAAAAGGTAATACATAAGGTTTCACCTGGGTTTCTTAACTGTAGCATCAGCTCTGACTTAGTTATTATTCACTCAAAAAATCCACCAACACATCTAGTGACTTAATAACCTCTTGCTTTGCAGTCATATTCTGCAGCTTTTCCTGAAGTTGAGCTGTTGAACGCTGCATCATTAAAATGTCTCTTTGCTGCTTTAATATAAGCTTTCTTTCTTGATGGGCGGCCTTGTAGATGTTTTGCAGGTGCTGGATTTCTGCCTACGCAAAGCAGAAAAAGAAAGGAGCATAAGAGAGCTAAGATAACAGAGGAGAGACCTACTTAAAAGCCTGTATCATATTTGCTAACATAAGGCAATACTACTAACAAAACATCTTGAAAATTTGATGTGCAGGTTTTGTTCTGTTTTTAAAAAAAAAAAAGAATTGCAGGTTTATTTTTTACTAGTGTTGACTGGGGGTTACCCATGGAAAGGGATGGCAATTAAGGGGATCTCACTGCTCACTGTCTAGGAGATGGGGTCTCTCTGAGGTAAGACCTCTGGAAATTAATTACCTTCAGGTTATTCAGAACTGCAGGATGCTCATGGTTTGCACAAGAATGCTTTGAAGTAAAGGAGAAGCTTGTACTACATAAGGCAAATCAGAATTTTTCTGATTACCAAGTGTAATTATGAGCCCAGCGTTCTTCTCAGTAGTGGGGGAACCAAGCCTATAAAATTAGCTGTCAGATGAATGTATTTCAACATCAGAAGCATAAATCTGCATAAATCAGTGGAAACCTACATTATATGACCTGCTTGTTATAGCACGAATAGAAAAATCCACAGTAACAGTGGAGTAGCAGAGAAAAAAAATAGGTGTTTTCTTTTCTCAGAGATTTACAGACTGCTGACTTTGGCACAAAAACACCTCATTGAATGTGGGAAGCAAAGCAGAATAATGCATGTGAAGTGACACCAGTGACTTTAAGAAAAAACAAACCGCAGTAGCTCCAGGCACATCCCCAAGGTGCATCCTCCCACTGTTTACAAGATGAAATCCAACTCCTCTTGCTGCAGCGTTACCTGTTCCTGTTTCAGCTCCGTTAGGACTTGGCGCTGCTTTGTGGCCATGGCGGAGGCTCCCTTACTATCGTGCAGGTTTTCCAGGCAGCTGGAGACCAGGGAAGAATTGGGATCACAATTAGATCAGTAAATTTAACACTCGGCAGAAAACAATGCCAGCGTTCAGAGCAAAGCTCCTCTCAAAGCAGCAGGAGCTGCATCAGCCTCCGTGCAAAGTTCTGCTAGACTTGAGACACCACCCTGGGGTGGGGTATTGCCTGTACCTCTCCCAGGGCAGCCAGACCTCCCCAAGGGCTCTACACCAACTGGGGAGGGATGCAGTGCAGCAGAAGGTCCCAAGCTGTACCTCCCAGCACCTCAGCCCAGCCAACACTGAGGGACGTCTCACACCCAGGGGCTCCCACTGCCCCAGCGCCTCAGCCGGGGCTGAGGAGAGGCTCACTCCACACCCGATACAGGCCGCAGCAGGCAGCTCGACTGCGCTCTGGAGAGAGTAAAAATGCATAGACTCCTCTCCTTTTACTTAAGCCACACTTATTCTGTAAGAGAGACTTTATATTAGCTCCGAGACTTTATATTAGCCCCCTGAGCTGGGGCAGTTTTTCTTGCTTTGAGCAGACAGCGGCACCTCAACCTCCTGTTGAGAGACCTGTCCCAGACAGGGCAGGCCTAGGCTATGCCCAGGTCTCCTCCTCACCGTTTCTGGTGGCTCAGCCAGGCCAACTCGGCCCTGGCCTTCTCCCGGAGAGCTTTTTTGTGGAGCTTGAGAAGTGCAGCCTGGTGTCGAGCTCTCAGCTCTTCTCCCCTCAGACACTGCTCCACCATGGCCAAGCTAAAATGGCAGAAGGTGCTGGAGTCTCCGTAGTGCCGGCCGACTTCACTCCACTGGGGACAGAGCAGAGATGGTGTTTGTTGAAGAAGTGCCATGCAGGTGAGGAGTCTGATGTAGGAACTAAAAGGCAAAGAACACAAAAAACCCCAAAACCCACACACCACCAGGAGCCAGCTGGTGTTACCCGGCTGTCAGAGCTGGCCTGGTCACTGCTCTCTCCAGAGTTGTCCCCTGCACAGGTCTCTCCTTGTGGGAGATTCATCGGGGGTGACAACAGATTCAAGCTTTGACTGTCATGCAGCAGCTTCCTGTGCTCTGCTGGCTGGGATCCTAAGGAGAGGATTTAAGTCACTGTAAGTAAAATATTTCTTTGTAGCAGAAGGAAAAAAAGAGACCCCCCCAAACCAATTCCCACAGCACATGAGTCAACAGCCATTCCTGAATTCAAGGTGCCTTTGCACAAACATGGCAGCCAGGCCCTAGCGCTGCCCTCAGTGGGAGCCTGAGGGGAGTCACCCTGTGGCTGTTCACTTACAGGAGTAAGTTATGAAAACCAACCTCACTCCCAAGGGAAGTCATGGCAAACAGGTAAAAAGGAGTAATAGAGTAATAACTCCCAAGGTTGTTTTCTGTAGAAAGGTCAGAAGCACAAAGGGAAACTGCCATGGTTTAAATATGCCTACTGAATATAAGTATTTAGGTGAAAATTGTCAAAAATCAGGTAGAAAATGAGCAAAATTGTGGCTCTGTGTGCTAGTCCCTGGATGCTTTCTCACACCGTGCTAGAAAATGGCGGCGTTTGCCCAAAACCATGGAATACTTTAGCTTAGTGTTCACCTCCTTGAAGCACTGAGCAATATGAATCCTTTCCTCCCAGAGGCTTTCTTTCTTCCAGTATTTTGGGATCTATTGGCCTGTGATCTCTTTCTGTCTTCAATGCAGATTGTTTCAGTGAGTAAGTCTCTTGATTACTGAAGGTGAGAAAGAGAGGAAGTATTTTCTAATTGCAGTCAGAGATACTATTTAAATTCCTAGCCTTTGTAGTCAATTCCTCTGTGGAGGAAGAATCTTCTCTTTTTTTCAAACTAGCACAGTGCTCATTTTTATGCATTATTAGAAGTTCTACCTGTGCAAAGTTCCTTTCTGGTAACTGTATCCATGAGATTCTAGAAACAGTTCTCAAGTCTTTAAGGTAATCATACTTTAAATGAACATAAAAACATGCATATGAAATATTCCCATTCATACCAAGATATAGGATGGTAAAGCAAAAATGAAGAAAATTCTATTTTCCCCACAAGTTTTGAAGGGGCTTCTACTTTAGGAAAAAAAAAGGCAAGATCACCCACAACATTCAAAAGTGTTAATACTATGGTCTGTGCATAAATCAGAGTAGAAAGACTGTATTGCAGAGATGGATACTTCCCACTAGATTTGAATGAGTAAGATAGTTAGGCCATAGTCAGACTGTGATGGCCACATAAGTGAAAGATCCATTTTAGAAGCCATGTACAGTGCAAATGCTCTAAGGCCCCAAGCCATTCATAAAGTCAAACCACAGGCTCAGCCATTGCAGTGCCTCATTGTATATCACCTGTACCTGCTAGGTGCATTATCACCTTCCAGGTGGTGCCCTCTCCACATTTCCTCTGCATGGTCCAGTCTTGGCATAGAAGAAAAGTTGCCTTCAGAGCCCCTGCACTCCTGCAAACACAGAGACTGTCTGTAGACCTGAATTATCTATTTGAAAGGCAAAACTTTTAAGACTTCTCCTCTCATCCTCTTGAAAAAGACCCTCATCATAGCTAATGCTTTTCATATGCCAATGCTTCCTAAAGAGTTGGATTAGCTAATGAGCTGTATTCTACTCACAGTGAAGTAACTGCGTGGGCATATGGAAGTGAGGTAGAAAAACAGCTTTCTAACTATTGCTTATTTGGAGCTGCTTTCATGGGGGTCAGGGCACTGTGTTCATCCTCAGGGGCTTTAATAACAGGCACACAGAGCTCAGTCCTGTCTGAACTGTTCAAACATACTGAGGTGTTAATTGAGCTAAAGCATCCTCCAAGGCAAATACTCTCAACAGTGTAAGGAAAGCATGGAATTGCACATGAGGTCTGAGCTTGTGTCTATTCACATGGGGCTAAATTCCTACTCTAGCAAACAGACATGGAAGTCCATCTGTTCTAGCTAACTTCAGAATCCAAGGCTGCAGAGAAACAGTATGCTGATTTTAAAAAAAAAAGAAGATATTTCTAATTCAATATTAGTATCTCACTAAGCTCTCATGCCTGAGCAAGGATCATAGTAATTATCTCTTGATGACTTTAAAAACCCTCTGCTTGATTTTACAGCAAAACCAGCCATGGGCACCAAAACCTGCAGTATCCAAGTGATTTCAGATTAACAATCCAAATGAGAGCCTAAGGGGCTCTGTTACCTGGGCACTTCCAAAGACTTACCCTGATCTACAGCTTTTAGCAGCTAAAAAAAAAAAATAAATCTCTTTTGACCAAGGGACCCTAAGTGAGGAAAAAACCCACCAAAGCACTGAGGATTAGAGAAACATTTTGCCAAATCTAGAAGTAGCAACACAGGATCTTAACAATAACTTACCTCAGAATTGTGCTGAAGCAGGCAACTCAAAAACCTCTGGCTTTCTTGAACCTCAAGCTTTGCTTTCTCCCTCAGCACTGTGAGCTGCTCCTTCTGCTGGGGCTGATGGGTCTGCATTAGGAAGTGACATGCTATAAATGATATTTTTAACTAAGTCACATGATTCATCTAAGCTGGGGACCAAAGGGCAGCAAACTCTGAGAAGGCAACACAGGTATTGTGCAGCCAACTCCCATCACATCCTGCTACCTTCAGAAAGCAGTGCAAGCACTTGTTTTGGCCAATCAATGTCTTCTTGCTCACCAGTGAGAGACCAGAGACTCCAAATAACAAATAAAAGCTGTCTCCCCCCTCTGGCTTACATGGGGTATATAAACCTGGTGCAGAGTCAGCTCATGCAAATTGATTACACCTGAATCCAGGGATCATTAGCACCCTTTTTCCTGGGGTAGCAGAACTGCAGTTGCTCTTTGCTTGTTGCACAGGTTGCTTATTGTACCTTCAGTTTGTGAGCCAGTGGTGGGGAGGTTTGCCTCAAATCATCCAAATGGCTCCTGTGTTTCTCTTCCAGCGCTGTGTAGCTGGGATCTCCCTCACCTGTGGAAGCTTAGGACACACACAGTGACAGTCACCATGTCTTAACTATAAAAAATCAAGGAAATAATTGTGCTCCATTTAACAGATCACAGAATCACAGAGTTGTAGGGGTTGGAAGGGACCTGGAGAGCTCCTGGGGTCCAACCCCTCTGCCAAAGCAGCTCCCCAGCTCATACTGCACAGGTCGGTGTCCAGATGGGGCTGGAATCTCTCCAGAGAAGGAGACTCCACACCCCCTGGGCAGCCTGTCCCAGGGCTCCCTCACCCTCACTGGGGAAAAGTTCCTCCCCATATTGGTGTGGAACTTCCTGGGCTCCAATTTGCAGCCATTGCCCCTTGTCCTGTCCCCACAGACACTGAAAAGGGGCTGGCCAATTCCCCCTGCACCCCATGCTTCAGATATTGATAACCATTGATTAGATTCCCCCTCAGTCTTTGTCTCTCCAGGCTGAACAGCCCCAGCTCTCTCAGCCTTTCCTCACAGGAGAGATGCTCCAGGCCCTTCATCATCTTCATAGCCCTTCTCTGGACTCTCTCCAGGAGATCCCTGTCCTTTTTACACCAGGGAGCCCAGCACTGGACACAACACTCCAGGTGGGGCCTGAGCAGGGCAGAGCAGAGGGGGAGGATCCCCTCCTGTGACCTGCTGCCCACACTCCTCCTGATGCCCCCAGGATCCCATTGTCTCTCTCAGCCCCAGGTCACACTGCTGGCTCATGGCCACCCTGTCACCCACCAGCACCCCCAGGTCCTTCTCCACAGAGCTCTTCTCCAGCAGGTCACCCCCAGCCTGTCCTGATCCATGTGGTTGTTCCTCCCCAGGTGCCAGACTCTCCACTGGCTGTTGTTGAATCTCCTCTGGTCTCTCCCTGCCCAGCTCTCCAGCCTGGCCAGGGCTCTGGATGGCAGCGCAGTGTCCTGCCTGTCAGCCACCCCTCCCAGCTCTGGATCAGCAGCACTTGCTGAGGGTGGGTGCTGTTCCCTCAGCAAGGTGTCAATGAAGATATTGAACAGGACTGGACCCAACACCCAGCCCTGGGGACACCGCTGGGCACAGGCTCCAGTCAGACTCTGCTCCACTGATCACACTCTCTGAGCTCGGTCCCACAGCCAGTTCTCACCCCACCTCACTGTCCACTCATCCTCCAATCCTCAGGCACTTTTCCTGTTCTCCAAGACCTGTTGAAGATGATAGAGAGCGGCTCCGCAATCACTTCCACCAGCTCCCTCAGCACAGGTGGGTGCATCCCATCCGGGCCCATGGATTTGTGTGCATTAATTCCTTTGAGCCGCTCCTGGACCTCCCCTATCTCAACTAGAGGGAAGCTCTAAGATGTGGGCCAAAGAAAGTATCAGAGCTTACCAGAGGGAGGCAGGTTCTGGTTATTGCCCTGAAAATGTTGTTTCTACGCTGTCCAAGTCCCTTGGGGATTTAAGCATTTGCTAAGCGTTGGCTTGCTCGCTCACCGCTGAGCCCAGCACACCTTGTCAATAATCTAAAAGCATCATGATATTTTCAGTGAGGTCCCAGAGCATCTGCTCCTCAGCATTCTCTGCTGCATTTCAGGTCTGGCTGTACTGCTCAACACATGCCTGAGTCCCAATGTGTAGATAGGGGACTGCCAAAAGGGGAAGGGGGAGATGTGAGCATTGTTCCTAACTGCATTTTGCTTTTGAATCTTCCCTGGGACTATTTTGGAAGCCTCCCAAATCTGACATCTGCCATTATTCCTGGAATAAGTTATCTGCATATATTTACTTCTATCCTATCTGAAGAAGGAAAATGTCACAACTTACATCCTGTCAATAAAACTGGTAGCATAAAATCCTGCAGGTACTGGGGAGGGGGGAAGAGGTAGCACTCAAGAAAGCCTGTACCAGGAAGGGGAGGGACTGGGGAGCAATTCTCATTCCCAGCCTGAAGTCCAGAGCATGGGATATGGCTACTCATCTTCCTACTCCTCCTTCACTTCACCAACAGGATTGGACCCACTAGTTACAAGAGAAGGAAAGCCTCACAGCCTCTTTGGGAACTCTAGCAGCATCACACATGCCCCCTCCAGCTTGCAGCTTCTCCCTGTATTGGGGGGGCAAGCTTTATTTTTACTTCTTTTTTAATTTGTCACAAGGGGAGGCAAACCCATGAAAAAAAGCTTTCATTTTTAAGCAAAGAAAGCAACTTAGTTCTAGGTGCACCTTTTTCACTGCTACTTCCTTATTGCAACTCTCCTGTCTGTCTTTTACAGTAGAGGTGATGTAATGTTTACCAGCACTATGTTCTTGGCTGCTTGGGGCTTCTCAGATGAATTGCTAAGCTTATGCAAACAGGTTGAGTGTTTACTCTGTGCTGTGCCACTGTCACAGCAACCAGGGTCATAAATGAATTGAAATGTGGGTCATAAATAGAAAATAGGTTTGACTTGGAAACTTCAGGTAAAATCTGTCTCCCTATCCAGATTGTCTGACTCCAAATTACCCTGTGCCTCAGGATAAGCCCACAACCTGCAGGGTTTTGTTCCTGCTTTAAATTCTGTAGGATCTTCAACACAGAAGGAGCAGAGGTGTGGGCTTCTTTGTATGCCAGGATGCTTTTTGTATGTACGTGGATGTGAGTGAAATAAATTCTTAATGCATTAAGCCTGATGCAGATTGAATGTTGCTGTGGTTTTATAAACAGCTCGATTGCAAATTTCAGTCAGTCCTTACAGTGTTACTATAAGAGGCTCTTCTTAACCCTCTACACTTCAGAATCAAAACACTGGTTGAAAATCTCATCTTTTATTTCAATAATGTGTTATCTCCTGGTTCTGGAGGGTGTTTGAAAAGGTGATATCATACTGAATTACCTAGAAGTCACATGCCAAATAAGGAATTAATCCTTTTAAAAGGATTTAAACCCCAATATTTCTAAATTTGAGGACTGATGCAGACTCTTTAATGCTTATAGCTCCCAGAGATAATTTTGTGAAGTATTATATTTAGGAAAATCCTGTGGGTGAGAGAACTGTTGTTTCTACTAGTTTTATGCAATGTAATAGAAAAAGGACAAGTGAACAGTCCTTCAGCAGGCATGCAGACAGCTCATCACTTTCAAAAGCCAGATGAGGATGCCTCCTTCAATGCTAACAAATAAGGTCATTTTGTTGAAAAAATATACAAGCTAAATTTATAGTAGCTAAGTTGTCTGAATAGCTTTTAATATAACATCTGGGCTATTCTGAAGTGTGGGAGATTATTAGAACATGGTTTAAAACTGGGAAGTCTTTTCAATTTGTGCCTCAATCTGAACAACCTTATAGCTGTTCTGCTCAAGGCTTGACCAATGGTGTTGATCTCAAAGTGAACACAAAGTTTGTCCTGATCTGGTTTGACTCCTTTTGAACATCATTTTCCTAATTGTGGCTATTTCCAGATGCATTTCTTGTGTTAAAGGAAATGCCATCTGGCCAAACTTCACGTCCTCTTACGTTATGATGAATGGCATTTTCCTGCACAGCCAGATAGCTTCAATGTACATATGCTCAGGCTTTTTTAAAAAATGCTATTTATTAAATCACTTTCTGCTGCACCTGCAGAATCTCAGTAAAACCCTGTAGAATCTCTGTGACATATAATTAAAAAAGCCAGCCTAAAAGTCTCATTTTTCTAATCACTTGAAGCTAGGCAGAAGCACTTACTGCTGCTTTACTCAAGGACAGCTTCTTCTCTTTTTGCCCATGTCAGCAATCAGTGGAAACCAGTTATTACAAAAATACATACTTGCAACTTTGGATGCAAGTACAACTTTGCCTACATTATAGCCTGGAGGTGTATGAACAGCCCTGAAAGGCTGGGGTGGAATAGAGCAACAGATCCTAAAGGGACTGACCCGTTTGATGCTGAGGTCAGGGCAATCCTTCCCCTCCAAAACTCTCCCTCCCACTCTCTCTGTAAAAAACTTCCCCCTAACATCCAGTTTAAACCTTCCCTCCTTCAGCTTTAATCCATCCCCCTTGTCCTGCCATTGTCTGTCCTTTAACAAGCTGATTCCCTCCTGTTCCTCTGCTCCCTTCAGGGACTGGCAGGCTGCAATGAGGTCCCCCCACAGCCTTCTCTTCTCCAGGCTGACCCAGCCCAGCTCCCTCAGCCTCTCTTTGCAGGGCTGTGCTAGCTCAATGGCTTCATTATTTTATGTTCCTCTTCAAGGAACAGAAAGGTAAAATACCACCCAGGCATTCCAGTTCTTTGTTAGCAAGCAAGAACTGAGCTGTAGGTGACAGGTAAACAGAGATACAGAAAAGAGGTTTGCTAACTCCTGATCACAACTGAGATACGCAGCACAGGCTGTTTGGCCCTTCTTCAGCAAGAGCAATCCCCAAGCAAGAGAGTCTAAACTTGAAGGCTACACTTGTTTATGCAGGAAAACCAATGCCTCATCTGCATTCTTAAGTACCTTGGAGAATCTGTGTTTCCACCCCTGCTGAATCAGTTCCTTCTCTCCTCTATAAATACGTCTGCTATCCCACTTGTCATTGGAGAGTAGCTGCTTGCTAAACAAGGGGATTAATGTGGCCTGTGCTGCTCTTGTCCTCCCCATATTTTGTGTTTATATCTAAATCCTCTGGTGCAGAGGGTTGGCCAGAGTTCAGCTTCCAGCCAGATGTTGCAGCACATGGCAATACCTCACCCTGCTGCTGCCCCTTCCACGTGTGGCATGTCACATAGAGCACAGCAGAGCCGCAATTGCCACAGGCCATCAAGAGAGAACTGGATCTGAATCTGGACCTAATCAGCCCCCTGAATTTCCATGGAATATTCCTTCTCTTGCTCATCAATTATACACAATTCCCTCAACCCACTACACCTGCCAGATGGATAGGAAAGCCCCAACCCATACAGCAAAGCAGCACCAGACTTCACAGAGCAAGAAATGTGTGTCCAGAGGCTTTGAGTGGTTTTTTTGGCAAGTAACACCACACTGTGGTAGGGAGTAGTAGCACGGAGAGGGGCAAAGTCCTGACTTCTTGTGCACACACAGGCTATAGGATGATTATCACAGAATCATAGAATCATAGAATGGCAAGGGTTGGAAGGGACCCCAAGGGTCACAGAGCTCCAACCCCCTGCCACAGGCAGGGACACCAACCTCAGGCCTGGAGCTACACAAGGTTGCCCAGGGCCCCAGCCAACCTGGCCTTGAACACCCCCAGACACGGGGCACCCACCCCCTCTCTGGGCAGCCTGTTCCAGCCCCTCACCACTCTCTCTGCAAAGAACTTCCCCCTAATATCCAATCTAACCCTTCCCTCCTTCAGCTTCAATCCATCCCCCTTGTCCTGCCATTGTCTGTCCTTTTAAAAAGTTGATTCCCCTCCTGTTTGTATGCTCCAACCAGCTAATATAAGCACTGCCAATACAGACTTTGAGGGTATGGAAGGAAACTAGTTCAGAGGGACAAAGCTGTTATCAAAGCAAGTGAGAGCAACTTTCAAGAGCAGCTCTCATCTTGCTTATCACAGAGTCAAGAAACATGCTGTGCTTAAACGCTGCCATCACTGCAGACACCTTTTGAGATGTGTGGAGGCTGATGATGGAGCTCACTGATGAAGCTTCACCAGGCAGAAGCTTTGTAAAATACAAAAGGTAGTGTAGGATTTTGAAGCAAAACACCAAGATCTGCCTTATCTCAAAACTCTCAGGGGACAATTAGCTGAAACCACGCTGTTACACTTCCTTTGCTGATCCCACTAATTTCATTATTTCTCTGTCTGCTACAAGCAAGAAGGCAGCTCCCTCTAGTGATACGAGACAACATGTGAATCAGCAGGTATGGGGAGAGATGTTAACGGGTGAATATGTGTTCTTTGTAACCCAGGGTAAAAATTCGGCATTTTAAGAATAATGGGGAGCATGCCATTTACTTTTCCAATGCAAATTACTTTAGTAGCTATGCTTGAGCATCAACATTTAGAAAATACCTCTTAAACAATGAATTTCAGCTTAAACTTTATCTCTTAAACACAGAAAAGGCAAAAGTTTCTGTGTCGTTTAGTCCCGTTGTGAGGCTGTAGCAAGGGCACAAAGTGGGGGTTTAAAATCACCTGCTTATTAAATAGTGATACAGAATCCTGGGATTCAGAGGGTGTGCTGCAGTATCAGGGAAAGTATAGCTCAGCTCCTCGTGGAAGAGACCTGGTGGTCTGTCAGGAATGATAGAAAGATACAATCATAGAATCATAGACTGGCCTGGGTTGGAAGGGACCCCAAGGAGCACAGAGCTCCAACCCCCTGCCACAGGCAGGGACACCAACCTCAGGCCTGGAGCTACACAAGGTTGCCCAGGGCCCCATCCAACCTGGCCTTGAACACCCCCAGGGACGGGGCACCCACCCCCTCTCTGGGCAGCCTGTTCCAGCCCCTCACCACTCTCTCTGCAAAGAACTTCCCCCTAATATCCAATCTAACCCTTCCCTCCTCCAGCTTTAATCCATCCCCCTTGTCCTGCCATTGTCTGTCCTTTAACAAGCTGATTCCCCTCCTGTTCCTCTGCTCCCTTCAGGGACTGGCAGGCTGCAATGAGGTCCCCCCACAGCCTTCTCTTCTCCAGGCTGACCCAGCCCAGCTCCCTCAGCCTCTCTTTGTAGGGCAGCTGCTCCAGCCCTTTGAGCATCTCCGTGGCTCCTCTGACCCCTCTCCAACAGCCCCACATCTTCCTTGTGTTGGTGCCCAGCTCTGGACACAGGATCCAGCTGGGGCCTCCCAGGGCAGAGCAGAGAGGGACAATCCCCTCCCTGTCCCTGCTGCCACCCCTCTGCTGATGGAGCCCAGGATCCCATTGGCCTTGGGAGCTGCCAGAGCCACTGCTGCTCATGGGGAGTTTCTCATCCACTGTGACACCCAGGTCCTTCTCACAGGGCTGCTCTCCAGCAGCTCTTCTCCCAGTCTGTATCTCTGGCTGGGATTCTTCCAGCCCAATGAATAATACAATGAAACAGTGCCTCTGAGATAAACAGAGTGCATCCCCCTTCCTCATCAGCTCACTTGGTTATACCAAGTTTTGTTCCTCAACTGATTTGAGGTGCATGTAAGAGCAATGGGAAATACTCTCCAGTGATGCCCATGGAGACGATTTGTGTTCACCACAGCAGCTTGTGCTTACAGCACTGGCAGTTCTGGGGTTTACACTGGCTGTGTTTAACAAGAAAATTCAGCTGTTCAGAACAGGTTCAGTCTTACTCCAGGCAATAGATAAGTACAAATATTTGGTGAGTACCTGCTGCTTATACTGGTTTTATGATGTTTGAAAATCACATTTGTTATTTTGCCAAATATTTTTACTATGGAAAATGTATCATTTATTTGGCACAGAAATTTGCAGTGAGGTGACACATGTACCTTTAAAAGGCAAATATTTCTGGTTTGCAGCAGTTGTGTAATTACACATTGTGCTGTGTGTGCACAGGCACTTCTGTGCACTGTGAAAGAGAACAGAATCGACTGCTGCTGTGATGCATTACAGCAGACAATACAGCCTTGTGTCTGAACGCCCTTTTCCTTCTAACAGTGGTCAACAGATCCACTTGTGACCCATATTTTAAACCCACATTGTCTTCAGAATGACAGTTCTGTGCCTCATCTGCAGCAACATGGCTTGTAGTGGAACTGCTGGCTTATGGTCAGACCTTGGCTTGAGCTTGCTGTCTGCTCCTTGCAGATGCTCAGAGAAGGTAAAAGTTTCTCCTGGCACAGACGTGAGGCAGCAGTTCCTACTCTTCCTGTGGTGAATAATGGATGGCAGGGATTTTTTTACCAGATAGCTTCCAGAATTGATTATTAATAGGTATTAGTTTTAAATAAATACAATGTATTTCATTTATGGTAAACACTTCAGACAACAGACTTACTGTCCAATAATGTCAGATGCCCTCCTAGTCCCTGGGGGGTAGGGAGAAGCATCATAAACAATGCTGGCTTCTCCACCACCTCAAAATCCAATATTACATATAAAATTTTGTGAGGAAAACAATGAAGAATCCTTAATAAGAGCAAAGGCTTTTTGTAAGTACCCTCTTTGAGGAAAGGTTATCTGATCTTGTTCTTTTGTCTCAGAAAAGCCCTTAAAACAATGCACCATCTGCTACTGTTTGGTGGAAGCAAGCAGAGATCTCTTCAGACTGAGCTTGCATGCTACTGTTTGCCATTTAACCCTTTCAGCCACAAACTTTCCCTTGTTTCTATGCAAACATTTGTTGGGAGCAGAAGTGGTGATGCCCTGCACCCACCCATTGCCTTGGCCAACACTGCAGGATCTGTGAGCAGAACTCTGTTCAGCCTCCATCCTTTGTTAACCCCTGTAAATGTTCTGTGCCTTGCTGTGCCTTGCTGTACAATTAGGATAATATCCCCCACTTATCTGATGTGGTAATTATGAAGAATCAATTGCAAAGATCCTTGAGACCTTCAGGTGAAGCTACAAAGGGCTGAAAGATGAGCTGTGGTGTGAAAGGGGGTTGTTCCATCAGGGGCAGTCTGTAGCTGTCACTGTGTCACTCAGCACAGGAACAACCTGTGAGGTTGAATTCTGGTGAATGACACAGCACAGCAGGGAAAACTCAAAGCATTTCTCTTGTATATTTTAGTGGGGTGGATCTGTTAAATTGGCCATGAATGTTTGGGCAACATTTTTTCATATATTCATTTTTCACCTTTGAAACCTGGAGCAGGAACCAGCTATTTGAAATTCCCCCTCACACCAGGAGTTTGCTCACTCCTTGCCAGAACCATTAGCAAGAATTCTCTTGCAATGAAGGGACTAGTCATTCTTTTGGAACTTGGGAGGGCACTGAGTAACCACCCCGCTCTGACACTTGGGAAATGCCACCTTACCAAAGTCCTGCTCCAAGCTGCCATGAGTCTCAGCTCCAGGGCTCAGAGTGACAGCAGGCTGTGAGCTGCATCGGTCCTGTGTCCTCAGGGTCTGTCTGGGAGAGCAGCTGCCAATTTCCTCTTGATTCTGAACTCTGAAAGTAGTCTCACACCGGTAGCAATTCCTCTGAGCTGTGACTTCTCTCTGCAGACTGTGTCAAGGTAACAACAACAATTACTCACAGTTTTGGAGATTGTGCATGGGTATAAGCAATACTTTGAACTAAAGAAAATGGTTCTCTCATTTTTAGAAATCTATCATTTATGAAATTTTGTTAGTTGGAAACAAAAGACTCACTGAAAAGTCATACCTGCCAATGTACAAAATCCCCTTGTACCTTGATGTTGTCAGGAGAGCTAACACTTGTCTTTACCTACTCTAAATAGTGCTCTAGAAGAGCTGGGTGGTTTTCAACCTGGTGGAAAAAATAGAAACAACAACCTTGCAGTTTGAAGCTTGATTTATGAGGGCTGCACTGTACAATCTGTGCTGTTGTTAGGATTTGGTTGCACAATGTAGCTCTGATCCTTGGCAAAGTTCTCTCAAATCTTTAAAACCACAAAGTACTGATCTCTGTTCCAGCATTTTGGGGACGTGTGCTGAGCATGGCTATGACCCAACTAAGATTTGCTATATAACCTTTAATATTTCAAAATAACATCAGGGCTAGATTGCACAGTCCTGGCAAAGATCTCAGCTAACTGCTTTTGTTTTGATCTGGAACTATCTGAGCTTAACTAAAAAGATTAGGAAGGAAGGTGTGAAAATGGGCATTTATTGATCAAACCTCAGCTGAAACACAGGCAGGGACACAGAGACACATTGAAATGGTGACAGATGTTTTCCTTTTGATACAGAAAAATGAATGTGGAAATTCTTTTTTTTTTTTTTTATCAACAATCAGCTTAGGGAAATCTCATTTCATTTTTCTCATTAATAAGCTTTTCTTTGTTTTTCATGACCCAGAAACTGCTAAAACGATTAGAACAGCTTCCACTAGCGTGTCTTGGATGTAGTCTACAGGAAGTGGGAGCAAAGGTAGATGAGACAGAAAGAGATCACAGGGTTTTCTTAGAAAGCAGTTCTAATATTTGTTGGGCAAATGCACTGAGTATTGTCTCTGCATTTGTGTTAGGTTAGTTTTAGTCATCTCCACTGTTCCCTTCAGATTGTGAGAAATGCCTAATTCTGTTTGGACAGAGTGATGCTGAGGGCTAAATCCAACCCTGCCTGTTTCCTGGGGAGATGACTCAATGCAGGTTCTACAGAAAACACTGGTATTAACAGGAGGCACTACCAACCCCTCTCCTCCAAACACAACCAGCTCTGCAGCAGGCATAAACCATCACAGTTCCATATGAGGCTCTTTGGATTTGTGCTGGCTAAAGAGAAAGCTTTTTTGGGGTCTGCAGCAGGAGGCAGAGTGGTGATCTAACAGCAACCTGACTCAGGCATCAGCCTCCTGCCTGGCAGATGCTTCCCCTTGCCCAGAGCGCTTCCCAACCCAAACGTATGGCCAAAGTGTTAGGAACTTTTTGTCTCTCAAAAATGTAACAGCAAATCACTTCCATAGGTAGCTGAATCCAAAGAAGGACAAAATTGCATACACATTTTCTGGTGGTTTGGAGAATTCCCATCAGTGAGTCATTTGCATGAGCAGCAAATCCCTCTCAGCAGCCCCTGCAGACTGCAGAGCAGCCGTGCATGAAATGGGAACATTTCTTATGGAAAGAGGCACCTGGGGGATTTCTTGCATGAACATGAGTCACTTCTCACAGCTATAATTAAACATGTAAACATAAAACCGTGCTGTCCAAACTGGCTGTGGATAAGATCATGTTCAAGAGCGTTGATTTGGTAACACTGGATGGTTTGTATTTATGAATGAGGCTGGCAAATGGTTTTGAACAGGTGGCTTTATTTAGATGAACTCTTGAAGAGAATATTTATCATAGCCAACTGTGGACTCATCATTCTATTGCTGTTACCAAGTCAGAGCATAGACCCGATTTGGCTGGTTTGACTATCATATGCTCATAACTTACATGAGCCATACAGACAGGGATTTACCAAGGCCTAAGCACTCAACACTATCCCTGCCTGTTAGCATAGCCCTGCAAAGTTCTGTGTGTTTGGGAAGAGACAGGTTTCCTTCACTGCGTGCTCACATTTGTGTCTGGAGCAGGAGAAATTCTGACCCTGGAGAGTGTGTTCCTCAGTCACCACCCTAATAGACGGGCACTCCTTTGCCATGATGCTTTTCTGTCTCCTCAGATCAGAGTGGTCTTCCCTCAGCAGGTATGGGAATTGGTTCATACTGGAGCAGCTTCAGGAGCAGCTAGATCACAGGACCCTCCTGTGTGTACAGACTGTCGGTGTGCAAGCTTCAGGACTAGGGGCAAAATTAGAATCAAGATCATATGCAAATATAAGCTGCTGACAATTCATAGGCAGGCTTTTACTCCAAACCTTTGTATTATCTACTATGCCAGTAGCTAAGAAAGGGTTAGACATGGAGTGGTCAGCAGAGGAAGTCCTCAACCCACAGGAGACGAGTCTCGAGTGGTTCACAACATAGCAACGCTTTCATAGAATCATAGAATCCCAGACTGGTCTGGGTTGGAAGGGACCCCAAGGATCACAGAGCTCCAACCCCCTGCCACAGGCAGGGACACCAACCTCAGGCCTGGAGCTACACAAGGTTGCCCAGGGCCCCATCCAACCTGGCCTTGAACACCCCCAGACACGGGGCACCCACCCACTCTCTGGGCAGCCTGTTCCAGCCCCTCACCACTCTCTCGGCAAAGAACCTCCCCCTAATATCCAATCTAACCCTTCCCTCCTTCAGCTTTAATCCATCCCCCTTGTCCTGCCATTGTCTGCCCTTTAACAAGCTGATTCCCCTCCTGTGTCTCTGCTCCCTTCAGGGACTGGCAGGCTGCAATGAGGTCCCCCCACAGCCTTCTCTTCTCCAGGCTGAACAAGCCCAGCTCCCTCAGCCTCTCCTTGTAGGGCAGCTGCTCCAGCCCTCTGAGCATCTCCGTGGCTCCTCTGACCCCTCTCCAACAGCCCCACATCTTTCTTGTATTGGGGGCCCCAGCTCTGGACACAGTACTCCAGGTGAGGCCTCACGAGGGCAGAGCAGAGAGGGACAATCCCCTCCCTGTCCCTGCTGGCCACCCCTCTGCTGATGGAGCCCATTTCCACTTCTAATCTCTAAATACAGTGATATTTTATCTCAAGTAGCTCTCCTCATCTTTTGAAACAGCACTTGGAACAGGGCTGTGATTTATCGTTGCCGAGGCTTTATTGGTGGGTTTTCTCCTCGATGCTCTGAGGACTTTCTTTGCCTCCGCCGCTCACGCACGCAGGAGCTTTGCTTTCTCAGTAATTGCATTGTCCAGGAGATCAGTGCAATCTGTCTTATTTCTACTCTGTCTGATGCTTCTCCATTACAGCTGAGGGGCTATTCCCTTTGGGGCACGTGGGGGTTCTGCACCTACCTTCCATTACTGTGAATTAGAGTTGCATATAAACACGCTCGCATCAAGACAAGAGTAATGGACCCCTCCCCCCATTTTCTTCGGGACGGTGGGCTGTGCTCTATACAGTGCTGCACACATGCAGCTCTGCATCTTCCCTGTACGCTCTGAGTGCTCATGTTTTATACATTTGCCATCTTCTGTGACAGAACAACTCCATAACCCTTGCAGTTGAGCAGAAATCAGCCCAACCTTTGTGAATGTGGCAGTTGTGCACAAAGAACACGGTTTTCATAGAATCATAGAATCATAGAATGGCCTGTGTTGGAAAGGACCCCAAGGGTCACAGAGCTCCAACCCCCCTGGCCACAGGCAGGGACACCAACCTCAGGCCTGGAGCTACACAAGGTTGCCCAGGGCCCCAGCCAACCTGGCCTTGAACACCCCCAGACATGGGGCACCCACCCCCTCTCTGGGCAGCTTGTTCCAGCCCCTCACCACTCTCTCTGCAAAGAACTTCCCCCTAATATCCAGTCTAACCCTTCCCTCCTTCAGCTTTAATCCATCCCCCTTGTCCTGCCATTGTTTGTCCTTTAACAAGCTGATTCCCCTCCTGTGTCTCTGCTCCCTTCAGGGACTGGCAGGCTGCAATGAGGTCCCCCCACAGCCTTCTCTTCTCCAGGCTGACCCAGCCCAGCTCCCTCAGCCTCTCTTTGTAGGGCAGCTGCTCCAGCCCTCTGAGCATCTCCGTGGCTCCTCTGACCCCTCTCCAGCAGCCCCACATCTTCCTTGTGCTGGGCCCCAGCTCGGGGGTCCCTTCCAACCCTTGCCAGTCCATGATTCTATGAGTCTATGACTGCGCCCCGGGCGGCGGGCTTGTGGCGCCACCTGTCGGGCAGCTCCGGCACTGCGCGGTCTCCTCCCGGGTGCGGGGCAGGCGGAGCGGGGTGCAAGGGGTAGGGGTGGGGTGATTGTGCCCCCCCAGCTCCCAGTCTCCTCACGCTGATGAGGGGCAAAACTCCTGCAGGGGAACCCCCGGCTCTCCACCTCCCCCCAGCTGAACCTCTCCTACCGACCTTCCAGCGCCCTGCTCTGGGCGGGTCCCTCTCCCCGCGCATCTCGTGTCCAAAGCTGCATCCCGGCAGGTCGCTGGGTGAGGAGTACGAGCAGCCTGGCTCCCTGCGGAACTGGGGCTATTTATTTAACTGCGCGTGTGTGCCGCATTTAGCAGAGAATAATATCTCCACATTTGTTTACCTTCCAGCGAGGAATCTGTGAGATGGGGAGGCTGGGCTGGTTCTTGGCTTTTCATGCAATCGGCTTATGTCCACCTCCGAGCTCTTATTCACAGGAAAACCTTTTAAAAAGACAAATGAATGTCTTTAATAAATATGCTCTTTGTAGAAATGAAATGGCCCAAGCTTTGACATCTATTCTCTGCCTTTTTATGTCTGAGCACTTCCATATAGCTCCTCTTACCCAGGGTTTTCATGTACACAGGGTTAGGTTTGTAATTCCTTTCTTACTTCTGGGAAAACCCAGGCACCAGAAGGTGAAGTGATGTGTCCAAAATCACTGACAAAGTCACAGATAAAATTAAGATACATAATTTCACAGGTGAAATAAGGAGAGAAGAAAGTAATTAGATCATTACCCCAGCTAGATCATTACTACTTAATGTGATAGACTGTATCATAGAATCATCATAGAATGGCATGGGTTGGAAGGGACTCCAAGGATCATAGAGCTCCAACCCCCCTGCAACAGGCAGGGACACCAACTTACTGTACTTCACCAACCACTGTACTTCAACCCCATTTTTCTTCTCACAGGGGGACTGACAGATTCTGTGGTAACCAGACATAATAGAGAAGTGACTCACTGTTAATATTCTGGCCACTTTCTGATCTGAGGAGATTTGCTGGAATTTCATGGTTCTGCCCTACTGATATAAAGATCCTGAACAGTGTATGGCTTGGTGCTTGCACTTGTTGCTGCCAGAGGGTCCCAAGGCTGCCTATGCTGCTTGCAGAGGGCACCTGTAACTCTTCTTGGCATTAGATTTGTGAGCTGTGTGATGAACAAGCTTGCAAGGCTCCAGCAACTGCTCCCTCTGAGCAGTACAGACACAGCCTAGAAGACCCACTGCTTAGGGTTTTTCCAAGACACAACACTTCCCATAGCCAAGGGGATATCAGGCTTAAATGCTCCTTTGGTAGCTTTGAAAGGTTTGGGCTGTGGCCCCTGAGCCTCACTGTTGCACCACACCAGCATGACCTACCTTTCATTGTGTCGCTTGGGTCTCTGAGATGCCTCTGTTCTGTGCTGTGAGGGATCCATAGTAATTTGCTCACAGGACTCCCAGCAGGCAAAGGAAAGAGTATTTCCTTCTCTCTGTCCAGTGCTGTTGTTCCTTCAGTGCTACCTACAAGACTGCCCAGGCCATGAAATTCCCTATCTGATGACACACAGAACTCATCAGGATCTGGGGTGTCCACAAGCATTTGTACAGTCATTGGCCTGTCTTGCTCATCCTTGGATGTCTCAGGCTCTGGGACAGACAAAGACTCATTGAAAAGGTCCAAAGTTTTATCAGCTGAGTCTTTAATCCTGCTTGCTTCATTCAGCCTCTTAGTTATCATCTCAATCTTTTCTGCAAGTTCCTTGGATAGATTATGTATGGCTTTTACTCGATCCTGTTTACTTCTGTATGGAGAAAGACCAGAAGTCAAATCCTCGGAGTAAGGCTTTGCATCTTTCTGAAGAAGGGAAAAGCTTAGAGGAGGTGTATGCAGAGCTGGGGGAGAGAAGTCTCTCAAGTCTTCACATTTCAGAGGACTGAGAAATGAGCAGTCAGATTCCAGTGGTGCTGGAGAAGCTAATGCCTCTCTATTTTTTGGTGATTGAACTGTTCCTAGAAGTTGATTCCTGTTTTTTAAAGAAAAGGGAAAATGTCAGGTTAAGACAACATAACAGTGGTTTTCTGCACAGACCAGTATCCTCAGCTAAAGGGCTTCACAAAAGAAAAAGCAGCAGGTTTCCCTGTCTGAAGATACATTTGTCAGACAGATTCAGGATGGAGCATGAACTGCTGACAAATGCAGAGAAGAATCAGGCTGGGGCTTCCAAGGAATCCTTGAAAAATACTGCTTTGTAATTTCTGCTTTGAAAAGGAGGCTGAAAAATTTGCCTCAGCCTGGGTGGCCAGAGCATCAGTCTCCTTCCATGCCCAAAAGTGCTCCCAGATGCTTCCAGGTTCTGTAACTGCTCCAATCTAGGGTGCAGTGAGGCTGATTGTAAGGTGAGAGATGATAGCACATTGTCCATGGCTTTATTTTTTATCACAACAGAACCCTGTGAGGAGTCTGCAGTGTCTGCTGAGAAAGAGACTTCCTAGGATGCATTTTATCTCTGAGTACCTGCCCCTGTGGTCTTTACTTCGTAGTGTACAGAATGTTTTATCCACCCAGGCTGTGAAACTCCTCTCCAGGATCCCACCACTGGTTTGCTCCTGCAACAGAAGTGAGAGTTAGTGTAAGCACTCAATACCTTGGCAACATGAGGGTAGCATTCAGCTTCTGTTCCACTCAATAATTGGTTCATGTAACTAGAAAACCTCACATACCAAGCAACCAACCTGTTCTTTTGGCTCAAGCAATGGAAGTTTCCAGGCTTTTGGCCCTGGAGTCAAGGGTTCAGCCTTACTAATGAGCCCAGCAGTTCTTGCCATAATTAGAAGTCAATTCCTTTCTTTTCTCCAGGTTAAACTTTCTCTCCCTAACACCTCAAAGCACATGTGTGAAGTGTTTCATCTCTAACATGGTGCTGTACTGATCATGATTGGAGGGTTTTCAACCCCATGCTCCTTTAAGACTTACTTGCTCAAGTTCACCCTGAGGACTTTCTTTTGCAGAAGCTGTTTCCCTGATGAGCTTGTGCATCTGGCCAGAGCATGTTTTCTTTCTAATAGCTTCTCTCTGTTTCTTGTATACTTCTTGCAGCCTTTTATTTCTCATCTCTGTGGCCTGCACCAAAGACTTTTTCTCTTCTAGGCTTTTTTTCTTTCTTTCTTCATTCTTTTGATATATAAATTCCTGGACAATTTCAGGGCTGTAGGGATGAGGTTTTTTAATGTTTACCCTCCTCTTTGAAGGGTGTTTAAGGTTTTCTTTCTCAAACCCTTCCAGTGCAGGGCTGCTCGAGCCTCTCTGTCTCTGAGGAGATGTGTTTCTTCCTATGCTGCAGATTCCTGAGCTGCTGGGCTTGACTCCAGCTCTCCTTAATGAAGATTTTACCTTTGCTCCACTGAAGGCAGAGGGAGTGATGGCTTGAGGTCCAGGTGAAGGAGAATAGATCCCCAGGTATCGCTGCAGAACCTCTACCTTTCCTTTTGCAGTATCTTTTGGGAGCCTGGCATGTCTGTGTTCATCACGATACCAGCTTTGCAGATGCAGGTTCCTGAGTATTTGCTTTGTGTCCTTGGTTGGTGCATTGCTGCCCCTTTCAACAGGCTTGCTGGAGGCAACCACACAGCTTTTGAGTTCAGGGCTTTCCCTCACAGGCTCATTTCCCTTTTCTCTGGAGCTTCTTTCCATCGCTGGCATTGCTACAAATCCTCCACTGGGTTCTGTGGAAAGCATTTGGAAACAGCAGTGGTGTTACTCCTTCAGAGATGTATCAATTTCTGCATCTATCCTGTGCATCTCAAAACATGCTTCCTACTACGGACTGTTTGTGTGCACAGCCCAGGCTTGCATGTCTGTTGTAAAATCTGCAGTGTTCTAGGGAGAAGATGAATCTGTAAGGGTGAAATTTAAAGTTGCAGTAGCCAGTTGTATAGATAGTGTGGTCCTGTTTAATATCTTCACTGACACCTTGATGAGGGAACAGCACCCACCCTCAGCAAGTGCTGCTGATCCAGAGCTGGGAGGGGTGGCTGACAGGCAGGACACTGCGCTGCCATCCAGAGCCCTGGCCAGGCTGGAGAGCTGGGCAGGGAGAGACAGAGGAGATTCAACAAAAACAAGTGTAAAGTCTGGCACCTGGGGAGGAACAACCACATGGATCAGGACAGGCTGGGGGTGAGCTGCTGGAGAAGAGCTCTGTGGAGAAGGACCTGGGGGTGCTGGTGGGTGACAGGGTGGCCATGAGCCAGCAGTGTGCCCTGGGGCTGAGAGAGACAATGGGATCCTGGGGGCATCAGGAGGAGTGTGGGCAGCAGGTCACAGGAGGGGATCCTCCCCCTCTGCTCTGCCCTGCTCAGGCCCCACCTGGAGTGTTGTGTCCAGTGCTGGGCTCCCTGGTGTAAAAAGGACAGGGATCTCCTGGAGAGAGTCCAGAGAAGGGCTGTGAAGATGATGAAGGGCCTGGAGCATCTCTCCTGTGAGGAACGGCTGAGAGAGCTGGGGCTGTTCAGCCTGGAGAGAAGACGACTGAGGGGGGACCTAATCAATGGTTATCAATATCTGAAGCATGGGGTGCAGGGGGAATTGGCCAGCCCCTTTTCAGTGTCTGTGGGGACAGGACAAGGGGCAATGGCTGCAAATTGGAGCCCAGGAAGTTCCACAGCAACCTGGGGAGGAACTTTTCCCCAGTGAGGGTGAGGGAGCCCTGGGACAGGCTGCCCAGGGGGTATGGAGTCTCCTTCTCTGGAGAGATTCCAGCCCCATCTGGACACCGACCTGTGCAGTATGAGCTGGGGAGCTGCTTTGGCAGGGGGGTTGGACCCCAGGAGCTCTCCAGGGCCCTTCCAACCCCTACAGCTCTGTGATTCTGTGATTTTGTGGCCCTTTCAGCATGAATATAATTTAATAGACAGGGGCAGTGACACCCTTTATCTCATAAACCTCTTGTGCTTATCAATGTAGCACAAAGAGAACTCATCAACCAGCCTCAGCTCTTGGAGGCCGCAGGGAAGCTCTACAGCCGTGTCTGGGAGAGCACCCCAGGTAAAAGACAGAGAGTGTGCAGGACATGGAGCTGGTGCCGTATCTCTGCCAGGGAGACCTAACCTGTGTCATAATCCCTTAATGTCTTACTTTAAGGACAGTGCATTTGCATTGTCTCTTCAAAAGCATCCACTGTGCCAGCTGACCATGGACAGCAGCTTTAGTGGTGGTCATTAACTTCACTAATTACTTCTTGCAAGAATCATTAAAAATAGATGCTCGGAAGGGCCTTGAAACTTTTTGTTTCAACTACTTTTAGTTAACCACTTTGTTTCCATGCCAAAATAACTGGTGTAGCAGAGAGGCAACTGTACCAAAGGTATTTGCTGTGTTCTGCTCTTCAGCTGTGCTCCTCAGTTTTGGAAATGCAGGGGGTGGGGCAAGCAACTTTCTAGCCAGCTTCTGACCTTGTCTCCATGCAGAGGCATTGGGAAGCTTTGTACCTGAAACAGAGGATTTATATTTAATTATTAAACCCTTCCATGTTAGGGCCACGGAGATGCTCAGAGGGCTGGAGCAGCTGCCCTACAAAGAGAGGCTGAGGGAGCTGGGCTGGGTCAGCCTGGAGAAGAGAAGGCTGTGGGGGGACCTCATTGCAGCCTGCCAGTCCCTGAAGGGAGCAGAGGAACAGGAGGGGAATCAGCTTGTTAAAGGACAGACAATGGCAGGACAAGGGGGATGGATTAAAGCTGAAGGAGGGAAGGGTTAGATTGGATATTAGGGGGAAGTTCTTTGCAGAGAGAGTGGTGAGGGGCTGGAACAGGCTGCCCAGAGAGGGGGTGGGTGCCCCGTGTCTGGGGGTGTTCAAGGCCAGGTTGGATGGGGCCCTGGGCAACCTTGTGTAGCTCCAGGCCTGAGGTTGGTGTCCCTGCCTGTGGCAGGGGGGTTGGAGCTTTATGATCCTTGGGGTCCCTCCCAACCCAGCCCAGTCTGTGATTCTATGATTCTATGTTCTTTGAAAGAAAATTGTAACTCTTCCTGTGCATCTTTATAATCACACCCAAGGTGTGGGGAGATCTAGAAGGTGTCAGTGAATCAAAGTTGCTGTTTTTAAAGCACTCAGACTTTGGATGCTGTCACTCTGCTAGGGTCTATTCACCAACTGACTGTTCACTGACATTCCTTAATCAGATCAGGGCGACACAGGAAGGTTCAGTGGTTTCCCAAGGCTTGACCATCAGCATTTATATCACTGTAGCATGTTCACATAATTCTTACAAGTTTTACTCAGAAACCATTGACTCCCAGAGTCCTGAAGAACCAAGAAAAAGGTTGGAACCACCAGCCTGAGAATATCTGAGAGCATCCCTCTATGATGGCAGCTGCAGGGAACTGGGACTTACTGGGTACCAGCAGATTCTAGATCTGGAGGGAGGGGGATAACAGAAATATTTTCCTTGTGATTGCTTCAAACTCAGCAGAGTAAATGAATTCCTTTTTAAACTGGAGAGCATCAGCAGGATGCAGTGTGAATCAATGAACGATACAGGACGAAGGACAATGTGTAATGCAAAAATAAATGATGTACCCAGCACAAACAAATTATTCTTGTGTAATAGGTGGTGTCACATAATGGACAACATTTATCACCAGCTTACTTCATAATTTCAGATTGAATTCACAGCATGCCAATACTTGCACTGGTATCATTATGTATTTATTGCAAGCACTTCTGCAGCAGAAGGTGACTCAATAGATACTTATTTGGGGGATTGTTTTAATGAAAACTGTGCCCACCAAATTCTCCCCTGATGAAAATGATCAAGTCTTTTTTTAAAGAAAAGATTTTACTCCTGAGCCAGTATCAGCCTCACTTCAAAGATGGGGTTCAGTACTCAGCTGAGCCAGGCTTTTCTAGCTTCTGTTCAGTAAACTTGTCTCTGTGCTGAGCTGACTGTGCAGCACAGAATCACAGAGTCACAGAGTTGTAGGGGTTGGAAGGGACCTTGAGAGATCATCGGGTCCAACCCCCCTGCCAAAGCAGCTCCCCAGCTCATACTGCTCCCTAGCACATACAGCACCTCCAAAGATCATCTGTTGGACACAAGCACTTGCAGAGACTGACTGGTTAATGGGATTGTCCTGAGATTCCCCTTCACTTCAGTAACATGAGCTGTGAGGCAACATCTCAGGTAACACCCTGGCTCTGTACCAGGGCCAGCAATGGAGTCCCAGCCACTTTCATCAGCAGCATCTGCAGCAGGCTCTGAGATGCTCTGGAAACTCATCTTAATTGTGCAATTTAGGTCATGTCACAAGAGGAATGATGTTTTTCAGGCAAGGAAAAGCTTCACTATCTGTGGGACTGAAGTCAGTTCCTATAACCACATGGCCTGAGTTGGGAAGCCTTCAGTGGAACTGTTCACTAGATCAGTTCAGTGTTTGACAGCACGAACCACAGATGGAATTGCCAAAATCTCTTGGACTAGGTACAGCTGGGATCCACCAGAGTTTTTAATGAAACACCTTGCTGTATTACTTTGTTTTCTAATTTAGCAGCATTTAAAATGCAGGATGCATTTGTTTTTATGCTGAGTTTCTCTGAACACACTGACAAATTAATACACAGATCTAACACTCTTTGCTTTACTATGTTGGCTGACTTCAATTAAATCTTTTTTATCTACACAGCATTTATTAACTACAGAAACTATTATGCTGAAGTTCAAGAGCACCCTGCATTTCTGATGAAAACACTTGCTAGAAGGAATTCTTTTGATTTAAATATTCTCCTGGGTTTGGTTTTTTTTTTTTCTACCTATGAACAAATGAATATTTTATAGCTGTTGTGACTTAATTTTTTGTTAACTACAGCAAATTTATAATTCATCAAATTCCTGAGTACTCTGGCTCTGACCTCTGCCCCTCATTCATCTCTGCATAGCCCTGCCTTGGCTCTTTCACTGACAGAAACTAATAGCCAATAAAGACACCATGACACTGGCAGTTACAATGATGAATGCTTCATGTGGCATGGTCTTATTATGACCCACTCTCAGAGGAAGATCAAGCCATTTTTCAAACAATCCATTAAAACAAAAAAAAAAAAGAAAAAAAAAAGGAGGGAGAAGGAAATTATTATATATTTCATGCATTTTAAATAGTACTTGAGTAGCAGGGCATGTGATGCCACTGTGCTCATAATTTCATCTGCAGGGTGTTAGAGAGCTTGGATTTGTTTCTGTTTCATACAAGTTACTTATGTAGTACCTTAGCTAGTGTAAAACACAACTGCTTTGTTGCACCCACAGCTGTGCTCCCCACAAAGTCTGAATGCAACTATTTCTAGGGCAAATGACTAGTATTAAAAATGGGTAAAATCACTCCAGTAATTCAAACCTGCACTTAGATGTACTGCTTAAAGAAAACTGAGAACTAGTGTTTGGGTCTCTTGTTCCTCCTGTTGGCTTTGTAGTAGTGCTGGGGATAATTCATCTGGTTTCCCACTGCTTTGATTTGGTCCCTATTTTGCAGGCCAGGAAACCCATGTCTTTTGGCTGTGCTCTTAATTCATTAGGGAACACAGACCTGGATGAATAGGTGACAGACAGCTCTTCCCACCCAGGACATATGGCTTATTTTTTATTTCTGATGATGTTTAATCCTGGCAGGTCTAGAATTCAACTCTGGGAGCACTGGTGTGACAAAGTGCCAGAGTAACAGAGGCTGGTTCCTGGGTAACACCTCTGGGCAGGGGCATGGGGCATGCAGCAAACCCTTTGCACATGGAGCACTGGCAGGAGGCTGGGTGGAACTGAGCACGATTCACCCCAAAATTAAGCTCTGTGTCCTTGTTCTCCCTGTGGTCCTCTTCTGCCTCCTTGACCAAATGCTGATTTCCTTCTGTTCCTTAGAGGTTTTCTTTGTTACTTTCTTAGCACAACTAGGCCCTGGCCCTTATCCTAGAACTTGGTATTATTCTAATAACCAGCTAAAGATTTGGTGAGCTCTCAGGTGCCACTGACCTCTAGAAGTTTTGCCTATCAATCCATGTTGTTTCTCATTGTTTTCATCCTTACCTTTACCTGTTGCTGCTCTTTTCAGAACAGAGGACCTGGGTGAAGGCTGCCTCTGGCTTTGTGTTTGAATTCTCTGTGCTGAGCTTTTCTCTCTTTGGTCTTCAATCAGTAGGGGGAAAAAAAACCCAGAAAAGAATTAGTGTGCAGCTAAAATCCAACCACAGACACAACTGCTGTCACCTCCAAACAAAGCCCAGTCCCACTCACAGAAGGTGTCTCTCTAATGACACTGGTCCCAGAAGAAACAGGACTCCTGTTGTTGTGGTACTGGAGATGTCCCAGCACAGCAAGCACTGGCCTGCATCCCTGAGGTCTATCCATACAGCAGTGTACTGGGAAACAGCCCTGACCTGACTGGCACATCCAGGAGGTGCAGTGGGACACCTTTCCCTTTGGCATCTCCCTGGAAATCCAGACAAACCCTCCTCTGCAGAGCACACAATCACTGCATGCTTGGGCAAGCTGCCTGTAACAAGCTGTTATGATACAGCATTGCTAACCTGGGATTTTGGGGAGGGTTTATAACCCCTCCAACCTCCTGGGATGGTAAACTTGTCTCTGTCTGGTATTCTGTGCTCTTCATCAGGCAAGAAGAGAGCAAACCTCAGGTTCACACCACTGAAATCTGGACAAATAGGTATTTGGCAGTGGTTAGGCTGCAAGAAGCAATGCAAATGCTGGTAGCTGATAGCACAGAGCTTCTGAATGTGTGAAAAGCAGAAGCAGGCTTCCCAGGCCAGACTGCAGGTATCTGACAGAGGTGATACCCACCAAAGCAGCTCTGACACATTTTTTACAGTCCTACAGTCAGACAAACTGAAGAAGCTGCATCTGAACCAGCATCTGGAGGTGTTGATCTTCAGCCTCGGAGGCTGCCTCTGTTCTGCAAGGTGAATGTGTTTATCTGGTAGTTCCCTAACTCAGTTATGTAAAATGATCTGGGTTAAAACCAAACTAAACTAGCCTCCCCCCTGACACTGCTCAAAAGAGGCTCAGTGAGGATTGTGGCTTTGGCTTCTGGGCATTAGGAGGGGTAACGCTGCCCAGTGATGACTGAAAGTGCTGCCTGGAAAGGGGGAGGTGGGGGCAGGGCTGTCTGCTCACACAGCACCATGAAACACTGCCATGCAACGTTGTAAAAGGTGATTTGGATTTCAGGGAGATACCATGGAGGCTGGTGGTGTGTGACAGGGATCACGGTGCCCAATGAATTAACACTAATGCTATTAGAGCTATAAGATTTATTCTGTACAGCTTTTCAGCTCCTCTTCTCTAGTCCAATATACCCTCAGTAATCCCCCCTTGGCTGAAAAGCTTGCCAAGCAGGAGGCCAACCAGGCTAGCCATAGGCAGCCCTTGCTCCCCACCCCATGCATTACTGGCAGCGACCTGAGATCTCAAATCACACTAAACTAAAGTGACAGCTGTAGATGAATGGTACTTCAGCCCCAAATTTAGCAGCAAAGCAGGATAAGGAAGTCTAATAATATTTGCTTTCAGATCCACACTAGTTCCACTGAATGAACTGTTAAATCCCCTGTAAAGCCTCTGAACTACAAAATCCCTGCTTTGAATACCTGTGATGCCTCTCCACACCTCTGTGCTGCTCTGTCCCATTCCATGCTCTCTATGTGACAAAAGGCAGAATGTGGGAGGAAAGGGGAGGAAAGAATATATTGGCAGCAAATTCTTAACTATTTGATGGAAATAAATTTATAAATGTGTGCATGCTGGGGAGTAAATCCAGTGGAGGAGTGAACTCGGTGAGGAGTTTGATACTTACAGCCCAGGGAGGTTTATAGCTCCCCCAGGGGCTGCAGAAGTAAATGAATTTATCACACAAACGTGGTTGCTGCTCAATGTAAACCCCAGTGTGGGGTGGAAGCTGTGGGGTTAGTTATTCAGCAGTAGCAAAGCACTGCTAGGTAATCACCCTTTCTTCATAGATGCAAAACTACTACTGACCTCTGTGAGGTGGAGCAGGAGGAGCAGAGAGTGCTTTGCACACCTTTCTCTTCAGGGATCTTTTTTGCAATGGCTCTTTAGTATAGGCAGAAATCAGCAGCTTCTGCTCCTGGGATGCCACTTGCTGCTTTTGCTTCTGCTCCTGGATTCTCTTCTTGAGTTGCTCTAACTTCTTTACAGGTGATTTTTTCCTCAGCTCTTTCAGCTTCGGATCACTGGTCTTGCTGGCTGATGCAAAGGGGCATGTGGGCAGCAGGACAGCTGAGAACAGACTGCTCCTCACAGGGCAGTGAGGTGAGGGATGCAGAGAGCAGGGAGATTTCTCCTTTCCTACTGTACAACCTCTTGAATCTGCCCACTCTCTGAAATTGTCCCTTCGTGGTCTGTGCAGGCTCTTGGCAGGACACCAGGTCCCAGCTGTGCCCTTGCCATCGGCAGCGCTGTGAGGTGCTGGAGAGCTGGGCAGGGAGAGACAGAGGAGATTCAACAAAAACAAGTGTAAAGTCTGGCACCTGGGGAGGAACAACCACATGGATCAGGACAGGCTGGGGGTGAGCTGCTGGAGAAGAGCTCTGTGGAGAAGGACCTGGGGGTGCTGGTGGGTGACAGGGTGGCCATGAGCCAGCAGTGTGCCCTGGGGCTGAGAGAGACAATGGGATCCTGGGGGCATCAGGAGGAGTGTGGGCAGCAGGTCACAGGAGGGGATCCTGCCCCTCTGCTCTGCCCTGCTCAGGCCTCACCTGGAGTGTTGTGTCCAGTGCTGGGCTCCCTGGTGTAAAAAGGACAGGAATCTCCTGGAGAGAGTCCAGAGAAGGGCTATGAAGATGATGAAGGGCCTGAAGCATCTATCCTGTGAAGAAAGGCTGAGAGAGCTGGGGCTGTTCAGCCTGGAGAGAAGAAGACTGAGGGGGGACCTAATCAATGGTTATCAATATCTGAAGCATGGGGTGCAGGGGGAATTGGCCAGCCCCTTTTCAGTGTCTGTGGGGACAGGACAAGGGGCAATGGCTGCAAATTGGAGCCCAGGAAGTTCCACAGCAACATGGGGAGGAACTTTTCCCCAGTGAGGGTGAGGGAGCCCTGGGACAGGCTGCCCAGGGGGTGTGGAGTCTCCTTCTCTGGAGAGATTCCAGCCCCATCTGGACACCGCCCTGTGCAGTATGAGCTGGGGAGCTGCTTTGGCAGGGGGGTTGGACCCCAGGAGCTCTCCAGGGCCCTTCCAACCCCTACAACTCTGTGATTCTGTGATTCTGTGCTGAGCCTGAGTCTGGCCAGGGGGACAGTGGGGTCATTCTGGATGGGCCAGAGCTCACAGCAGGGCTCTCAAGGAAACACGACTGTGCCCCAGCAGGGAAGAGAGCAGTGCAGTTTCCCTTTCTTAAGAAAAAGAAAAAGTCTGATCATGCAGGGGGTGTCAGTAAATTGTGCAGTAGCTCATATGAACAGCAGCTGGGTTTCCACAACACACTCTGCTGGTGATCTCTGTGTCTCCACAGGACCAGCCTTTTGCCAGTTGCCAGCAGTTTGGCAGCTGAACATAATATTGGGAAAGTGCAAAGGGAACTGTGCTCTGGTAAGAGTTACTACAAGCATGGGCAGATAAACTAGCAGAGAGAACTGATGTCAGGGCATTGGTTTGTTCCCCAGGCTTGTTGGGCAGCATTTCCTACACTTAAATTGCTTGGTCACTTTTGTTTTTCCTAATAAACAGTAAGGTGTTAAGCTTTTTCTGGAGTCCTGCATCCCAGCATTGTAAACAGCTTTATGTGTGCCTTCACATGGCACACTGGTGCTGTGCATTAAGGTTATTATGTACCTGCAGGCTGGAGGAAGCTCATAGCTCTTTTTCTCATCCAAAACTGTTTCTTCTCTGTTCCTCTCACCATCTGCAACGTGGCAAAATGATGTCAATGTCAAAAAGTGTCTTGTAATCATTAAATTAACTGTTAAATTAAATCATTTCATTTTACTGGGGAGTATTTCCCAACCAAATCTGGCCCTTTGGACACGGCTACAATTTTCTTCATTCTCAGTAATGAGCTTGACAGCATTGGGATTCTGGGATGGAGAAGTGGGAGTTTGTTTTTTGGTGGAGAACAAAGAACACTGTCCTTCTGTGTATACTGTCTCCATGCCAGCCAGGTCTGCAGGGCAGCCAGAGGATTTGGTTACCAGCTTGCACAGAAACCCCTGCTACCTCTAAGACCTTGTGTCCCAGCTGCTTGAGCACCACCTCAGGTGTGTGCTCCACCTGATCCCATCCTGCCCTTGCCCTTTAAAGCCAGTGAGAGAAACATTCATCTCATCTTTCCATCCCTTGTTCCAGTGGCTTGGGAGCAAGAAATAAAGATTCACCAGCAAAACCACAAGCTCCAGCAAAGCTTGTAACAGATCAACTCAACACACCTCTCCTGCTATCCTTGTTCCAGAGATCAGGGGCCATCTCCATGAGCATGGTACAAAGCCCCAGTGCTTAGGGAGCAAATAGCATCCATAAACATTAAAGGCTGGCAGATAAACTGTTCCCAGCCAACAAACCATCTCAAAAACAAGTACCCAGCAGATGTAAAAATACTGACAAGTGAAGCCTGTTCTTGGCATTAGTTTTTAACAGTCTTCTGGAATTTGATTGTGTCCTGCTTTTATCTTAGCCCACTTTGTCTTTTAAAGATAACTTTAAACTCATTATGTATTTCCTGCAAAAAATAAGCAAACAAGATGCTGTGTTTACATCACTTTAGTTACCTCTAGGAAAAAAAAACAAAAATTCAGAGGACAAGCATGAGGAGCTTTTACTTCTCTCTAGCTGGTGGGTAGGAATGCTGTATCTTTTGCCTGAGCTCTCTTCTGCAAGGTGTGACTCCTTGTGGATAGAATCATAGGATCATAGACTGGTCTGGGTTGGAAGGGACCCCAAGGGTCACAGAGCTCCAACCCCCTGCCACAGGCAGGGACACCAACCTCAGGCCTGGAGCTACACAAGCTTGCCCAGGGCCCCAGCCAACCTGGCCTTGAACACCCCCAGACACGGGGCACCCACCCCCTCTCTGGGCAGCCTGTTCCAGCCCCTCACCACTCTCTCTGCAAAGAACTTCCCCCTAATATCCAATCTAACCCTTCCCTCCTCCAGCTTTAATCCATCCCCCTTGTCCTGCCATTGTCTGTCCTTTAACAAGCTGATTCCCCTCCTGTTCCTCTGCTCCCTTCAGGGACTGGCAGGCTGCAATGAGGTCCCCCCACAGCCTTCTCTTCTCCAGGCTGACCCAGCCCAGCTCCCTCAGCCTCTCTTTGTAGGGCAGCTGCTCCAGCCCTCTGAGCATCTCCGTGGCTCCTCTGACCCCTCTCCAACAGCCCCACATCTTCCTTGTGTTGGGCCCCAGCTCTGGACACAGGATCCAGCTGGGGCCTCCCAGGGCAGAGCAGAGAGGGACAATCCCCTCCCTGTCCCTGCTGCCACCCCTCTGCTGATGGAGCCCAGGATCCCATTGGCCTTGGGAGCTGCCAGAGCCACTGCTGGCAGTGATATGGCATTGTGATATTCTTCTGGGAAGATGAGCAGAAAGCTGATGAAAATAGACACTTCCCTCAATAAAGAGAGCCTTTCACTCTCTCTTGTCACCTTCCCTTCCCTCCAGCCCCAAAGCAACCCCCCCATCTCAGCAGTATCCCCATAAATCAGAACTCACCAAAGCTTTTTCCATGCCAAAGCTTTCTTCTGGCTGCCTGTGATTTGGCACAGCTCCATGTTTGATGATAAAATTTGTTTTCAATCCTTTGTAGCTGTGAAAAGGCAGATTTTTCTTTTGAAGGGAGACATATGTTTTTTCCCTGTGGTAGCCTTTTGCTGGCACATGCTGCTTCTCTGATTCATTTTGCAGCTCCTAGTTACCCTGTAAACACTGGCGTGTCTGAGCATGTTCCATGTGGGATTTCCTACAGTTGGAAAGAATGCAGCTGACTGGGAAGGGGAGAGATGAAATCTCCTCTCTCCATTATTTACTCTTTGCATGTATGTGTGCTTCAGATTCTTATCTGAGCTGCTCTGATGTTTAAAAACAGCTTAAGCTGCACCTAACCCCAGGCAATAGTGACTCCAACAGTGTGATGATAGCATCAGGCCTCGACTGTACAAGCTACACTGCATCTGTTTGGTTAATATGATGCTCGCATCCAAGCAATCTCACTGTGAAGATTACAGCTGCTGTGCCTGATATAAACATTAATAATGTTTCCTACTAAGGGGAGAATAATACAGGGAGAATCCAGAAGATGTCCCAGCCACAAAGATGCTCAGAGGGCTGGAGCAGCTGCCCTACAAAGAGAGGCTGAGGGAGCTGGGCTGGGTCAGCCTGGAGAAGAGAAGGCTGTGGGGGGACCTCATTGCAGCCTGCCAGTCCCTGAAGGGAGCAGAGACACAGGAGGGGAATCAGCTTGTTAAAGGACAGACAATGGCAGGACAAGGGGGATGGAGTGAAGCTGAAGGAGGGAAGGGTTAGATTGGATATTAGGGGGAAGTTCTTTGCAGAGAGAGTGGTGAGGGGCTGGAACAGGCTGCCCAGAGAGGGGGTGGGTGCCCCGTCCCTGGGGGTGTTCAAGGCCAGGTTGGATGGGGCCCTGGGCAAGCTTGTGTAGCTCCAGGCCTGAGGTTGGTGTCCCTGCCTGTGGCAGGGGGTTGGAGCTCTGTGACCCTTGGGGTCCCTTCCAACCCAGGCCATTCTATGATTCTATGATTCTCAGTGAGTGTCACCTGTTGTTCTGCTTGGGGCTTCAACAAGAAGTGAGGCGAACCTTTACCTGTTCTTGTCATTATTTTTGGAGAGTGTTGTGAAATTTGGTAAGATTCCTTCCTTTTCTCCTCATCCTCTTTTGGTCATTTAGCAAATGATTGAAGGAGTTACATGTTCATTGCAAAAGAACAAACAAAACAGCATGTTTACATCACTTCCAGTTGCATTATGCATTAGAACTCTGTGGAGGTGATCCCTAAGTGACAGAGAGTGAATAAAGTATGTGACACCAAGAGTCCCCTGAACTGTACATACCACTGCTTTGGCTTGCTGAAGACTCTTCCAAGCCAAGGCCACATCTGCAGAAGCAAGAGATGAAAGACATGTTTCAGCAGCTCTTCCCACCTGTCTTCACTATAGATCTTTTCCCTCCATGCCCAAGACAGAGTAGTTGGTGGCTGAAACACAAGATTGCTCCTGAAATTGTGTCTGGGCTGGTTTTATCTAGAGCTTGTATTTCTGTGTGCTTAGTTCCATCAGAGCCAATGCTCTTTGAGCTGTGTAGGTGCTTCCTCAGCAAAATCCTTGCTGATCTTAGCTGGCAGCTGGGTATGTATTTAAGACAGGCTGTGCTGAACTTCCCAGCTCAGTCCTATTTGGTAGTAGCTACCTACAAAGAAACACCATACAGGACCCCTTGGGAGAGTAAGAATGGCTCATGTCTTATTACACAAAAAACAAAGCAGCACATCAGGTAGAGAGAAGCTCCTGGAGTGAGCTGAGTGCATATATCCAACAGTGATTAGGTGTTGGTGACTGGGGAAGACTCCTAGGACAGGTTCCTGTGAGAAAGCAGCATGTAATGGGGAGTTTTGGTGCTGCTGGAAGAGCTCCAAGCACAGTTACAAACCTGTCCAACCCTCTCCCTACTTCCCAATATTTGCTCCCTTGTTTCTAAAGCCATGCAGTCCAGATGAAACTAAGCACTGAAGTCTTTCAAGAAGTGAGAAATCCTTGGTGTAAAGCAAAGCTATCCAAGCCTCTGCTAGGACTGTGCAGAGGAAAATGGAAGCTCATTACCCATGTGCCAGCTGGAGGATCTGAGTCTCCAGCTGCAAAGCTCTTACCCATCTTCCAGCTGCACTAGACCTCTGCTTACTGGATATCCAAGTCCTTGTGAAAGGACTAGTCATTGCTGCCCTTTAAGAACAGGCTGCTTCCTTTTTCATAGAATCATAGACTGGCCTGGGTTGGAAGGGACCCCAAGGGTCACAGAGCTCCAACCCCCCTGCCACAGGCAGGGACACCAACCTCAGGCCTGGAGCTACACAAGGTTGCCCAGGGCCCCAGCCAACCTGGCCTTGAACACCCCCAGACACGGGGCACCCACCCCCTCTCTGGGCAGCCCCTTCCAGCCCCTCACCACTCTCTCTGTGAAAAACTTCCCCCTAATATCCAATCTAACCCTTCCCTCCTTCAGCTTTAATCCATCCCCCTTGTCCTGCCATTATCTGCCCTTTAACAAGCTGATTCCCCTCCTGTTCCTCTGCTCCCTTCAGGGACTGGCAGGCTGCAATGAGGTCCCCCCACAGCCTTCTCTTCTCCAGGCTGAGCAGAGAATACATAATAATATAAGTTCCAGGATTTTTAGGCTTTTTAGGTCTGTATTCATTTATTTTTCATCTATATTTTCTAACTCCCCATAAAGTCCCTCACTATCTGCATTGCTGTGGTGTTTGCAAATGTTACCTGCCATTGTTAATTTTCTTCACCTTGGGAGGGGGTCTTGGAGAGAGAGAGAGGGGGATGTGACACAGTAAATGTCCTTGTCTGGGTCACTACACCCTGAAGAGCTGCCCTGGGAGCTCAGGAGTGCTCACTGTATGATCAGAGACTTGAGAAAGTCAGCTCCCTCCCATGCCACCTCTTCCTGCCTGGTTTACACTTACCTTTCAAAGCCTCATCCATGCATGGAATAGAGTCTCCACTTAGAAGCTCCACAAAAGCACCTGCAGAAGCCCTTTAGAGATGATCTGTGGGAGGGCTGTGGTCCCTCTGCAGTGATGAATCCCAGGAGCCACTTACAAAGAGAGGTGTGAGGGAGATCTCAGCACTGAACATCCCATTTGCTCTCCTTCCCTGGGCTGAGCCACTCACCAGCACCAGCTCCCTGGCACTGACTGGGAACACAACAATTCCTCTGACACAAGTGCCAGGTCAGTCCCTTCCGTGCCCATGAGCACTGGGAGGTGTGGGAGGACCTTCAGAGGAGTCCCACCCGCACAGGCAACCATCAACCATTGCCACACCTTTGTTTGTGCCCCTCTGTGCAGGGCAACAGTGGCGACAGCACAAGGAGAGGCTGTTAGGAACAGAGGAGAAAACAAACAGCAACAAGAGGAGCCTGAATGCTGATCTCAGCTTGCAAACATGTGGCAAGATGCCAGCAGCCTTCTTGACAAGTCCTTGTGTCCTTTCCAGGGTGCCTGGCATCCTGGTGATGACTGCTCCCAGGCTGGATGGGTGCAGAGGAGAGGGCAGGGCAGCAGAGGAGCAGGGTGGCCAACCTGGGGTTCAGGTGGAAGGATGAAGAGAGAACATGGTGCCAGAGCAGGGGGAGAAACCAGGCCTATCTGAATCCTCATCCCAGGGCACCTCTCCTCACATCCCAGGGCACCTCTCCTCACATCTTCCTCTCTGGGCTCGTGCAGCCTTTCCAGCCTTTGATCCTGCTCTCAGCAGCACTCTGTCACACCTGAATCCCTGGTTTTGTGACAGCAGGGAGCTTCATTCTGTATATTGGATTTTATTTAGGAGGGAAAGAAAGAGGAAAAAGATGGGTTTCTGGTCTTTGGGATGATGAAGAAAAGCTTGAGGGTACAAAGTACGTATATACTCAAGTCTCAGATAAGGCTTTTCCACCTTTGTGGGTGTCATATTTTTAAGTGTCACAGGTTTTATAAGTATTTGAAATCTGGGGGTAACCATTCTGGTTCTTCAGGTCTTGCTGTTCTTACCCTCCCATTTTGGATGAACCAGAGGGAACACTTTGCTCAGCAAACAGCAGAGGGCAAACTCAGCTCGCAGACAGGAGATGAAGAACTCAGTGCTGGGAGATGAGATCCCAGTTTCTGCCAGGACAGCCCAGGAGAATGACAGCTGACACCTTGGTTAAAGACAGCCCAGAATGGGCAGCAGCAGCAAACCTCTTGCTATAGAAGTTATTCACTCATCTTTTTATTTTCACACTTTTCACAGAGCATCTTTCTGATGGGTTTTGATGGGCAGTGATAGCCTGGCCTGAGGCTTTCCACTGCATTTCTTAAACCCTCAGGAGATGATGGCTGCTGATGGCTGAGCATCCCTTACAGCATACCTCAGCTGACAAACCTGCCTTCTGTTTGTACACTGCCTATGAGAGACTTGCTTTCTGCAGCTCTTTGCCCCAAATTTAATTGCACCTTCTTTCTGGCTCTATGGTTACAACCAAACCTACTACAATCAGGATATGACAGCCAAGACTAGGCTGATCACTCAATGGTGCTTCTCCTCCTTGGTTGGGTGGTCCTTAGATATTGGTTTCCTGTGAAATTTTTCCATTTCTGAATTGTAAATTTGCTTCCCACAAATATCCTCTCATACTTGCTGAAATTCTGCATGTCCCAAGGCATGCTGCTGTTGGCTCAGATATTCATGGAAGGCGTGTGAACAGGACAAAGACAAACAAATAAGGATAAAACACATCTGTTGTTATCCTACAGCAGGGACCTACTGCAGCCATGGGTTGAGTTTCAGTAAGAATCCTGAGAAGGAGCTTTCTGTCCTCTTCTAGGCCCCATCTCACTGCACAGCAGAGGACACTGAGGTACTGTTTGATCAGCATTTTGGTTTCCATTGAATCTGGCTCTTTTTTCCCCTGGTTTATGTCCTCAGTTATTTATTCATGCTTTAGAATTTGACAGATTTGCTTTAAGCAGCAAAGTCAGTATTGTAAGTGTTTGTTATTACTGGAAAGTACTCAGATGGTAAGGCAAGATACCACCACCACATCCTTTCATGTACATGGATCTCAGTGGTCTCTAGAGAAGGTTTCTTGAATCATAGAATCACAGAGTTGTAGGGGTTGGAAGGGCCCTGGAGAGCTCCTGGGGTCCAACCCCCCTGCCAAAGCAGCTCCCCAGCTCATACTGCACAGGTCGGTGTCCAGATGGGGCTGGAATCTCTCCAGAGAAGGAGACTCCACACCCCCTGGGCAGCCTGTCCCAGGGCTCCCTCACCCTCACTGGGGAAAAGTTCCTCCCCAGGTTGCTGTGGAACTTCCTGGGCTCCAATTTGCAGCCATTGCCCCTTGTCCTGTCCCCACAGACACTGAAAAAGGGCTGGCCAATTCCCCCTGCACCCCATGCTTCAGATATTGATAACCATTGATTAGGTCCCCCCTCAGTCTTCTTCTCTCCAGGCTGAACAGCCCCAGCTCTCTCAGCCTTTCCTCACAGGAGAGATGCTCCAGGCCCTTCATCATCTTCATAGCCCTTCTCTGGACTCTCTCCAGGAGATCCCTGTCCTTTTTACACCAGGGAGCCCAGCACTGGACACAACACTCCAGGTGGGGCCTGAGCAGGGCAGAGCAGAGGGGGAGGATCCCCTCCTGTGACCTGCTGCCCACACTCCTCCTGATGCCCCCAGGATCCCATTGTCTCTCTCAGCCCCAGGGCACACTGCTGGCTCATGGCCACCCTGTCACCCACCAGCACCCCCAGCTCCTTCTCCACAGAGCTCTTTTCCAGCAGGTCACCCCCAGCCTGTCCTGATCCATGTGGTTGTTCCTCCCCAGGTGCCAGACTCTCCACTGGCTTTTGTTGAATCTCATCTGGTCTCTCCCTGCCCAGCTCTCCAGCCTGGCCAGGGCTCTGGATGGCAGCGCAGTGTCCTGCCTGTCAGCCACCCCTCCCAGCTCTGGATCAGCAGCACTTGCTGAGGGTGGGTGCTGTTCCCTCATCAAAGAAGAAACAGCCTCAGACTGCTAATCTAATAAATGTCACTGCAGCCTGTGCTCAGATATCCCCAGCATTTCAGCTTTTCCACTGTAACCAAACAAGGAATTCCTCAGCTGCAGACTGGAGTCACAAAGTTCCCATTTCAAGCTGTTCCAAGCCAGTGTTTTAGCCTGATTAGAGGTTTCAGCACTAGGAATGCAGAGCTGGTCCAAGAGGGGAACCACAGCTATTCAGGGTGTGCAAGTGATAAGACCCCCTAATTGCAGTCTCAGTGTTCATGGGCAACCACCATGCCAAGAGAACTGGTCCACCAAAAAGAGAGCAGAGAACAGTAATGTGAAACCTTGGCAGTGGGAGGGCTTCTTTCCCTGATGGTTTGGGAAGATGGGAAGCTGCTGTAGGAACCAGGAGAGCCCAGGGCTGGTCCCAGCTTGCTGGGCTGATGGAGGAGCCAAGTGGAGCAGGAATGCCTGTGCTGTGCCAGGCAGAGCTTTGGGCTGTGCACAGGCGATGCTCCTCAAGCCCCTCAGGTCAGACTGGCAGCTATTTTGGCACTGTTTCTTCTCAGCAAGCTGTTGGAGCTGACAAGAGCCAGGGGAGTGACAGATTGCCAGCATGTTATGCTGCACATCTTGGAGTGTTAGACCACAAATCTGCTGAGAGATGAAGGGAAACCGATCATTGGGCCAAATCCCATTTCTGCAGTGTGTGAAGCTCCCAAGTCAGAGAGCCAAGGGTGAGCTGAGGCAGCGAGGAGCAAATCCATTTGGATTTGTATTTTAGGTGTGGCAAAATGAGCCATTCATGCAGAGCTCCAGCTTGCTGACTCCCCAGCTCCTGGCACGTGGGGCTAAGACAGAATCAGGCCCCATGTTTTCACTCACATGGCATTTACGATGCACCAGCCCACGAACACTGCACTTCCCCTGCAGAGGCACTCAGGCTGCCACCTACTCTTTTTAGCAGATTAGGCTACAGGCTATCACATACCCAGGGGAGGTTTTACAAAAGCCATTTTAGGCTTTTTTCTGGAAAGGATATTGCAAAGTTTCTTGTAGCTACAAATTTACCAAGAGGGATGCTGCTAGCCCATGGGGTAGGATTCTCCCATGGAGAGCATATTACCCAGCTAAAGGCTCTGCTTTTTGCCAACCAGCAGTTTCCACACTCAGATTCAGGGATGAAGTGGGAAGAGAAGTGCCCAGCTCTGCCACACTGCAGCATTCAGAGCTTCAGCCCGGGGTTCTGGTGTTTCTGCAAGGCCAATGCAAGCAGGCTTGGCAATTGCTCAACCCTGCAATGAGCTGTCTGGAGGTTGCTTTGCCATGGTTCAGCTGCAGGCTCACCTCCTAGAAGCTTCCTTTCCCGCTGCTGTGCACTGTCACTGTTTAGGAAATATTTAACCAAATAGCTCAGAAGGCCTAGTAAAAACCAGGAAGTGCAAATGTGTGTGAACCAAACCCAGAAATTCCTCCTGAGTGTCTGTGTTTTGAACCAGATGCCTATCCTGCAGCTGTACCTTCGTGTCCACCAGATATACTCCAAGGATCTCATAAGGAATAACTCACAGCTCTGGCAGGCATGCTCCTTTCTCCCTCTAGGTTGCTCTATGTGCCTAACTTTGTGTGTTGGGAGTGACCTCACTGTTGGTGAATATGTCCAGCTGTGACCAGCAGTGTCCCCAGGGCTGGGTGTTGGGTCCAGTCCTGTTCAATATCTTCATTGACACCTTGCTGAGGGAACAGCACCCACCCTCAGCAAGTGCTGCTGATCCAGAGCTGGGAGGGGTGGCTGACAGGCAGGACACTGCGCTGCCATCCAGAGCCCTGGCCAGGCTGGAGAGCTGGGCAGGGAGAGACCAGATGAGATTCAACAACAGCAAGTGGAGAGTCTGGCACCTGGGGAGGAACAACCACATGGATCAGGACAGGCTGGGGGTGACCTGCTGGAGAAGAGCTCTGTGGAGAAGGAGCTGGGGGTGCTGGTGGGTGACAGGGTGGCCATGAGCCAGCAGTGTGCCCTGGGGCTGAGAGAGACAATGGGATCCTGGGGGCATCAGGAGGAGTGTGGGCAGCAGGTCACAGGAGGGGATCCTCCCCCCCCTCTGCTCTGCCCTGCTCAGGCCCCACCTGGAGTGTTGTGTCCAGTGCTGGGCTCCCTGGTGTAAAAAGGACAGGGATCTCCTGGAGAGAGTCCAGAGAAGGGCTATGAAGATGATGAAGGGCCTGGAGCATCTCTCCTGTGAGGAAAGGCTGAGAGAGCTGGGGCTGTTCAGCCTGGAGAGAAGAAGACTGAGGGGGGACCTAATCAATGGTTATCAATATCTGAAGCAGGGGATGCAGGGGGAATTGGCCAGCCCCTTTTCAGTGTCTGTGGGGACAGGACAAGGGGCAATGGCTGCAAATTGGAGCCCAGGAAGTTCCACAGCAACATGGGGAGGAACTTTTCCCCAGTGAGGGTGAGGGAGCCCTGGGACAGGCTGCCCAGGGGGTGTGGAGTCTCCTTCTCTGGAGAGATTCCAGCCCCATCTGGACACCGACCTGTGCAGTATGAGCTGGGGAGCTGCTTTGGCAGGGGGGTTGGACCCCAGGAGCTCTCCAGGGCCCTTCCAACCCCTACAACCCTGTGATTCTGTGATTCTGTGACATCCTACTTGTTTGTCAGGCTCTTTACAGTGCCCAAGTAAGCAATTTACATTGTAAGCCACTTTTCACAGCAGTTCTCAGTTAGCAAACAATCAAAGCACAAATCTCGTCTTCGATTGCAAGCTGGATGTGACATGAATTTTGTAGTAAGCATATGGTGGGAAGAGGCAGCTGACAAAAAAAGTGTACTGCACCCAAGTCTGGCAGCCAAGGGCCCAATCCTACACCCACTGAAATCTGTGACAAAACACATGCTGAAGTTAAAAGGGACAAAGATAAAGACACTTAATAAATTGGGGTTTGATTTGAACCTGCGAAGGGCTTAGGGTTGACCACTACATACTGAAGTGATTCTTAAGGGTACTTATCCTCTCTCAAATCAGCTGCATAAAGACTGAGATAAATGGGCTGTCCCATTAATGATGCTTTGTCACAGTTCCTGAGATAAGACACGTTTCTTCCTCCACCAGTAACGCTGTAAGATCACAATATTTGTATAAAACACTCAGAGATATGGAGGGAGGAGTCTCACCACGGCTGCAGAATTTTTGCTGGTACAACTGATTATTTTATTTTATTTTATTCTATTTTTTTAAATTTTAATTTATTATTTTATTTTACTTTTATTTTATTTTCTATTTTATTTTTATCATTTTATTTTAATTTTTTATTTTATTTTTTTATTTATATTTTTATTTATTTTATTTTATCTTATTTTGTTTTATTATTTTATTTTACTTTTAAATTTTATTTTATTTTATTTTTATTTTACTTTATCTTATTTTACTTTTTAATTTTATTCTATTTTATTTTTATTTTACTTTATCTTATTTTACTTTATTTTTTTTTTATTTGATTTTTTATTTTATTTTATTTTATCTTATTTTGTTTTATTATTTTATTTTACTTTTAAATTTTATTTTATTTTATTTTTATTTTACTTTATCTTATTTTACTTTTTAATTTTATTCTATTTTATTTTTATTTTACTTTATCTTATTTTACTTTATTTTTTTTTTATTTGATTTTTTATTTTATTTTATTTTATCTTATTTTGTTTTATTATTTTATTTTACTTTTAAAAATTTTATCTTATTTTATTTTACTTTTTTAAACTTTATTTTTATTTTATTTTATCTTATTTTATTTTATTTATTTTTATTTGTTTATTATTTTATTTTGTTTTATTTCTTTTTTAAAAAATTTATTTTTATTTTATTTTATTTTTAAATCCTAGCAGCTCATTTGGTTTCCCATCTGGTCAGGAATAAACAGATACTTTTCCCATGCTCGGTATCCTGCACCCAGTTACCGAGTTGGACTGAGTGCTATACAGAGAACAGCTCAAATACAGGTGGGATGCTTACCATGAACCTGCCCCAAGCCTGGGAGGGATTTGCTGCAATAGATACGCTTCCTTTGCAGTGATTATAGCCAGAAACATGAGGAAATATTAAGCTTGTGCTTTCCTACTGGTGTCCTAAAATAACAAGAGCAATGTGTGTCAGAAAAGAACAAGACCTTCAGAATATCTGGGGTTTATGCTGCCTGGAAATGATGTCTGGAAAAGGGCAAGTGTTCTCTTTATGGGCTAAAATACATCTATATCATTCAGTTATCAGGGGAAAGTGTGTTAAGAGAGGGAATAGCTATGTATGACCCTCCCCTGCCCATCATAGGAGGCGATGTGAATGGAATCAGAAGTGATGGGGGGATGCCTGCACTGTGCAGCTGAATGTGGGGGAGTGCAGGATTGCCATGGAAACCTGCTGTAGTAAACGGGGCTCTCCAGCTGCGTGAGAGGATTTATAGCACCCAGTTAGGACCAGGCAATGGAAATCAACCATCTCCAGGTACAATGGCACATTGCTTTGCACATTGTCTCCATCCACTGTAAAATGAAGAAGGGTAGGTGGGTGGGCAGAGTGACAGCAGGATGAAGTTAGGAGGAGGCCTAAAGCCTGACCTAAAACCCACAGAGATGCAAAGATTCTTGTGGATTTTGGTGGGGGCTGGACCAGGCATGTAACAGGCAGGTGGATGTTCCCTGTGCACCAGAACAGAGCAGTAGGCACAAGGGTGCACCATACCTATGCCCAACAAATTCAAGAGAGGAGAAGCAGAGTCTGTTCCCTGCTTGCAGAACCCTGATGCAGCTCAGGAATTCTGCCCAATTTGGGCTTTGCTGTCGAGCTGGGCAAGAGTCCATCTAGTAAAGGGCCCCAAAACAGCCTGTTAAACCTGCAAGACAAATGTGCTCTAAGGCACAAACAGTCCTTCCCTAGCAAGGGACAGGAGGTGGGGGGATGATTTACTGGTTCCAGATTCTCCCATTTATTGACATTCAGGCACAGTGATCTATGGAGTCGGATGAGACAGCAACAACATTATTCTTGCAGTGCTGCCTCCATCACCATATATTACCAAGGTGTGAATGACAGTGCCACATCATCTTCTCCTGGGTCAGACACTGCACACCTCTCTGGTCCTGCTCCCAGCTAAGGGCAGCTGTTCAACCTAACTCAGACAGAACCACCACGGGTCCAGCATGGTCATTAGCTCCTGCATAACTCCATGTGCTTCAGTAACCTGCCTTGGCATATCTAGTAACAGAATCACTGAATCACAGGGGTTGGAAGGGACCTCAAGAGGTTGGTGGCCCTGCCTGTGGCAGGGGGTTGGAGCTCTGTGATCCTTGGGGTCCCTTCCAGCCCATGCCAGTCTATGATTCTATGATATGATTCTATGCACCACATCTGCCTTGCATCAGAGCTGATCTGCTCTGTCTCTGTCAGGACACCAGTACAGACAACTACAAGAGATTATGAGAGCCAAAGAGCTTTATATATCCCAGTTAAGAACAATCCCTGGGGCCAATGACACTGCTCATAAATTCACCCAATTTCTCCTTGATTCTATTTGTTTTACCACTAAATGCCAATCCAAAATATCATCAATGGAGAAGCAGCTGGGTGAGTTAACACTACAGACTGTCTTCTGCCTTGTTATGCTCTGTCAAGTCAGGTTGCCCTCAGATTTGCCAGAGTTTCATTGCTGCTATCCCCTGGGATGCTGGACAGCACAGTCATTTAACCCAAGATCATTTATGACTGTGACTGGAATTTGTTTGCCTGGGCTTTTTTTTTTTTTCCTTCCCTGTCTCTTTGGATAATAATGTAAACCAGCAAAAACACTGCCTTACTATTGACAAAATTAATCCATATGGAGCTAAGTGCAAAGGAAAATAGATACTAGCTACATACCCATCCCCAATGGAAAATAAGCACAGCATATGTTTGAAGGTTAAATTCTCTGCTGATGGAAAGTGGTGCAGCCCTGTGCCAGCAAATAGAGCTATCCCAGTTTATGTAAGGAGAGAAGCTGACCCTGAGGAATTTCTGATTGCTTGCAGCAAAGTTGGTGGGTGTGTTACTTCACTGAGAGGAAAAGCAGATCCTGGATACCTGGAAATGATGGTTATCACAGAATCATAGAATCACAGAGTTGTAGGAGTTGGAAGGGACCTGGAGAGCTCCTGGGGTCCAACCCCCCTGCCAAAGCAGCTCCCCAGCTCATACAGCACAGGTCGGTGTCCAGATGGGGCTGGAATCTCTCCAGAGAAGGAGACTCCACACCCCCTGGGCAGCCTGTCCCAGGTGGGCAGCGCAGTGTCCTGCCTGTCAGCCACCCCTCCCAGCTCTGGATCATCAGCACTTGCTGAGGGTGGGTGCTGTTCCCTCAGCAAGGTGTCAGTGAAGATATTATTATTGAGGGGCTGTGCCAGTCAGCAAGGAGTGCCATCACTGTGCAAGAATTTGATAGGAAAGCTTGGTTGATTGTGGTGTCCAGTAGAAAGGTAGTGAGTCTGTAGAGACCTGGATACACGGGAGTGCAATGTGCTGTCCTGCCTGCAGCCCAGACTGCAGGGGTTCCCAGATGCCTCTTTTATGTTTCTATGACAACATCATTTAGCAGCTCTCGAATGCAAGTCAAAAGCCAGGAGGCAGACACACTGTTCTGAGGAGCAAACCCACTGCCTGCACTCCCTTAGCTTTCCTGAGAATAAGCGAGGGGATGAGACTGTAAACATAGGCTGACACTCTGCTTTGCCTCTCCCAAACCCTTCACTCAACATCAGGACTCTGTTCTTTTCCAAGAGGCCAATGCAGCCTCCAGGCTGCAATCAGCAAAGGACACAACTATTTGATCTCAACAGACAACTTGAGCAAACGTTAATATTCATTCCATCCCTCAGGCAGTCCAGCCTGTTAATCACACGGTGCGATCGATGCTGCAGTACATGTTACACTAAAAACACCACTGTCATGTCAACAGGAGGGGTGAGGTTTGCCAACCCAGGAAAAAGATTAAATATCAGTAGATAAAACTGATCAATAGGGAGAACAAGAAGAGTGGTTTTGCAGATAACAGAGCAGATTGTCTAATTAGAGTTCTGACATAATGCAGAGTAAACACTCTCAGTCAGCAAATGCTGCATCCGACCCAGAACTTGTGTTTGAGCTGCAGCATATTTAAATGCCATTCCTCAAGATACCAGCTAATGCAGGGTGCACTCCATTCCTAAGAAGTTGGTTGTTCCACTGTTTAATTGCTTAATTGCTCACATCTTAAGGCCACTGAGATGCTCAGAGGGCTGGAGCAGCTGCCCTACAAAGAGAGGCTGAGGGAGCTGGGCTGGGTCAGCCTGGAGAAGAGAAGGCTGTGGGGGGACCTCATTGCAGCCTGCCAGTCCCTGAAGGGAGCAGAGGAACAGGAGGGGAATCAGCTTGTTAAAGGACAGACAATGGCAGGACAAGGGGGATGGATTAAAGCTGGAGGAGGGAAGGGTTAGATTGGATATTAGGGGGAAGTTCTTTGCAGAGAGAGTGGTGAGGGGCTGGACCAGGCTGCCCAGAGAGGGGGTGGGTGCCCCGTGTCTGGGGGTGTTCAAGGCCAGGTTGGATGGGGCCCTGGGCAACCTTGTGTAGCTCCAGGCCTGAGGTTGGAGCTCTGTGACCCTTGGAGTCCCTTCCAACCCAGACCAGTCTATGATTCTATGATCTTATTTCCAGTCTGAATGTGCCTAGCTGCAAGTGCTGCATGTGCCACTTGCTACCAGACTAAACAGCTTGCAATTCCCAGAAATTTTATTCTTTATCAAGTTCCCTGTCACCTAAGATGAAATCACACCTTAAAATTCACTTAAGCAAGCTAAACCTATTGACATGCTCATTTTGCATCACTCATTTTGCTGCTATTTAATTTCTTTACTGTAGTGTTGCTTTGTGCTCTCACCCATTGTTTGTTAGCTCTGGGTGCCCTTGCTATTTCCTGGTCCCTGATAAGCCTTCTCACAGTCCCTTCATTTCAGCATGTGCCTTCCCATCCTCTTCTTGGCATCAGCACTGTAAGTGCAGTGACGTTTGGCTGGGCTAGAATGCTCCATAGTGTCCCACCCTCCCAAACCAACCAATCCCACCTCTCTCATCAATTGTTTTTATTCTTCTAAAGTTCATTTTTTACACCAACTTGGCTAGTAATGGCAGAACATTGATAAAAATGATGAAAGACACTGTACCAAGAGTAAATCCTTTTGGACACACTAGGAATTCCTCCATGGGATAATTACTTTTAGATGCACGTAACCAAATGTTCCATTCATTTAGTGTAAGCTACATTGATTTTGTTGAGTCCTATCTTTAACAGAATGTCACATGAGATTAAGTCAACTGCTTTGCAGAAGTCTTTTATGTCAGCAGGATTACCTTTATTAACTAAATTTATAATCTCCTTAAAAGAAAGATTGCTTGTTTGATGAGCAGTTCTCTGCAGCAATGGACTGACATTCCATGAGCCTTTCAGAATCATAGAATCATAGACTGGCCTGGGTTGGAAGGGACCCCAAGGGTCACAGAGCTCCAACCCCCTGCCACAGGCAGGGACACCAACCTCAGGCCTGGAGCTACACAAGGTTGCCCAGGGCCCCAGCCAACCTGGCCTTGAACACCCCCAGACACGGGGCACCCACCCCCTCTCTGGGCAGCCTGTTCCAGCCCCTCACCACTCTCTCTGCAAAGAACTTCCCCCTAATATCCAATCTAACCCTTCCCTCCTTCAGCTTTAATCCATCCCCCTTGTCCTGCCATTGTCTGTCCTTTGAACAAGCTGATTCCCCTCCTGTTCCTCTGCTCCCTTCAGGGACTGGCAGGCTGCAATGAGGTCCCCCCACAGCCTTCTCTTCTCCAGGCTGACCCAGCCCAGCTCCCTCAGCCTCTCTTTGTAGGGCAGCTGCTCCAGCCCTCTGAGCATCTCCGTGGCTCCTCTGACCCCTCTCCAACAGCCCCACATCTTCCTTGTGTTGGGCCCCAGCTCTGGACACAGGATCCAGCTGGGGCCTCCCAGGGCAGAGCAGAGAGGGACAATCCCCTCCCTGTCCCTGCTGCCACCCCTCTGCTGATGGAGCCCAGGATCCCTTTGGCCTTGGGAGCTGCCAGAGCCACTGCTGCTCATGGGGAGTTTCTCATCCCTCAGAATCCCCAAATCCTTCTCAGCAGGGCTACTCTGCAGGGCTACTTTTGACTCTGACCCTTATTAGCATGTCATCAGCGCTGGGCTAATGAGGCTAAAGTTAGTTGGCTCATCCAGTTACCTTCCTAAGATACTTCATTTTGCTGTAAGTCTCTTTTCAGGCCTTTGAAACTTGGTTTGTGTTCTGCTATTTGCTCAAAAATCAGCATTAATGGTTGTTATGGTTTGACCCTCAGCTGAGAGCTGGGTCCTACAAAAGTTAGCAAAAAGTCCCCTGTCTCTTTAAGAGGTGGGGGATGGGCGAGCGGAGGAGCCACGAGGAAGGGAAAAAGCCTGAAGCCCCGCGGGCTGGGCTAAGGAGAGTTTACTGAACAACAGGAAAAGATACAAAACCAACTAGGTACAGTGCTGTGATATCCAGTGCCCCTCTCACCACACTATGTAACGTGAGCCCTGCCCGAACCGCTGCCAGTTCGGAGCCCCGAACCGGAACTCCTCCTGCCGGACCCGGGACTTCTTGTGCCGGGTCCGGAGTCGCCCCTGCTGGGGCCGGACCGCCTGATTATGATGCAATTGGTATGGAATACTCTCACCGGCAAACATAGCCTGTTGCTGGGCTGAACCCAGGACATTATCCACCCCTTATTCCATACCATTTACATCATGAGCGGGTCCAGCAATCTTCTTTGGGTCCAGGGAGTCTCTCGCATCCACACACATGCATGTACACATGCACACACATGTATGTGCGTACAGATTCAGTCTGTGGACCATCCTTCCGAGTCCATCGGTTTCATTCAGCCCACGATTCTCAGGCTCCACTGGTCCCTCTGCCACAACAGTCTCTCAGGGTATGAGGAGTCGTACGTGCCACTGGATCGTTGAATGCTGTATCTCGGGCTCTCGAACACTGCACCTGGCATGATCCATGCTCCTAGTCCGTGGGTCAGAGGTGTTTATTTCAAAAGAGAAAAGAAAGAGTTCTTGGGAGGCTGGTCTTCGCTCCATCATCACGGCACCGATGACCCTAGCTGTAATGTCATTAGTATAACATACAGTATCTATAACAACAATAAAATAGTAGTGAATTATTTAGCATGATATTGACAATTCTCACCCAAAATCAGATCCCCTTGAGGTACACATTGAGTTTCTCCATCCTTCTGCATTACCCACCAAGCACAACCAGGTCCTTGAGCAAAAACAATCCCAGATATGGGTTTACCTTTGCCTGCAGCAGGGATGACCCAAACTGTCTTTCCTAATATACTCTTCATGTGCACTACTGGGACTCTGTCTCCTACAGTATATGGGAATTCTGACTGGGCTGGACCAGCCCGATTGGTAGATCCCCTAGAGTTAACCAACCACGTGGCCTCCGCTAATGTGTATCCCAATGTTCCACCACCCATTGCTTTCAGTGTAGTCTTTAAAAGCCCATTGTATCGTTCAATTTTCCCAGAGGCGGGTGCATGATAAGGAATGTGGTACACCCACTCAATTCCATGCTCTTTGGCCCAAGTGTCTATGAGAGTAATTCGGAAATGAGTCCCATTGTCTGACTCAATTCTTTCTGGGGTGCCGTGTCGCCATAGGACTTGCCTCTCCAGGCCCAGAATTGTATTCCGGGCAGTGGCATTTGGTACAGGATATGTCTCCAACCAGCCAGTGGTTGCCTCTACCACTGTAAGTACGTACCGTTTGCCATGGCGAGTCTGTGGGAGAGTGATGTAATCAACCTGCCAAGCCTCCCCATATTTATATTTCATCCACCGTCCTCTATACCAGAGGGGCTTTAACCGCTTAGCTTGCTTGACTGCGGCACATGTCTCACATTCATGGATAACTTGTGCAATAGCATCCATGGTTAAGTCCATCCCTCGATCCCGAGCCCATCTATATGTTGCATCTCTCCCCTGATGACATGAAGTATCATGAGCCCATCGGGCTAAGAATAATTCACCCTTATGTTGCCAGTCCAAATCTACCTGAGCCACTTCAATCTTAGCAGCCTTATCGGCCTGCTGGTTGTTTTCATGTTCCTCCATGGCCCGACTCCTAGGTACATGGGCGTTCACATGACGTACCTTTACAGTAAGCTTCTCTAATTGGGTAGCAATATCTTGCCATAAGTCAGCAGCCCATATGGGTTTGCTTCTACGCTGCCAATTGTTCTTTTTCCACTGCTGCAACCACCCCATAGGGCATTAGCTACCATCCATGAGTCAGTATAAAGATAGAGCATCAGCCACTCCTCTCTCTCAGCAATGTTCAGGGCTAATTGGATAGCCGTTACCTCGGAAAATCAGCTTGATTCACCTTTTCCTTCAGTGGCTTCTGCTACTTGCCTCATGGGACTCCATACAGCAGCTTTCCATTTCCGATGTTTACCCACAATGCGACAAGATCCATCAGTGAACAGGGCATACTGCTTTTCATTTTCTGGCAGTTGGTTATAAGGTAGAGCTTCTTCTGCGCGTGTTACCTCCTCATCCTCTGGTGACATCCCAAAGTCTTTGCCTTCTGGCCAGTCTGTAATCACCTCCACAATTCCTCAGTGGTTGGGGTTTCCTATTCGAGCTCGTTGTGTAATTAGTGCAACCCATTTGCTCCATGTAGCATGAGTGGCATGGTGTGTGGAAGGGACCTTCCCTTTAAACATCCAGCCCAGCACTGGCAGTTGGGGTGCTAGGAAGAGCTGAGTTTCAGTTCCAATCACCTGTGAAGCAGCTCGAACCCCTTCATAAGCGGCCAGTATTTCCTTTTCTGTTGGAGTGTAATTGGCCTCAGATCCTTTGTAGGCCTGACTCCAAAACCCTAACGGTCGCCCTCGAGCCTCCCCTTGTGTTTTCTGCCAGAGACTCCAGGTAGGACCATTGTCACCAGCTGCAGTATAGAGCACATTTTAATATCTGTCCCTGTCCAGACAGGTCCTAGGGCTACTGCATGGACTATTTCGCGTTTGATCTGCTCCAAGGCTTGCTGCTGCTCAGGGCCCCATTGAAAATCATTTTTCTTCCGACTTACATGGTAGAGTGGGCTCACAATGAGACTATAGTTTGGGATATGCATTCTCCAAAATCCTATAACACCTAAGAAAGCCTGTGTTTCCTTTTTGTTACTTGGTGGGGACATAGCTGCAATTTTATTAATAACGTCCATTGGGATCTGACGACGCCCATCCTGCCATCTTATTCCTAAAAACTGGATTTCTCACTTAGGCCCCTTGACTTTACTTTGTTTTATAGCAAAACCGACTTCTAACAGGATTTGAATTATCCTTTCTCCTTTTTCAAAAACTTCCTTTGCTGTGTCGCCCCATACAATGATGTCATCAATATATTGCAAGTGCTCTGGGGCTCCAAACCTTTTCTAATGTACTCTGGATTAGTCCATGAGAGATGGTGGGACTGTGTTTCCACCCCTGGGGCAGACGATTCCATGTGTATTGGACACCTCTCCAAGTGAAAGCAAACTGTGGCCTGCACTCTGGTGCCAGTGGGATTGAGAAGAAAGCATTTGCAATGTCAATTGTGGTGTACCACCTGGCTGCCTTTGATTCCAGCTCATACTGGAGCTCTAGCATGTCCGGCACAGCAGCACTCATATTTGGAGTGACTTCATTTAGGCCACGATAATCTGTCAGCCTCCACTCTCCATCAGACTTCTGCACTGGCCATATGGGACTGTTAAATGGTGAGTGGGTTCGGCTGATCACTCCCTGACTCTCCAAGTGACGAATCAGTTTATGGATGGGGATCAAAGAATCTCGGTTTGTACGATACTGCCGCCTGCGCACTGTCGTCGTGGCAATTGGCACTCGCTGTTCTTTGACCTCCAACAACCCCACAACAGCTGGATCTTCCGAAAGTCCAGGCAAGGCACACAATTGTTCAGCTTCTTCTGTCTCCAAAGCAGCTATTCCAAAAGCCCACCGGTATCCTTTTGGGTCTTTAAAATACCCTCTACAGAGATCGTCCATACCTAAAATGCACAGAGCTTCTGGGCCAGTCACAATGGGGTGTTTCTCCCAGTCCTTTCCAGTTAGGCTCACCTCAGCCTCTAGCACAGTCAACTGTTGGGAGTCCCCTGTGACTCCAGAAACGCAAGCAGGTTCTGTCCCTTCATAATTTGATGGCATTAGAGTACACTGGGCACCAGTATCCAATAGAGCCTCATACTCTTGTGGGTCTGATGTTCCAGGCCATCGGATCCACACAGTCCAATAAGTCCGATTATCCCTCTCCTCCACCTGGCTGGAGGCAGGGCTCCTCTATTGCTCTTGGATAGAAACTGGTGCAACCTTCCTCCTGGCATAACCTCGTGCGCTTACTCTACCTTGCAACTCATTTACTCGTGCTTGAAGGGCTGAGGTGGGCTTCTTATCCCACTTTCTCATGTCCTCTCCATGGTCACACAGGTAAAACCACAGTGTGGCTCGTGGTGTGTACCTGCTGTATTCTCTCTCTTGGGACAATGAACGCCTTCTCCTGGTAGCTGCAACATTGCCCCATACAGGTTGGGAGTCGACCATGTGGTCGTTGAGTCGTTTAACCAGTTGCTCTACTGCTGCAATGACAGAGTGTGCAACGTTGTCTTGATAAGTCCGGAGTCGGCGGGCCACTTCATAGACGGTTGGTGGAAAGATCTCATCGTATTCCATCACTGCCAGTGAATTCGTGTGCCCTGGTGGTGCACTTTGTATCACCTTACGCCACATGTCTGGGGTGCATCGGACGTCATCAGGATCATCAGGGAGCCTTGTGTTGTCCGAATCATAATAAATCAACTCTCGTACAGCTAATTCTCTCAGGTACTGGATAACTGTCTCTATGCTGTCGCTCTTGGGTCTCAGACAGGTAATATATTCCTTTATGGGATATCTTTCCCGCACACTTGACAGCAATCGCCTCCAAAGGCTGAGGATTTGTGACCCCTCCCCAAGTGCCTTATCAATACCTCCTTCTCTAGCCAGGGATCCCAACAGCCTGGCCTCCCTGCCGTCTAATTCCAGATTACTGGCCCCGTGATCCCAGCATCTGAGCAACCAAGTGATAATGTGCTCACCTGGACGGCGGCCAAAATCTTTTCGCACCTCACGCAGTTCACTCAGGGTCAGGGATTGGGTAACAATCTCTGGTTCTGCTACACCCTGATCTGCTCGAGATGGCTTTGCCCCATTCTTACTTTTCTGAGATGGCCCTGCTCCCTTCTGACTTTTCAGAGATGGCCCTGCCCCATCCTGACTTTTCAGAGATGGCCCTGCCCCATCCTGACTTTTCAGAGATGGTCCTGCCCCCTCCTGACTTTTCAGAGATGGCCCTGCCCCATCCTGACTTTTCAGAGATGGTCCTGCCCCATCCTGAATTTTCAGAGATGGTCCTGCCCCATCCTGACTTTTCAGAGATGGTCCTGCCCCATCCTGACTTTCCAGAGATGGCCCTGCCCCATCCTGACTTTTCAGAGATGGCCTTGCCCCATCCTGACTTTTCAGAGATGGCCCTGCCCCATCCTGACTTTTCAGAGATGGCCCTGCCCCATCCTGACTTTTCAGAGATGGCCCTGCCCCATCCTGACTTTTCAGAGATGGTCCTGCCCCATCCTGACTTTTCAGAGATGGCCCTGCCCCATCCTGACTTTTCAGAGATGGTCCTGCCCCATCCTGACTTTTCAGAGATGGCCCTGCCCCATCCTGACTTTTCAGAGATGGTCCTGCCCCATCCTGACCTTTCCAAGATGGCCCTGCCCCATCCTGACTTTTCAGAGATGGCCCCAGTTTTTCCTCATCATCCTCATCCTGACACTCTCGAGATGTCCCCAGTTGTTCACCATCATCCAGCCTCGGGGAAAACTCTTGGGTGGTATTCATAAACCTGTGCTTAATATATATCAAAAGCAGAACCATTTGCACCAAAACCAACAGTAGCAAAATGCTAGTTAGAATATCCCAGGGATACTGGAGATTTTTAAAGGCTCTTATAAAACCTGTTTTATCCCTCTTTGTACTGAACAGCAAAAGCTGATCCAAGTACTCTCCTAAGTTCACCATCATCAACATTATCCAATCATAAACTGTTATCATAACACACACTAAACAGACGTACAGGATCAAATCCAAGAGCCACATCCCTGTGATGGCAAAGGATCCTGGCAGGATTACATGCAGCATGCCACCATGTGACATGGATATCAAATCATAAGGATGGCAACCTCCTTATGATTAGATGCCACAGCACTGTCCATAGAAATGACTGAGATAGCAGTGCTCGTCACAGCTCTGTCTTAACTGCAGTTGGGTTAAGGTCAAATCTATCGTTACCCCAACCTTTTTGCCCCCCCTTTTGGGCCCTCCTTCGCCCCACTTTGGGTGCCAAAAGTTGTTGTGGTTTGACCCTCAGCTGAGAGCTGGGTCCTACAAAAGTTAGCAAAAAGTCCCCTGTCTCTTTAAGAGGTGGGGGATGGGCCAGCGGAGGAGCCACGAGGAAGGGAAAAAGCCTGAAGCCCCGCGGGTTGGGCTAAGGAGAGTTTACTGAACAACAGGAAAAGATACAAAACCAACTAGGTACAGTGCTGTGATATCCAGTGCCCCTCTCACCACACTATGTAACGTGAGCCCTGCCCGAACCGCTGCCGGTTCGGAGCCCCGAACGCGGCACCCCCGAGCCCGGCGCTGCAAACCCCCCTCACCGCCCGCCGCGCCGATCCAAGAGAGGAAAAGGGAAAACCCGGAACTGGGATTGCGCCTGCCCGGACCGGAATTCCTCCTGCCAGACCCGGAACTTCTCGTACCGGGTCCGGAGTCACCCCTGCCGGACCCGGACCGCCTGATTATAACACAATCGGTAGGGAATACTCTCATGGGCAAACATAGCCTGTTGCTGGGCTGAACCCAGGGCAATGGTGCAGAGAGTGTGCTGGGTGCTGGTTATCACTCCTAAAATGAGAACTTTTAGCACATGCTGCTTAGTGCTGTTATCATCCTAAGATTCTGTCAGGGTGATAAGAACAGGCTTATCTCTGGGTGGAAGAAAAGGAGAAAAAAAAAATGTATATCCTGCCCTAAACATTCAGCAGAGTTCATATTTTTGCCTTGGCTTTCATTGCTGATTAAGAAATTGATGGGTTTAAGACCTGAAACTCTGTGGTTAGGCTGCAGCTTGGGTTATAACCAGCATGTGCTTCCTGTCACAAAGTGCTGCTTGGGGACTGTGAGCGGTGACACAGCCCTGTCCTGCTGAAGGAGCCTCGGGGACCTTCCTGGGTGGTTGGTGACAGTCACTTCTGCTCCTCAGCTCCTCCTGTCTCTCCTTCAGGACAGGCTGGGGGTGACCTGCTGGAGAAGAGCTCTGTGGAGAAGGACCTGGGGGTGCTGGTGGGTGACAGGGTGGCCATGAGCCAGCAGTGTGCCCTGGGGCTGAGAGAGACAATGGGATCCTGGGGGCATCAGGAGGAGTGTGGGCAGCAGGTCACAGGAGGGGATCCTCCCCCTCTGCTCTGCCCTGCTCAGGCCCCACCTGGAGTGTTGTGTCCAGCGCTGGGCTCCCTGGTGTAAAAAGGACAGGGATCTCCTGGAGAGAGCCCAGAGAAGGGCTATGAAGATGATGAAGGGCCTGGAGCATCTATCCTGTGAGGATAGGCTGAGTAAGTTGGGATTCTTCAGCCTTGAGAAGAGAAGACTGAGGGGGGACCTAATTAAAGTCTATAATTATCTTAAGCAGGGGGTGCAGGGGGAATCGGCCAGCCCCTTTTCAGTGTCTGTGGGGACAGGACAAGGGGCAATGGCTGCAAATTGGAGCCCAGGAAGTTCCACAGCAACCTGGGGAGGAACTTTTCCCCAGTGAGGGTGAGGGAGCCCTGGGACAGGCTGCCCAGGGGGTGTGGAGTCTCCTTCTCTGGAGAGATTCCAGCCCCATCTGGACACCGACCTGTGCAGTATGAGCTGGGGAGCTGCTTTGGCAGGGGGGTTGGACCCCAGGAGCTCTCCAGGGCCCTTCCAACCCCTACAATTCTGTGATTCTATGATTCCTTCTCTGAGTTGTGGGTTAGTTAAACTGAAGGAAACCCTGTCAGTTCCAGGAGGAGTGTTTGGGAAGCACCCCACAACCTTGACTAAACAATGGGATTGAAGTGTAACTATTGGCAATCTGCTTTATAAACAAACCCAAACAGGCTTGCTTCTAGTTAATGGCATTGCCAGCACTTACAATTTAAAAAGGAAATAAAGGCCCCTTCAATGTGCATTTCCCCCTGGGCTTTCAAATATAACAAGAGATGATTTCTCATTTCAGTTAACTCCAAAAAGAAATCTTCCCAGGCTTCCAGCAGGAGAACTGAGGGGTTTGTCTGTTGACTATTGGCAATTGAAGTTGGTTAAACAGCACCGTAGTAGTCACTGTAACACAAACTGCTCAGGTCTAGGAGCTCTGGGGTATTTGCTCAAGCAATAAAGCTTTGATAAAGTGCTTCCAAGAAAAACTCCTTCAAGTCCTCCAGCCTCCTTCCACAAGGGACTCCCATCACCCTCTTGGGGGTTTGGTTGAAATCCTAAGAAGACCTCTTGAAGTAAGCACCTCCAGGCTGTTAAATTCTCAGCCAGTCAGCAGGGACCAGGCTCTGCAAAGCACATGCCCCCAGGCAGGGAGGAGCGATGGGGATTTACCAAGAGATGAAAAGGAAGCAGACATCCCTGTGTTGCTCAAGGATGTCCAGCTTGCTGTGAATATCCCTGGCATAGATGGCTGTGAGCATCGTCTGAGAGGAAATTAGCAATACCATGGCTGTTACACACACACACACACACACACACACACAGAGCTTGTTATTAAATATCCTCCATCCTGGATATTGCAGCCAGCTCCAGTCTGGCCCACTGGTCAGACTGGGTCTCAGGTAATTCATGCTCAAGCTGAAATGTAGACTCCACCAGTAGCCAGTTGTGATTCCAGCCAAGGAGGAAGATGAGTGGGTCTGCAGAGACCCTGAGCCCCCTGCTCTGGGGTCAGAGCAGCACTGGGGCTGCAGTGCCACGGTGGCTGGACCAGGACCCCCCTTAGCAAGCTGCATCCAGAGAGATCAGTGCCTGGGTAGAGGAGGAGGCTGGCACGAGGCAGAACGCTGTTACAACACGCACCAGTTGCCTGTGCTTGAAACCTGCTGAGTTCAATAGCCTGCCCAGGCACTCTGTACAAACATCACTCTGCTCTGAGCTAAAGAGTGAGATTTCAGCTGGAGAGGAGTGCTGGCTCTCCAGCTCCAAGGCATACATGACATTAACACAAAGAAATCAGGACAGTCCCCTCCAGCCCTGCCTAAAAAATCCCCATTTACCAGGCAGGAAAATGCCAGGCCATAGGGTTTCATTTCATCCAAATCCCTGTGAGGTTGAGGGGATGGGAATTTTAAGGCTCCCTTGCTATTTATTTACTGAAGCATTTTCAGTCAAGCTTGAAAGCCAACGGAAGCGGATGGGTTCTGCCTCTTTGTTTGCCTCTTCCCAGGCTGAGAGGAGTATTAATGAAAGGGAAACTCAGGGACATCAGAGACACAGGATGTAGAAATATGCACAAAGATGGAAGGGCCAAATCCTCAACCACTGTGTGCACGCAAACAGCAAGGGGTGTAGCTCCCCACAAAGGTTAAAGTCCTGGTGTGTGTTTTCATGCTGTGCTGGGAGGAGAGGGGTGGGCACACAGCCCTTACCTTGCCATAGGGAAAGAAAGATAAGAGCATACTTGTTGTGTCTCTTCCCAGGTTCTGGGAAGGGGGTTGTATCCACCTTTACTGCCCAGCTGGCATCTCACCCACCCCACCACTGGGTATCCTGGGCAGTGCAGCTCTAGGAGTGAGTGTGAGCCCCGAGAGGGTCTTTGCTCAGCAGCTGTGGCTGCTCAGGGGTACATGCACACAACTCAATTACTCACAGAAGCTCGTTACTCAGAGCTCTTCCCAGGTCTCTGTGCTCCAAGAGGGTTTAAAAGTAGCAGCTATAGGCAGGAAAGCAAATCTGCAGTCTCAGATAATCCTCCTTGTTTCAGGTATGAATAATATCCCTGGCTGTGAGTTTCTATTGCAGGTTATGTGGAGACTGTAATAACCTTTTGTGTTTCTACTTTGGAGAGGAAATAATGGCTCCTCATTGAGTCTCACCTTCTGAACAGGGGAGTTGTGTTGCCTTAGGGCCAGGTTCAGTGGAATGAAGGATCACAAAAGCCCTTGAAACCTGTAATTCCTTTACATGTCCTGAAAAAAACCCCCTGTGCAGCCCAGCAGTTTTATTTAGACCTGTTAAATCTTCCCCATGCATGCAGGGCTCTGTTCCCTGAAGAAAGATACTGAACCTTGTTCTTAAAATGCTGTTTAAAACAACAGGACTGGCTGAGTGCTCCTGCTGAAACCCATCCTCATCCCCTCACGAGTTCCCAGCATGGCTCTGGGCTGTTCTGAGGAGGCTGCTCTTGCAACTTGTGTAATTATGTTTTATGAAAATCCCAAAGCCAAAGCAAATGTTCATGGTTCAGACAGGCTGTGTGTGGCCCTGATTTGCACACCAGCCTTCACACCCTCCAGGGGTGTTCTATTACTCCCTTTTTCTTTAACAAGGCAAACTCCTCTCTTGCCCATCTTCACACTGGTTTCAGGTTTATTCAAACCACTCTGCTCACAGCTCAGTAATACATTTAAGATCTTGACACATTAATTCTTATTTCTTCCCCAGGAGGGATAGAGAGAAGTTATTCTGTTATCTTCACTTCAGAAATAATCACATGGCAGCACCAACAGTGATGTTTCAAAGGAAAGCAGTCCTGGCCAAGGCTATGTTGCCCATCCTCCCCCACCCCTTCCAGCTCTGTGTGTGTTGCTTGGTGCCTGCATCTGCGCAGACACTTGCCCAACAGACTGGGGAAGAAATGGATCTAGCTGAGAAATCCCCTCTGTGTCTAGATGCAGAGCATGTGCTTCTCACTTGGATTAATTCTCTGATTCAGTGTGTGGCCACCAGAATGCTTATGCTGGACCAAGGCTCAGCAACCAGAGGGATGGGCTAGGAGAAAAAGAAGAAGCTTTACTGGTTTAGCTCTTTCCTCATCTAAACAAAGGGTGAAAGGTTAAATACCCTGCCTGGTGGCACAGCCTTGCTCAGTGGCCAGGAAGAGCAGAGGTGATGTAGATATGGATCCGTGTTTGGAACAGGAAAACTCTCATTTGTTATGTCAAGGTCTCCTGACATCTCTGGATCTTTTACTCTATACTTAAAGTAAAAACATAAACACCACCACAACACAGGTGTGGCATCCAGCAGGGAGCAACACACAATTCAATACATGAATTTTAGGTGAAGCCATGAAGCCAGGAAGCCATTTTATTGGGTGAAATCACCCAGATTCTAGACCTTTCTTACTGCAAACGTGGCAAGCTAAAAAACTGCTCATTGGTTACACACACTGTTCACACCATATTGATTGGTTAGTGATTATAACGAGTTCTGATAAGCCTATCTTATAGCTAAACATCCTTAGTTTACCTTTAATACCTAAAAGCATCTGCACACCTGCTGTTTGACCCTCTTGTTATGGTTGGTTCCTGACATGTTTCATTACTCCCAAATCCCTTCCCATAACTGCTTCTTGGGTTAGGGCAGCCTGTACCCCTATCAGCAAGGCTGCTGTGTTTTGAGAATGGGATTATTAGGATCCTCTCAGCATGAGGAACTTTTCCTGTCTCATGGGAACAGAAGAATATTGCCAGGGCCTAAATCTTGGGAGAAGAGAGCTAGGCTGCATGCAGGCCTGCTGTCTGCCCCGACACACAGGCATGTTAGAGTTTGACTGGGAAGAAAGGGCACATGCCTGATTTATCCTGTGTCTACAGGTTTTTGTCTCTTCAGCTATTACCTTCTGACAGCCATTGTGACTGGCTTGCTTCTTTACCTCTCCTCACTGCAAACTACTGTTGCTCATTGTAAAGGAATGCTGATAACTAGAGATCTATCCCCTCTCTACACTTCCTGCTCCCTAGGCTAGCATTCAGAAGCCTGCACACAAAAGGAAGTTCCATCCCCTGAGGTGCTTTGACATTAAAAAGCTACAAACTTCCTTCACAGACCTGTTTATTCCCATAAATAAAAATCCATTTATCTCCATAAATAAAAATCCATTTATCTCCATAAATAAAAATCCATTTATCTCCATAAATCTCCATGGCTGTAAAAACATCTGATAGAAGCCAAAGACAAAGTTTCCCTGGTTTCCCTGTCTGCTTCTTTTTAGGATGGTTTAAACCAGTCCTATTCCATCTCCAGTCTAAGATCATCAAACTGCTGGAAGTGTGAAGGAAGGAGGTAGGGAAATGATGGCCATCCCCACACTGTTCTTGTCTGCTTTGTCCAACTGATAGCACATCTTTTATAGCCTCTCTCTCTCCTTCTCCAGCCTGTGGCCAACTTCCACCTTTGCTAACAGCTTCATGACCTTGCTGCTGCTGAAAGTATCTTGTCATAGGACTCTCCAGTCATAACACTTTGGAGTTATCATTGCCTCCTCCTCCTGGCAGGATTAGGTCTCTTCATCCTAATGTCTTCAAAAACCTCACAGGGACCTTCTGCTTTCAACCCCCTTTGCATTTCTGCCAAAATTCCTGAAAGAGAGCTAGGAATTAAACAACTGGCAGAAATTGGATGCTCCTATCCATAGCCAAGGATCAGCTGTGCCTTCTCTCACACCAAAAAAAGCACCAGAAAAAAAACCCACTCAGCTCTGCATCCACAGAAACAGAGACCAGAGCCTGCTTCTCCTTGCAGGCCACCTTTACAGGCATTTAGAAAATAGGGAGGTTTTTCCAGCACACTGGGCAATAGCAAGGTGCTTTTCAGAGCCTGCCAGGCTGGAAGAAACCCAGTGGCAAGTGATGGGGCCTAATTACAGCTGTCACCAGAAGTTGACAATTACAGTGCCAGTTCAGCAGAGATTTCAGCTGGGGTCTGTCAGCTCTGGGAAGCTGAACTGCAGTGCTTTTTGCACATAAACCCCAGCAGAGGCCACCAGCAACCCATTTCAAGAGCTGCAGGAAAGCTTCCATGCTAATTAAGAGAGATCTTTGTGTTTTAAAGGGAATGTCTGGCTCCTTAAGTGTGTCTGGCTGGTGAAGACACCAAGGCAGTGGAGAAATGTTCCTCTGTCTTGCCAGTCCTTAAATAATTGGCAAAATTTGCTGGTTGACTGCAGTGTTGGAGTTCTGTATTACCTTCTTGCTGCCTTCCCTTCAGCTCTCCTGCCTTTCATGCTTCTCTTCCAAGCATTGGGAAGCATGGCAATAGAGCTCTTTCATATTGTGTTATGATAGCTTTGGGTATCAATTATTAAAAGAAATATTAAAAACTGCTCAAGAAGGTTGAATATCCTGCAGTGCCCTTGCTTAGTGGCGTGGTTCTGCTGGTGTTTGTCAGTGAAGCCATAGAGACATTCAGTAACTAGGAGGAACAGGATGCTGCAGGTAATTGAATGAATCTTGCTCTTTACTAGGAATCAGAGTTGTCTTTAAACTGGAAAACCAAAAAGCTGATGGAGGTGAAGAGGTATGTGGTGTCTGACCAACTAAACCAAGCCCTGCACTGCCTCTGATGGGTTCCAGCCTGGCTTTTTTGTGTCCTTCCATCGTTTCCATGATCCCATCCTCCTTCTTGGTGCATTTCACAGCAGCCCTTTTCGTGTTCACTGCTCACCACTCCACTTCCTCTTGCTCTTATCAGAACTGAACAAATCAATTTCTTTTACCTTCCTCTCACAGGTCACACTTGTCACATTCATCTGGAGTCTTTCTAATTGCTCCACATCCAGTTCGGTTGTCCAGATCTGGTCCCTTCAGTTCAAGAAGGACACAGAACTCCTTGAAAGAGCCCAGCACAGGGACACCAAGATCACAGAATCACAGAGTTGTAGGGGTTGGAAGGGCCCTGGAGAGCTCCTGGGGTCCAACCCCCCTGCCAAAGCAGCTCCCCAGCTCATACTGCACAGCTCGGTGTCCAGATGGGGCTGGAATCTCTCCAGAGAAGGAGACTCCACACCCCCTGGGCAGCCTGTCCCAGGGCTCCCTCACCCTCACTGGGGAAAAGTTCCTCCCCATGTTGCTGTGGAACTTCCTGGGCTCCAATTTGCAGCCATTGCCCCTTGTCCTGTCCCCACAGACACTGAAAAGGGGCTGGCCAATTCCCCCTGCACCCCATGCTTCAGATATTGATAACCATTGATTAGGTCCCCCCTCAGTCGTCTTCTCTCCAGGCTGAACAGCCCCAGCTCTCTCAGCCTTTCCTCACAGGATAGATGCTCCAGGCCCTTCATAATCTTTGATCCCCTCCTGTGACCTGCTGCCCACACTCCTCCTGATGCCCCCAGGATCCCATTGTCTCTCTCAGCCCCAGGGCACACTGCTGGCTCGTGGCGAGTCTGTCACCCACCAGCACCCCCAGGTCCTTCTCCACAGAGCTCTTCTCCAGCAGGTCACCCCCAGCCTGATCCATGTGGCTGTTCCTCCCCAGATGCCAGACTTTACACTGATGATGAAGGGAGTGGGACACCTTCCTTATGAGGAGAGGCTGAGGGAGCTGGGCCTCTTTAGTTTGGAGAAGAGGAGACTGAGGGGTGACCTTATTAATGTTTATAAAGATGTGTAGGGTGAGAGCCAGGAGGATGGAGCCAGGTTCTTCTCAGTGATGGCAGTGATAGGACAAGGGGCAGTGGGTGCGAGCTGGAGCAGAGGACGTTCCATGTGAATATAAGGAGGAACTTTGTCACTGTGAGGATGACAGAGCCCTGGGACAGGCTGCCCAGAGAGGCTGGGGAGTCTCTTTCTCTGGAGACATTCAAAACCCACCTGGGTGCATTCCTGTGTGATTTAGTCAGGGTGACCCTTCTCTGTCAGGGGAGTTGGACTGGATGAGCTTTCCAGGTCCCTTCCAACTCCTGATGTCTGTGATTCTGTGATCCTTCCCAAGACATGACACAATGTGGACATAATTGACCAGAGGAATTAGTGGTGGTTTTTTTAACTATGATGGTTTCTTTCTCTCTGTACTCTTGTAATTGGCCTGTTTCATTGCTGCTGAGCAATGGATCTGAGTTGTGGCTTAGGTCCAAGTACTTGCAGGGAGCTTCTTGGCATGAATATGTAGGGTTAACCAAACCCAACCCACAGCAAAGTAATTGAATTATTTCATCTAATGAATTCAAACCTATTGTGACCTGTTTGCCACTTCTACAAGAAGAAAAAGAAGCTGACTTTGTCAGATGATAAATTATCTGTTGCAAATTCATGAATTTTAAGGCCAGAGGGGACCATTATGCTCATCTCAGCCTGACCTCCTGCATGACCCAGGCTGTGGAATTTCACCCAGCGATTCCTGTGTCATTAATGTGTGGGTGACCCGTTTGCCCAGAGCTCTGTGGAATACCATATATCTGGCCAGAGCCCAGACTGGAAGCTGGCCTCCACCCTCCTTTCTTCTACTCCCCTTTCCAGCATTGTTTCTCTAAAGTGTAATTACTCTCTTTGCCCACACTCATTAAATGCTGGGCAGCACCCTGGGCCTCCTGCAGCAAAGCTCCCTCTGTCTCCTGCGGTTGAGGAAGGGCTGTAGCCAGAGGCAAGAGCAGCTGGTTTTCATCTTTTGCACTAGTATTCCTGACCTGAAAGGGAGGAGACATGGACAAAGACCCCCTGGAAATACCAGAATCTTAGGGCTGAACAGTTACTTGTTTCCTTGCACTAGTGAACAGCTGCTTGCACGAAGCTGTTGGTTGCTGTCAGTGAAACCACAAACATGGGTAAAAACAGCCTGGTGTGAAGACACAGTGTCCCAGCCAGGTCCAGGGGTTTGCCCACAGTCCCTCCAGTGGTGCTTCTGCAGCTGGTTTGCTCAGGGGTGCAGTGGGGTTCCTTTTTTGGGGGGGTGGTATAGCACATACCCAGGAGACTTTTACCTCCCTGGGTGAGGAAGCAGCTCTCAGCAGGATGGTTTCAGCTTTCTCTGCTGTGGTTTATCAACAGAATTGAGACTTTTCCTATGCTGAGACACAGATACAGGTTTGTTTATGGGTTTTTGTTTGGGATTTAAATGCCCAATCAATTAGCTCTTGGGGAAAAAGGCTTTTGTGGTTTGCTAGTGGGGTGTTATTGATGATGTTTCTTCCTGAGCAGGATCTCTGCCTGCTCTTCAGAGGGGCTTTTGTGCAGGTCCCCAGGGTGAAACAGTCCAGTAAGTAGGACATGGCTCTGGATTCCCTCTGACCACAGGGCTCTTGTGTCCACAGAGCAGCCTGCCAGCACCTACTGAAAGCTACAGTTCATACCTGCATTTTTCTGAGGTGTCTGTGGCAATAATGCTGTTTAATTTGGTGCTGAGGGGCACTAATTTACAGACAGGCCTCTGCTGAGTGATCAGCTCCCTAACTTTTACAGGAACATCTCAAGCTTTGGAAAACAGGGTTTGGAGGTGACCTGCATCCACTTTGAGATGTTTGGTTGACTAAAGACCCCAAGGTTCAACAGGGCACAGGTAACACAAAGGGAGATGCTGCAGGCTAGAGGGAAACACTGCTTTTCATAGAATCATAGACTGGCAAGGGTTGGAAAGGACCCCAAGGATCACAGAGCTCCAACCCCCTGCCACAGGCAGGGACACCAACCTCAGGCCTGGAGCTACACAAGGTTGCCCAGGGCCCCATCCAACTTGGCCTTGAACACCCCCAGACACGGGGCACCCACCCCCTCTCTGGGCAGCCTGTTCCAGCCCCTCACCACTCTCTCTGCAAAGAACTTCCCCCTAATATCCAGTCTAACCCTTCCCTCCTCCAGCTTTAATCCATCCCCCTTGTCCTGCCATTGTCTGTCCTTTAACAAGCTGATTCCCCTCCTGTGTCTCTGCTCCCTTCAGGGACTGGCAGGCTGCAATGAGGTCCCCCCACAGCCTTCTCTTCTCCAGGCTGACCCAGCCCAGCTCCCTCAGCCTCTCTTTGTAGGGCAGCTGCTCCAGCCCTCTGAGCATCTCCGTGGCTCCTCTGACCCCTCTCCAACAGCCCCACATCTTCCTTGTGTTGGGCCCCAGCTCTGGACACAGGATCCAGCTGGGGCCTCCCAGGGCAGAGCAGAGAGGGACAATCCCCTCCCTGTCCCTGCTGCCACCCCTCTGCTGATGGAGCCCAGGATCCCATTGGCCTTGGGAGCTGCCAGAGCCACTGCTGCTCATGGGGAGTTTCTCATCCCCCACAATCCCCAGGTCCTTCTCACAGGGCTGCTCTCCAGCAGCTCTTCTCCCAGTCTGTATCTCTGGCTGGGATTCTTCCAGCCCCAGTGCAGCCCCTGACCCTTGGCAGTGTTGAACCTCACTAGGTTCCCCCAGGCCCATTTTTCCAGCCTGGCAAGATCCCTCTGGATGGCTTCCTTTCCTTTTAGGGTTTTCCTGCTGGATTCCTCACTACCACAGACAGCTGTTGGACTTTGTGGCTTGTGCAGATGTACTGAGAGGACATGAGCTTCTGTGGCCCCCCCCTCCTGCCTCGGGTAAGGCAGCCCCAGCTGTGCTGGGCACTGCTCCCCTGCTCACCCCAACTGCCTGCAGGTGTTGGCATTTACCGTTGAGGAGGAAAGGGCTTAAGCTAAGGGACTTCTCAGGGTGGGATTGAAGTGGCCACATATGGTGTGGGCTGGAGCTCAGCAGTGCTGAGGCACACCTGCTCCGTGTTAGCGCGCAGGGATGGTGCCCGCACCCTGCTCCGTGCGTGTGGCTCTGCCTTCCCTGCCGTGGCCGCTCGGAAGGGGAGCGCGGAAGCACCGCAGTGCGATGTTAGATACAGGGACAAGCGTGACCCACCCTGCTGCGCCGCCTCCCGCGCCGTGTCTGGGCTGGAAGGGGGATGGCGAGCGGGGTGCCCTGCCCGGGTGCTCAGCCCCGCTCTTCACCCCCCCACACACCCCACCGCGGGCCGCCCGAGCGCAGGCGGGCGGCAGCGCCGAGCACGGCGGCCCGGGCGGAGGAGGAAGGGCCGCTGCCCGCGGCGGGGCTGACATCAGCCGGAGGAGGGGCCTGCCCGCGAGTTTCTTCTTTGCTCGGCGCATCACTTCCCGCCGCTGCCATACTCCGCTGCCCGGGACCGGGCAGCAGCCGCGCCTGCCTCCGCCGCGGCGGGCGGCTCGGCGGGGCCGGCGCCCATGGCGTGCCTGCCCCGCGGGGACAGCCCGGGCTCCAACCCCCGCCGGCAGTACTCGAGGTGAGCGGGGCCGGGGCGGGCGGTAGGGCGCGGGGAAACCGGGCTCCGGACCCTCCCGGCTGACCCCGAGCCGCTCCCGCAGCCGCGGGCAGATCCGCGCCCCGCGGAGCGCTGGGGGAGAGGGGGGAGCGGAGCCGGGGGCAGCTGGCGGCCGCGAGTTTCCCGGGGCGGGGAGGCAGCGCTCGTCCATGGGAAGGGAGACGCTGTTGCACGCCCGGGAACCCAGCGCGAGTGGAGTGAGGGGAGAGCGAGGGAAGGACGTGGTGTTTCCTCCCTGGGGCGGCTCTCGCTTCGCGTCTGGGATGGTGGGTGCTGAGGTTGCTGAGAGGGAAACTGTGGTTTCCCTTGGAGCTAGCCCGGAGCCATCAGCCCCTTCGTTTAAGGAGGCCGATGCTGAAACCCGTCTGTGTGCTGGGCATTTGCACGGGAGGCTCTTGGTCGCACTGCAGAGACTTTTAAATCCCAGCTTTAAAATCGAGCGCTACAGAAATTAACTGGGGGGGAAAAAAAATAGCCTTAGGCTGTCTGGTGTTTGCCACGAGTCTGTGTCTTGTCCTTTTAATTTAGATTGTAAAATAACATCTGAACTGGAGTCAGTTTGAGGCCTTGCAGCCTTGCTTGGGATGCTGTCGGTGCTGCCCATCCTCACTGGGCTTTATTTATTGTCAGGAGTGGAGCTAATGCAGTATGTGGAGCAAAGGGGGGAGGAAAAAAAGCACCAAGTATATGCAGTACAGTAGCTTTTCCTCAGCTCTCCTCGCCTGCTTTACAGTAACTAGCATGGCAGCTAGTGGGTTGTCTGGTTTAATGGTTCATCAGAACAGCAGGTGTTTCTTGTTTCCATTGTATGGAAGAGAGAATGCAGTGTTAAAGCCATCGGGCTGTCTAACCTGGTGGAGCTACAGCTGCAGAGAAACATGCTGGCTTTTAATCAGACTGGATCTTTTCCTTTTCATGGCTCTTAAAGGCTTTGGGGAGTAGACTTTGGTCACTTCTGTGGAAGGGATCCCAGTGAGGGGCTGCAAACTGCTCCCACCTGCCTGTCTGGCACAGTCAATGCTGCTACCAGCTGTGTTGTGAAGAAAGAATTGAAGATAAATGGGAATCACCTCTCCTGTGGCTTAGTCTGGGTGGCTCTTGCAAGGTTTGTGGCTTTAAAATTCCCTGCAGTGCAATTCAGGCTTCCTCTGCAAGCCTTGATAGTATGCATCAATGGAGCCTCCACTTTTCCTGGGCTGTTAACTGGAGTTGTAACTTTTGGTTCCTTCTGTAACTTCACATGTGTTGAAGTGTAGAAACTTCTAGCTTGAAGTTAAATGACTCTCAGCTCCACCCAGTGGGCATAACCAGGGTGAGAGGTGGAACCTCAGGTGACTGTTGAGCTGGTAAAGCCATGACAAGTGTTTCTCAGTGTGGTCTCTTTTCCCTGCAGTAACTCAGCTGTAGAAGGTGCACAGCAGAATGGCACTCTCTGCACAGACCCCTTACCTGGGGGTGCTGGGGAAGCTAAATTCTCTCTAGGAAGAAGGATGGGATGGAAGGAAGCATGCCACAAAGAAATCAAAGTGCTCATTTATTTTACTACATCCCATGGTGTTTTCCTAAATTCAGCCCATCCTAAACAAAGGCATCTGTTCTCTTGGGCTCACAGCAGACAATCTGTGTGCTGACTGGGCCAAACTCATCTATTTAGAGACACTGAAGGCAGGAGTGTCTGTCCTACAGCAGTAACACACTGTATGCAGTTTTGGAAGAGGTCCTGTGCAGCTTTTTACATCAGCTCTTGCTGATCTTTCTGCTGTTTATTGGATTGCTGGTGCCACAGCAGAGCTGTTGGGCTGGGGCACCTTGAAATGACAGAGCTTTGGAAGCAGTTGAGGGGTCGTGACTCTCTCCAAGCAGGCATGCCTGTGGTGGCCAGCTCCTGGTTTTGAATGTAGGACCTCTGATGGGGCTTGTAGGAAATGCTGAGCTCTGTGAACTTGAGTTGAGCAAGTACTACATGAGCCTGAGAGAATGCTTTACTGGCCAGGAGGGTTTGATCTGGTACTAATGTAAGTGCATCCACTTCAGCTGTGGGGAACCTCTGAGGACTCTTGTTGGACAGGATCCAGACTGTGAGAGCTGTGAAATACCTGCTTTTGGCAGGTGCCCAGCTCTCCTCTGCTGCTGCAGGTACAGTCTCCCTTTCCTCTTTATGCTGGCTGGCTGACCTTGAACATGTAGGAAGCACTCAGCCCATCAGATGATTCCCCTGGACCGTGGTTCCTGAGAGCGTGTGTTAGACTCATGCTGGGAACAAGCCCACCAGTGTCCAGAGAGCTCTGCTGGGTTCCTTTGGCCATTTGCCTTTAAAAGGCCTCCCTGGAGACTTCCAAGTCTGGGAGTGAAGCATGTGTGTGTTCTGGGGAGACCATCACTGCACTGCACTGACATCATAGAGACATAACTGATCCTACACAGAAAGAGCATTAGATAATGCTACAGTCAGACCAGGAACACATGAAACTGACATGCAGGCTTGGATAAAAACATGTTGCTGAGTTGAGAACTGGCTGTGGGACCGAGTTCAGAGAGTGTGATCAGTGGAGCAGAGTTTGACTGGAGCCTGTGCCCAGCGGTGTACCCAGGGCTGGGTGTTGGGTCCAGTCCTGTTCAATATCTTCATTGACACCTTGCTGAGGGAACAGCACCCACCCTCAGCAAGTGCTGCTGATCCAGAGCTGGGAGGGGTGGCTGACAGGCAGGACACTGCGCTGCCATCCAGAGCCCTGGCCAGGCTGGAGAGCTGGGCAGGGAGAGACCAGATGAGATTCAACAAAAGCCAGTGGAGAGTCTGGCACCTGGGGAGGAACAACCACATGGATCAGGACAGGCTGGGGGTGAGCTGCTGGAGAAGAGCTCTGTGGAGAAGGACCTGGGGGTGCTGGTGGGTGACAGGGTGGCCATGAGCCAGCAGTGTGCCCTGAGGCTGGGAGAGACAATGGGATCCTGGGGGCATCAGGAGGAGTGTGGGCAGCAGGTCACAGGAGGGGATCCTCCCCCTCTGCTCTGCCCTGCTCAGGCCCCACCTGGAGTGTTGTGTCCAGTGCTGGGCTCCCTGGTGTAAAAAGGACAGGGATCTCCTGGAGAGAGTCCAGAGAAGGGCTATGAAGATGATGAAGGGCCTGGAGCATCTCTCCTGTGAGGAAAGGCTGAGAGAGCTGGGGCTGTTGAGCCTGGAGAGAAGAAGACTGAGGGGGGACCTAATCAATGGTTATCAATATCTGAAGCATGGGGTGCAGGGGGAATTGGCCAGCCCCTTTTCTTTGGTCAGTGGAGACAGGAGAAGGGGCAATGGCTGCAAATTGGAGCCCAGGAAGTTCCACAGCAACCTGGGGAGGAACTTTTCCCCAGTTGAGGGTGAGGGAGCCCTGGGACAGGCTGCCCAGGGGGTGTGGAGTCTCCTTCTCTGGAGAGATTCCAGCCCCATCTGGACACCGACCTGTGCAGTATGAGCTGGGGAGCTGCTTTGGCAGGGGGGTTGGACCCCAGGAGCTCTCCAGGGCCCTTCCAACCCCTACAATTCTGTGATGTCTTCTCCCTCCCGTTCCCTTTCCCTGTGTTCTCCTGCAGTGCTATGTATTTCCAGCAGAGCTGTTGGGTTCTGTAATGTTTACTAACTTCTCTTGATTGTGTTGTAAACAGTCTCCATCTCACTCATTAATGTCACTACAGTGGGTACCTGACCTGAATGTGCATCGGGCGATTACAGCCTGTTCTGAGCACCACTGATCCTTCTGGAGAAGGCAACTTTCTCCTTTTCTGATGGGAAAACTGAGATGGAAGAATTGTTGGTCTCCTGACATGAAAGGCAGAGTGAGAGAGGGCATAACTCAACACAGAGGTTAAGGCACAATAAGGTGCTGTTTGCAAAGCAAGTCTGCTGCAGGGTGGGCCTCCCTCTGGAACGGTTCCTGTTCATTTTGCATGGATCCAGGAGGTCACAGTGCCATGAAATATTCTGATTGCTTTCCAGCTGCTAGAACATACAAAGTTTTAGAAGCTTAAAGTCCAAGTCTGGACTCTTATGTAACACTAAAAGCAGCATTGTCTTTTTTCATTCGAAAAGAAAAGGAAAACGTTAGGTGTTGCTTTCTTAGAGAATGCTTGAATGCCACCTCTCAGATCAGGAAATATTTTGTATCAGCCTTGGAGGTGAAAATTAGTGCTGTGGGAGCAGTGTTGGTTTTGGTGTTCATTAGGACTTGTCCTGGACACTGAAGTCAGGAAGCCTTCCTGTGACAACTACTGGCTCTGTTCACTGGAGCTGGATGTGAGCAGCAGTGTGGTGACAGAGCTTTGTGCCCTGCCACCTTCCTCTGAGCTTGAGGGTTGGAGAGTGGCTGGCTCACAGGAGGATGGCAGAGGAAGAGCCTTGGGTGAAGGAATCCCTTTAACCTTGCTAAAGAGATCTCTGAACCCTTGCCATGGCAGCTACTGCAGCCCCTGGGAATGGCTGAGGTGGTGGCAGTGTTCAGGAGAGGGAGCACATGCAGCTGGCTGAGTGCTGATGCTCAAGGCAGCTCTGGGTGGATGGATGGGAAGTAGCTACTTGGATGTCTTTGCCTTATAAAAGTACTTGGAGCTGGAGCAGAGGACATCTGTTAAGTAAGCAGGACCAACACAGAAAATGCAATGCTTATGTGATTTTTAACCTGCTTGACCTTGTAGGTTACTTTACCTGCTGTTTGTATCTTTGACTTCCCAGCAGACTTCCCCTGTCTCCCTATTCTGATGTTCCAAATTGTCACAGCTGTCCTTCTCCTGTCTCCAGGTAAGGATTTTCCTGCTGAAAACAACTGTGCTGTGAGTGCAGGTGCTCAGTCCTGGCTGGGCAGGCTTGGCAACTGGGGGCTAGTTGGCATTGCAATGAAAATGTAGTGTTCTCCACCACCCAACAGCTGGGAATGACCCTGTTTTGTCTCTCTTTACTCTGTAGATCAGGCTTGAAAAGGCTTTGTTATTACACCGAGGAATGCTCTTTTAGAGGGTTCTCAAGGTTTGTCCTCTGTAGGCCTGTGCAGTTGGCCTCTGTCAGGCAGAAGGATGTGAAAAACAAGACAAACACTTCTAAAATAGCTGTGCTGGTAACCAGTGGCCTGAGCAAAAATTATATGTGTAGCCCTGGCTCTGCTGACATCTGGTTATGTGCTCATCCTCATGTGGAGCCAAGCAGAACACTGGGGTTCCACCACAGCAGGGAGAAGTGCCATTGCTGGTCAGGCCTTGGACTGGGAATCAGCAGCTGGTTTTGTTGCTGTTTTCCCCAGGACCTTGGGCACCCTCTGTGATTCTTTTGTGTTCTAACTCCTGGCATGTGGGTAGAGAAGGCTTCTTTCCCTTCTCCTTTGGTCCCCATGTTAAATGGATAGAGGATGTGCTCTGTACCTGTACAGCGCCCACCACTGTGATCTATATCTTACTTCTGACCTCTAGGTGCTGCTGCAATACAAACAGTTGTTGTCTTCAGGGTGTTAATTTGACTCCTACCTGTACATGTAAATCAAGTTGAAGATATGCTGCTTATTTCCTGTCGGGGCAGACAGCAGGACTGCTAGCATCCTAGCTCTCTTCTCCCAAGATTTAGGCCCTGGCAATATTCTTCTGTTCCCATGAGACAGGAAAAGTTCCTCATGCTGATAGGATCCTAATAATCCCATTCTCAAAACACAGCAGCCTTGCTGATAGGGGTACAGGCTGCCCTAACCCAAGAAGCAGTTATGGGAAGGGATTTGGGAGTAATGAAACATGTCAGGAACCAACCATAATAAGAGGGTCAAAAACAGCAGGTGTGGGGATACTTTTAGGCATTAAAGGTAAACTAAGGATGTTAGCTATAAGATAGGCTTATCAAACTCATAATTACTAACTAATCATAGAATGGTCTGGGTTGGAAGGGACCCCAAGGATCATAAAGCTCCAACCCCCTGCCACAGGCAGGGACACCAACCTCAGGCCTGGAGCTACACAAGGTTGCCCAGGGCCCCAGCCAACCTGGCCTTGAACACCCCCAGACACGGGGCACCCACCCCCTCTCTGGGCAGCTTGTTCCAGGACCTCACCACTCTTTCTGTAAAAAACTTCCATGATGTTTGCTTCTGTGTCAACTCAGCTTGAATGACTCGAAGCCAGTTCCCTGTGAGATGAGCACTTTGGTCACCCCAGGGTTTAACTGAATGCAGAGCCATGTCTGCAAGCAAGGCAGCCTGTGCCCATTCCCACCTGGGATGTCTGTGAAGCTACCCAGTGCTCCATGAGTAGCTGCTGAGGTGCCTTTTGCTAGCTGTGGCGTTAGTTATCAGCTGCATCCCTCCTGGGCAAGTATCTGAAAGAGCTCATGTTTAGCAAGAGAGAAGGGATGCTGGCTGGAAGGGGTTCCTCTAACCAGGAGGTTGGTGGAGACAAGGCTGGGGCAGGCTTAAGGAGAGACAAAGTCCTTGGGGTCTGTGGTGGTAGCAGCATCCTCTTACCAGTGGTTTGCTCTTGGACCACGGTGACCAGGTACTGCAATTCAGTTGCCTTCATGGATGGTGGGTCCCATTCTAGCTCTTGCTGGATCCAGGTCCTGTCAGAGCTTTGGCTGGTGGTTGCAGCAAGATTTGCTTAAGACACATGATAATCTTGTGTGTAATTAACTTCTGTTTTCCTGGTGGATGTAACTAATTAGGGATCTGTGGCGTCCAGCAGGGAGTCACACACAATTCAATATATGAATTTTAGGTGAAGCCAGGAAGCCGTTTTATGAGGTGCTATCACCCAGATTCTAGACCTTTCTTACTGCAAACATGGCAAGCTAAAAACCTGCTCATTGGTTACACACTGTTCACACCATATTGATTGGTTAGTGATTATAATGAGTTCTGATAAGCCTATCTTATAGCTAAACATCCTTAGTTTAATGCCTAAACGCATCTGCACACCTGCTGTTTGACCCTCTTGGTTGGTTCTTAGCATGTTCTGTTACTCCCAAATACCTTCCCATAGCTGCTTCTTGGGTTAGGGCAGCCTGTACCCCTATCAACAAGGCTGCTGTGTTTTGAGAATGGGATTATTAGGATCCTCTCAGCATGAGGAACTTTTCCTGTCTCATGGGAACAGAAGAATATTGTCAGGGCCTAAATCTTGGGAGAAGAGAGCTAGGCCACATGCAGGCCTGCTGTCTGCCCTGACAGGGATCTGCTGCCTTTCACTTTCAGAGTAAGTTGGAGGAGCACTGCCTGCTACACCAGAGGATAGAAACTCTTTATGAAGGCTGGGAAATGATTTATGTTAGAAGTGTGATTTTTAAAACTCCTTTGTGGCCATTCCTCTCTTCAGCTGGATGCAGAGACTTGGGAGGTGATGGGAGACTAGAAATACCTGGGTGAAGGAGACAGGAGCAGGCTGCCTAGCTCTGTTGGCAATCCCCTTTCAGTGATGAGAGCATTCCAGACATTGGATTGATTCCTGAGACATGACATAAACCACAGAGGGAAGCCTTGTCTCAGCATGTGCCTTGAGGATGAGCGATGTCATGGCCAGCAGCAGGCTGGCTTAAAATTGAGTGTGTTGGTAAAAGGCTGGAGAAAGTTTCTCTCCCTACTGATTGAGGCCTGCAGGCATGGAGGGAAACATCTGCAGTATGCTGTGCAGCTAGGAAGGGATATTTTGGTGGACTGGAGCTAATTCAATGACTTTGAGGTTTTTAAATGAAGCTCATCAGGATGGAAGATGATCCTGCCTGGATTCAAACTGTTAGTGTGTCTGTTCCCATTAGAGCAGGGGGTCTCCAGCCCTGAAGGCTGGGCTGTCCTGAGGGTGACGTCCTGCTCCTGGTTCCCTGCACTGAGCTGGCTGCTGTGCTTGGGATGTTGCTGGTGCTTTTGGCTGGAGATGTGCTTGGAGCTTGAGCAAGGGCAGAGGAGAGGTGGTGGGAGGATGGCAGCCCTGGGGCAGGGCAGACCTCCCCTCCCTCACCACTCTGCAGGACCACCCTGCTGCCACCTGCCTAGCCCTCCTCATCCTCCCCCAAGGTGGATCTGGGGTGACCCTGGCTTGTGTTCCCTGCACAACCCGTGACCTCCTAGCTTGTCCTTTGGCTCCCTGCATTCCTGCTGTCCAGTGTGTCCCCAGGGCACAACTTACTGCACCACAACCCCCTGCAGTTCCTGCTCTCCCTGGAGCACATACTGGTGTGTCTGAAGCCTCACCACCCCACACTCTCATGTTCCAGCCCTGCTTTCTGCTGAGCTTTCTTGTTTCCCCTCCAGCAGATCAGAGCTTTTGTCAGCAGCCACCATAAACTGCAGGTAGGTGCTGCTGTGGTTGCTTTGCTGCTGCCTTGTGGTTTTGCACTCTAGGTGATGTCCAAACTTGCAGTCAGCCTTGCTTGAAGAGCAGGTTTGAACTCTGCAGGGTCTTATCCTGCAAGAAGCCACTAGCAGCAAGTTCTGGGAAGGGATGGATCTGTCTGATTTCACTCTCAATGCTTTTCTGCTCTAAGAGTCATTTTTATCTCCAGATTGCTACTGGAGTACACCCAGTTTCCCCCACTTTCCAGTCTTGCTCTGTGTCTTGCTTTGATCAGCCAGCCCAGCTTGCAGAACTCAAAGCCATTTCCCTGTTAATAAAAAACCCAGACCAACCAAAGCCATGAAACACAAATTCCTCCTGTGTCTGGGCATTGCAGGCTGCATAGCCCCACCACAAAGTGTGGCTGCTGATTTCTGGGCCTGGGCTATTTATACTGTCAGTGGGAAAGCTTCCCATTGACTGAGCTGCTCCCTCTCTAAGGAAACTTTTAATTAGATGTTATTTGACAGCTCTGGTTCTCTAACTGGCTTAGATGTAGCTGGTATAAATGGGATATCTTTTTCCCCACTGGAAGCTGAACAAAGTAGGAATAATCTCTTTGGAAGGCCACTTGCTTTTGGAGTTGTGTCAATCTGCCTTTTGATGTAGTAAGTTGATAAGAGTAAAAAACCAAACCAAAACCCCAAACAAAACACTCCCCTCATCCCCCCCCCCCAACCAGAAAGGTGACAGTCATGCCCTCTCTGGGCAGCCTGTTCCAGCCCCTCACCACTCTCTCTGCAAAGAACTTCCCCCTAATATCCAATCTAACCCTTCCCTCCTTCAGCTTTAATCCATCCCCCTTGTCCTGCCATTGTCTGTCCTTTAACAAGCTGATTCCCCTCCTGTTCCTCTGCTCCCTTCAGGGACTGGCAGGCTGCAATGAGGTCCCCCCACAGCCTTCTCTTCTCCAGGCTGACCCAGCCCAGCTCCCTCAGCCTCTCTTTGTAGGGCAGCTGCTCCAGCACTCTGGGCATTCTCGGGGTGGTATGGCTGCAGGCATACCAGTGCTGTTGTGTAACTACCTAGGGAAGGAAGTGTGGCTTTATCGTGGTGCTGCAGTTTGAGGGGTGATGTTAAATGAGCAGCTTGCAGCACAAGGCTGGCCTTAACTGACTTCACTAACTTTTCCTGGGATAGGAGAAGGATCCAGCTGGGGCCTCCCAGGGCAGAGCAGAGAGGGACAATCCCCTCCCTGTCCCTGCTGCCACCCCTCTGCTGATGGAGCCCAGGATCCCTTTGGCCTTGGGAGCTGCCAGAGCCACTGCTGCTCATGGGGAGTTTCTCACCCCCCACAATCCCCAGGTCCTTCTCACAGGGCTGCTCTCCAGCAGCTCTTCTCCCAGTCTGTATCTCTGGCTGGGATTCTTCCAGCCCCAGTGCAGCCCCTGACCCTTGGCAGTGTTGAACCTCACTAGGTTCCCCCAGGCCCATCTTTCCAGCCTGGCAAGATCCCTCTGGATGGTTCCTTTCCTTCTAGGGTGTCGACCACCTCCAGGTGCTGCAAGAGAAAGAGTAAAATAATGGATTTAGAATGGGAAAAAAATACCTTCACTCTTGGTAAAAGGTAACTCAGAGTAGAAGCCATTTCATGTTGGGCTGTGGCTCTACCTGAGAGCAGATGTTTTGTCTTGGAAGCTGCTTTTAAAAATGCATGGTCAAAACTTAGAGCTGTCAGTTGATAGATGCAGTTTGTTCTCTGAGCTGCAGCAAACAACAGCTGTGTGATGCTACTCGGGAGCAGCTGTGACCCTGTGACAGGGCATCTCCCTGCTCTGGGGATCCAGCTCCCTTCCCCTCCTAGGCCCTGGCTGCCTGAGATGAACTGAGATGGCTCGTGCAGAAGTGAAGTGCTGCCCCTTGCAGCCTCTTGTCTGGATGCTGTGTGGAGTTTCCTGCAAACATGGGTCTGGCTGCTGATCCTTGATGAGACCTGGGCCAAGTGAATTGATTTTCAGCCTCACTCATGCTTGCCTGCTCCACCTAGCCTGTGGAGGAATGACTTTGGCTCTAGGACTGCAGCAGGCTCAGCACAGGGAGACCAGCTTTGCCATGGGGCTTCTGAGTGTTGTGGCAACACCAGTAACTAATAGTTGAGTTCTCAAGGGAAGCTCCAGTGTGCTGCTGGGACAAGCCAGTGGTCCTTGTGTGTGCAGTGAAGTTCCTCTGTGCCTTGATTGAAACCTGTGTACATTTGGAGCTGGAATGGGGGGTTGCTGTACCAGATGGCTGTGCGGTTTGGGTGTTCTCATGACTTTGTTGATGCTGCTGTGATTTTGCAGGCCCCCAGGCTATATTTGCTCCCTGCTGGGTGTCACAGCAGGTGCCTCTGCTGAGTGCTCACCCCATGCAGCACATGGGTCTGGCTGGTGGCATCTCCCTGGGCATGTTGGTGTCAATTGCTGTGTCTTCCTGTGCTCTGGCTTGGAGCAGCATCAGTTGAGGTGTGGGGGAGTTTCTCCTCTTACCCACACCACAGAGTTGAGATTGGTCTGTGTGCACTCTGCCTGCAGAGTATCCATTCATTCATGCCTGAGGAGAGCTGGAAAGTGCTGATTAACATTCATTTCTCTGGGGCTATTTGTTAATTACTGCCTTTGATAGTTTGTATTACAGCACTGCCTATAGTCCCATGCTGCTGTGCTGGGCTGAGTGCCTCCTGGAAGGCTTAGATCCCTGCCAGGGTTTCAGAGAGCTCATAAACATCAGGCTGGAACAGGCTGCCCAGAGAGGGGGTGGGTGCCCCGTGTCTGGGGGTGTTCAAGGCCAAGTTGGATGGGGCCCTGGGCAACCTTGTGTAGCTCCAGGCCTGAGGTTGGTGTCCCTGCCTGTGGCAGGGGGTTGGAGCTCTGTGATCCTTGGGGTCCCTTCCAACCCAGGACAGTTTGTGGTTCTATCATTTCAGTGAGGAGTTGCTTGGGAAACCCAGGGGCCAACATCTCCTAGTGAGTGAACAGGGATGCATAAAAGCAGATAAATGTCCTGGAGTTGTGAGACTCCACGTGTGTCTCAAGGCATTTCCTGGCCTCTGAATTCAGCCAAGTGTCTGAGCTCCTGTACAGGTCTAAATAATAAAACACATGAGCTCACTGTGAGAGGCCCAAACTTGCAGCCCTTGGCTGACTCCTCAGTTGCTTCCATCAGGGCTGCAGTCTGGGGACTACAGGAATGGGCTGGCTGGTTGGTTGAAGTCTGTGGTTGGGTGCTTTCCTGGTTAAAGCCATGGAGAAAGGGATGCTGTCATCTTATCCGCATTCATCCCTTTCGTGTGTGCTGTTGTGCAGATGACAGAAGTACCCTGGCCAACACCACAGGCTCTGTGAGAGCATCCTCTTCCCCAGGGAGCTTGGGCTGTGTGTTTGGGTGTTGGAGGAGTTAAGGATGAGATGGTTCAAAGTGCTCACTCCTTCCTCTGCTGTTCTGGAAGAGAAGGAAAGCTCCCTCTGGGAAGTGTGGGTTTCCTTCAGCAAAGCCATTCACTGGCATCAATGTTCCTGGCAGAAAGCTACCAGCCCTGCCAAGGAGGGAGTGTTTGCAGAGAGCTGGGTGAGGTCAGCAGTGGAAAAAGGAAGCTTGTGAAAGCTGCAGGGGTGCCTGTGGCTCTGGCCTCCAGCAGCAGTGTCCTGCTGGGCTGTGTGTCCTCAGGGAGGAGCGCTGGGGCTGCGTGCCTGTCCTGCTGCAGGGTCTGTGCTCTCTGTGCCTGGACCAGTCCTGGCCCCAGCATCCAGCACTCTCTCCCTGGCCCTGTTTTAAAGTCAGATGTACAGTGGTGTGAGGATGAAGGGTGAGCAGAGCCTTATGAGCCCTGCCCTGGGCTTCTCTCTGAACAAAATGATGTTCTCCTGTGGTGGAAACCTCTCCGCAGGCCCCTGGGTGAGTGTGGGCAGCGTGGTTCCAGGGGGGCTGGAGCAGGGTCAGCCTCCAGTGATGCTGGGAGAAGCTGAGGCCATGTGCAGAGGGCAGAGCTCACCTGCCCAGGGGGTGGCTGTGCTGGCAGCAGCCTTGGGAAGAGATGCTTTACAGACCTGGCTCTGAAGGAGAACTGAGTCATTTGTCAAGGCTGACGCTGGTGGAGCTGGTTGCCTGAGGCTAGGATGGCACCCAGACAGGAGATGTGAAAATATAGCTAGCTGTGTACACAGAGGGGAGAAAAGTAACAGCTCAAAGCATGTGACTGGAATTAAAATTAAAAAAAGAATTCCCAATTAAAGGCATGTGTGTTGGAGGATGTAACTGCTCCTGAAAGGCTCATGGAGCCTGTTTGTACAGCACAAATGCAGCCACTCCATAATGCCCTGGATTAAAACACTCAGGCTTCTCCAGCACACTAAATCCATATGGAAGCAGTGTTGTTCCTGCATGTCAGCAGCTTCCACAGCCTGCAGCTCTTATGGGTTAAGGTAAGGAGCTGTCTCATCACCTGTCTTATCCTCCCTGCCACTGCTGCCTGTGCTCCTGGAGCGTGTCTCCCTGCTGCTGTGCCATGTCTCTGGCTCACTGCTAGATGATGATGATGTCTCTGGGCAGGAACAGGATTTTTTCCCTTCTGAAAGCATGCATTATTCAGTAGTCAGGATAAATGAACTCCTTCACTTTGGGCATGTGTATAACCCTGATGCTGGATCCTCCCTTCTTTCACAAGTGGAGGGGAATTCTTTCAGTGCTACAGAGCAGCCTGTGTTGTGTGTAAAAACCATTGCAGTACCCCTGAGGCTGCTACAGGGAGCTAACCTAAACCTAAACTAGGTCTGTGGAGAGGTCTCCAGTGTCTGTTGCTGCTTGTTTTGTCTCTTTAACTGTGTGTTTCCATCAGGCAGGTAATATGTGCTGCAGCATTAACCTCTCCCTTCTACATGCACAGTAATGAATGCCTGTCAGGGCAAGGAGGGCTGTGCTGGGGAGGAGGGAAGCTGAGGCTGAGAGAGAAATCTAGATAATGGGGGGGGAAAAAGAGATCCAGAAGAAGAGGAATCCTAAGTTGGGACCCTGAAGGACATGGTGTTAGGAAGCTTGATTTGATCTCACTGGGTGGCTGGAGGGAGAGCAGTGGGTGTCATCTACCTTGACTGCAGCAAGGCTTTCCATACTGTCTCTCATGACACCCTGATAGCAAAGCTGAGAGAGCATGGGATGGATGAGTGGACAGTGAGGTGGGGTGAGAACTGGCTGTGGGACCGAGCTCAGAGAGTGTTATCAGTGGAGCAGAGTCTGACTGGAGCCTGTGCCCAGCGGTGTCCCCAGGGCTGGGTGTTGGGTCCAGTCCTGTTCAATATCTCTCCTTCTCTGGAGAGATTCCAGCCCCATCTGGACACTGACCTGTGCAGTATGAGCTGGGGAGCTGCTTTGGCAGGGGGGTTGGACCCCAGGAGCTCTCCAGGGCCCTTCCAACCCCTACAACTCTGATTCTGTGTCTGAGCCTGGACATATCTCATCAACAGTGCTGCTGAGCTGGAAAGGTAATCCCCAAACTCAAATCCAGCTGTTTTCAGTAACAAATCCAGCATGAATGAACCTCTGTGGGCAAGGGAAATTGAATGGCATAAATAAAATGAGTAATAAATAAATCTGCTGTTTTCATTGTCTTGCTGGACATAAACTATTTGTTACTCTAAGGTATGTTGTAGTTGTAACCCAGTGTGCTTTGCAGCAGAAGCAGTATGGTGATTTAAATCACAGCATATATTTTAGTGAGAGGATGTGTTGACCTAGTTGCCAAAGTAATGTTATAATGAAAACCCATTCAGGCAGCATGTCCTCTCTTGCCCTCTGGTTTCTGGAAGTGACTGAAGGAAATAGCACTTCACTTCTGGTGAAATCATCCCCAGAGTGTCATTTTATTGCAGTGTGATGGATTAATTTCAGTGAAGGCACTAGAGCATTGTACAGGAAAGCAAAATGCTCTTGGAAAACTCAGGAAGTTTCCCTGATTGTGCTGAAATTGCCAAGTATTCTCAGTAACAAAATCTGAGTGCCTGAAAAACCATCCCAATGCTGCAGGGACTGGCTTGTTTGCTGCTTTGCATGGCAGGTTTCAGATGGTAAAGCTGCTACCTTTGTGGTCCCAGTTATGGGGGTGAGACAATCTAATGCCAGCAGGTATTGAGCATCCTCCTTTGTGCCTCCTGGAGGGCCCCAGGAGGCATCCTCCTTTGTGCCCTTGTGAGGCCCCAGCTGGATCCTGTGTCCAGAGCTGGGGCCCAACACAAGGAAGATCTGGGGCTGTTGGAGAGGGGTCAGAGGAGCCACGGAGATGCTCAGAGGGCTGGAGCAGCTGCCCTACAAAGAGAGGCTGAGGGAGCTGGGCTGGGTCAGCCTGGAGAAGAGAAGGCTGTGGGGGGACCTCATTGCAGCCTGCCAGTCCCTGAAGGGAGCAGAGGAACAGGAGGGGAATCAGCTTGTTAAAGGACAGACAATGGCAGGACAAGGGGGATGGATTAAAGCTGAAGGAGGGAAGGGTTAGATTGGATATTAGGGGGAAGTTCTTTGCAGAGAGAGTGGTGAGGGGCTGGAACAGGCTGTCCAGAGAGGGGGTGGGTTCCCCGTGTCTGGGGGTGTTCAAGGCCAGGTTGGATGGGGCCCTGGGCAACCTTGTGTAGCTCCAGGCCTGAGGTTGGTGTCCCTGCCTGTGGCAGGGGGTTGGAGCTCTGTGACCCTTGGGGTCCCTTCCAACCCAGGCTGCTCCAGCCCTCTGAGCATCTCCGTGGCTCCTCTGACCCCTCTCCAACAGTTCTACATCCTTCTTGTAGGGAGCTGCTTTGGCAGGGGGGTTGGACCTGATGATCTCTTGAGGTCCCTTACAACCCCTGTGATTCTGTGGCCCTTGGTGAGATGGGGAGTGCTGGGTGACTTCTGCCTTGCAAGCTGGCAGTGGGGACTTTGAATTCCTGACAGTGACGCAGCGTGTTGGAGCCGTTATGAATTGAAATGGGGTCTCATTCAGCTCTGCTAATAAGAGGGTAAATGCAGCTAAATACAGCTGTCTTCCTCACTGTCATTTGGTATTTATTAGCAAATATGCAGTGGAATTGAATCCCTTGTAAGTACTCTGCAGCTAATGGTAGATAGCAATTAACTGAAATGACTACTATTGAGCATTGATGCTGCCATCAGTGAGTGGAAGAGGAAATCTGGAGCCAGTGCACAGACCCAGCAGCTTCCAGAACTCCCTGTAGTTTTCATAGAATCATAGAATGCCCCAGGCAGTGATGGGGAGTTGGAGCATCTCCTGCCTGGCTTTGCTACCTGGAGCTTCAGCCATCAGCTGCTTTTCACCTATGGGAGCTGTGCAAAACCTGGGGAAGGAAATTACCCCAGGGGGATCATTCCCAGCCTGGTTACTTTCTTCAAGGATGTGCTGCCAGTTAATTATTTCAATGCAGATTTCCTTAAGCCAGTGAACATACATTTACACTGAGCAGTCAATAAGCTTGATCCCTTTTTGATTGAGAAAAAAAAAGTTTAATTGCTCCATCAGTGCTCTGAAGTGACATTTATTTTTGTATAAAATTCAGTCAGGTTGCAACTAAGATGCTAAAACCTGTTGCTTCATTAATTCATACCAATAGACACAGTAATGATGGGCTTTACTACTTTTAGTGTTTTGGGTGAGGTGTTTTCCTTGCCTTATCTCCTATCTAAAAACTTGGGGTTTAATCCTGACTCTAGATCTACAGCAGCTCTGATTGGGAAGGAGTTTTGCCATCACCCCCACTAATAGGAATCAAATACCTATAAATAGCTTTTCTTTCTTGTTTTTTAAAGGCAGCCTCACCTTGCAGGCAGGAAGAGGTTCTCTCACCCCTTGAGGTTTACAATATTTGAGGCAGTGGACGACTGTCTCCTGGCTCTGTCTTGTGATGTGATTGTTTTCTGTGGAGCTTGTTAAGTGCTGTGAGTGAGACAGTTCAAACAAGGCAGCCTGGAACATGGAGGACAAGTTTAATGGCTGGTTGCTGTATGGTCTCCTTTCTTTCTACCTGCCCCAGTGCAGATCTGAGAGGTGGGATGTCTCTGTGTCCTCCTCAGGCTTCTGTGGGTGTTATCTCCTGGGCTGCAGGACCTACAGCAGTCCTGAGCTTCAGGCCAGTGCATGGCCTGGGATGCAGCAGCACAGCTCGTGGCTGAAGGCAGCCTGCACTGTGCTTTTCCAGCCTAGCAGAGGGAGAACAAGTGTGATGTTGTCTGTGCACTGTTATCTTCTTGGAATATTTGGCAAGGGAGGTGCAAAGATTTGGGGGAGAGTGGGGTGTTGGGAGGTCTGACTGTAGCTCCAAGCTTCCAAACACACTTACTAAGTTGTGTTCCCCCTCCCCGGACCTATATCATCACCCAAGACCTAATTATAGTGCTGGTTTGACAGCAGTCATGGTGCTCATTGTTAATGGCTCTGATAACACCTTGTGCTGTTTGCTTTGTTTCCTGCTTGGCAGTGTTTTTGGCATCCCCAGTGCTCCTGGGACCCCGGCTGCCTTCTCCTTACTGCTTTGTTGCTTGAAAACACTTGATGCCTGAGAGTCCTTGTATTTTGCCAGTGCAGCTTCTGTAAGGAATGTCTTTGCTCTTAAGGCAGCCAAAAGGCAATCTGTGATGCAGATCATTGTTAGCTGCTGTCTGACAGTGCTAGGTGACCCTGGGAAATCTTGTTAAGGGTGGTATCTGTTCTTCCTGTTCTTCGTGGCTCCTTCTGCCTTCAGATCAGTTCTCCTGTAAGGAAGAAGCTGAGGAGGAGGGATGGTGGCCCTGCCCTGGGTTGGGTTCAGAAGAGGCTTTGTCATTGCTGTCACCATATGAAGGTCACCTTTCTCTGCCTCATGAATGTCAGAAACAACCTCCATTCCTGGGTTTGGAATTGGCAGCTGTCACACTGATGGAGGCAGCATGATGTGCCAGCTCTGTGCCACTCACTCCTTCCCCTGGCAGAATGCTCTGCAGATTGCCAAGCTCAGTTGTGGCCAAACACTGGGCTTCTCTTTGGCCTCTGGCTGCTTTTTAAAATGTGTTCTTTCTTTTGTTCTTCCTTCAACATTGGATATTGGCCTTCTTGAGGTACCTTTTGCAAAAGGATCTAAAGATGCTGTGGGAGCCACCTTCACAGAATCACAGACTCATAGGGGTTGGAAGGGACCCCCAGAGCTCATCAGGTCCAACCCCCTGCCAAAGCAGGGTCCCTAACACAAACTGCTGGATTTCAGCTGTGACCTCTCCTAGCTTGTACCTGAAACCAACAGGGGATGGAGGATCCTGTATTTCTTGAAGGAAAGAGGACATTACTTTCTCTAGGCTTCTGGAAACAAAAGCAAAGCTCCTTTTTCCTTCCCTTTCAAAGGCAGCATACAGATAGAAAACAATGTCTTGGATAAAAGGAATTTGAGATTCCAGCAACTTACTGGTAATGTTGCTCTAGGAGGAGGGGTGAAAACTGGAGAGCAATGCATGTTGTATGGACAAGAAGATGCCATCAGCATCTTCAGAACCCCAGATCCTACCTGTGAACTTATCAGAGACCTGCCTGCAAAATTGTTCCAAGTCGTCCTCAGCCTTGCTGCTTCTTTCTGCCTGTGGGCTTGGAGCTCTGGGTTTAGGTTCAGAAAATGTGTAACCTACAGGAGAAGAGGTGGGGGAAGGCTTGGGTATGTGGGAGGGTCTGGGACTTGAGCCTGCCTTTATTTGCTGCTTTCCCTTTGCTGGCATGGGTTGGGAGGGACCCCGAGGGTCACAGAGCCCCAACCCCCCTGCCACAGGCAGGGACACCAACCTCAGGCCTGAAGCTACACAAGGTTGCCCAGAGCCCCATCCAACCTGGCCTTGAACACCCCCAGACACGGGGCACCCACCCCCTCTCTGGGCAGCCTGTTCCAGCCCCTCACCACTCTCTCTGCAAAGAACTTCCCCCCAATATCCAATCTAACCCTTCCCTCCTTCAGCTTTAATCCATCCCCCTTGTCCTGCCATTGTCTGTCCTTTAACAAGCTGATTCCCCTCCTGTGTCTCTGCTCCCTTCAGGGACTGGCAGGCTGCAGTGAGGTCCCCCTCTAGGTGCTTCAGGGTGGCTCACATGAGCAGCAGATTTCTCTCCTCTGCCTAAATCATCCTTCTGGCCTTGTCTTAGGGACAGCTGAGCTGTGGCCTTTGGAAGCAGTTGTTCACGTTGGGTCTTAGCGTGCTTGAGTTTGTTCATTGACCTTTAGCTGGTTCCTCTGCCCCTGGCATTGTGTTTCTGAGTGCTGTTAAACCTGTGGCGACTGAGCTGCCTGCAAAGTTCCTTCCCAGAACTGGCTGTGGGGACACTGAGGACATGGGAAGGGCAGGTGGGTTTTACAGTGGGTTGTGTTTCTATTAATAATTGCCATCCTTGACTCTTGTCCCTTCCTGGGGCAGCAAAGGCTTGGCAGAGTGATGCTGCTGCTTCCTTCCCCATGTTTGTTTCGGTCCCAAACTGAGCAGTGATGTTAATTAGATAAGTCAGATGCTCTGTAAAGCAGCCTGGTCAAGGACAAACAGATTTTAATTAAAGGCTGTTTGTGCTGGAAGGTCGTGTCACTGCATCGTGCCTGGGTAGTTACTATGGGAACCCCAGGAAAGCACCCAGAGAATGGGAGTGCGTGTGTGAGTGTGTTAGGGTGCCTCAATCCCATCACCCATGTCAGTGATAAAGGTGTTAAAGAGAACCGGTCCCCAGACAGACCCCTGGGGGACACTGCCTGTCACCAGCCCCCACCTGCACACAGACCCATTGACCCCCCCCTTTGGCTGGGGGCCCCCCCCCCTTTGGCTGGGGGCCCCCCCCCCTTTGGCTGGGGGCCCCCCCCTTTGGCTGGGGGCCCCCCCCTTTGGCTGGGGGCCCCCCCCTTTGGCTGGGGGCCCCCCCCTTTGGCTGGGGGCCCCCCCCCCTTTGGCTGGGGGCCCCCCCCCTTTGGCTGGGACATGAGATACCCACTCTGATCTACAGACCATGAGTGTGCCTTGGGACCGATGGCAGTTTGGTGTGACCCCCAAACAGGTCCCTCTAATTCAACATGCTGGAGCAAAAGCTCTTTCTTCCTAATTTGCTCTCAAGAAGCTGAGGTCAGGGGCTGATGCTGCTGTGCACCATGAGCAGCCTTCCTGCTCCAGCGCAGCAGCCACTCAAATGTGGCTCTGCAGTGAGGCTGAAATCACATATTTGTGTGGGAGTTTGAGGTGGGAGCTCAAATGAGCTGCTTCTCAGCCCCCTTCTCCATCGTTACTCCGTGGTTTTGGGAGTAAATGAACAGTGAGACATGAAAGGGCACAAGTATGTTTGGAGGGACAGGCTGGAACCAGCTCTTTTCCTCCTTTTTTTGCTTTGTTTGGACAGCCCTTATGGGATGTCTGCCTTTGGAGGATGCCATTGGGCTGCCAAGTGTTGGGTGTGTGGAGGCACACGGAGCCGACTCAGCAGAGAGCTTGCCAGACAAGGAGGGTTGGATTTGAAACAGTTTATTCACTGCTCACAGAGGAACTGGCTTTGTTTCCTGGCAGCTGAGAAAATGCCATCCTGCCTGTTGGTAGGAAAAACCCATTGGGATGGGTGTTTCATATGGCCATCTCCACAAGCCCCTTCGCAGCAGGGGGAGGCAGGAGCTGGGTGCAGGCTTGGGCAGAAGATAGTGCAGGAGCAGGAGGAGCACTGCCCTGAAGTTGGTGTTTGTGGGATGTGTGGGTGCACAGTGGCAGGTGGTGCCCTTGGGGAGAGAAGCCAGGGCAGTGCAGAGTGCCCCAGCTTGGCCAGCTCACCTCAGCCATGGTCTGCAGCATCCCCAGATGCAGGGGCTGAGCCTTGGCTCCTCACAAAGGTACCTTTGGGGCAGCATCTTCCTTCTGGGGCTCAGCAGGATGGTGCTGCAGGAGATGGCAGCTGGGCTGCTGATGCAGCAAGTTGTTCTCTTGGTGTGGGTACCATGGTCAAAGCTCCTGCAAGTGCTTTTCAGCTGAGCACAGAGCAGAAACCACCTTTGGGCATTTATTATCTCTTGTCTGACCCTCCCTTCTCTGACTGGGCAAATGGGCTGTGTCTCTTCCAAACAGATGTCCACCTTGGACCTAGATAGTTTTGACTTTTAAAAATCCATTGAGCAGAAGTGAATATGCCAAAAAGAGCAAAGAGAAAGTGTCTGAATAGAGGAGCAGGAACGTGCTGTGCCTGTCTGCCTCCAAGGGGCTGGCTTCATGCAGGCAAGACCCCTCTGAGTGGAAGCCCTCAAACACATGCTCTGTCCCTGCTGGGAGCTGGAGGATGCTCATGGTCCAAGAGGGATAGCTGTGACTTGGTGAGGACGTGGTGGAGCACACAAAGGAGCACATTTCCCTCTCTTGAAGCAGGATTGCTTTCCTCCAGCTTGCAGAATGCTGGCTGACAGCACAGCATGCACCCTTGCCTAAGGTGGGGAGGAACATTGGCCTGGAGGCTGTTGTGCAGGGTGCCTGGGGAAGAAGTGACAGCAGGGGAGTTAATGAAAAGCAGATGCTGGGAGCTGTGGAAGCTGCTCAGCCAAGAAATTCTGCACAGTCCAGGGGTTTCTCTAGTAGCCAATAGAAATGTGTTAGAATTTGGCTACCCTCCCTGTTACCCCAAGGAACGTGGTGTGAGCAGGAATAGCCTGGCTATGTGGCTTCTGTGCTGTGTGCCACCTGGAATGAAAGCAGATGCTGTGTGACTCCTGTGAGGTGAATGTCTTGAGAACCAGGAACTCTGAGCTTCTTGGTGCTACAGCTCTGCATCATGATCCAAAAGAACCGGGCAGAAACATTGCCATGTAAGAGCCCCCCCCCTCCTCATCCTCTGACTGGAGCCTGTGACCAGCGGTGTCCCCAGGGCTGGGTGTTGGGTCCAGTCCTGTTCAATATCTTCATTGACACCTTGCTGAGGGAACAGCACCCACCCTCAGCAAGTGCTGCTGATCCAGAGCTGGGAGGGGTGGCTGACAGGCAGGACACTGCGCTGCCCACCTGGGACAGGCTGCCCAGGGAGGTGGTGGAGTCTCCTTCTCTGGAGAGATTCCAGCCCCATCTGGACACCGACCTGTGCAGTATGAGCTGGGGAGCTGCTTTGGCAGGGGGGTTGGACCCCAGGAGCTCTTGAGGTCCCTTCCAACCCCTACAACTCTGTGATTCTGTCCGAATTCCTACCAGGACCCCAGGGGCTGCCTTTCGCTGCTTGCAGTTTCAGTCTCTAGAGTTGCTCACCTGGGAGGCTGGTTTCTGAGGGGCTGAGTGCCCACCATGCCCACTTGTAGCTGGTGTCCATGCTGCTGAGGTGTGCCAGCTGTGTGGCCCCAAATTACCACCCAAACAGTGCTTGACCTGGGGCTGGTACCTTGGTGCTTGAGGCTGAATGCAGAGAGGCAGCTGCTGCCTGGAGCTGGTGGCTCCTTCCAGGTCTTGGGGGTGTTTTGTAGGGTTTTTTCTGGTTCAGAGAACAATTAAAGATGTGCAATGAAGAAACACTTTTAACCACTGCATAACAGTGTGGGTGCAGCACAGGTTATTTCCTCTTGCTTTTAACAGAATGGAGGCATCCTGCCTGGAACTGGCCCTGGAAGGAGAGCGCTTGTGCAAGGCTGGGGACTTCAAAGCTGGGGCAGCCTTCTTTGAAACAGCAGTGCAGGTGGGGACAGAGGACCTGAAGACTCTCAGTGCCATCTACAGTCAGCTGGGCAATGCCTATTTCTACCTAAAGGAGTACTCCAAGGCCCTGGAGTACCATAAACATGACCTTACCTTGGCCAGGTAAGCATGGCAGCAGTGCTTTGTCCTAACCCTATACAACCTGTCAGGGCTTGAGTGATGGCAAGTTCTGTGGGCTCTGAACCCAGCAGCCTGAGGGGTTCTGCCCTAGAAACTAGCATCCAAAACTAGCCATGAGCCATGGGGTGACTGTTTTGTGGGGAACAATAAGATGGGCCAGCCACCTGCAGAGCAGGGAGGTGGAGGAAGGGATGTGGATGTGAGGATGGGGAGTGGGGCAAAAGCGGGGCAAAAGCAGGGCAGTGTCCAGTTCCCCAGGTACTCATGATAAATACTCCTCAAGTTACTAGAAAAGTTCACCTGAGACAGCATAAAACCCAAGAATCTCTCTTAAATTGAGAGCTCTTCCATGAAGCACTCCAGTCAGGTGTGTGCACTGGGAGCTGCTGGATGTGGTATGTGCACCATGTGGTGCTGCAGCTGGGATTCTGCCTCTTGGTGAATAAAAGCCTTAGAGCTCTTTAACACTTCTTTGTGCCTCCTGTCATCTTGTAGGACCATTGGTGATCGCATTGGAGAAGCCAAGGCAAGTGGCAACCTTGGCAATACTCTGAAGATACTTGGGCAGTTTGATGAAGCTGTTGTTTGTTGCCAGAGACACTTGGACATTTCTCAGGAGCAAGGAGACAAGGTAACTGGTTCATAGCATCCAACAGGAAATATTTCCTAACCTTCCAAACAAGCTGTTTGCAAGTCAATAACTGGGATGTGGTGATGGTGGGCTTTGGAAGGAGATGGAGTGTAAAGCTCTGCCTTCTGCCTGCATCATTTCTGGATGCCTGTCTGTGCTCGTGGTGACCCTGTGTTAGAAATGGTTTGGTCCCGAACAGGATTTTGGCCAAATTGAATAATTTATGAAAGGAATAAAGGCAGCAAAGGGTGCTGGGGGGCATGGGCAGCACTGCAATTATCTTAAGCACGGGGTGCAGGGGGAATTGGCCAGCCCCTTTTCAGTGTCTGTGGGGACAGGACAAGGGGCAATGGCTGCAAATTGGAGCCCAGGAAGTTCCACAGCAACCTCGGGAGGAACTTTTCCCCAGTGAGGGTGAGGGAGCCCTGGGACAGGCTGCCCAGGGGGTGTGGAGTCTCCTTCTCTGGAGAGATTCCAGCCCCATCTGGACACCGACCTGTGCAGTATGAGCTGGGGAGCTGCTTTGGCAGGGGGTTTGGACCCCAGGAGCTCTCCAGGGCCCTTCCAACCCCTATGATTCTGTGATCACAGGTCTTGTGCTGCTGACAGTAACTGCCATGACAGTGAAGGTGGGTAAGGAAAACACGGGCCTCCTGGCTTTGGCCATCTCTGCCCAGCAATGGAAAGGTCCATACTTGGCTGTGAAGTGTAATACCTTGCTCTTCTTCCTCTTAGGTAGGTGAAGCCAGAGCACTCTACAATATAGGCAACGTTTACCATGCAAAGGGAAAGCACTTATCTTGGAACATGGCCCAAGACCCAGGCTGCCTTTCTCCAGAAGTCAAGGAGACACTTCAGAAAGCTTCAGAATATTATGAGTGAGTGTTCAGGCTTGGCTAATGCTTCCTCCTGTGGGGAACAGGGCTGGTCAGGCAGTGGTGATTGCTAGAGTGCACACAGGTACACTTTGAGCTTATCCTGCCCAGATGATAATCTCTATTTGTGGTGTTCCTGTTCTGCTCACAGCTTTCAGAGGCTGCAGGCAAGCTGAGCTCTGCTCACCCTAAAGCTAACAGCAGCTGCACAGGGTGTAAGACAAGATTTACCAAATCCTGTTGGAAGTATTTCTCACAGGGAGATTTGTTTCTTGGGCTGCTGAGGATGTGGGAACTCTGGAAGATATTTGTTGCAAGGAATAGGTGTGTGGGCTCAGCATTCTTGGAAATCAGGCCACTAAAGGAGATGTTTGCATGTTTTAATGAATTAGGGATGTTCCCCTGAGATGCCAAGGTGTCATGGCAAACTAATCATAAGGAAGGTGAGGAAGGCACTGCAAGCTTTTATAACAGAGCTGAAATTCATCCTGGCATTGCCTTAGTAAAGCTCAGCAGAGTTTGAAGTACCATGCAATTAAGTTCAGCAGCCTGTTCCTTACACTATTAGCTCCTGTAGGCCCTGCTGCTCTCTGCTGGCCTTGCTGAGAAGGATGCCTGCATCTCCTTCCCTGGCGCAGAGAGCACTGTCCTTCACTCGAGGGAAGAGGCTTTTGCTTGAAGTCCTGGTTGTCCTTTATCTCCCTTGTAACATCCTTCCCTTTCCTAAAGAATTTCAGATGTCCCACGCAGGGAGGTTGTGACCAGACTTCTGGGCTGGTGTTTTTCTCCTTCTAATTTGAGAGTTTTACTTCAATCTGCAGGTTTAAGTAGCCTGTTGAAGTGAAGAGAGTGATAAGATCTTCTGTCTGTCTCCTCTGTCTGGGGATGTGATAGTGCCTATAGATAGCTCACCAGCCTCCTTCCAAAGGATGATGTGTGTAGCACAGCCAGTGGGTAGGTTGTGCCAGCTGGGAGCTCGAGGCTTCCCTATGTGTGCTGGAGGTGAAAGTGGAGGGGGAATGCCAGTAAAGAGATACTGGGAAGCTCCATGAGTCCCTTAGGGTGGGACTGTGGATCTTTTCCCTCCCTCCCCAGGTGTGTCCCTGTCCTGCTGTAGGTAATCTCCTTTCTCCCATGCTCCTGGTTCTCCTCTGTGTAACAAGGAGGGTTTTATGAACATGGAATCCTCTCAGATCATAGGGGGGTGAGCACCAGTGCAGTTCCTGCACGCAGCTGCAGCTCACCTGAGCTTGAGGGAGCCTCAGACCAGAGCTGCATCCAGCATAGATGACCCAGCTTTCACCTGCCAAGGGATGCACAGGCCAAGCAGCTGGGGAGGGGAAATGCACCCTGGAGAAAGGAGAGCTAACCCTGGGGAAGTTTCTTCTCACCAGACACACTTCTCTGACTTGTTTCAGGAGGAACCTGTCCCTGGTGAAGGAGCTGGGGGACAGAGCTGCTCAGGGCCGTGCTTATGGCAACCTTGGCAACACCCAGTACTTACTTGGCAACTTCAGTGAAGCTATAGCCTTCCACAAGGAGGTAGGAAACCACTGTGCCTTCTTCCTGGGGTCAGGGGCTGAGCCTGGCTGCTGGGGAACAGCCTCCCTTCTCACCACAGCCCAGGCTGTACAGGGAGGTGTTGGTCCCCAGCTGTTTGTCTCCTTCCTGTGTGTATCACCGGGTCTGGCCCTGCTGCACTGACTCAGGCTGAGCAGCATCTCTCTGCAATCCCCATCAGCACCTAATGAGCAGCTTGAGGGAAGGGTGCTGTTGGCTTGGAAACCAAAGGAGATAGCTAAGGGCAAACTGCAGCTGGGCCTAGCAAGGCTCTTCTGCTCTTAATTTGTGTCAGTCTAGATTTTAATAAATGCAAGCAGTGTGGTTAATTAAGCTGCTGAAAGAGCTGTTGATCAGGAATGAAAGTTGCTTGTAGAACATAATGACTTTCTGTAAAGCTTTAGAGAGGTGAATGACATGATCCCTGCCCTGATTCTAATGCAATTCAGCTTCTGGTTTGGAGTGTGGATGGGATTCCATGCAGTGAATGGTGCTTAGCATCTTGGAAAGGCAGCCTTGTCACGGCTCTTTGGGTTCTTAAATGCTGGAGGGCAGCAGCCAGCTGTGCTCTGGGAGAAGGGGCTTGAAAAGGGGCAGGGAAACTCTGCAATATTAGGAAGGGGAGCAGGGTGCTGCAGACTGGAAGGGTGAGAGCTGGGGAAGCATAGGGAGCAGGGGGATGTGAGGGGAGAGGCAGGACTGAGGTGTGGGCAAGGGCTTGGGAAGCAGTTGCAATGCAAGTGGTGAGATGGAAGGAATGCTCTGGCATGTTCTGTGCCACAGCATTGCCTGAGGTGACAGGCTTGTTCTTCCTGCATCTTAGTCTGCTGATCAGCCACATCCCTTCACAGCCTCACCTACAGCTCTCCAGTCACCCTGCAGCTCAGGTGAGGTGTGTGCCCTTCAGCTGGAGGTGTGTGCTGACCAGGCAGGACTAGGAGGCAGAGCAGGACACAACACTGCTCCTGCTTTCCCAAAGGCCCTTCCTGATCCTGAGTTGCAAAAGAGGGAGACATCTCCTGCTGCATCCAGCCCTGGGCTGGAAGAATCCCAGCCAGAGATCCAGACTGGGAGAAGAGCTGCTGGAGAGCAGCCCTGTGAGAAGGACCTGGGGATTCTGGGGGGTGAGAAACTCCCCATGAGCAGCAGTGGCTCTGGCAGCTCCCAAGGCCAATGGGATCCTGGGCTCCATCAGCAGAGGGGTGGCAGCAGGGACAGGGAGGGGATTGTCCCTCTCTGCTCTGCCCTGGGAGGCCCCAGCTGGATCCTGTGTCCAGAGCTGGGGCCCAACACAAGGAAGATGTGGGGCTGTTGGAGAGGGGTCAGAGGAGCCACGGAGATGCTCAGAGGGCTGGAGCAGCTGCCCTACAAAGAGAGGCTGAGGGAGCTGGGCTGGGTCAGCCTGGAGAAGAGAAGGCTGTGGGGGGACCTCATTGCAGCCTGCCAGTCCCTGAAGGGAGCAGAGACACAGGAGGGGAATCAGCTTGTTAAAGGACAGACAATGGCAGGACAAGGGGGATGGATTAAAGCTGAAGGAGGGAAGGGTTAGATTGGATATTAGGGGGAAGTTCTTTGCAGAGAGAGTGGTGAGGGGCTGGAACAGGCTGCCCAGAGAGGGGGTGGGTGCCCCGTGTCTGGGGGTGTTCAAGGCCAGGTTGGATGGGGCCCTGGGCAACCTTGTGTAGCTCCAGGCCTGAGGTTGGTGTCCCTGCCTGTGGCAGGGGGTTGGAGCTCTGTGATCCTTGGGGTCCCTTCCAACCCAGCCCAGTCTATGATTCTATGATAGGCACATGCACTGCTACCTCACTGGGTGGGAGCTTTGTAAACCAAGAAGTTCTTGTCCCAGGAAAGCTGCTGTGTCCCAGACACCTGGGAATGGCCAGCCAGCCTGTGCTCTCTGCTCTGTGTCTGTTGCAGCGCCTTGCTATTGCTAAGGAGTTTGGGGACAAGGCCGCCGAGCGGAGGGCGTACAGCAACCTGGGCAATGCACACATCTTCCTTGGGAGGTTTGACATCTCTGCTGAGTACTACAAGTAAGTCCTGGGGCTGGGGCAGGCTCAGGGCAGATGTTCCCTGGCATTCCTGACCTGTTGTGGTGAATTCATAGGCTCAGGGGGATGTGACAAGTGACCTGGGGGTCCGTTGCATGCATGGTGGCAAGCAGTATAGCTGTCTGCCAGCCAGCCTGGGGGTGTAAGAGGCATCCACCTCAATGCAGTGTGTGTCAAAGTGGTGACTCCCCTGTCACCTTGCAGAGGTTCCCTGCAGTGACCAGGTTTCTTCATTTTTACTTGTTCCATGTAGGAAAACACTCCAGCTCTCCAGACAACTCAAAGACCAAGCAGTAGAAGCCCAGGCTTGCTACAGTCTTGGAAACACATACACTCTGCTTCAAGACTATGAAAGAGCAATTGAGTACCATCTAAAGCACCTGGTGATAGCACAGGAGCTGGGAGACAGGTAAGGTGCTGCCTCTGAAGATGAGGCTTCTGCTCTGGTGGGTTCCAAGCACTGACCCTTCCCAGTTGTTTTACTGCTCTGCTGCCGGGGCTGATCTGTGACATGTATTCTTGAAAGTCTTTAGAACTGTCTCAGAACCCTAAGCTTTAGTTCTCTGTCAAAAACGTGTGATTGACACCTTTATCATGTGATTCAAACCTGGAGATTGTGCCCTTAGAGCTGTCTGTGTGGGCTGGGGGTGAGTCCTACCAGAGATGCTTCAAGAACGTGCACTGTGTTCAGTGGTTTGAAGCCTGGCTGCTGCAGCTGTACCCCAGAAGGGCCCCTCTAAAGCTCCCTCCAATTCCCCCAAATTGTCTCTTCCCTCAAAACTGTGAGGGTAGGATGTAGGTACAGACATGCTGCTCTGTCCCATTGCTCTGAGATGATGCTAGAAACTTCTATGTAGAAGCAACTGATGCTACATGGAGCTTGTGGAGCTGATGTGTTTGACTTCTTGGCTTCGTTCTTCCTTCTTTAGGAGGCTTGGCCTCACATTTAGATTTCTGGAGAGGTTCTTCCTTCCTCTTGGGTAGCCTGTGTGATGCTGGAGCTGCTTTGCAGCCACTCTGCAGTGTTAGGCTAGTGTGTCTGGGTGCTCCCCACTAGATGGAGCAGAGACATTAAAATGGGAGTTCTGTGCCACGCTCCGGGCAGGATCTGCTCAGAGAAGGTATAATCCCACCCAAGGGTGAATCATGCTGTGGGGGTGCAGGCCTGTGGGCTCCTGTGTTTCTGGGAACACACCCTATGAGCAGAAGGTATTGAACAGGGTGACAAGAAAAATGTTGAAATGCTGATCAACCCGCCCAAACCTCTGCAGAGGGAGTTGCAGTCACGCTGAACCTCCCCCTGCGCCCCCAGGGGCTTTTTTTAGCCCATCACCCCCCACATCTGCTCACTTGCAGAGCTGAGCAGGCTCTGAGGAGCAGTAGGCCTCTGCCTGCTTCTGCAAACAGGTGCTGAAACCTCCAGGGACACCTGGGTGTCTGGTGGGGCCTTGGGGGTGAGGGCTGCCCAGGGGCAGGTTTCCCATTCACTTGTTTTCTCCAGCTCCTGGAAACAAGCAGCATCCTGGAGGCCTTGTGGAAATAGGTCAATATCTGTGTGGCTGTTGCATGTGGCTTCAGGTGGTGTGTGTGTCTCCGGAGCTGCAGTGCTGGTGTTCAGCAGGGGAACACTGTGTGCCTGTGATGCTCCCTCCCTGCCACGTCCTTACTCATTCAGTTCTGGGCTGTTGTTGAAGCAAAGGGCTGGATGTTACACGTCAGAATCACTAGGTTGGAAAAGACCTTTAAGATCATTGTGTGATAGAATCCCAGACTGGCCTGGGTTGGAAGGGACCCCAAGGATCACAGAGCTCCAACCCCCTGCCACAGGCAGGGACACCAACCTCAGGCCTGGAGCTACACAAGGTTGCCCAGGGCCCCAGCCAACCTGGCCTGGAACACCCCCAGACACGGGGCACCCACCCCCTCTCTGGGCAGCCTGTTCCAGCCCCTCACCACTCTCTCTGCAAAGAACTTCCCCCTAATATCCAATCTAACCCTTCCCTCCTTCAGCTTTAATCCATCCCCCTTGTCCTGCCATTGTCTGTCCTTTGAACAAGCTGATTCCCCTCCTGTGTCTCTGCTCCCTTCAGGGACTGGCAGGCTGCAATGAGGTGCCCCCACAGCCTTCTCTTCTCTAGGCTGAGTCTATGTGTTGTCCATCTCTGGAGAGGAATCCTTTCTGTGTGAGGTGGAAGCTGGCCAGGAGCTCCAGCATCTGCTCTCAAGCTGGTGTTTGCAAACCAAGCAGAACCATTCTGGGCCCTTGCTGCCCTGCTTAGTTTTCTGCCACCCTGGGTGCAGTCCCACTTCTGAGACCCTGACTCATTCCCTGATCTTCCTGACCTCAGCACAAGAAGAGTTTAAGATGTGTGGGACATTTAAGTTTCTCCCTCTCAGGATGCTCCTGTAGATGGGAACAGCCAGGGAGCCTGGCTGGCAGGCCAAGGGCTGCTGTGCTGTGCCACTGGGTTTCACCCAGCACTTCTGTGGTTGACTGTTTCCTGTTTTGCAGGGTGGGAGAAGGAAGAGCCTGCTGGAGTCTTGGAAATGCCTATGTGTCCCTGGGGAGCCATGAACAAGCCCTGCACTTTGCAAGGAAACATCTTGAAATCTCCCAAGAGGTGAGAGAAGCTGGTTTGCATCAGAGAGAATTAGCCATCCCTGTTGAGAGGAAGACTTTATATCATGCCAGTAACTTAGATTAAAATAGTTCTTCCCTTGCTGTGACTGCTCTGGAAAGCCCTTCTCCATGTGCTTTTCAATGGTCTCTTTAGGAATTGCAGAGCTTGGCTGGAAAACATCCTTTTTATGGGAGGATCCCAACCTTCCCCTTGATGACTGCTTGTATGTTTGCTGTACATTGCTCTTAACCAATATTCCTGGGTGAGAGAGGATCTGGGGACTGATGGTCTGTTCTGCTGGCCAAGGTGGTGTGCACACAACTGGTGTGAAGGAACTCGGGCACTTCTTGGTTGGTAAGATCCCCCCACTGTGGTGTCCAGCAGGGAGCAACACACAATTCAATATATGACTTTTAGGTGAAGCCATGAAGCCAGGAAGCCATTTTATGAGGTGAAATCACCCAGATTCTAGACCTTTCTTACTGCAAACATGGCAAGCTAAAAAACTGCTCATTGGTTACACACACTGTTCACACCATATTGATTGGTTAGTGATTATAATGAGCTCTGATAAGCCTATCTTATAGCTAAACCTCCTTAGTTTACCTTTAATACCTAAAAGCATCTGCACACCTGCTGTTTGACCCTCTTGTTATGGTTGGTTCCTGACATGTTCTGTTACTCCCAAATCCCTTCCCATAACTGCTTCTTGGGTTAGGGCAGCCTGTACCCCTATCAGCAAGGCTGCTGTGTTTTGAGAATGTGATTAATTAGCTTTAATCCATCCCCCTTGTCCTGCCATTGTCTGTCCTTTAACAAGCTGATTCCCCTCCTGTGTCTCTGCTCCCTTCAGGGACTGGCAGGCTGCAATGAGGTCCCCCCACAGCCTTCTCTTCTCCAGGCTGACCCAGCCCAGCTCCCTCAGCCTCTCTTTGTAGGGCAGCTGCTCCAGCCCTCTGAGCATCTCCGTGGCTCCTCTGACCCCTCTCCAACAGCCCCACATCTTCCTTGTGTTGGGCCCCAGCTCTGGACACAGGATCCAGCTGGGGCCTCCCAGGGCAGAGCAGAGAGGGACAATCCCCTCCCTGTCCCTGCTGGACAGGGATATGTGATTCCCAGAGGTGCTGTGACCAGCTCTGATGGGCCCAGTCTCGAATTTGGCCTTGAACTGACCATGTTTTCAAAATACAGGGCTTGCAGAAAGCTGTAACTGTAGCTTACAACAGCTTCTGGAGCAGCACAGCCACACCAAACTGCAACAGGCTGCTACCTGGTGTCTGGCTGCTCCGAACCTGCTCCAGTCTGGACTGTGATGTGGTCTGCATGTGCCAGGTTATTTCTTCTCTGTGGAGCTGGTGGGGGGGAGGGGGGCAAACTCCAGCATCACCCCAGTCCCATGGATTGCTGCTGCTGGACAAGCACAGCCTGCAGCCAGCCCTGTGCTGCTGCTGCAGCTCCTCTGGCTTTCCCAGCTGTGCTCACCCAGCAGCTTTCCTGGTGCAAGAACATTCTGGGTGGCTCAGGAGCAGAGAAAGCAAGGATTCCACTGCCTGGGGTTTCCAGTGTGTTAGGAAGAAGTCAGCCATGGCCTCTTTAGTCTCCCCCAGATGCAGAACTTGCCCTGCTGAAGCACTAATTGAAATCACTGTGTGCAAGTGCTCTGTTATTCTCCTGCCTGTCTATTAGGTTGGCAAAATCTTGGGTTAGGGCTGACATACCAGCCTAATTATGTAGTTAATTATACTTAGCAGACATGCAGAAGAAATACTGTTCTTAGCCCTGAAATGATTTAGGACAAAGTAACTTTTCCAGCTTGAGGCTGGTTCCTGGGAGCTGGGTGGCAGCTCAGATGAGGAGTGATGGGAGGACAGGAGCAGGAGTGGTCCTGGTGGCTTCCTGGGGTTGGAGAGGAAACCTGACAGGGCTTGGGGGGGTTCCCAGTGGGGTTCTCATTGTGGGGTGATGGCTGTGATTACAAGGCCTGTCAGGAGTAGGTTACTCATGGCAGGTGGCTACTAAACTCCCCCACATCATTAATTATTGAGCAGCAGAGAGACTGTCTGTTGTGAGGAGAGCTGGAATTAGCTCCTAGCAGCTAGTGAGTCTGTTCTAAAGTGATGTTTTATTTGGGCTTTGGGATCCAAGTGAGCTGCTTGTGCTGCTGTGGCAAGTGCCAGTGTTCTGCTGAGGAACAACCTAGTGAGGTTAAACCTCTGTACAGGAATACATTTAGCTCACTCCTCATCACCCTCTTCCCCTTCTACCCCATTGTAAATGGGAGAGCAACACTTGAATCCAAGTGAAATCTCCTCAGGATAGATAAGCACATTGGAAGCTGCTGCAGGGTGATCAGATGTTACAGACTAAATTCTCCTCAAACAGCTGGAGTGAAGGAGATGTACCTAAAAACCTGGGCAGCTGTCCCAGCTCTCAGACACTGCTCTGGGGTCCCTCTCCCATCCCTGTGTGTGGCAGGGGGGGTGCTGGGAAACTGTGACCTCCAAGCTGAGGGCAGAAGGCAGGGTGCTGCTGTGATGTGAGTGGTAGGTCCTGCTGTGAGGGTCCTTGTCCTGCCAGCATGTTCCTCTGTCACTGGGGATGTGAACTGGAATAAGTGGAAGTCAGGGAAGCATTTAACAGAGCATCAAGGACTGAAGGACCTAACCAGGACAGTAATTCATCTGGAGATGATGTCAACAGCAATCTCTTGTAATTGGCAGGGGACTTGTGCCTGTGATAAGCTGTTTGATCTGCCTACTTCTACCAGTGCTTGGAGCTTTGCCATAAATCATGTGGGGATTGATGGTTTTGTTGGAGGATGCTTCACATGACAGCCTATCTCAAAGGACCACAAAAGAGCAAGTTGCAAGGCATTTAGCAGGGAGGCAGGCCTCTCCAAGGGAACAGTCTTCCTCTGCAGCAGAGGCTGCCCTTCCTTTGACGATTAGAGGCTGTTTGTTTCCCAGTGACCTCTCTGTTCACTGGTGATCTGCAGCACAGTCATTTCCTTGTTTCATTCAACTTAGTGGAGGGCCCAGCAGGGTGGCTGCTGACTCCCCATTTTAAGGAGGAGCTGTTGGAAAGGTCTCTTCCTGGATGTGTGGTATCTGCTCCCCCAGCCTCAAGCCAGGGAGGGGTGGGAATTTGGTGAAGAAATGGACTCTAAAAGGTTTTGGAGTGGGTAGATCACTGGACCTGAGCCAGAATCATAGAGCCATAGACTGGCCTGGGTTGGAAGGGACCCCAAGGGTCACAGAGCTCCAACCCCCTGCCACAGGCAGGGACACCAACCTCAGGCCTGGAGCTACACAAGGTTGCCCAGGGCCCCAGCCAACCTGGCCTTGAACACCCCCAGGGACGGGGCACCCACCCCCTCTCTGGGCAGCCTGTTCCAGCCCCTCACCACTCTCTCTGTAAAAAATCTTCCCCCTAATATCCAATCTAAAGCCAGCAGAGAGGGGCTTTCAGAGCATCCCATCCCTGAGTGTCACCCTGCCTGTGTAGCTGTCTGGTGCTCAGGAACTATGGACATGTGGCTCTGGGATGGATGAGACATGCATGTATGCCTCTGTCCTGGTTCTGTAGCCATGGGGGAGCTGTTCCTCCTTCAATTCCTTGCCCTGAACTCTGCAGAAACACATCCTGACCTGCAGCAGGTGCACAGCACCCAAGGACCCTCTCCCATCACTGAGGAGCAGTTCTGGAGACCTGCTTCAGTGTTTCAACAGTGTTTCAGCTTTCAAGCTGGGCTGTGTGGTCTTTTAGGGTGTTGCCAAGCTTTCTTCCAGCTACCTGTGTGTTTGCTTTGTTATGGGCCTGGCAAACCCTTTGCCTGGGGGGTGTTTGCTTAGAGCCTGTTGCCTTTTAACCAGTTTGCCTGTTGGTTTTTCACCCTGTAGATCGGGGACCGGAACGGTGAGCTGACAGCACAGCTCAATATGGCCCAGCTCAAGGCAGCCCTCAGCCTGGGCCCTGGGGAGGAGGACACAGCTCACCACTGCTCTGCCTATGAGGCACAAGGTGAGTTTCTGGGCTCTCAAGAGCTTTGCCAAAGATGTGGTGTGGTGCATGGGGGGGAGGTTTGCAAGTGCCTTCACCAGCAAAGAGGCTTTGCCCCTTGGTCCTTTGCCCCTTGGTCCTTTGCCCCTTGGTCCTTTGCCCCTTGGTCCTTTGCCCCTTGGTCCTTTGCCCCTTGGTCCTTTGCCCCTTGGTCCTTTGCCCCTTGGTCCTTTGCCCCTTGGTCCTTTGCCCCTTGGTCCTTTGCCCCTTGGTCCTTTGCCCCTTGGTCCTTTGCCCCTTGGTCCTTTGCCCCTTGGTCCTTTGCCCCTTGGTCCTTTGCCCCTTGGTCCTTTGCCCCTTGGTCCTTTGCCCCTTGGTCCTTTGCCCCTTGGTCCTTTGCCCCTTGGTCCTTTGCCCCTTGGTCCTTTGCCCCTTGGTTTCCATAACCTGCAAGGGCAGGGAAGGGTCTGCCCCAAGAAAGGGCTCAGAATGAGTGACTGGGATGAATCCACATTGGGCATGCAATCCCTTGGGCCCAGCAGCAAGCCAGCTTTGGCTCTGTTGATGCTCTGCAGGGCCCTTTTAACTGGTTTGGGTGAGAGATCAAGCATTCAGGAGGTGACTGGCAGGGATTTTTGGCTGCTCTTACTCTCATTAGCACCCAGGGAATGAGCCTACAGCAGGGGCTGGAGGCAGGGCAGGGTTGTGGGGGCTGGAGGCAGGGCAGGGTTGTGGGGGCTGGAGGCAGGGCAGGGTTGTGGGGGCTGGAGGCAGGGCAGGGTTGTGGGGGCTGGAGGCAGGGCAGGGTTGTGGGGGCTGGAGGCAGGGCAGGTGCTGTCTCAGCCCTGGAACACCTGCAGTGATGCCCAACTTGGAAACAAAGCTGTGGCAGGACTTGGTCACAGCAGACAGGATGACTTTACTCCCCACACTGTGCCCAGGGCTGTTCTGTCTCTGCTCTGCAGGCAGCAGGAGAGCACAGCTGAGTCCTGGCCACAGCATGCTGCCAGCCTGACGTGTGTCCCCAGCTCAGGGACTGTCTGCCTGTCCTGGAACTGCCCAGTGCAGACATTTGTGGGTGCCTGGCATGGGGTGCTTCCAGCTGGTTGCTCTGTCATTATGGATAGCCTGATTAATTCAGAGATGAGGCTGCATCCCAGGAGGTGCTGGCTGATTAAATATGACCTTGTTAGTGCAGGCACGTTTGCTCAAGTAGGGTGTTCTCTTTCCTGTCGAACTGGTGTGGAGAGGATGCTGGTCAGGTTGAGGCCTGGAGGGGGAGAGAATGGCTGGCTGTGTGTGGCTGCTCACTGTATTGATCCTGAGGATGTAACCTGTCACATCAGTGCTGGAGCTCTGCCTGAAGCTGAGCTGTGGCTGAGGAGCCCTTGTGCCCTGCTGTGCCCATCAGGAGCTGAGCTGTGTTCTCAAAGGCTGTGTGTGCCACCATGGCTGCACCAGCTCTGTGTCCCTCACTGCTGGGAACCTCCTCAGCTAGGGCTGGCTCTGCACTCCTGCACCTCCTGAGGGGCTGGGGGTGGGCAAATTGTCCCCCTCTGGGGGAACAGGACATTACCCTTGATGGTGCTGCTGCTCCTGGGACAGTGTGAAGTGGGGAGGGAATGAGCTGATGGGGGGACTGGGGAAAGGAGGGGTGCAGGAGGAGGGCAGCATGAGAGCACTGGGTGCTGAGACACCCTTTGCCTGGATACATGAGCTCTCCTGCTGAGAAGGACCTGGGTGTCACAGTGGATGAGAAACTCCCCATGAGCAGCAGTGGCTCTGGCAGCTCCCAAGGCCAATGGGATCCTGGGCTCCATCAGCAGAGGGGTGGCAGCAGGGACAGGGAGGGGATTGTCCCTCTCTGCTCTGCCCTGGGAGGCCCCAGCTGGATCCTGTGTCCAGAGCTGGGGCCCAACACAAGGAAGATGTGGGGCTGTGGGAGAGGGGTCAGAGGAGCCACGGAGATGCTCAGAGGGCTGGAGCAGCTGCCCTACAAAGAGAGGCTGAGGGAGCTGGGCTGGGTCAGCCTGGAGAAGAGAAGGCTGTGGGGGGACCTCATTGCAGCCTGCCAGTCCCTGAAGGGAGCAGAGGAACAGGAGGGGAATCAGCTTGTTAAAGGACAGACAATGGCAGGACAAGGGGGATGGAGTGAAGCTGAAGGAGGGAAGGGTTAGATTGGATATTAGGGGGAAGCTCTTTGCAGAGAGAGTGGTGAGGGGCTGGAACAGGCTGCCCAGAGAGGGGGTGGGTGCCCCGTGTCTGGGAGTGTTCAAGGCCAGGTTGGATGGGGCCCTGGGCAACCTTGTGTAGCTCCAGGCCTGAGGTTGGTGTCCCTGCCTGTGGCAGGGGGTTGGAGCTCTGTGATCCTTGGGGTCCCTTCCAACCCAGACCAGTCTGGGATTCTATGATATTGTGTGGAAGGGCTGCAGCAGGAGCAGTTGGGCCAGGGTATCTGGGAGAGGAGCTCTGCCCCTGCTGTGTAACCAGGGGTATATAGCCTTTTATTAGCTGCATGTAATTAAAGAAATGGAGCAAGAAAGTCTCTGCTCTCAACACACTCCCCATTGAATGCAACCTGCTGGGGATCAGTCTGGTGTTCCACTGCAGGGTGGAACTGTGGGGGGGTCAGGGAGGGTCCTGGTCCAAGCAGCATCCTCCCTGGGGAGAGCTGAGCCTGGTGTGTGGCTGTGTCCCTGCTGACTGTGTCTCACAGCATGGGAATGGCTCAGGGCACTGGAGGAGAGGAGCTGTGCTTAAGGCCAGTCTGCTCAGTCACCTGGCTGAGCTCCTAAGGTGAGGCAGAGCCAATGCATGGCCCAGGGGCTGCCCTCCAGTGACCCAGATGTGCCTGTGCTGTGTTAACATCTGGGACCAGCACCAGTTTTTGTCTCATCTGATGGAGGAAGAGCCTCTCTGGTCTGTGTGTGATCACTGGAGGGTGGAATAGGGTTGAGCAGCTGTAGTCAGAGGCAGTGTTTGCTGGAGGCTGTGGTGACCCTGTTAGTCTGTGGTGCCATTTTTCATCTCCCTAAGGCTGGAGCTGTTGTCAGCAGAAGGACACAGTGTTCTCTGGAAGAAAAACAAATGACTGGGGCTTGCAGAGTGGGAAAAGGACAGGTGAGATGTTGGGGATGATGCTCCTCATCAGGTCCTGGGAACCTGCTGGGGAGGTAAAAATCAGCTGCTGTTTCATGGGCTGGGGTGTGCAGCAGCAGCTTGCTGGAGGAAGGGAGTGTGGGTGTTGCAGTGTGTGCAGTGCCACGTGCTTGGCTGCTTTTGCACTGGCATCTCAGGTGGGAAAGGTGGGTGCTGTGTCCCTGTTGCATGGATTTGGAGAGATGTGTGTGCAGGGCAGCCTGTGGAGAGGAGCCTGGCTCCCTTGACTCCTCCTTAGCTTTTATTCTGGCTCTCTTATTCTGAACTGTGGAGGATGAGAGAGGGCACCAACATAGAATCATAGAATCACAGACTAGCCTGGGTTGGGAGGGACCCCAAGGATCACAGAGCTCCAACCTCCCTGCCACAGGCAGGGACACCAACCTCAGGCCTGGAGCTACACAAGGTTGCCCAGGGCCACATCCAACCTGGCCTGGAACACCCCCAGACACGGGGCACCCACCCCCTCTCTGGGCAGCCTGTTCCAGCCCCTCACCACTCTCTCTGCAAAGAACTTCCCCCTAATATCCAATCTAACCCTTCCCTCCTTCAGCTTCACTCCATCCCCCTTGTCCTGCCATTGTCTGTCCTTTAACAAGCTGATTCCCCTCCTGTTCCTCTGCTCCCTTCAGGGACTGGCAGGCTGCAATGAGGTCCCCCCACAGCCTTCTCTTCTCCAGGCTGACCCAGCCCAGCTCCCTCAGCCTCTCTTTGTAGGGCAGCTGCTCCAGCCCTCTGAGCATCTCCGTGGCTCCTCTGACCCCTCTCCAACAGCCCCACATCTTCCTTGTGTTGGGCCCCAGCTCTGGACACAGGATCCAGCTGGGGCGTCCCAGGGCAGAGCAGAGAGGGACGATCCCCTCCCTGTCCCTGCTGCCACCCCTCTGCTGATAGAGCTCTGAGCCCTTGAGAAGAAGGGAGGTTTATTTGATGGCTGCCAGGTACTTTGGTGCCCTCCTGTGCTGCCTATTAAATGGTTAGAAAAGTGTAATTATTTATATTATTAATAGCAGCAATTTCCAGCAAGAGGCACATCTGTTTGTGTATTAAGAAGCAGGTGAGAGTGTCAAGGTTGGAGCTGATTTCTGGACCAGCCATGCTTCTTGGTGTCAACAAATGTCACACCAAGGAGAGCTTCCAAAGGCTCTCCCCTTCAGGTTATCTTCCCTGCTTAAGGTTATAAAAAGCCTGCATATTCATAAGGATGCTAAACTCATCTGATAGAGCAAGCATGTTATAAAATACATTCGTTTCCTCAAGCAGGTAGGATAAAGTTTCAGAGCAAACTTGAGTTCTGGGGAAATCTGTTGGTTGAGAACCCAGGAGCCAGACCATCACTGTGGTGTCCTTCACAGGTCACTGTGGCTTCTAAGTCTTCTTATGATTTCATCACTGGCTGGGTGGCTGGAGGGAGAGCAGTGGGTGTCATCTACCTTGACTGCAGCAAGGCTTTCCATACTGTCTCCCATGACACCCTGAGAGCAAAGCTGAGAGAGCATGGGAGAGATGAGTGGACAGTGAGGTGGGGTGAGAACTGGCTGTGGGACCGAGCTCAGAGAGTGTGATCAGTGGAGCAGAGTCTGACTGGAGCCTGTGACCAGCGGTGTCCCCAGGGCTGGGTGTTGGGTCCAGTCCTGTTCAATATCTTCATTGACACCTTGCTGAGGGAACAGCACCCACCCTCAGCAAGTGCTGCTGATCCAGAGCTGGGAGGGGTGGCTGACAGGCAGGACACTGCGCTGCCATCCAGAGCCCTGGCCAGGCTGGAGAGCTGGGCAGGGAGAGACCAGATGAGATTCAACAACAGCCAGTGGAGAGTCTGGCACCTGGGGAGGAACAACCACATGGATCAGGACAGGCTGGGGGTGACCTGCTGGAGAAGAGCTCTGTGGAGAAGGACCTGGGGGTGCTGGTGGGTGACAGGGTGGCCATGAGCCAGCAGTGTGCCCTGGGGCTGAGAGAGACAATGGGATCCTGGGGGCATCAGGAGGAGTGTGGGCAGCAGGTCACAGGAGGGGATCCTCCCCCTCTGCTCTGCCCTGCTCAGGCCCCACCTGGAGTGTTGTGTCCAGTGCTGGGCTCCCTGGTGTAAAAAGGACAGGGATCTCCTGGAGAGAGTCCAGAGAAGGGCTATGAAGATGATGAAGGGCCTGGAGCATCTATCCTATGAGGAAAGGCTGAGAGAGCTGGGGCTGTTCAGCCTGGAGAGAAGAAGACTGAGGGGGGACCTAATCAATGGTTATCAGTATCTGAAGCAGGGGATGCAGGGGGAATTGGCCAGCCCCTTTTCAGTGTCTGTGGGGACAGGACAAGGGGCAATGGCTGCAAGTTGGAGCCCAGGAAGTTCCACAGCACCATGGGGAGGAACTTTTCCCTAGTGAGGGTGAGGGAGCCCTGGGACAGGCTGCCCAGGGGGTGTGGAGTCTCCTTCTCTGGAGAGATTCCAGCCCCATCTGGACACCGACCTGTGCAGTATGAGCTGGGGAGCTGCTTTGGCAGGGGGGTTGGACCCCAGGAGCTCTCCAGGGCCCTTCCAACCCCTACAGCTCTGTGATTCTGTAAGTCTTGGGCATTGCCCTCTGCCAGGGGCTAGGGGAGGAAGGAGTGTCTGATGTTTTCCTCTGCTGTTTTGGCTCCTCTTCCTGAGCTCTTTGTGATTTTAATTAATATTCTGAGAGCAATTGGACGTCAGAAGACAAAGCTGGAGGCCAAGGAAGTGGGGCAGTGCTGCAGAAGTCTTGTGAAAGCAATGACCTTGTCAAGAAATGCAAACAGGGAGAGCTTAAAGCAACAAACCCTCAGAAGCTGGAGAGTAGCTGAAGCATGGAACAGATAAACAGAGATTGTGTCTGCCTCTCCAAACACCCAAAAACGTGGCCCTGAAAGCTTCTCCTGTTGCCTTTCACACACTGCCAGTGAAGGATGGGGCACTGGGAGGCTTTGGCCTGCCAGTTAAGGGAGTTTGCTGTGCCTCTTATAATCATAGACTGGCCTGGGTTGTGATCCTTGGGGTCCCTTCCAACCCAGGCCAGTCTGGGATTCTCAGCTGGCTGCTGAGGAAATATCCCAAGACTGGCAGAGAAGATCCTGTGCTGATGAAATTCAGGTGCTTGTTTTATCTTCATGCCAGGGGCCACTGCAAGTGCTGGGGAGGAGGGTGAGGGAGAGGCCTGTTCTTGAAGCCTGTGGCAGAGAAGGTGCAACGTGGCTTTTGGCAAAGCCAAAGTTAAATGAAGGGAACTCTTGTTGTGGGGAGGCAGCTAATGCTCTTCTGAAGCTGTTGGTTCCTTACACAAACTCTTCAGGTGGGAAGCCTGAAGTTCACTTTGGCTGCTGTTGCAGGCTCCTGCTGCCATCCCAGCCCTGCTGGGTGCTGGCTGGTTCCCAGATGTGCTTTCCAGTTTCCTTTGGTAGGGGATGGGTAGGAAATGCCTATGGTACAGTACAGTGCTATGGCTGGGAACAAGATGCCTCAGCTCTCCTGTTTTTCTTGCAGCACAGGAAGGGATTGGCAAGAAGACAGTTCTCTTTCAACCAGAGCAAAAGTCAGTCTAGCTCTTCAAGGGTTGTTTTAATGGAAGACCATGATCTGCTGGGGCACCTCCCTGAGCAAGGCAAGGCCAGACCCTCAGCACACATCACCCTTGTCCTCACTGGCCTCAGGAGCTGTACTCCTGTGCTCACCCTGGCAGAGCTGAGCACTCCCACAACAGACCTTTGCTTAGCAAAGAGCCCTGGCAGCTGATAGGGATGGAGCTCATGAATTCCAACTCCAGCATGGCCAGTTGCCTTCCAGTAGCTGGGAAGTGCCTGGCTGCTGCAAGCTGGTGGCTGATGGATAGCAGCATCCAGGAGGAGGGGGTCAAGTATGTTGCCCCTCTTTTTTTAGAGGGTTTTACTGCAAGTGGTTGATCAGCACAAGTTTCTGACACGTGTTGCTCTTTCCTTGCCCTCCCCAAGTCAGTCTGGAGGATCCAGCTGCTGTAATTGGGCTTGTCTAGTTAATTACTGTGTGTCACTTTTGAGCTGAAACTAGAGTTCTTTTTGATCTCTGCTTGTTCAACACAAGCTGATAAGGGAAGGCTGGAGGTCAGGAGGCTCTGCTCCAGAGCTGGCAGAGAAAACCCTGCTCCTAGGAGGAAGCTGGGTGTTCCTGCCAAGCCTTTCAGCCCTGAGGTTATGTGCCTGCTCCACCCAGTTCAGTTCATCTCCCAGAAACTCCTCCTGTCCCCACAACTGTTAATCTGTTAAACAGACCATTGCCTGGGGAGAAACTGGTTATGGGAGGCTGCCTCTAACCTGGCTCCAAGCTTCCCACAGGGCTCCCAGGCTTGGCTTTGACTTTGTTAGGTGTTGCACTGATTGGGTGCTTTGGATTTTCCAGAGCTTGCAAATACAAACCAAACCACTTCATTCTTTGGCCTGAATTGCCACCACTTTATTTGCAAAGAAGCTGTGTCCCAGCCTCCAGACTCCTTCAGTTGGAAGGGACCTTCAGAGGGGTCATGATGGTCCTTGGAAAGGACCTTCAGGGGTCATGTTGGTCCTTGGAAGGGACCTTCAAGGTGTCGTGTTGGTCCTTGGAAGGGACCTTCAGGGGTCATGTTGGTCCTTGGAAGGGACCTTCAGGGGTCATGTTGGTCCTTGGAAGGGACCTTCAGGGGTCATGTTGGTCCTTGGAAGGGACCTTCAGGGGTCGTGTTGGTCCTTGGAAGGGACCTTCAGGGGTCTTGTTGGTCCTTGGAAGGGACCTCCAAGTGATCTTGTTGGTCCTTGGAAGGGACCTTCAAGTGATCTTGTTGGTCCTTGGAAGGGACCTTCAAGTGATCTTGTTGGTCCTTGGAAGGGACCTTCAAGTGATCTTGTTGGTCCTTGGAAGGGACCTTCAGGGGTCGTGTTAGTCCAACTGCCTGACCAATTCAGGGCAGACCAAGTTAAAATGTGGTATTAAGGGTGTTGTCCAAATATCTCTTGAGCTCTGACATGCTTGGAGCATCACCCACCTTTCTAGGAAGCCTGTTGCAGTGTGTGGCTACCCTCTTGGGAAAGCAGCCCTTCCTCCCTGAGGGAAAAGCTAATGCCCATTGCAGCTGGGAAGGAAACTGGAGTCAAAGATGTCCCCACCATCCCAGCAAGCAATGGTAGTTGGAAAGGCTATGGGACATGAGATCACCTTCTACCCAAAGCCTGCAGTTTTCCTGAGCTGCCTTGGTTTTGGCCTCACTGGGGGAAAGTACCTCACTCATACCACCTCTGTCTCCAAGGAGGACTTTTCCTCCAAGCCTCACCTCTTCCACCATGTGAAGGTGGTCCTGGCCTGTGGTCCTGAGTGTCCCTTTCCTCCCTCTCCCCATCTGAGAAGCCTCTGTGCTGGCTGCTCATCAGCCAGATGTTGGGGGGGGGCTCTGAGGTACCATGTAGATGTGCAGCTCTCTTATTGTCAGCCAGTTGTTGAGCTGTCAGACAGCATTCTGGGGGATGTGAAGCTTGGCTCACACATACACAAGGCATCTTCTGCCAAACCAGGCAGACAAGAATTTTGATTCCAAAGTAACTTATTTTTATTACTGCATGTTTTAGATATATATGTATTTTTTAAAGGCACAGTTTTGCTATGGAAGGGGAAAAAGATAAAGCCTGCCAAGTTGTTATTGTGGAGAAGGTTTTTGTAGTGCTCAGGAGCTGTCTGTAATGCTGCTATTTGCTCAGCTGTGTGCTGTCTGTGTGCCAAGGAATACAGCATGTCAGAGCAAACACACTGGAGCTGGATCTTCCCAGCAGAAGAGGTTTCATTCCTGTCCTTTTGCCTCTCAGGATGAGCTGAGGCTGGAGAGCCTTGCCTGGGACTGAAGTGTTCCCAAGGAAATCTGGTGTGGCCCTGGGCAACCTTGTGTAGCTCCAGGCCTGAGGTTGGTGGCCCTGCCTGTGGCAGGGGGTTGGAGCTCTGTGATCCTTGGGGTCCCTTCCAACCCTTGCCATTCTTTGATTCTATGACAACATGCTGGAGCCAACCTCCCCAGACTTTCCCTGCCCCCTAGCCATGGGGTGACATTCTTCTCACATGTACCACCCCTTCCATTGTAAGCCAAACCAGCTCTGTACAGCCAGAAAAGCCCTCAAATCATGGACAGGGAGGAAAGTGTTCTTTTGCCCATCTAGCTGGAGCTGCAGAAGGGAGCAGAGCTGTCAGGATCCCCCTGGTCCTTCCCTGTCTAAAGGATGGGGAGGGGGAGAAGCAGATGGTCCTTCCCATGGATTGGTACACAACAGCTTGGTACTGGGAACTTCTGGGGCAGGTGTCATAAATAACTGATACTGTTTATTGAGAGGGAAGTATTGTGCTATCCTAGTAACAACTGGGAAAACAACTTCCAGCATTTATCATGCAAGTGCTGGCAATAATAGAGGTCAAGTGGATTTATAGTGCCAGAATCCATTATGTGTTTGAAGACTAATTAAAGCCTTAAATGAGATGCTTGTCCTACCAGAGGCAGCTTATTTTTTCCCTTATTTTTTCCCTTATTTTTTCCCTTATTTTTTCCCTTATTTTTTCCCTTATTTTTTCCCTTATTTTTTCCCTTATTTTTTCCCTTATTTTTCCCTTATTTTTCCCTTATTTTTCCCTTATTTTTCCCTTATTTTTCCCTTATTTTTCCCTTATTTTTCCCTTATTTTTCCCTTATTTTTCCCTTATTTTTCCCTTATTTTTCCCTTATTTTTCCCTTATTTTTCCCTTATTTTTCCCTTATTTTTCCCCTTATTTTTCCCCTTATTTTTCCCCTTATTTTTCCCCTTATTTTTCCCCTGCCCCCCTATTTTTTCCCCCCACCCCCTTTCCCCTTTGAGCAGGATGCTGTACTAACAGAGCACCAGCTTGGCAGAGCTTTCGTGCTCTGATGGCAGCAGTGGATGATCTGAGCTGCTTTGTGTGTTTGGATTGCTGGCCTGTATCTCTACTGTCACTTCTGAGCTTGGTGTAGGCTTTCCAGACTGGTTGTCTACTCAAACCAACCAGCTGTCTGGTCTAATTTAGTCCCATGGGGTGATATTTAGAGTTACCTGCCAAAATCCAGGCTCAGAAACACTGGGGTCTGGACCAATGTGGAGAGGCACTATCCTGGGCTGGAAGCCCCCAAAGGACAAGGCAGTACCTTGGAAATGACCTTTTCATGCAGATACAGCCAGGGCTCATGCCAGGGTTTGTTGTGTCCTTTGTGGTGCAGAGCCTTGGGTGCTCTGGGGTCACCCCAGAGCTGTGTGTGCTGCTCAGCTGGGGAGGCTGGGGGCAGAGGGGAAGGATGGTGGCAGCTCAGCCTTTCCCTGTTGCTCTTCTCTGGAGTCCACTGTCAGGTTTAATTCTGCTTCCTCAGAAGCAGAAGCCTCCCAGAGGCACCACAGAGGAACTCTGCGTGTTCCCTGCCTGCAAATAGCTCTGTTTCTCTCTCTCAGCATCGAGGGGGGTTTGCTTAGTCTCAACTAGATGGAGTTAAGCTGCTTTCTGAGCTGTTGGAGTTCTCAAAGCACAGGTCAGCTTGGTGAGAGCTCCTGGCAGGGCCCCCCAAGTCACTGCTCTGTGTGTTCTGCTCAGTCTTCTCAACTCTGAAACCCCCAGCACCAGCTGGAGTCTGTCCATTGAGGAACAAAGCTGCCCACATGCCTTGCTGTGCCCTAATGCAGCTTTCCATGGGCTGATCCCATCACCATCATTCAAGAAAGATCTCCCTTGTGTCTTCTGTGGCTGCATCTCACTTCAGAGCAAGGTACTGCTGGAGCATTTTTGCTCCATGCATGTTTCTCCTCCTTTCCCCTCTCCTTGCACCCTGGAACCCAAGGCTTGGGTGTGTTGGGGTGCCTGCCTGTGCCTCAGGACTGGAGTCCTTCCTTCTGGAGCCCACCCTGATCCTGCCCCTCCAGGCACTATGCAGCTGGTGACAAAAAACAAGGGGACAGGACCAGAAAGGGGTGGAAGATGCTGTGCTTGCTGTGTGCACCACATCACCTCCCTGCTTTAGCCTCTCCAGCAGATGTGTGGGGCCCAGGGTAGCTCTACCCTGACCAGCCTAAAAAGCCCTAGGCAGGCAGGGTGTGTGCACCCCCAAACTCCTGGCTCTGAAGAAGAGATTGTAGATAAAGGTTCCTGGATCTGTGTCCTCACAGGTACCTATCTTCACTGCTGCAGGGTGGGGATGTGAGACACAAGGGGGGGGAAAGCAGGTCTTGATGTGTGTCTGATGTGGGGTTAGTGTCCCACAGGTGACTGGGGAGTGTTCTGGAAAGGAGAGATGAAGGAGCTGTAGGAAGCAGAGATGTCTCCTGCATGACAGGCTGGAAAGATGGGCCTGGGGGAACCTAGTGAGGTTCAACACTGCCAAGGGTCAGGGGCTGCACTGGGGCTGGAAGAATCGCAGCCAGAGATCCAGCCTGGGAGAAGAGCTGCTGGAGAGCAGCCCTGTGAGAAGGACCTGGGGATTGTGGGGATGAGAAACTCCCCATGAGCAGCAGTGGCTCTGGCAGCTCCCAAGGCCAATGGGATCCTGGGCTCCATCAGCAGAGGGGTGGCAGCAGGGACAGGGAGGGGATTGTCCCTCTCTGCTCTGCCCTGGGAGGCCCCAGCTGGATCCTGTGTTCAGAGCTGGGGCCCAACACAAGGAAGATGTGGGGCTGTTGGAGAGGGGTCAGAGGAGCCACGGAGATGCTCAGAGGGCTGGAGCAGCTGCCCTACAAAGAGAGGCTGAGGGAGCTGGGCTGGGTCAGCCTGGAGAAGAGAAGGCTGTGGGGGGACCTCATTGCAGCCTGCCAGTCCCTGAAGGGAGCAGAGACACAGGAGGGGAATCAGCTTGTTAAAGGGCAGATAATGGCAGGACAAGGGGGATGGATTAAAGCTGGAGGAGGGAAGGGTTAGATTGGATATTAGGGGGAAGTTCTTTGCAGAGAGAGTGGTGAGGGGCTGGAACAGGCTGCCCAGAGAGGGGGTGGGTGCCCCGTGTCTGGGGGTGTTCAAGGCCAGGTGGGATGGGGCCCTGGGCAACCTTGTGTAGCTCCAGGCCTGAGGTTGGTGTCCCTGCCTGTGGCAGGGGGTTGGAGCTCTGTGATCCTTGGGGTCCCTCCCAACCCTTGCCATTCTATGATTCCATGTGTGTGTGAGCATCCCCTCAGCTCTGTGGCACTAAACCTTCCCCTTGCTGGAATTCATTGCTCCTTTCCCAGGAGGGAGGTGATCACTTCATCAGGTTTTCAACCACCAGAAGGTGGAAACGGTTACACTCTCCTCAGGAACAGAGTTGCAACAGCAATATGTAAAAACAAACTAAAAAAAATAGCTGTTGCTGGTGGTGCTGGGATCCCAGGGAGGGGGCTGGGCAGGGAGTTTGAAAAAAAACAACCACCCCAACATTTTAAAAAAAAGCAACACCAACCCTGAGCCCTCAAAAGAACAACATCTGAGGAGCTCTGGGAAAACAAGGCATGAATACAGGCAGTCAGGAGCATGGCTCAGCTGATGTTCACAAGAAGGTTTCAACCAGCTCTGGTAGAGACCTTAGCAAACCTTGAAGACAGAGAGAGCATTTAGAAATGCCCCTGAGGTTTCCGTTCCTCTGCAGTAGGCTTGGTAAACACACCAATAAATACTGGAGAGAGAGGGAAGGGGGGGGGGGAACCTTCCAGAGGAACAGCCCCAGGGTTTCAGCTGCTCTGTCTTTTGCTGCTGCTCAGTGCTGGGGAGCAAGAGGCAGGGTTCAACTTCTGCTGAGTGAATATTAGGTGGTGCTGCAGGTATTTCTGGGAGGGGGGGAAGAAATAACTTGGAAGAGGCTGAGTGTTACAGCTGGAGCCATCTGAGGGAATGGCCTGGGCAGAGGCAGCGAGTTAATGGAGTCGTCCTGCTGTGGGCTGTGTGTGAGTATGGAAATCTCTCTGCTCTCCTGGAAGGAGGGGTTGGACTCAATCTCTTGAGGTCCCTTCCAACCCCTAGAATTCTGTGTGATGAGTATGTGAGGCTCCTGAGCCTGGCTGCTGCTGAGTAAAGGGGCGAAGGTCCCGGTGGGAATTGCTGTGGATCTGGTAAATGAGATCCCTGACTACAGCCAGCCTGTTAACGCTTCTAGCTCCTTGCTTTAAGGGTGCTGCTTGCTCTGCTCCTGGGGAATTGGGATGGTGGGACCGTGGGCTTTTGGGAGGCCAACAGTTGGCCCCAGCACTGATCCCCCAGCCCTGTGGGATCGCTCCAACGTTGAGTCTGTAACACCCAACTTCTTCCTCTCATGGCTCAACTGAATGGGGAACCCACATGGGTAACAGAGCAACACCAGCATCAAAACAGGATGGCCATGAGCCAGTAGTGTGCCCTGGGGCTGAGAGAGACAATGGGATCCTGGGGGCATCAGGAGGAGTGTGGGCAGCAGGTCACAGGAGGGGATCCTCCCCCTCTGCTCTGCCCTGGTCAGGCCCCACCTGGAGTGTTGTGTCCAGTGCTGGGCTCCCTGGGGTAAAAAGGACAGGGATCTCCTGGAGAGAGTCCAGAGAAGGGCTATGGAGATGAGGAAGGGCCTGGAGCATCTATCCTGTGAGGAAAGGCTGAGAGAGCTGGGGCTGTTCAGCCTGGAGAGAAGAAGACTGAGGGGGGATCTAATCAATGGTTATCAATATCTGAAGCATGGGGTGCAGGGGGAATTGGCCAGCCCCTTTTCAGTGTCTGTGGGGACAGGACAAGGGGCAATGGCTGCAAATTGGAGCCCAGGAAGTTCCACAGCACCATGGGGAGGAACTTTTCCCCAGTGAGGGTGAGGGAGCCCTGGGACAGGCTGCCCAGGGGGTGTGGAGTCTCCTTCTCTGGAGAGATTCCAGCCCCATCTGGACACCGCCCTGTGCAGTATGAGCTGGGGAGCTGCTTTGGCAGGGGGGTTGGACCCCAGGAGCTCTCCAGGGCCCTTCCAAGCCCTAAAACTCTGACTCTGTGACTCTATGAAAACAACTGAAGAAGACAGATTGTTCTGTGGGCCCTAATTGCTGGGGCAGTCTCAGCTGACTCTGTATATTAAATTAGCAAAGGGGAAGGCAGGTTTTCTCAGATCAGAGATGAATGGGTCCTGGCTGGCCGTTTAATGCTATTGCAAATGTAAAAAAGCACCTGAGGATGGAGGTGTCTAATTAATGACTCTTCAGGCTGTTGGAAATGAGGTGTGTTTATCTAATCAGACTCACTTGGCTTCTTTCTTGCTTTCCTGGAAGTGGCCGTTAAAAGCCGCGGTGACGCACGCTCACTTCCAGCTGCTGTGGCCTCCCCTCTTGGGCATTGCTTTGAAACCTGCCTGTGCCACCTCACTGAGCCTCTGTAGGTGCCCTTGATTGCAGACCCACCTCACTGCCCTGCACAGAAGGCTGTGGGTTATTCTGAGGGAAGCTGAGCAGCTACAGCAGCATCCAGAGTGTTACCGTGTGTAACTGGGAGCCACTGGGCACAGCCCACTCCTGCCTTCCCCTCGCTGAGATGTGGCAGCAGCCAAAAGCCTCATTTGGCAGTAGGGGGGTGGGGTGGTGGTAACCTGGGTTCAGGGCATAGCCACCTCCTCTGTGCTGGTGGGGTGATGGGAGCTGGGTGGGGGGCATCTTGTGCCTCCCGTTGGGTTGGTACAGGACCTCAGCTTTGGGTGGGGCTCTGGGTCCTCTCAACTGAAAACTGCTATCACTGGGGAGGCATTTGACACAGGGAAGGGGGGAGTGTCTGGGGGCATGGTGGTCTGTGTGTGCCTCAGAGTGGGGCAGCAGTCTTGGTTTTATGGTGGGAGAGGGCTCAGGCTCGATCAGACTTGATGATCTCTCCAGGGCCCTTCCAACCCCTACAACTCTGTGATTCTGCCCTACACCTAGTCACCAGCCCGGCTGCCCTCAAAGCCTGGTGATGAAGCCACCTGAACATCAGGCTGGTCCAAGCATGCTTTTTTGGGGTAGAGAGAGGGAAAAGTGCAGAATCAGTTTGCTTTATGCCTGCAAGAAGTACCTCGCTTTAGGGCAGAGAAATGAACTTCAGGTCATTTATAAGGAAGCTGGGATGGATGTGTGTGACCCTTAGTGAAGTCTCAGCTGATCTGAGCTCATCTTGTGAGCTGAGTGAGGTTGAACTTTGGAGAGCAGTGGTGTCTTTGGAGCTGTCACAGTTAGGGACAACTGTGGTGGCATGTGGAGCCCTGGCAGAGCTGGGTGTGGGGTAATCATAGAATCATAGAATGGCAAGGGTTGGAAGGGACCCCAAGGATCACAGAGCTCCAACCCCCTGCCACAGGCAGGGACACCAACCTCAGGCCTGGAGCTACACAAGGTTGCCCAGGGCCCCATCCAACCTGGCCTTGAACACCCCCAGACACGGGGCACCCACCCCCTCTCTGGGCAGCCTGTTCCAGCCCCTCACCACTCTCTCTGCAAAGAACTTCCCCCTAATATCCAATCTAACCCTTCCCTCCTTCAGCTTTAATCCATCCCCCTTGTCCTGCCAGTGTCTGTCCTTTAACAAGCTGATTCCCCTCCTGTTCCTCTGCTCCCTTCTGGGACTGGCAGGCTGCAATGAGGTCCCCCCACAGCCTTCTCTTCTCCAGGCTGACCCAGCCCAGCTCCCTCAGCCTCTCTTTGTAGGGCAGCTGCTCCAGCCCTCTGAGCATCTCTGTGGCCCTGCTTCCTCTTCCCATTTAATCACCAGTTCTCTGCTTACAGTCTTGAATTGGTTTATGAATCTGGTGCTTTCTCTCTTGCTGAGTGTGTCCAGGGAGCAGCTCAGTGGCACCCTGGGTTTGAACAGGGTCCATGGGGGGGTGTGATACAAGTGATGGTGCTGTTAGGTGGTAAACTGAGGGATCCCTCAGGTCTGGAGACTTGGCTGCTGCAGGAACCACACAAGGCTCAGTGGTTTCCATTCTCAGGGCTCAGTACAGGGATGGCTTTCCATTCACATGCATTCATTCTCCCTCCCTGAGGATCTCCCCTGAAGCTCAGAGGTTGTCATGGGACCTTGAGCCCAAAGCTTCTTGCCCAGTTTGGTGTTGCTGGTGTGGGATGGTGTGTAGTACCCAGCTAAAGGGAGCCTTCAGGAGAGACCTGGGAAGGGGAGCAGAGGAGTGAAAGGGCAGATGTTTTCCCAGAGGTGGTGAAGACATCCCAGGGCTCTTTGGTAAATCCCACCTGGGTTAGTGAGCAAGGCAGCAGGAGCTGGAGGCTGTTTGGAAGGGAGATGGGGAGTTTGGAGAGCAGGAGTCAGAGCTGAACTGTGTTTCTCTCTAACTGCTGGAATGCTGCATTAAAATGGCACCTCAAATAAATATCAGGAATGCTGTCAAATTGTCGGATTTCTCTGACAGGTTCTGTGCCCTTGAGGCTGGGTCTATAATAGCTGGAAAATACTTGCTCCTTCCCTTAGTTTTCCAGCCCTTGTAGGGTAAAGCTCAGAGCTCCATCCCAGATACGTTCTTTAAGGTAAAAACATGAAGATAAAGCAGCAAATCCACTTATTTAGTAAACTATACTTTCACTATGATTTTTCCCAATGTCAGTCCCCTGACTTGTGGTGTTTAGAGTGGGGTTTGTGACTCCTGAGTTCCAGAGACCTCAGTTGAGATCAGGGTTGGGGTTGACTTGGCTACTGGTTTGATAGCAAAAGCTTCCCAGAGCCCTAAGCTGCTGCTGCCTGTGGTGAGAGTGTTTGGAAAAGACCCAAAGCAAGAGAGGAAGAACCCCATGTTTGGGTCTCAAGGACATCACAGCTGCAGCATCCTGTCCCTTTGACTTTGTAACTAACAGGAGCAGAGAATCTGCCCCAGTTTGGATTTTATCTGCATGACATTAGTGCTGGCAGTGAGTGACACCCTCCTGACTCCTGAGAGTGCCTTGTTTTGCAGGAGCCAGGCCAAAGAGACTCCAAAGGAACAGCATGGACAGCTTAGACCTCCTGAAATTCCCTTCTGAAAAGGTAAGCAGAGATGAAATATCAGGAGGAATCTGTGATGGCTTTGTTTGCAGGGAAAGTATGCAATTAGCAGGTATCACTGGAGTCCATGGGATTAACCAGAGAGGGTTTCCAGAGGGCTTGGAGGAGAGGAGCAGCTGGTCTGGCTAAAGAAGCCCTTAACTGAAAGCTGAGAAAGCCACTTCTAGGTGGTTTGACAAACCAGCCTGTTATTGAGAGGGTCATTGTTAGTGCTTCAGCCCCTGTAGTGACTGGTGGGGCAGCTCAGTGCCACATCAGCCCAGTGAGTGCTGTGTTCAGCACAGAAGCAGGAGGTGGTGTGATGCAGGGGGTACAGGGGTTTGTTCCAGGGGGCTCTGAGGATTGCCTCTGCTCCAGTTTGCTGCAGGGCAGGTCAGATCCAGGCAGATCAGTGTTTTCTTAGTCTTCCCAGGGCAAAGGCTGTCTCTGCAGTCAGCCAGGAGGTACTGAGCCTTCCTGCCCACAGGGATCACTTCAGTTTCTCAGAAGCTTCTGTTCAGGAGCAGTGCTGGTGCTGCTCAGCCGTGCCTCTACCCAGAGGAGGTGCCCAGGCAGGCAGCTGCCCTCTGCCCAGGCAGTTTCTGTTCATCCAGCCCTGGCCAGGCACAGCTCTCCCCAGTGTCCCAGGGACCATTTCCCCTTTTCCAGAAGCATTGCAGAGGGAAACAACTCCCCCAAGTTGCAGGTAGGTGCAGACAGTCAATGGGAAACAACCTCAGGCTTGCAAAACTGTTTGAGTCCCTGAACTTCCCAGTAAGCACTGGGAGGGCCAGACTGAAACCCCTCTCTGAACTACCTCTCTTTGGGAGTTAAATGCCAAACTCACTGGTGTATTTTTATTAGTTCTCCTAACTGCCCACTGACTGTTTGGCCTCACACCCACTTTAACCAGTGTGACCCCAACTCTGGGGTGTAGATAGTGGGGCCAGTGATGGGCTGTGTCAGGGTGACATCTGTATCCTCATCAGAGCAGCGTGGCCCAGAGGCCTGGCAGGGAGAGTTTTGCTGATGGGGGATTTGCTGTTAATGCTGTTGGCTTCCTACTCCTTGCTGTAAAAACTGAACCTCTTTCACTAGCTCAGGCAGGGTTATGGTGTGTCAGGGATGTCCCAGGGAGGAGGGAGTCAATGTTCCATTCCCCCTGGAGTGATCCTGTGGGGGGGGGGGGTGAGTTCACCTCTCCTTGGGAGAGTGTTTTGGATGCAGTTCCCCTTCCTCTCTCCTGCTGCAGCTCCTAGGGACAGTTAGGGTCATGGGAGAGGGTTGTTTGCTTCAGCCCTGCTATGCTGAGGGGGATAAGATTGTGAAGAATAAAGCAGCAGAGTGAACTGTAATCTCTCCAGCACCCTCTTGTTGTTGTCTCCCCCTCTCTGCCCATCGTCTCTGCCAGACACAGCCTTCAAAGTCAGCAGGGACCCTGACTGCACAGGCCAGGAGCTCTTGTCCAGTGCCTCTGCATGGAGTTGTGTGGCTGGGCAGAGTGTATCTGCCAGGAAGGGCCCACAGCAGCTCTGAACACCCCAGCAGATAGTGGGAACACCACCTCCCTGATCCCCCTGCTCTCTCCAACCTGTGCTTTATTCCTCCTTTTGAGCTCCTCTGGTTTTAGCTCATTGCTGCTTGTTTACTCCTCTCTCCTCTTTATCACATGCTGGCTTTTACCCTGAAGGTGCTTACGTGCCATAATTGAGTCATCGCTTCTTTTTGTCATGAACTAAACAGTTTGAGAGCTCCAGCTAAGGCAGTAAGACATCACAAGGCAGTTTCTTTCCAGTTCTGAAACCCTCTTTTGTGGCTGCTTTTCAAAATGTGGGCACCAACTGGGGGGCAGTTGGTCCCCCCAATACCATGGAGGGAGGTGGATCTCCCCTGCCTTGTTCTCACTATTCCTCTCTGTGTTGCAAGGAAAGGAGAAGTCATTTTGGTCATGGCATCCCACTGTGCTGTTGGCATGCTGGGACTTCAGGTCCTGTTCAGTATCTGGGGCTTGTTGGTCTGTGTGCCCCTAAATCCCAGCTTTGAGGGGCTGGGGATCACTGGATAGGCTGAGTAAGTTGGGACACTTCAGCCTTGAGAAGAGAAGGCTAAGGGGGCACCTAATTAAAGTCTATAATTATCTTAAGCATGGGGATGCAGGGGGAATCAGCCAGCCCCTTTTCAGTGTCTGTGGGGACAGGACAAGGGGCAATGGCTGCAAATTGGAGCCCAGGAAGTTCCACAGCAACCTGGGGAGGAACTTTTCCCCAGTGAGGGTGAGGGAGCCCTGGGACAGGCTGCCCAGGGGGTGTGGAGTCTCCTTCTCTGGAGAGATTCCAGCCCCATCTGGACACCGACCTGTGCAGTATGAGCTGGGGAGCTGCTTTGGCAGGGGGGTTGGACCCCAGGAGCTCTCCAGGTCCCTTCCTACCCCTACAACTCTGTGATTCTGTGATCTGAGATGTGCTCAAGGTTCTTTCACCTGCACGTAGCTGAGGCAGGGAGGACAGCCTGGGGAGTCCCCTCTGGGTGTGTTCTGTGTGACAGGGGTGATTTGCAGCCCAGAAATGCTGAAACCCAAAGCAAGGAGCAGGTTTAGGCTCTTCCCCTGCTTCAGGTAATTATAGACTTTAATTAGGTCCCCCCTTAGCCTTCTCTTCTCAAGGCTGAAGAGTCCCAACTTACTCAGCCTATCCAGTGACCCCCCAGCCCCTCAAAGCTGGGATTTAGGGGCACACAGACCAAAGCCCCAGATACTGAACAGGACCTGAAGTCCCAGCATGCCAACAGCACAGTGGGATGCCATGACCAAATGACTTCTCCTTTCCTTGCAACACAGAGGGGAATAGTGAGAACAAGGCAGGGGAGATGCATCTTCCTCCATGGTATTGGGGGGACCAACTGCCCCCAGGTTGGTGCCCACTCGTGTTCATCTGCCTTGTAGGGAGCTGCTGGGTAAGGGTGCTTCTTGCTGAAGCCAGTGGGTGACACTGAGGCAGGCCATGCTCCACGTAGCCTGGGAGCCAAGCCCTAGAGATGGGCAGTGCTCTGGAGCATCTAGCATAGCCACGTTTCTTGGGGTGCTCAGGTTATTCATGGGTCAGCATGGGCACTGGGAAGAAGTGAAGATGCAGCAAGTGGGGGTAGTTGTGCCACAGCTTTGGTATCCTGGGCAAGATGAAGCTGTCACTCTGTTTAGAAGAGGTTTTTATGCAGCTGCCAGAAACGAGGAGCAGCAGTGACAGCTTCTGGACCTTTCATTCCTCATTCCCTGTGCTTGTAAATAAACCAGCCATGCCTCTACCTCTGCAGGGAGATTGTTCAGAGGATGCTGCTTCTCCCTTGGGAGAAGTTGACTCCTGGGTATTGTTTGGGTGATGCTTCCTCTGCACTTCTTAACATCCCTCACTGCAGAGATGTCCTCATTCAACCCTGCACATCATGCATAGCAAGTCACACCACCTAAACTCCATGTTAACCTTCCTGCCCCCTGCCCCTGTGTGCCCCCTGCCCCTGCCTGTGCCCCCTGCCCCTGCCTGTGCCCTCTGCCCCCACCAGCTCTCCATATAAACCCAAGACAAGCAATTTGTGCAATGACTTCTTTCTTGCTTTCCCAAGGACCAGAATGGGGACAGCCATCCCATGGGAGACCTGAAGATCTCTGGAAAAGAGTTCTTGTCATTACCTGCAAGGTCCAAGAAATACAGGGAGCACCAATCCAGTGCAGAGAGGAAGTCCCAGGGGTCAAGTTCATCTCCACTGGACACCAGTGAAGTCCAAGTCCAGATGTCACAGCCGGTAGGAAGATGGTTTTATTTACTCCAGTACTGATCTTGGTTGTTCCTTACAGCATGTTCATTCTGACCTCTTTTCTAGCCTGGTGTGGGGGTGACAATGTGGTCTGTGGGCTGAAAAACAGCCTGCATCTAGCTGTGCTGTGGGCTGTTTGGGTAATTCATTGTGGTGGAGCCTCAGCTCAGCTGTGCCTTGAGCCTCAGCTCAGCTGAGCTGTTTGTTAGGCTGTTATCTTCTGGTTACCTTCATGTTTGTTGTGACTGACTTTGAGCCTCAGCTTCACTATCCATTAAGCAGAACACTGGTACCTACCTCCACCGTGAACTGGTTTAGAAGAGCTTGGTATTTAATGATGGTAACATCTTGAGGGCTGAGAGTTTAGACCTGAACTTTCCCAAGTTTGGGACTGTCAGGATGTGATGCCTTGAGTTCTGGAAAAACACAGGGCCTTGGAGCCCTTGCTTTGTGGAGCCTGATTCAGGCAGCCTCCTGGGGTTCCTGAGGCTTGTTGCCTTCAGGAAACAGAGCCCTTTCCAGGCTTTTGATGAGCAGCTCAAGATACTGGTTGCCTCTGCCAAATCTGGGACCTTGGGTATTGTTTCCTTTCATTTCCTGATCACACTGATGGTCTGCAGAGTGGTCTCATTGAATTTGTTGATCATTAGGAAGAGATGATAGAAAAACATTGTCCAGGAGCTTATCTTTGGAAGCAAGTTAGGCAGAGCATGCTTCCTAAAGAGCAGAAGCTGGCCCTGCTGCCAGTGATTTATGGGTTACTGGTGTGCAGGACATCCTGTGCGAGGTGGGGAAGAGCTCTGCCTCCCCCATGGGGATGGGGATCCATGCCTCCCCCATGGGGATCCATGGGGATGGGGATCCATGCCTCCCCCATGGGGATCCATGGGGATGGGGATCCATGCCTCCCCCATGGGGATCCATGGGGATGGGGATCCATGCCTCCCCCATGGGGATCCATGGGGATGGGGATCCATGGGGATGGGGATCCATGCCTCCCCCATGGGGATGGGGATCCATGGTGATGGGGATCCATGCCTCCCCCATGGGGATGGGGATCCATGCCTCCCCCATGGGGATGGGGATCCATGGTGATGGGGATCCATGCCTCCCCCATGGGGATGGGGATCCATGCCCTGGAAAGCTCTCTGTATGCCTTTTTCATGTCTTTAGCCTGAACAATTGAGCTGTTTGTTAGGCTGTTATCTTCATGTTCATGTTTGTTGTGACATGTGGCAAAGAGAATGTACTGGGGATGCTTCCTGCAGCTGTGTTGGCTTTGTTCTCAGTCCTGGTTGACAGGGGGTCACACCCACAAACCATGGCATGTTTCTGCATCATGGGAGGGCACTTGGAGGTATTGGGGGGGGGGGGAAATTGGAGGTATTTGAACCCAGCAATCTCCAGTCAGAAACCCCAAGTCCTCAGCTTGTTGTTGGCAGGAGGTGGAGTATAACAGCAAGGACGTGGGGATCACACTGGTGTTTGAAGGTCTTTGGGCTGTTGCTTTACACTGAGGCTGTCACACACTATCCCAGATCACACAGTGATTCCAGATGGGATAAATCCAAGCCAGGGCAGATAGGCTTCTTTTTTTTTCTTCTTGGCATTTAAGAGAAAAGTTCAAATAAAATATTTTCCTGCTGGGTAAAATAGACTCTGAGCTGCAGAGCTGGGGCTGAGGAGTGGGGATGCTTGGAGGTGTTTCTAGCACAGAGTGAGTGTTCCTAGGTGTCGTGAACGGAGGGAAGACAGGGCCACACTCAATAGGAGTGATCAACAAGCTTTGTTTATTGTCTGTTACCTTCACCCTATATAGCATACCATAATTAGCTCATGCGTAGTGCAAAAAGCAAGCTCATAATTGGTTATCTTCATAACTGTCAACTCCACCCCTAGTTCCCATCCTGGGTGCAGTGTCCCTGCTCTTACAGGGATGCTGGCTTATTTGGGGTTTTGGCTGCTTCTCCTGTTTGCAGTTTCACTTTATCTCCTTGCAGCCTTGGGATAGAGACAGGGCCCCCTGTTCCAAGCCACACAGCTAGGATTGTTATGTTACAGCTGCAGCATCCATAATGCTACCTACATTTCCCCCTTTTCTTTTTTTTTCCTTTTTTTTCCTTTTTTTCTTTTTTTCCTTTTTTCCTTTTTTTTCCTTTTTTTCTCTTTTTTCTCTTTTTTCTTTTTTTCTTTTTTCTGTTTTTTCTTTTTTTCCTTTTTTTTTCTTTTTTTTCCCCCCCCACAATTCCCATTTGTGCAATAGCTTTATTAATTAACTGTTTAATAAACCAAATTAGGCAATAACCAAGAAACAGTACGACACTTAAAGGAATAAAAGATGCAACCATCATTTTGAGAAGATTCAGTTCCCAGCTGGGGAATCCCCATTGGCGTGACCAATCTCCCAAAGGGTCGTCCTCCTTCAAAATCTTATGTTATTATATACCTTCAAGGGAGGTTTCTCAAATGCTCCACAATTAGCTGAGGGTGAGAATCATAGAATCACAGACTGGCCTGGGTTGGAAGGGACCCCAAGGGTCACAGAGCCCCAACCCCCTGCCACAGGCAGGGCCACCAACCTCAGGCCTGGAGCTACACAAGGTTGCCCAGGGCCCCAGCCAACCTGGCCTTGAACACCCCCAGACACGGGGCACCCACCCCCTCTCTGGGCAGCCTGTTCCAGCCCCTCACCACTCTCTCTGCAAAGAACTTCCCCCTAATATCCAATCTAACCCTTCCCTCCTCCAGCTTTAATCCATCCCCCTTGTCCTGCCATTGTCTGTCCTTTAACAAGCTGATTCCCCTCCTGTTCCTCTGCTCCCTTCAGGGACTGGCAGGCTGCAGTGAGGTCCCCCCACAGCCTTCTCTTCTCCAGGCTGACCCAGCCCAGCTCCCTCAGCCTCTCTTTGTAGGGCAGCTGCTCCAGCCCTCTGAGCATCTCCGTGGCTCCTCTGACCCCTCTCCAACAGCCCCACATCTTCCTTGTGTTGGGCCCCAGCTCTGGACACAGGATCCAGCTGGGGCCTCCCAGGGCAGAGCAGAGAGGGACAATCCCCTCCCTGTCCCTGCTGCCACCCCTCTGCTGATGGAGCCCAGGATCCCATTGGCCTTGGGAGCTGCCAGAGCCACTGCTGCTCATGGGGAGTTTCTCATCCCCCACAATCCCCAGGTCCTTCTCACAGGGCTGCTCTCCAGGAGTTCTTCTCCCAGTCTGGATCTCTGGCTGGGATTCTTCCATCCCCAGTGCAGCCCCTGACCCTTGGCAGTGTTGAACCTCACTAGGTTCCCCCAGGCCCATCTTTCCAGCCTGGCAAAATCCCTCTGGATCGCTCCTTTCCTTCTGGGGTGTCAACCACCCCACTCAGCTGAATGAGAAGATGTAGGTGGGGAAAAGCCATCTAATCCCAAAAGTAAGAAATCACCAGCAGCTCTATTTTGCAAAGTAGCATGTCTCACACTATCTACATCAGCAGGCAGGTCACTAAGAGCAAGAGATGTAGCATTGCTTTGTTTACTCAGCCAACATCCCAAATGTGTTAATTTTTTCAGAGCAGCTACAGCAGTCACCCCTGGGGCTGGTGCTGATTTGCCAGAGCCCAATTTTTGTGGACTCAACTCAGATCAAGTTCTGAACTCCTTCAGTGAAACACACCCAGAGCTCAGCTAGGTTTCTCTGTCAGTACAGGAGTTACATTACATTTCTATCAGTTAGATGCTCTGTTCACCTGCTTTACCTGTGTCTCACAATTGCTAATGGTTGGTTAAGACCACACAGTCACTTTGTTCCTTTTTTAAGGCAGTTGTTAACATTCTCACAGTTTCTTATCTCATTCTCAAACTTCTGCTCTTCTCCTACTGCATTCCAATTGTGCCTTAACATATCTTCATTCAACCCCCAGGCCTGATTGATGGGAGTCGAGTGGTGTGGCAATAAATCTGAGTGGGCCAAAAAAAACCCCCCCTTTTCTCTCAAAAATGCATTGCTTACACCTAGGTATGTACCTGTGTGCACATACACATCCCTGTTTGACCACAGACATTCCTGCTTTCCAGTTCTCTGACCACTGGAGACAGGATCTTTACACCAACTGGGTGGGTTTGGTGGGTTTTTTTCAGACTTCTCTGAGCTCATCCTTCATTCCCAGCAGTGCCCATGGAAATGTTCTAATAGGAAAAGCACTTCCTACTGCTCACCAGTGCAAACATGATCATTGGGAAGGAAAACAAAGCTCATCTGAGCCAGAAAGGAGCCAGCAGCATGGGGGGAACCCAGGGCAGTACAAAGGCAGGATGAACCCACCCCCCCCCCCACACACACACACTTTCTGCCAGAAATAGCCCTGTATTTTTAACTCAGACTTTCAGCCAGAAACCAAACAAAAGTCCTGCTCCATCAAGAGCAAAGCAAAAAGCATTGCTCAGGGGCATGGCCATGAGTGCAGAGTCTGTCCAAGGAAAGGCCCCAGGGGATGTGACCAACCACCAGGCACCTCGTGAGGGTACACTGTGGGGTGTTGGTGAAAGAGCAAGTGTTGCTGGCCATGCTGCAGTCACAGGGGGGTCATTCAGGCACCTGGGGTCACACTGGTTCCTAGCTCTGATTGAAGTGAGGGTGAGGGACACCCTGCTCCCTGCCTGTGCACCCAAAAAGGGATGGCAGGGGTATTTATATCCCCTTTCCCCCAGGAGCCCCCCAGGCACCGGAGCTGGAGAGGCTCAGGAGGCAGGTGAGATGCTGCCCTGATCCCTGAGGGGCTGGGCAGTGCTGTGTTCATCCAGGCACAGCAATAAACAGTCACCCCCACTGGGCAGCAGAGCCTCACCAGCACATGGCTGATGCTGGTGGGTTGTCTTCAGACCAGACCCCACCACATATGAAGCAGCCTCCCAAAAGGGCTCTCGTGCCAGGAGAACAGCTCTGCAGTAGGTTCTGGTGGACAAGGCTGGGTCACTTGAGGTGAACTGTGTTCTGTGCCCCCAGCTGACAGTTCTGCCAGCCTGGCTTTGTACCACAGCCCAGACCTCAGAAGGTTTCAAGGCAAAGTCAGCTTGCAGGTACTTGCCAAAAGCAATGTGACCCATTGCCTTGTGTCCTGTGTCTGTCCCTGGCTGCCAGAGGGCTGCCAGGGCTGTGTCTGTCTGCTGGGTGGGCTGGGGGTGTGTGGGGGGGTGGGCTTCTTTGCAAAGCTGTAGTTGCCATCCCTGTGAGACTTGGTAAATCCCACCCAGGATGAGAGAGAAGCTTTCCCTGGTCAGGCTGTTCAGACACCAATCCCACCCCCCTAGCTCCTCATTTTGTGACTGCTCAAAGCAAAAAGCCTCCTGAATCCATTGGTAAACAGCATTAATTACTGAGGGGAGAGCTCAAGTGGTGGATTTAAGGTGCTTTTATGGGCTGCCACGACACACACTGTGGCAGCAGAAGGGTGAACTGAGGCTGCACACACAGCCTCCTGTGTCAGGCTGTGGAGGGGAACCCAGGCTGTACCCAGGAAGACTTGTCTTGGGACTCCCAGACCCCAAGTTGAGTGATGAGGGAACAGCACCCATCCTCAGCAAGTGCTGCTGATCCAGAGCTGGGAGGGGTGGCTGACAGGCAGGACACTGCGCTGCCATCCAGAGCCCTGGCCAGGCTGGAGAGCTGGGCAGGGAGAGACCAGAGGAGATTCAACAACAGCCAGTGGAGAGTCTGGCACCTGGGGAGGAACAACCACATGGATCAGGACAGGCTGGGGGTGACCTGCTGGAGAAGAGCTCTGTGGAGAAGGACCTGGGGGTGCTGGTGGGTGACAGGGTGGCCATGAGCCAGCAGTGTGCCCTGGGGCTGAGAGAGACAATGGGATCCTGGGGGCATCAGGAGGAGTGTGGGCAGCAGGTCACAGGAGGGGATCCTCCCCCTCTGCTCTGCCCTGCTCAGGCCCCACCTGGAGTGTTGTGTCCAGTGCTGGGCTCCCTGGTGTAAAAAGGACAGGGATCTCCTGGAGAGACTCCAGAGAAGGGCTATGAAGATGATGAAGGGCCTGGAGCATCTCTCCTGTGAGGAAAGGCTGAGAGAGCTGGGGCTGTTCAGCCTGGAGAGAAGAAGACTGAGGGGGGACCTAATCAATGGTTATCAATATCTGAAGCATGGGGTGCAGGGGGAATTGGCCAGCCCCTTTTCAGTGTCTGTGGAGACAGGACAAGGGGCAATGGCTGCAAGTTGGAGCCCAGGAAGTTCCACAGCACCATGGGGAGGAACTTTTCCCCAGTGAGGGTGAGGGAGCCCTGGGACAGGCTGCCCAGGGGGTGTGGAGTCTCCTTCTCTGGAGAGATTCCAGCCCCATCTGGACACCGACCTGTGCAGTATGAGCTGGGGAGCTGCTTTGGCAGGGGGGTTGGACCCCAGGAGCTCTCCAGGGCCCTTCCAACCCCTACAACTCTGTGATTCTGCCATGTCATTTCTGGATAAATCCTGATGTCAGCACAACCCCTGGGCTCCTCCCAAGGGTCTGTAATGCAACAGGCAGGTCTCTGGGTCAGGGAGGTCCTCGGGGTGGGGTGCCTGAGTCAGAGCTCCTGGGTTCTTTGCCTCTTGTTTACCTCCCTCTTCCCCATCTGTGTGCTGGGGTAACGCTGCTTCCCTGCCTACCCTGGGGAGGTTACAGAGGCATGATGATGGCTGTAAAGTTGTTTGAGCTCGGGATGGCAGGAGCTCTGGTGGTGTTATTAGCATGGGTGATGATGATGCTAATTACTGAGCTGCTGGGAAACTCCCCATGGGAGGAGGCAGGAGAGGGGAGGGAAAGCAGGGAAAAGTGATGAGAGGCAAAGTGAGCTGGGGATGAGGAGGAGCCTGTCCCTGCTGGCACTTCTGTCCAGCACTGGCCGAAGGGCTCAGCCTGCTGGCAAAGCTGTGGGGATGCTGGGATGGATAGGAGAAGCCATGGCCCAGGTGCTGCGTAAGGTAGGAGAGCATGGCAGGGCCTTCCATGCAGCTTAGACCTTCCTGCTGCTGCTGCACAAGGTGCTGGTGGCACACAGGATGGGAAGCTCGTGCAGAAGGCTTGTGGTGCTGGTGGGGTAGAGAGATGGGCTTCCTCACCCCTCCTGTGCCCCTGTGAAGTTGAGGAATTCCCCAGCCACAGCTGGTGGTGGCTGGAGGAGAGGGACCGGCACTGCCTGCGTCTTGGGGGATGGCAAGGGCAGGGTCCTCTTCACCTGTGAGGTCTGGAGCTCCCAAGAAGACTCAGGGAGCGAGTTCCTGGCTCTCTACAGGCAGAGAAGAGTTCAAGGCCAGGTTGGATGGGGCCCTGGGCAACCTTGTGTAGCTCCAGGCCTGAGGTTGGTGTCCCTGCCTGTGGCAGGGGGTTGGAGCTCTGTGACCCTTGGGGTCCCTCCCAACCCAGCCCAATCTGTGATTCTATGATTCTATGACTGTCTTGGGAGGGAGGGCCAGGGGACCTGCCCAAATTCTGGGCTGAGCATTTGAGGTCAGCATCGAGCTGAAGTCTCTGAGGTCAGTGGGACTGTGCCTAGGCCAGAGTTCAAGGGCTAAAGCACTTGACTGGGTCATGATCCAACAGCAGGAGCAAGAACCACAGGGAGAGGTAAGGATCAAACCCTAACCTCTCCCTTCCTTGGGGTCTGTGCTCCAGAAACAGTCCTGTTCTCCTGGACTCTGCTCTGCCCAGGGGAGTGCATCAGCTGGAGGGAGTGCTTCCTCTCTCTGCAAACCTGTCCTCTACCCTGTCCTCTCAGCAAAGACCATTTATAGTCAAGAGAAAGAGGAGCTGTGTTTGATTGTGGTGATGACTTGCAGAGAGGGGTTGCTGATGTATTTAGACACTGAACAATCTGGAAGCACACTGCATTGCCAAACATTCCCTGGGACTAATGTTTTGATAAGACCTTTTTTATGATTACAGGGAGAAGCAACCATAAAAGAAGGGAAAATTTTGTAGATCATACCCCCCTCCCTCCCCACCCAGCCCAAAGGCAGGTTGCCAGAGCTCTTGTGATGGTTTTCTCTCTCAGGATTTACTAGTGGATTGTCAGGTTTGAGGAGTGATGCTCGTGGTTCTGCCTGGCAGCTGAGTGAGAGGAGGTGGGACTGGGCAGGGAGCAGAGCTGGAGGGCAGCTTTGGGGTCCCTGGCAGAGCTGGGTAGGGGAGGTCCTGCCTGTCCCTGCTGAGTCACATGTTGTCCAGGCAGTGCTGGGATGTCAGGTGCTCCCATCTGTCCCCTGTGAGTTCACTGTGGACTCCAGGCTTGGCCAGATGGATGCTCGGTGTGAGGACAAATACAACCTCAGGGGCTTGCACTCTGGCTCCAAAGCCTCTTTCCCTGGTTGCCTTGTGTTGTGTGAGGGAAGATAAACTGATGCTTCCTTGCAGTCCCTCAGCAGCCTGACCATGAGGGGCTGCACCAGGCAGCCTTTGCTGCTCAGTGCACCTCTCTTTTAGGATGAGGTCCTGGTGTGTGAATTGCAGTGCAAGGGCAATGCAAACACCCCCCCTCCTTCATCCCACAGCTGGGATGCTGGGGGGAACTGCTGGGGTATCTGTTGGTCCTTATTGCTGGTCAGGCTTTCTGGTGTAAACATGACTCTGGGAGAGGGGGGTGGAGAGGAAGGGTGAAGCCAGAGCTTGAACACCCCCAGACACGGGGCACCCACCCCCTCTCTGGGCAGCCTGTTCCAGCCCCTCACCACTCTCTCTGCAAAGAACTTCCCCCTAATATCCAATCTAAGCCTTCTCTCAAAGGTAATTCTGGCTTTTACTCCATCCACTGATGTAGCCAGAGCCAGGGAGAGGGAAGGCAGCTGCTGCTAAATTTAAGGCTGTTCCTATGACATCTGGAGGCTGCTGTGCTGGTGTGGGTCCTGTTGGAACCCAGCAGGTAAACACTGAGCTGTGGCTCAGCTTGTTCTTGCAGTGCTTTATCTTCCTGTTTGCTCTGTGGGCCCATGTGCAGCGCTGTGTGCAGACCTGGGTGAGGGGCTGTGTGAGACATTGCCTTGCTGTGGAGGCAGGATGGGCCAGAAAACTTTCATGAGGGCTCAAGTCTGACAGGTATCAGGAGCCTCTTCAGGGGGTTGAGCTGTTCAGAGAAGCCACCAGTGATCTGGTTGCCTCCCAGTGTCATCTTAAACCATCTGACCTTTCTTTCCATACATCCCTGAGAGTCTTTTTGTGAAGCTCTAAGGCCCTTTTGCACCTTGTAAGGGTCCTTTCTCTGGCTTCAGCACCCAGAAGGGTCAAACATTCCCAGGTGACACAGAGCTCTCTGACTCAGGTGGGCTGGTTACACAGATGCTGCTTGAGCCAGGAGAGATTTGCAAGCTCCTTTCCCAAATCTCAGGGGTGTGCAGCAGGGCCAGCAGAGCCTGAGCTCTCCTGAGTTTTGCAATGCAGAGCCCCAGCACGCTCTGTTCCTCACTGGGACTTTGGTGCTTGCATGGGAGGCAGGGAAACAAACTGGGAGAGAGAAAATCTCTTGTGAAGTGACTGCAGAGCTGGTGGGGGGGGAGGCACCAGCATGTTCTGGCTTGTGCTGCCTCTGCTGCATTCGCTGCCTCAGAGGTAAATTGTCAGCTTCTTCCTTAAATATTAACAGCTGCCAGGTAATGAATTCCCCCTCTCTGTTTTATAATGGCACTAAAATTGGGATTTGCCTTGGTTTTCTCTGTAATTATCCAATGTGAGTGTGTGCAGGAGAGGGAGGCATGGCAGGCTCTGCAGCAGGCAAGTGTCGTGCCCCAGGGACTGAACTGGGCTGTGGGGCTGGGGCTGCACAGGCAGTTCTGTGGGGCTTGTGGCTTTACCAGCCTTCAGAGGGGTGGGTTTGGGGGTAGGCTAGCATCAGTGGATGAAGTAAAAGCCAGAATTACCTCGTGAGGTAAGGCTTAGATTGGATATTAGGGGGAAGTTTTTTACAGAGAGAGTGGTGAGGGGCTGGACCAGGCTGCCCAGAGAGGGGGTAGGTGCCCCGTGTCTGGGGGTGTTCAAGGCCAGGTTGGATGGGGCCCTGGGCAACCTTGTGTAGCTCCAGGCCTGAGGTTGGTGTCCCTGCCTGTGGCAGGGGGTTGGAGCTCTGTGACCCTTGGGGTCCCTTCCAACCCAGGCCAGTCTATGATTCTGTGAATTACCTGCCAGGCTCCTTGGCATCCCGGGGAGGAGATGCTGGTCCTGGGAGAGCATGGTTGGGAGAGCAGTGTCCTGAGCAGGGAGTGGGACTTATCCTGGTCCTTCTTGAGTGTTAGGCTGAAGACTGCTGCTCTCTGGGCAACTCACTGGGGGTGGCACCTGCCTGTCAGATGGCTCTGTGACCTGAGGCTGGGTTTTGTGAGAGTCCAGCTGCCTTTGAGGAGCGGTGCATGACAGTCAGTCCATGCTGTGCCAGTTCAAGGCTTCTTTACATCCTCTGCCTTGCTTATCTGGGAGACTCCTGTAGAATCAGCCCTGCAGAGATCAAAACCAGGAGTCCAGAGACTCACTCTGCTTCAGATGCCTTGAGCTCCATGTAGACAGCTGCCTGGCTTGATTGGAGAAGCAGTGATTATCTCTTGTGCCCACAGCTTTTGCTTTTGAGAAGGACACAGGCACTGGCTGCTTTAACCAGCCTTGGCAGCCTGGTCCCAGGAGTGCCCCTGCTCAGAGCTGTGGGCTTCTCAGCACTGAGGAGACTCAGTGGTTTGGAAGAATGACTGCTCTCCTCTGGAGCCCCTGAAGGTGCCAGGAATGCTTCTGACCTTTTCTTAATTTAAGCCAGAAAAAGGCCAGACTCTGATCTCTGTGTCACCTGGGAATGTTTCACCCTGCTGGGTGCTGAAGCCAGAGAAAGGGCCCTTAGGAGGTGCAAAACGACCCTTCTGAGGCAGCTGCACAGCGCAGGGCAAGTGTTACTCTGTTCTTTGTCCTGCAGATGATCCAGAGGACAAAACCCCAGTAGAAAAAGAGAGAGCCTCTTGCCACTGAAGAGGCAGGTAACTCCCAGGCACTCCATGGGGCAGGGCAGATGTTGGCAGGGCAGATGGTATCTGTCTGGGCTGCAGCTTGATCAGTATCCTTCATCTGGGGTGGTGATGGGTTGAGGATTGCTTGCTCAGGGCTGGTCCCAGAGCTGCCCTTGCAGTGTCCTGCCTGAACAGGAGCAAGACAGAGGTATTGCTGTCTCTGTGCCTGGGTGTCAGCCCCTAGGCCTTGTCCTTGGTGAGATACTTCAATGTTTAGGGTCCCAAGGATAAAGCTGAATCCCTTATCTTCCTGTCTTTGAGATACTCCTGTACTGGTACACCCTCTTTCTGCTTCTTGCCACTATGCCTGTGCCTTGTTTCTCCTCCTCCCAGACTTGAGGTCAGGTTGTGGATCAAAGCTGAGCTGCAGGAAGGAGATAGGAGGCAGGATTTAACACAAGCCTGTGCTTGTGCATCAACCACACACAGGAAAAAAAGCAACATCATGTGCAGGGTGGCTGCCCCAGCCCTCAGCTGCATCAGGGGAATGTGTGAAAGCACATCTGAGAACCCCAGATCCCATCCCTAACAGTCTGGGGACCGGTTTGGAGATAGAAAACTGTAACCTTGCTGAGGGAACAGCACCCACCCTCAGCAAGTGCTGCTGATCCAGAGCTGGGAGGGGTGGCTGACAGGCAGGACACTGCGCTGCCATCCAGAGCCCTGGCCAGGCTGGAGAGCTGGGCAGGGAGAGACCAGATGAGATTCAACAACAGCAAGTGGAGAGTCTGGCACCTGGGGAGGAACAACCACATGGATCAGGACAGGCTGGGGGTGAGCTGCTGGAGAAGAGCTCTGTGGAGAAGGACCTGGGGGTGCTGGTGGGTGACAGGGTGGCCATGAGCCAGCAGTGTGCCCTGGGGCTGAGAGAGACAATGGGATCCTGGGGGCATCAGGAGGAGTGTGGGCAGCAGGTGACAGGAGGGGATCCTCCCCCTCTGCTCTGCCCTGCTCAGGCCCCACCTGGAGTGTTGTGTCCAGTGCTGGGCTCCCTGGGATAAAAAGGACAGGGATCTCCTGGAGAGAGTCCAGAGAAGGGCTATGGAGATGATGAAGGGCCTGGAGCATCTCTCCTGTGAGGAAAGGCTGAGAGAGCTGGGGCTGTTCAGCCTGGAGAGAAGAAGACTGAGGGGGGACCTAATCAATGGTTATCAATATCTGAAGAATGGGGTGCAAGGGGAATTGGCCAGCCCCTTTTCAGTGTCTGTGGGGACAGGACAAGGGGCAATGGCTGCAAGTTGGTGCCCAGGAAGTTTCACAGCAACCTGGGGAGGAACTTTTCCCCAGTGAGGGTGAGGGAGCCCTGGGACAGGCTGCCCAGGGGGTGTGGAGTCTCCTTCTCTGGAGAGATTCCAGCCCCATCTGGACACCGACCTGTGCAGTATGAGCTGGGGAGCTGCTTTGCAGGGGGGTTGGACCCCAGGAGCTCTCCTTCCAACCCCTACAACTCTGTGATTCTGTAAGAAAGACCCTTTTATCAGAGGAACCTGATCTAGGAAGGAGCTAGAAACCCAACTGGTTGTTAAGGTCCCTCAGCAGGTTTTTGTTGGAGGTTCCAACACAAGGTCTGCAGACCAGCTAGTCCAGTGGTCCAGGCTGGAGCTGAGTATCCAAGCTACTGAAATAGTTTCTTCTTCCCCTGAGTCATTGTACCCGAGTTCTCTGTTACTGGCACTTTGAAGCCATAATTGAGGTCTGCTTTCCTCCTTGCACAGCCTTTCTCCCGGCAAGTTGTCAGTCGTCAAGTGGTAGGAGACAGTAAGAGAGATGTTGTGCTCACCATTTCCTAGAAACTGTCACTGTAAAGAGAACAATACTAAAAAGAAGGATGAATCAAAGCCAGACCTGGAGCAATAAAACTCCAAATGTTTGACTTCTCTCAGCAATCTGGAACTCTTCATTCATTTCCAGGGTCTCTGCTGTGCTTGGGGCACTGTGTGCATTCACAGTTCCGGCCTCTCACACTGAATACACTGCAGAATCACAGTCTTAATACACCAGAATCATAGTCTCTTGGGCTGTAAATCAGTGTAACTCTGCTTAATTCACTGGAGCTACAATGATATCATAGAATTGTATTTATGTCATAGACTTGTAGGGGTTGGAAGGGCCCTGGAGAGCTCCTGGGGTCCAACCCCCTGCCAAAGCAGCTCCCCAGCTCATACTGCACAGGTCGGTGTCCAGATGGGGCTGGAATCTCTCCAGAGAAGGAGACTCCACACCCCCTGGGCAGCCTGTCCCAGGGCTCCCTCACCCTCACTGGGGAAAAGTTCCTCCCCATGGTGCTGTGGAACTTCCTGGGCTCCAATTTGCAGCCATTGCCCCTTGTCCTGTCCCCACAGACACTGAAAAGGGGCTGGCCAATTCCCCCTGCACCCCATGCTTCAGATATTGATAACCATTGATTAGGTCCCCCCTCAGTCTTCTTCTCTCCAGGCTGAACAGCCCCAGCTCTCTCAGCCTTTCCTCACAGGAGAGATGCTCCAGGCCCTTCATCATCTCCATAGCCCTTCTCTGGACTCTCTCCAGGAGATCCCTGTCCTTTTTATCCCAGGGAGCCCAGCACTGGACACAACACTGCAGGTGGGGCCTGAGCAGGGCAGAGCAGAGGGGGAGGATCCCCTCCTGTCACCTGCTGCCCACACTCCTCCTGATGCCCCCAGGATCCCATTGTCTCTCTCAGCCCCAGGGCACACTGCTGGCTCATGGCCACCCTGTCACCCACCAGCACCCCCAGGTCCTTCTCCACAGAGCTCTTCTCCAGCAGGTCACCCCCAGCCTGTCCTGATCCATGTGGTTGTTCCTCCCCAGGTGCCAGACTCTCCACTGGCTGTTGTTGAATCTCCTCTGGTCTCTCCCTGCCCAGCTCTCCAGCCTGGCCAGGGCTCTGGATGGCAGCGCAGTGTCCTGCCTGTCAGCCACCCCTCCCAGATACAGGACCCTCCAGTAACTGGGGCTTGTGTTTGGCTTGTGTGGATCTCACTCAGGCAGACGTGGGTGCCAGAGGTGGTGTGGCTGAGTCTGCCTTTCCCTGGGGTGCCATCAGCGACTTGTGCACATCGCAGCACCAGGGCTGAGCTCCCAGTCAGGGCTGGTGGGATTGAGCATCCCATGGACCCTGCTGGTCTCTGTGCAGGACTGGGAAGGGAGCATAGGTTGGCTGTGCTTTTCCATCTCTCAGTGGGTGGATGTAGGTCACCTTTGCTGTGCCAGGAACTTGTGTTTCTCTCTGTGTGAATTTTATTTTAAAACAGGGAATTGCACCCTGATAATGTGCTCTTGGGGTTACATTAGGCCTGTAGCAGGGCAGGAACCCATATGATCAGTTCTGTCTCTACTTTATCCTTGGTGATGGCTGTTCCCAGCTGCTGGGCAGGGCCACAGCGCTGGCAGCTCTCCCAGAAGACACAGACTCAATACAACCTTGGTGCAAGTTTGGCTTTTGTCTTATTGCCCAGCACTGGGGAGGCTGGATCACAACTTGTGAGTGCCTTGTCCATGCAGTCACCCAGGGGGCAGCCTGTCTGCCACTTGGGCCACCCCCTGCCTTGCTCATCACCAGCACAGCTCCATCCCCAGCACCCATTTGCTGTCAGGATGGAGAGTTCCCCCACCCTGTAACCTCCTCTGGTAACAGGCTGCTCTCTAACCCACAGCTTATGGATAGAATCATAGAATCATAGACTGGCCTGGGTTGGAAGGGACCCCAAGGGTCACAGAGCTCCAACCCCCTGCCACAGGCAGGGACACCAACCTCAGGCCTGGAGCTACACAAGGTTGCCCAGGGCCCCAGCCAACCTGGCCTTGAACACCCCCAGACACGGGGCACCCACCCCCTCTCTGGGCAGCCTGTTCCAGCCCCTCACCACTCTCTCTGCAAAGAACTTCCCCCTAATATCCAATCTAACCCTTCCCTCCTTCAGCTTTAATCCATCCCCCTTGTCCTGCCATTGTCTGTGCTTTAACAAGCTGATTCCCCTCCTGTTCCTCTGCTCCCTTCAGGGACTGGCAGGCTGCAATGAGGTCCCCCCACAGCCTTCTCTTCTCCAGGCTGAGCCAGCCCAGCTCCCTCAGCCTCTCTTTGTAGGGCAGCTGCTCCAGCCCTCTGAGCATCTCCGTGGCTCCTCTGACCCCTCTCCAACAGCCCCACATCTTCCTTGTGTTGGGCCCCAGCTCTGGACACAGGATCCAGCTGGGGCCTCCCAGGGCAGAGCAGAGAGGGACAATCCCCTCCCTGTCCCTGCTGCCACCCCTCTGCTGATGGAGCCCAGGATCCCATTGGCCTTGGGAGCTGCCAGAGCCACTGCTGCTCATGGGGAGTTTCTCATCCCCCACAATCCCCAGGTCCTTCTCACAGGGCTGCTCTCCAGCAGCTCTTCTCCCAGGCTGGATCTCTGGCTGGGATTCTTCCTGCCCAAGAGTGTTCCATCAGTGTTCCTGATAAAACACTGTTGTGCTTCCAGTGCCCCTGTAGGAATGCAGCTCTTGGGGTTAGGGGGGCAGGCAAAGCCCTGGAGAGGAGAAGCTCTGCAGGTCTCCCAGCCTTTGGCAGTCACTGCAGGCTGGGCAAGGCACAACCTGTGGCCAGGGTTAATGTGGCAATTACAAGCCTCTGCTCACACCTCCCCTCCAGCCTGCGTCCATGGTTCCCATTAGCAGTGCTATTTTTTGAGCCTCCCAAGGCAATTAACACCAATTAATCTAAAAAACCCTAAATAATGGTTTTTCAGAGCCTCTGGCTCCTTCCTGTCCCCTATGCTGCCCCAGAAAGCTGCAGCCTGAACCTGGCAGAGAGCTGAGCCCAGTTAAGTGCCTTGTGTGCAGGGAAAGCTTCCAGGGGAGATGTGCAACTCAAGAAGGGCTCTGAACCATCCCATGGATCCAACTTTTCCACCCTGGATCGTGGGGTCTGTGCCACAGAAGGAGGTGCAGTGCTCATTACACTGGCACTGAGGGGGAACCAGGTTGGGGCAGCATCCCTCTCCTGAGAGCACACGAGGAGCCAGACCTCTGGGTGTGCTTGGCTGCAGGGTGTACCAGCTCCTGGGATGTGTGGAAAAGTCCCCAGTGGAGTTGTTTTTTTTGCCTGGATCTAAATCTCTTTGCTCTGAGTGCTGTCACATGGAATAAACCACCCCCCTCCCCCCTTTGCCTTCCCCAAACAGGGTGTAGCTTCACCTTACCCTTTTAAACAGCATCTCCCAGAGCAAGAACTGCTCTTTGCTCCCAGGAGAAGCTGTTCCTGCCTTTCCATCTGATTTTCATCTTACCTGTTGAAGCTCTTCTTAGAAAAGGCTGTGTCTGAGCATGGCTGAGGTGGGAAACCCACAGGTACCAGCCTGGGGATCCTCCCTGGACCCAGCACAGATGGGATCTCATGTTGTGTGGGGTGCCTTGCACAACAAGGCCTTGATCTTGAGCATGGCCATCAGGTGTTACTGGCATATGAGTAAATACTAATTAAGCTTTGGGTGTTTGCTGGGTGTTAACACCCAGCTTTATGGGTGCTTAATGTCACTGGGTGTGTGTGCATAGCCCCACCAACTAACTTCACCCCATGGTCACCACCCCTGTGATGGGTGCTGCATCTGTTGGGTGCTGCTCTTTAAAAGGGAGCTCTGCTGAGAGCAAGTAGGTGTCTAAATAAAAGTGTGTTTCCAGAAAGCAGCACAATTCTGGCAATCCAGAGACAAGGAGGCTTTGTCACAGAGCGTTTTTCAAAGCAAATTGTCAGCAGGTTCCAATTTCAGATGCACCCAGCACAGTATCTTGGGGGGAGGAGGGCAGAGCTGCTGCTGGGGGAGCGTTGGAGCATTTCCATTGCTGAAGAGGAGCATGTCCTTCACTAGCAAACCAGCTTCTAGGCACCTGTCTCCTCCATCACCCTCCTACTCCTCAGCAGGGCTGGGGAGAGGGGAGGTGGTGCAGGCTAGCGGATGGAGTTAGGTGCCTGGGAGTCAGGCACTGTGTATTAACCTTGGCTTCTGTGCTAATTAATCAAGAATATGGGTTAGATCATTTAAAGCAACAAAGTTATTTTGGTTGAGCAAATTACTGCTGCTCAGCTGAGACTCAGCAGCAGAGCGTGGTCCTAGCTCCCTCCCTGCTCCAACTGCAGAGTAAATCACTGCAACTCACTTCAGCTAAAAACCTCCTTATGGTGAGCATGGCTGGGTGCTGCAGCTCAGTGGAGGGTGAGCATCTGTCACACACCAAATTCTTACTCCTTGCCAGCATCTGCCTTATAACCTGAACTGCTTTGAGCAAGTGGTTCAGGTTTGCTCCCAGTTCTGGTAGTTAAGGGTATTTGTATAGGTTTGTGGTGGGCCAGACTGGCCCCTGAAGCTTCATGTCTCCTTCCATAGACTGGAGAGTCTGTCACCTGGCATGATGCTGCTTCTAGAGTGTCTCCTTGGTTAGTAATTTAAGCTTTAGGTGCTGAATCCAGGCTTGTGTTTGGCACCCCAGCCCAGCGTGGCAAATACTGTCAAAACCTGCCTGAAAAAGTCACTATGTTACTTACAGCATCTGGCTGGAGCTCTTGGGGGGCTGTTGGAGGAATGTGCTAACAGGTTGTTGGCACAATGTGTTTGAGGAATGTGCTAACCAGATGAGATTCAACAACAGCAAGTGGAGAGTCTGGCATCTGGGGAGGAACAGCTACATGGATCAGGACAGGCTGGGGGTGACCTGCTGGAGAAGAGCTCTGTGGAGAAGGACCTGGGGGTGCTGGTGGGTGACAGGGTGGCCATGAGCCAGCAGTGTGCCCTGGGACTGAGAGAGACAATGGGATCCTGGGGGCATCAGGAGGAGTGTGGGCAGCAGGTCACAGGAGGGGATCCTCCCCCTCTGCTCTGCCCTGCTCAGGCCCCACCTGGAGTGTTGTGTCCAGTGCTGGGCTCCCTGGTGTAAAAAGGACAGGGATCTCCTGGAGAGAGTCCAGAGAAGGGCTATGAAGATGCTGAAGGGCCTGGAGCATCTCCCCTGTGAGGAAAGGCTGAGAGAGCTGGGGCTGTTCAGCCTGGAGAGAAGAAGACTGAGGGGGGACCTAATCAATGGTTATCAATATCTGAAGCATGGGGTGCAGGGGGAATTGGCCAGCCCCTTTTCAGTGTCTGTGGGGACAGGACAAGGGGCAATGGCTGCAAATTGGAGCCCAGGAAGTTCCACAGCAACCTGGGGAGGAACTTTTCCCCAGTGAGGGTGAGGGAGCCCTGGGACAGGCTGCCCAGGGGGTGTGGAGTCTCCTTCTCTGGAGAGATTCCAGCCCCATCTGGACACCGACCTGTGCAGTATGAGCTGGGGAGCTGCTTTGGCAGGGGGGTTGGACCCCAGGAGCTCTCCAGGGCCCTTCCAACCCCTACAACTCTGTGATTCTGTGACTGCCTCCCAAAGAGAACCCCAAATTCGTGTCTGTGCCATGGGTGCAGCAGTCTCAGCAGTGAGGGCTGGCAACCTGACCTGTGATTCCAGGGCAGAATGCTGTGAAGCCTAAATCAGTACAACAGGGCTGAGCCTGAGCACAGGCAGCACTAACACTCAGCCAGTCCACACCCTGAGTAGCAGAGGTGTCAGTGAGGCTTCAGCCAGGCTCCCCCACGCTCCCTCCCAAAATAAAGGGCAAAACAGTAGCATCACCTGCTGTTGATCTGAAGGAAGGAGGGGTGAGCTGCTCATGGCAGTAAGCTGTGCTCCCAACAGGTCAGCAGTTACCATATTAAGGAAGGAGGGAGCGTGGGTGAGTTATTTGGATTTTGTTTGAAACAATAAACCCCAAGTTATTTGAAACCTTCACAACAGAACCAGCTTTTAGCACTGGCGTTTATAGGGATGAGTGGGCGAGTTGTTTAAGGGGGGGGGGGGGGGGGGAAAGAAGAGTCTCTTTGAAAACGGTCCAAGGGAGGGGGATAATTCCATGTTTCAAGGGAAGCAGGGTGAGCACAGCCTGGGTTTGAGCTGTGTGTGTGTGTGTATGGCCTGTGCCAGGGGCTGTGCAGGCTGTGAAACAGGCTGAAGGGCACACGCGTGCCGTGGCGTGCTGGGGCACACGCTCACAGCTCCCAGGGTGAGAGCTGGAGCCTCGAGTTGCAGGGTTGTGGCTCTGCAGATGATGGATGTCTCTGGTTCTCTTTCCCTGCATCCTAAGCCTAGGTGTAAGAGCTTTGGGAGCATAGAAACAGGAGGGGAATCAGCTTGTTCAAAGGGCAGACACTGGCAGGACAAGGGGGATGGATTAAAGCTGGAGGAGGGAAGGGTTAGATTGGATATTAGGGGGAAGTTCTTTGCAGAGAGAGTGGTGAGGGGCTGGAACAGGCTGCCCAGAGAGGGGGTGGGTGCCCTGTGTCTGGGGGTGTTCAAGGCCAGGTTGGATGGGGCCCTGGGCAACCTTGTGTAGCTCCAGGCCTGAGGTTGGTGTCCCTGCCTGTGGCAGGGGGTTGGAGCTCTGTGACCCTTGGGGTCCCTCCCAACCCAGACCAGTCTGTGATTCTATGATAAGTCATTTCCTCTTGCTGTTCTGAGCTCTGAACTCTCACGTTTGGGCTCCACACTATATTGTACCTGTCTTGTGCATCTCAGTGCCAGCTTCAGACATCCCCTTTCATAGCTGGCCCAAATCGACTCAGCTCTCCAGGTAAGGAGCAGAGCCTCAGTTCAGGTTCCTTCTCCTCCCACCCCTCTCCACCAACGTGCCCCTTACCCACAGCACGGGCACGGCCACAGCAGATGCTCAGCTGCAGTGTCTGTGCCCACACTGGGTGTGCCAGCAGGCAGGTTGGCTGTGCCCAACCCCTTGCCCACCTTTGCTCCTTCTTTCCCTCCTCAGCTGCTGTAGCATTTAAAAAATTAACTCTCAGACTGAATTGAAGTTGAATCACAGAATCACAGAGTTGTTGGGGTTGGAAGGGCCCTGGAGAGCTCCTGGGGTCCAACCCCCCTGCCAAAGCAGCTCCCCAGCTCATACTGCACAGGGCGGTGTCCAGATGGGGCTGGAATCTCTCCAGAGAAGGAGACTCCACACCCCCTGGGCAGCCTGTCCCAGGGCTCCCTCACCCTCACTGGGGAAAAGTTCCTCCCCAGGTTGCTGTGGAACTTCCTGGGCTCCAATTTGCAGCCATTGCCCCTTGTCCTGTCCCCACAGACACTGAAAAGGGGCTGGCCAATTCCCCCTGCACCCCATGCTTAAGGTATTGATAACCATTGATTAGGTCCCCCCCTCAGTCTTCTTCTCTCCAGGCTGAACAGCCCCAGCTCTCTCAGCCTTTCCTCACAGGAGAGATGCTCCAGGCCCTTCATCATCTTCATAGCCCTTCTCTGGACTCTCTCCAGGAGATCCCTGTCCTTTTTACACCAGGGAGCCCAGCACTGGTCACAACACTCCAGGTGGGGCCTGAGCAGGGCAGAGCAGAGGGGGAGGATCCCCTCCTGTGACCTGCTGCCCACACTCCTCCTGATGCACCCCCATGAGTTCCTGGGCAGCAGCTTAGTTTGAGGCTGATTCCCAGCTCTCTCCTCCCTTCCATAGCCTGTAGTACCAGAACAAAATAGTGCAGAATAATTGCCTTTTGCCCAGTCTGTCCTGATGCTGGGATTGTGCCAGCTCCTGGGTGATGGAGACTCAGCCTCTTGTCCTGGCACACACCTGGTGGGGCTGCCCCACTGGACACGTCCTGGCCGGCGTCACTGGTGTCTGCAGCATCCCCACCGTGGCAGTTCAGCACAGGGTGTTGAGTCAGTTGTTGCTTCAGGACTCTGCTTGCCCCAAGCACAGCCCTGACCCCTCCTGTCAGCCAGGTCAGCCGCTTGGCACCGATGGAGTCGCAGTGCTGGCTGGGTCATGGCTGCCCCAGCCCTGCTGCTCTCCTTCTGGAGATGCTCTGTGCACCTGTGCTGTCTTGCCCTGGAGTCCAGGGCTGTGGCAGAGCCCAGTGAGGTTCACAGCCCCTCTTGGGATAGGAGGGTCTGGGGCTGAGCCCCCCGCGCACTGCACACAGCCTGGCAGTGGGCTGGGGCTGGGTACTGTCCTCTGATCTCTGTTTGGTTCCATTGTACTTGGCTTTGGTGAGGCCACATCTAGAGCACTGTGTTGTTTTGGGCCCCTCACTACCCAAAGGATGTTGAGATGCTGGGGTGTGTCCAGAGAAGGGTGATGAGGCTGGTGAAGGGGCTGGAGCACAAGCCCTGTGAGGAGCGGCTGAGGGACCTGGGGCTTGCTGCCTGCATGGAGGGTGCAGAGGTGTTGGGGTTAGCCTCATCTCTCCTGTGACAAGTGCAGGGATGAGAGGGAATGGCTGAAAATGGCACCAGGGAGATTTAGGTCAGATATCAGGGAGAATTTCTGTCCTGAAAGGGCTGTCGGGCATCGGCACGGGCTGCCCAGGGACATGGTGGAGTCACCATCCCTGGAGGGGTTTAAAAGGTGTGTGGATGTTGTGCTTGAGGACATGGGCTAAAAGTGGGTGAGGAGCTGCGTGTGTGCCTCTGGAGCTGAGTGTGTGGAGCTGTGTGTGTGCCCCTGGAGCTGTGTGTGTGGAGCTGTGTGTGGACTGAGTGTGTGTGTGAGGAGCTGAGTGTGAGGAGCTGAGTGTGTGGAGCTGAGTGTGTGGAGCTGAGTGTGTGGAGCTGAGTGTGAGGAGCTGAGTGTGTGGAGCTGAGTGTGTGCCCCTGGAGCTGTGTGTGGAGCTGTGTGTGTGGAGCTGAGTGTGTGGAGCTGAGTGTGTGGAGCTGAGTGTGAGGAGCTGAGTGTGAGGAGCTGAGTGTGTGTGGAGCTGTGTGTGGAGCTGAGTGTGTGTGTGGAGCTGTGTTTGTGGAGCTGAGTGTGGAGCTGAGTGTGTGGAGCTGAGTGTGAGGAGCTGTGTGTGTGGAGCTGAGTGTGTGGAGCTGAGTGTGGAGCTGAGTGTGTGGAGCTGTGTGTGTGGAGCTGAGTGTGTGGAGCTGTGTGTGTGGAGCTGAGTGTGTGCCCCTGGAGCTGTGTGTGGAGCTGAGTGTGGAGCTGAGTGTGGAGCTGAGTGTGTCCCTGGAGCTGAGTGTGTCCCTGGAGCTGAGTGTGTGGAGCTGAGTGTGTGGAGCTGAGTGTGGAGCTGAGTGTGAGGAGCTGAGTGTGAGGAGCTGTGTGTGTGGAGCTGAGTGTGTGGAGCTGAGTGTGTGGAGCTGAGTGTGGAGCTGAGTGTGAGGAGCTGAGTGTGTGGAGCTGAGTGTGTGGAGCTGAGTGTGAGGAGCTGAGTGTGTGGAGCTGAGTGTGGAGCTGAGTGTGAGGAGCTGAGTGTGAGGAGCTGAGTGTGAGGAGCTGTGTGTGTGGAGCTGAGTGTGTGGAGCTGTGTGTGGAGCTGTGTGTGTGTGTGGAGCTGAGTGTGTGGAGCTGAGTGTGTGTGGAGCTGAGTGTGTGTGGAGCTGAGTGTGTGTGGAGCTGAGTGTGGAGCTGAGTGTGGAGCTGTGTGTGGAGCTGAGTGTGCTTGCAGATGTAGTTTAGGAAAGCCGATCCCGATCTATTTTTACGGCGCAGTGTGTGTGGTGGGTAGGAGGAGGTGAGGAGGTGGAAGGAAAGCTAAATCTTCACATAGCTCGGCTGCCTGTTTCAGAGCATCATCTAATAGCGCTGGGATCACAGCGGAGAGGTGAGGGAGCAGCCAGGGCTGCGCTGGAGTCCGCCCCCTCCTGCCCAGGGCGCACGGGCGGCTCCGGGAGGAGCTCAGGGAGCTGGGCTGTCGCTTTAAGCGGCATCTCACACCCGGCGGGTCCCTCGCTCGGTGCTGGCTCCTGCACATGGCTGTGAGCTCGGCATAAATCTCTGCTCCGGCAGCCGGAGAGGAGCTGGGGGAGAGCTGGGGGAGAGCCTTCTCTGCCTGCCTGCGGGAGCTGAAGAGCATCGAAGCGGCAGCCCCACCATCACCACCAGCCTCTGCCCTGCCAGCTGAGGTGGTTCTCGACCATGACCATGTAAAAGCCGGAGCCTGGGGAAGAGCTGGCTGCTGGGCTCAGTGAGTACCACTCGCTACGTGTGTGTCCCCCCTCTGTGCTCTGCAAGGAGAGGCTGGGGAGGGATGAGGGGAGAGGTGGATGCAGAAGGGGGGTTTGCCCAGGTGGGACTGGGGTGTCAGCTGGCTACACTCAGGGTGTTTGAAGTTGGCTGTTGGCTTCAGTTGGAACTTTTTATTATTGATGTTTTTGCAACTTTCTGGGAAATAGCTGCCAGTGATGTGCAGGCTGCTCTGGGGGTGTGCAGAGCCTTAGAGCAGAGCGTGGTGGGTGCAGCTGGTGGCTCTTGGTGCCTGGCTGAGCTTCCTGGAGGGGGACACAGGGTGTCTGCCAGCCCTGCCTGGCAGGGGGAGCGTGGCAGCAGTGCTTCAGGGTTGGTATGGGAAGGGAAGTGCTGTCTTCAACAAAGGCTGGGCAAGTTCAACAGCTCTCCTGACTCTGAAGGTGACAGTGTCCAGTCTCCTGAAGGAGCAGAGGCTCCAGCCAGCGCCGAGCTGCTGGTGATGGGGACCGGGGGAGTCCCACACCTGAGAGCAGAGATGGAGCTATGGACAGTTCCCCTCCCAGTAAAACAGGCTGTGGATTTTGGCTAGGGGTTTGCTTCTGCTCCAGCACCCCCACCCCCCCAGCAGGTTCCACACCTCCCCTCCAGTGCCTTCCAGCTGGTGAAGCAGGGCAGTTACTCCAGCGCCTGATGCAGTGGTGAGGTGATGCGGTTTGGGGGTGCGTGCTGGTCCCCACAGGGGTTTGCTCTGGCTCGAGGTGCTGGGGTGGTGCAGGGACAGAGCAAGGCCTGGCAGGAAGCAGGGTGGCCCAGGGTAAAGTGCTCCCAGCACCCCACTGGAGGCTGTGGGATCAGCTGCCTAGGAAAGAGAGGAGGTGAGAAGCTGTGATGCGCCTGGTTGATGGAGGGAGAGACAGATAAGACATGGAACTCGGCTGTAGATGTGTTGGGATGAGTGCCTGCCAGGCCCTGGGCAGATAACCACCTGCTAGTTTCCAAGAACTATCCACAGTCAGGAGCTTGGCCCTGGGGACAGATGGTCCTGTCCCAGCTCTGCCACTGCATCACCAGGGGACACGGTCAAGTCACTTCACCCCCACGTTGTCTCCTCGCTGAGGAGAAGGTGAGGAGGAGGAATTCTTGGGGAACACTTCAAAATGCCAAGGCAGTGCTCTTGGAAGGGCTGCTCTGGGGGTAGTGGTGAGAACTGCTGTGTTATCCTTGATCTGTCCTCACCTTGTCCCCAGCCTGGCCCCCACACCAGCACCAGACTGGTCTTGAGTCTGCAAGAGTCTAGAGGAGAGGAGGGGGAGTGAAGGCAGGCCAGCCCCCCAGCTGATCTGATGGGGAAACAGGGGCTGACCCTTTGGGTAGCAGTTTGGGCTGCTGGGCAGCTCTCCCTCTGAAGGGGACATTTCACCTGTGGTACAGCAGATGCTTTTGGCATGTGGTGGTGGCTGTAAGTGCTGGGGGACGAGCTGTGGCTCTGCTGGAGCAGAAATCATCTCCTCTGGTCCTAGGGGCTTCCAGAGCCATATCCCAGAGCGACCCAGGAGCGTGGTGTTGTGTGCCCACTATCCAGGTGTTGGTACAGGCTTTTGGTGGGGCTGAGCAGTGATGCAGGGAGAGCTGCATCCCACCCGAGCACCGCTGCTTCCTGGGAGCTCTTTGGCTCTGCCCAAGCCACCCCTAAACCCTGTGGGAGCAGCAGGGAGCTGGGGGAGAAGCCACTGTCACCAGAGTCATTCAGTGCCAGCGCAGCGGGGGCAGAGGTGGGGATGGGCTGTGTGGGTGCTGGAGTGAGACTGGGGCCAGGTTGCTGCCTGGGAGCAGCGTTGTGAGCAGAAAGCACAGGTCCTAGTGCTGGTGGCATTGCCCTGCTCCAGCCAGGAACAGGGTGTGTGTGGGGGGCTGGGCACAAGGACCCCCGTCAGCTGCCTGCCAGGGAGCATGTCCTGCTCCACAGGAACCTTGGGGACCTTGGGCACGGGAATGCCATGTGGAACTGGCACAGGAACAATGAACATGTTCTCTGCTGATCCCAGGATGGGGCTGGGGGGCATGGCAGAGCAAGGCTTTGCTCTGCTGGGACCCCGGGGCAGAAACCCCACAGGTGTTTGTGGGCTGTGGCTTCAGGTATGAGAGGTGCAGAGTGCTTTAGCTCTTGCAATTAGGCCTTCTACATTTGATTGATGGCTTTTCTGAACCCCTGTGGAAGTGGCCAAGGGGGTTTGGGCACCAGAGTCTGTTCTTTGTTTGGCTCTGTCTGGGATCACTTCAGCTGTGGCACCAGCACCAGGTTCTGACCCCTCCTGAAGAGCCGAGGGTCCCAGCCAAGCAGAGGGGCTCCCTGGGGCAGCGTGGTGCTGGGAGAGGGGCAGCAGCAGGCTCTCCACACAGCTGCTGTTTGCTGCCTTTCCAACACCTCAGCTGTGTTTTGGATCTGAGCTGTGTCCTGGATCCAACCTGGCAGGTTAAGCTGCGTGCTCATCCACCACCAAATCAATGTATGCAAAAGCTGGGATGCCTTCCAGCAAGGAAGGCCTGCTCCAGGTGAGAGTCCTGCTCCCAGGCTGTCCTTAGCCTGGCTGCTCAGTTCCCCCATGAGCTGGTGGCATCCAGGAGGAAACACTACTCACAGAAAGTGGGAACAAAGCTCTGAGCCCGGGCATGGGGGTCTCTGCCTGCGACAGTGGCTGTCCCAGTCCTGCCCAGGGCCGGGGAGCAGAGGCTCCAGGCTTATCCTGGTCCCCATCGTGGAGGCTGCCTGACCAGAGGAAGACAACAGTGGGCAGAATTTAGGGAGCTGTGGTGCTAGAGAGGGATGATGGGTGATGGGGCCGGGCAGGGACACTGGGGTGAGAAGTGATCTCAGGGCTGGAAACCAAAGGTGCTGCCCAGCAACCGTTTCAGGCTCCGTGTCTTGGGCCTGTGGTGACAGGTTGGTGTGACTGTGCTATGGTGGGACGCTTGCTCAGCCCCATTAGGGGATGCCCTGGCTCTTGGGAAGCCTCCTGACCATTCTGGATGTGCCAAGCCCTGGGCAAGCTCAGCTCGGCAGCAGACGGTGGGCCCCAGGGTGTGATTGTGAATCCATCTGCCCTCACAGCTCGTTCCTTGGGGCCAGGAGCAGACTGTGTGTGGAGGAGCCAAGTGCTCTGTGCCTGGTTGTACTTGGGTGTTTTAATTAGAGAGGTGCAGGCCTGGGGTGTGGGCTGGTCAGGGCAGCGCTGGAGGGAGCCTGGCAGGACAAGGGGGATGGATTAAAGCTGAAGGAGGGAAGGGTTAGATTGGATATTAGGGGGAAGTTCTTTGCAGAGAGAGTGGTGAGGGGCTGGAACAGGCTGCCCAGAGAGGGGGTGGGTGCCCCGTGTCTGGGGGTGTTCAAGGCCAGGTTGGATGGGGCCCTGGGCAACCTTGGGTAGCTCCAGGCCTGAGGTTGGTGTCCCTGCCTGTGGCAGGGGGTTGGAGCTCTGTGACCCTTGGGGTCCCTCCCAACCCAGGCCAGTCTGGGATTCTGTGATCAGCGGGTGCTGCTGAGGGCCCTGCTGCACCCCATGTCCCAGGCTGGTGCAGCATGTGTAGGCCCCAATGCTGGCCCATGGGCACTGGCCCCCTGCCCCTCCAGGTGCCATCCTACCAGGACAAGCAGCCAGCCCTGTCCCCCACTTCTCCTGCACCAGCTCCTCTTCCTACTGATTCAGAGCATCCTTTCCTCTCTGGGGCACACTGTGAGCAGAGATCCCGACCGGGGACACTGCAGTGTCCTGGCAGGATGTGTCCCAGGGGAAGCCCTGGGGGCTCAGCACTGCTCCCTGCAAGGCAAAACTTCTCCTGTGGACCTGTGGCTGCTCTGGATTACTCTGTGTGTTTGCAGGGAGCTTTGGTGTGAATGAGCTGGCTGCCTCCTCTAGCCTGAAATTTGGGTCACGCAAGCCAGCAGGGCAGAGCTGAGGAGATGGAGTTTGTCCCTGGTCCGAGCCCAGGCAAGATCTGATTTCCAAGGTGCAACTGTTGGTGGTTCAGATGGTCTGTCTGAGCTGCTGTTTCATTAGTGGATGGGCACGTGGAAGGAGGTGAGAGGGGCTTTTCCCCTCCCCATCAGCTCCCACACTGCTAATGTTCCTCCCTGGCCCGCTGCTAATTTTGACAGTGCCCTAAATAGAAGCTGAGTGCATCTCATCTGCTCGCTTCACATAGGGGAAAATTGTTTCCCTTCATTTACTGAATCCAACTTGCAGCTTTAACCCTGTCAGCACAAGGCTCTCCCCACCCTAGCCCCCCTTGAAGGGCTTCCCATGCCTCTGTCCTGCTGAAGAGCTCTCTGCTGGGAGCAGCATAGAATCCCAGACTGGTCTGGGTTGGAAGGGACCCCAAGGGTCACAGAGCTCCAACCCCCTGCCACAGGCAGGGACACCAACCTCAGGCCTGGAGCTACACAAGGTTGCCCAGGGCCCCATCCAACCTGGCCTGGAACACCCCCAGACACGGGGCACCCACCCTCTCTCTGGGCAGCCTGTTCCAGCCCCTCACCACTCTCTCTGCAAAGAACTTCCCCCTAATATCCAATCTAACCCTTCCCTCCTCCAGCTTTAATCCATCCCCCTTGTCCTGCCATTGTCTGTCCTTTAACAAGCTGATTCCCCTCCTGTTCCTCTGCTCCCTTCAGGGACTGGCAGGCTGCAATGAGGTCCCCCCACAGCCTTCTCTTCTCCAGGCTGACCCAGCCCAGCTCCCTCAGCCTCTCTTTGTAGGGCAGCTGCTCCAGCCCTCTGAGCATCTCCGTGGCTCCTCTGACCCCTCTCCAACAGCCCCACATCTTCCTTGTGTTGGGCCCCAGCTCTGGACACAGGATCCAGCTGGGGCCTCCCAGGGCAGAGCAGAGAGGGACAATCCCCTCCCTGTCCCTGCTGCCACCCCTCTGCTGATGGAGCCCAGGATCCCATTGGCCTTGGGAGCTGCCAGAGCCACTGCTGCTCATGGCATCACACATGATAGAAGGAGGGATCCTGGGATGCCGGGACAGCTGCTGTGAGATGGGCTTTGCTTCCTGGCTGGCCAGGGAGATCCCTTTCTCCAGTGAAAGGCCTGGCCAGCTCTCTGGTGGGGTGTGTGACTCCCTGGGAGGGACCTGGTGCCCCTGCCCAGACTGGCCTTCCCCAAACCCCGTGCTGGGAAGTGGCTCAGCACACACAGACCCAGTTGTAGTTTTTGGTTGTGGTATTTTTATTCCCAGTATCTGGTGGGATGAGGTGCCCTTCCTGAGCCTGGCTGGTCCCCTCTTGTTATGGTCAATTCTCTATCCTGGTCCAGTTAGCTTCTTGGAAAGATTCCCACTGCACCAGCCGCTCTGGAGTGGGACTCTGGGTTCGCTCCCCCAGCACAGGGCACCCAGCTCCCCTCCATGCTGAACTGGACCCAACTGGGCACTTCTGAAAGGGTTCATGCCTTGCACATGAACCCTTCTGCAGCGAGACCTAACCACATCGCTGTGCAGCACAAGGTGCTTATTTGGGGCTCTTGTGCAAGAAAAGACTGTAATTTAGTGCCATTTGGAGCTGGGTGACTGTTCTGAGCAGCGTGCTGAGGGCACGGGGTGCTGAGCTGACACATCTGTGGCACAGGGGGCAGAGGCTGGCAAAGGTTAAATTTAGCTGGATGGAAAGCAGGGCTGAGCCTCAGCTGGGCACTGAGCACCCCTTTGTCCAGGGCACCCCGGTTCCTGACTGCAGCCCCTCTTTGAGCCATCCCTCTGCTAGCCCAGAGGCTTCTCTTCCCCACGGAGCCGTGCTGGGGTGAAGGCTGTCCCCTTTTCCTCCCCTCTTTCCCCTTCAGCCTCCAGTTTGTTCGAGACACTGCGCAGCAACAGAGGCTGCTCTGCACGAGGCTCGTCTGCTGGCTGGTGGGAAACTGGCTCTGAGTTGGGCTGCAGAAGTGCCTGGGGGTCTCTGGGGTCAGTCACAGCATGAGTGACGTGCTGGAGGGGCCGCAGATCTCCATGGATGCCCCATCTCATGGAGCACAAGTTGCAGGGCAGCTCTTCACCCTGCTCCCTCTCAGGGGTTGCTGTGGTTGAGGGGACCTTCACAATGCTCTGGCCTCCTTGAGGAGGATGGTGTTGAGTTGTCCATGCTGAAGGGTGGCCAGAGAAAAAGAGAGAGGTTATTTCAGAGCTCAGAGGACAGAGGGACCAAGTAGCCATGACCCCTGCCTGGCTCTAGGCCTTGGCAAGCCACGGGCACAGCCAGGATCTGACCTCTGAACAGCCCAGGAACAGGCTCAGGCACGGCATGCTGCCAAGGCCACACCAGGCACGAGGTGAGGGTGGGGATATTTGGGGCCTTCTGACTCTCCTCTGTGTTTTATTATCTTTCTAGAAAATCAACCGGACCCCTTCAGATGAGGAATGCTTCTTTGACCTGCTGAGCAAGTTCCAGAGCAACCGGATGGATGATCAGCGCTGCCCGCTGGAGGAATGCCCGTCAGAGGCTGCGGAGGCAGCTGCCACGCCGGTCCCTGCCCTGGAAGAGCGGATATGTGAGCACCCATGCCTTTACATGGGAGCCATGCTGCTCCTGTGGCGTGCCCAGCTGCTGTTGTGGCTTTACTGGGAACCTTGTGGTGTTTGCCCCAAGCCTCAGCTCTCTGAGCTGAGCAGGTCTTTGGCAGTTTCCCTCTTATTTAAGGGAGAAGGAAATGCTCTGATGTTTATGGTCGCTGAGGGAAAGGCTGGAGAATGGGAACTAAGGCTTGGAGAGTAAACTGGAGAGGGAAATGCAAAATATACTTGGGCTTTTCTCAGGATGGATCTTTTGAAGGCCTGGCCTCTGAACAGGGAGACTGGCACAGGCTGCCTCTGAACAGGGAGGATTTCTGCCTCTGCCAGCAGCTCCAGGAGGGAAGGTGCTGATGGTCGTTAATGAGGAGCCTTGTAAGGGCCTGGGGGGTGCAAAAGGCTGGGGGGTGTAGAGAGCTGGAGGGTGCAGAGGGCTGGGGCAGGTTTTCACAAGCAAGTCAAAGTGTTGCCAGATTCTCTCATCCTGTTGCCATGGAGGAAAAACTTCTGGCTTTTGTACGGTTCTTGGATGCTGTGATAGGTGCTGGGGAGGAACAGGGGAGCCAGAAGGATGGATAAACAATTGGAAGGGCCCGCTGGCAGCCAGCTAGCTCCCCCATAGGAAGAACAGGGATAAATTGAGGAAGCTGTCTGACAAATAGATGGGACAGGAAAGGCTGGTCAGGTCTGTGTTTGCGCTTGGGTTTCGTGTCTCTCTTTACGATAGGGTGCTGAGGGCCTTTGTTTAAACCAAGCTAAAAAGCACAGGTCACCCTTGGATGTTTAATCACCTTCACAAAGGGCTCAAAACACTTTGGCTGGGCCAGAGGATTTCTTTATCGGTTTCCCACTGAACCCGAAGTAGAGAGAGGAGAGAAAGAGACCCCTGAGATCCCTCAGAGTGCAGGAAGAGCTGCTGCAGGGGTCAGGCTGTGGCAGGAGGGCAGGTTGGCTGCAAGGTGAGCAGGTTTTTCTCTTCTAAAAATAGGGTGGAAATGAGCAGCCCTCCTTTGAATACACGTTTCTGATGGAGAAGTGGCTGTACCAGCTGTGTAATTTGGGAGGCTGAGTTTAAAATACGAAGCTTTATAAAGAAAGTACAAGTAGGCACATGTTCTGTTCAGGTCTCTTTTCGTCTCTGAGCCTTTCAGACGTGTTATTTTCAAGGTTTCTTTGTGAGCCAGAGGGGAAGAAACTCATCTTTGAATCAGCACTGAGATTTATCTGCATTTCTGCAGCCCTACAAGCTGGGACTTTACAGAGACTGGGACTTTACAGGCTGGGAGCCCTGGGGCACCCTCTCCTCAGGTGCTTTGTGCTCAGCAGCACCAAGCCACCCCTCTTCCTACTGGCTTCTTTTGCTTGTCCTCTGTCCTGAGCGGTGTCTGTTGTTTGGGAGCGTTTCAGTGCCTGGTGCCATCAGGCTCTTTCCATTGAGCGCTGTGCCAGAGGTGTTGCCAGGGCTGGGGGGGGACTCGCTGCCTTTGCTGAGGTCCCACCATTGCTCGTGTGCTGGTGGAAAATCCTTTGTTGCTCTGCCCTGTGCGAGCCCCGTGGTGATGCCACCGCGATGCCGCGCCGAGCAGGCGTGCCAAGGCTGGGGTCAGTGCCGGTGCTCGGCCGCGCTCCAGCCGTGAGGGGCCTGAGGGCTCCTCTGGTGCTGCACCCCCATGGCTGGAAAGCACCAGGCGTGGGGGTCTAGGTGGGACACTACCTGAATTGTACATACCAGCTCCAGACTGGGACCCCCCAGTCCAGCTGGTGCTGATGGAGCCCAGGCTGGCTCTGCTTTGCTCTGTGTGCTGGGAAGAACCAGACCCCATGAGCGTTTTCCTCACACGTGCTGTGACACTGGTCCTGCAGCATATCACAGCCAGAGTGTCTGCAAGGCTCAGCTCAGCAGCACCTCTCCTTGAGCTGCTGGGCGCCCTGGGAAGGACAGTGCCCTGGGAAGGACGCTGCCGAGCCAGCAGTGCAGCTCTGCCCGTTACCTGCCTGGCGTTGTACCCAGCCCTCAGCACCGAGCGGGGTGCTCGCTACACGAGCGCTCGGAGACGCTGAGCTCACCTGCAGTGTCTGCCTGGCCCCATGCCCCAAGCAAGGTGCAGGTTGGTCCTTGCACAGCTGCGCCTCTCACTCGAGGTGCAAATGGGGTGGCAACAGCTGTGGAAGCTGCTGGAGTTGTGCTGCAAAGGGCAGCGATGGCTCACAGGCAGCAGCGAATGTGGGGGCACTGGACCGTCTGGGCTGAGGTGGCATTTGGTGACCTCATGCGCTGCCTGATGGGTTGCGTGTGCTTGGCACGCTCATGGGAGATGTGCTCTGGGGCACCCAGGACTGTTTTCACAGCCCCCACCCCGGCTGGATGTGTTTGTTTAAGAAGTTGGGGGGGGGCAGGGGGAGGGGCAGTGTGCCCCCCGGGGAGCTGTGCCCCAGCTCAGTAGAGAAACTGGAGCTCTGCTGAAGCAGAGCTTTTCTGCTCCCCGCAGGGAGGGCAGGGTGGAGGGTCCCAGCCTGGAGCTGTGTGCAGGCAGGGTCCTTTGTGCAGGGCACCCGCAGGGATGCATCCCAAGGGTTTTTTGGGCAGTGGGTGCCAAGGGCTGTGCTGTAGCTCTGGCCTTCAGCAAAGGTTACAAGGGGTGGCTGGGTTTTGCTCCCCATAGCACTTGCTGTGACAGTGGGGTTTTGCTCACTTTGTGTTGCCAGCACCGGGGTTGTTCCATCTCCTGCAGAAGGAGCTGCCAACCCTCATCCTGCTGGCTCAGCCCGGGGCCTGTCTGTACAGCCCACCTGTCCCAGAAGCAGGGGGAGGAGGTGTGTAAGGCTCAGCGGCAGCTGGGTTGGCTGAACAGTGGTTTGGGGTGAGGGTTTGGGCTTTGAGCAGCTCAGGCATGAGCAGAGCTGTGACCCTGCTGTGCTGCTCCCCCCTCTCACAGCTCAGTCCTCCTTGATGGCGTCCCCGCAGACGGAGGAGTTCTTCGATCTCATCGCCAGCTCGCAGAGCAGACGGCTGGATGACCAACGTGCCAACGTGGGCAACCTGCCAGGCCTGCGGATAACACACAACAACCTGGGGCACCTGCGGGTGGAGGGGGACGCCCAGGAGCCTGGGGACGAGTTCTTCAACATGCTCATGAAGTGTCAGGTACCTGCAGGGCTGAGCAGGCTGCCGAGCTGGAGGGGGGACACCAGTTTCTCCCACACAAACTCCATCCCCCATCCCACCTGCCCTGCTGGGAGGGGCTGAGGCCCACCCACAGTCCTGGGCACCAAGGCAAGGGTCTGTCTCTACCTCCAGATCCTTCTTTTGACCCTGCTCTGTGCTTTGCTGCTGCTCTTCAAGCATGAGAGCAGCTCCCAACCCCACCTCCCAGGCAGTGCTGACAGCCCCAGGCCAGGTCACTGCTCTGCCCTTCCACTGGAGCCACAGCAGGGTGCAGCATAGTCGTGCCCTCTGTCCCACACCCCAGCTAGGAGCACATGTTCTGGGCACTGCTCCCAACCCTCTACTTCCAGGACAGGACTGTCTTAGCAGAACCTAATCCTAATGCCTGTTCTCCTGCCCCTGCAGTCCTCCAGGATAGATGACCAGCGCTGTGCACCACCAGACTCCATTCCCCGTGGCCCCACCATGCCAGATGAAGATTTCTTCAGCCTCATCCAGCGCGTCCAGGCCAAACGCATGGATGAGCAGCGGGTAGATTTGGCCTCAGCCCAGGAGGAGGGAGCAGAGGAGCAGCAGAGGCCTGGTTCCAGCTAAGAACTGGGGTTTGGTTTGGGGGGGTGGTTTTGGTTTTGTTTGGGGTTTTAAAAAGGAAAAAAAGTGTTTGGTTTCAAACCCAAGTGCTCCTGAGCTGCCACAGACTTCTCCCCAGGAGCACCCCCAGCTGCTCTGCAGAGGCAGCGTTCCAGGAGGGCCCAGCACACAGGGGCTGGGTTTTAAAGAAGGGGGGTTTTAGGACATGCAGCTGCTGTAACACTGGGCACAGCACGAGGGACGGTGACTCTGACAGCCCCTTTGGTTATCACCTAAAAACCCAGGAACTTGTGCTGCCGGCCAAAGGAGGAGCCCAGAGCAGGTACTTAGCTCCAACCTTGACGTCTTTTATTTCCACAACACTTCTGATTTCATTTGGAAGGGAAGAGCACCTTTTCTGCTTTGAAGTCCTTCTGTCTTGCCTGCATCACAAGGTGACATAAACTGCTCTGGATCCATCCCTGGAATGTCTTGCTCAGCTTTGTTCTTCCTACAGGAGGGAATGAGCCCAAGTCAGAGGCTGTAGCGGCCCGTTTGACTCTCACCCCCTGCCAGCTCTGCAGTCATGGTCCCCCACGCCTTGGCTGTGGGTTTGCTGAGGACTCTGCAGTGAGCCCTGCGACACCCCTCGGCTGTACCAGGGGCTCCTGAATGAGAGCAAAGCCTTGTCTGCCCTGAGCTTTAGTGGAGTTGGCTACCTGAGAGAACAGCTGCGCAGCAAAGCCCGGCTGTAGGCTGGGGCAAAGCCCGGCTGTAGGCTGGGGCAAAGCCTGGCAGGTAACCAGTGCACTGCCCGAACTGCACACCCAGCCAGGGAAGGGGCAGGTCTCTGCCTGTCTGTTCAGCATAAGGTGAAGTGGGGCAGCCCCCCGGTTCTGGTGCCCGGTGCAGGACAGCGCTGAGGGCAGGTGTGTGCCCGAGGCAGCAGCCTGCATTCGGCACAGACCCGCTTCCAGAGCAGCACAGCTTCTGGCCACAGCTTGTCAGGGCAGCAGCAGGACCGTCCCCTCATCCCCTGTCTGACAGCGGTTGGGGATCGTAGTCCTTCTTCCTTCCCCTTGTTTCTCCCAAAACCAGTGCTGGCTGAGCTGCTCCCTGGCCCTGCAGACCCCTGCAGAGCTGCTCTGGGCAGGCACTAGGCGCTCCTGCTCTGCCCCATCTGTGCCCAGTAAGCAGAGACTGACCGGAGCTCCGGCTGGGGCTGCTGGAGAAGTTGGTCCCACCCCACACACCCCCAGGACTCTACATGTACTTTCATTCCTTCCCCCTTTGGACCAGCTGGAAGAGCAAACCCAGAGAGGAGACAACGCAGACCTAACTTCAGGAGCTGGAGTACTTTTTACTTTGCTGGCCCAGATAGGCCATCTTGGACTTCAGACACTCCAGTGATGAGTTCTGCCAAAGCAGAGATGTTCCTCCAGAGAACAAATCAGCACTTTCTATTTGAAATGCATTTGATGGAAACATTTCCAACCAGCAGTAAGATATTTTTTTTAGACCAGTGATGCTGCTCATTGGACATTTACCCTGCCTGCACTGACCACGTGGAGGGGTAGCTGCATTTTACCTGCTACCAGGGAGCACTCACCTGAGACACTGCTGCATGGACTGCTTGGCCAAGGCTCAGCCTCCTTCCTGGGCTGGTCAGAGGGATGGGAGAAGAGGGAGCTGCCCAGCCACCTACCTACCAACCCAGCTTGTGTTTGTAAAGAGGAGGAAAACATTGAGGATAAAGATGACTTTAACAGGCTGCAGGCTGGGGCCTGTGCAGCTCTTGGCCAGGTGGTGAACTGGAATCTGACCTTTAAGCTTTCAGAGGTGTTAATTATTTGCCATATACTTGAATGTATGAGCTTATTTATTTTTTACATGTGCATTTGCTAATGTCATTTTAATGGGGAATTTCCAACCCACAGGTACTTTTTTTTCTAAGAAATAATCTGCCAAATGAATTAATATATTAGAAATGAATTCGGCTCAAGGAGAGAGGGGTGTGGGGGGGTTGTGCTTAATAAATATTTGTGTCTAAGCTTCAGTCACAGCCATTTCTTTCTGTTCTTCCTTGGCCAGCCTACCTGCTTTGATTATAAAGCAGAGGTAATGCTGGCCCTTCAGTGTGGGGTGGGCTCCTGTGGTGAGACACCCTTAAGAAAAGGGTGTATGTGCCCACCTCCACCTCCCTTAATGTTAAGAGCACAGCATCTCCCTGACTGTACAGCTCTGGAGGGAGACACAGAGCCCTGGGCATTGCCTGCCCACAAGTCCCAGGATTAGGGGGGGGGACACAAGGAGCCCTGCAGCAGGGAGAAAGGATGGTGCTTTTCTGTCAGGTTCAGCCCTCCTCCTCCAGAAACAGCACTGAGTCCTCTCGGGCCCAGCCTGGGGGCTCTGGTTCAGCCCTGTCTTGCTGCCTGGCCCAAAATTGCATTGTTTCCTCCACAGCAGCTACTAGAGGAAAAGGGCTGTGCAAAGCCCTGGCACCAGCCCTTGGTGAAGATACAGTGCAGCAGCAGCAGCTCGTTCCAACGCAGCAGGTATGAGCAGCCTGTTAGAATTTGCTAGGAAGTGGGCCTGAGAGCAGCACATTTTGGATCCTGAGCCCTGTGAGGATAAAGCCAAGTCACAGCTGGGCTTCCCATGCCTGGCTAACTTTGGCTGGCTGCTGACAGTCCTGATCAAAGATTAATGAAGAGCCACAGCTCGTTCTCATCAGGTATTCTCACTCCTCTCAGTGCCAGGACACAAGCAGCTCTGTGCTAGAAGTTTCTGAGTGTGACCCATGACAGAACCATGGCCCCAGGCATGCAAAGGGTGTGGTGTAGAGTCCTGGAACAGGTGAGATCCCTGTGAACCAGTGATGGGGTCTCACCTGCAGTTGCTCTCTGTCCTTCACAGCCAGGGAAGGGGGCACACGCTCTCCAAGAAATGTTCTCTCAGCACCTATGAACAGAAACAGCCAAACAGCTACAACTGACTCACCAGAGCAGCCCACAGCCCACAATGGCTGTTATTACAGGGACATTGATCATGTCCCACACCAGCCCTTCCCTGTCCTGCTCTGCCCAAGCCACCCAGGCCAGCAGAGCTGGGTCCCATGTAGGGGAGAGCTCTCAGATGCTGGCAGCCACCAGGCAGGGGGGCTGCTGGGGCCAGTGCAGCACTAACACCAACCTGACTCGTGCTGTTACTGCTCCAGCCATCCCTGCTCTCAGCCTGCAGGAAGGGAATCACCAGCCCAGAGCACCCAGTCTGGAGCTGCACAGCTCCCTGCAGCACCCTCCTAGGCCAGGCCTCAGCTGTGGGCTGAATTAACCCCTGCACAGCTCTGCAGGAAGGTGGGGCTGTCCCTGCTCTATTGGGCCCAGGGACACAGCACAGACACACACACAGGGCTTGGAGCAGAGGGCTCGCTTCCCCTCGCTGTGTGTCTCTGCCAGCCCTCCCACAGGAGCTGCCAGCCCAGAACTCACCTATGCCAGACCCTGCACAAGCAGGGATTCATGTCACAGCCCCAGTCCCTGATATGCCAGACCCTGCACAAGCAGAGATTCATGTCACAGCCCCCAGGCCCCCAGCACTGAGGCTGCAGGGAAGGACACACACCTGCCCAGCCGCTGCTGCAGCGCAGCTGGCAAAGCCCTGGCGACAGGGTACCAACTGACTCCTCTCACCACACACCCAAATGTGCCAGGGCCAGAACTGCCCTCTCTGCCCAGGGCAGCAGGAGCCACAGTCCCACACAGCCAGCAACACTCCAGCAGGCTGGCAGCACAGAGCAGCAGGGGGTTATGGCTGGTAGTCCCAGCAAACGAGGCTCTGCACCCCCAGACTCCCTCGTGTTGGGGCTCTTCCAGGCCCATCACTGCTCCCCTCCCACCCCAGCCAGCTTCACCCAGCACTGCTGCCTTCCTGCTGGGTGAGGGACACACCACCAGTAACCCCTGCAGCTGTCAGTCCCAGGCTGCTGGATTAACTCTGCAATGTGGCTGCACTACAACACGGTTCAAAGAGCAGAAAACAAGAGGTGGAGTGTTTGCTGAAAAGCTCCCATGGGACAGGATTCAGGAAGAGAATCCCTCCCTGAACAGCCACAGGGGATTGCTTGAAGGAATGTGCTGACAGCTTTATGTTTGCTGCCCACCCTGTGAACACCACCTGCCATGCCCCAAAGACTTACCCTGGTTGGCTGCACCATCACTTGTCACTCGCTGTCCTCAGCTGTGCCAGGTCTTCCTGTCACTTTTCTCCCATCCCAGCGGATCTCAGAGGAGGAGAAAGGCTGCTCCTCTTCTCCATAGAATCATAGAATGGGCTGGGTTGGAAGGGACCCCAAGGATCACAGAGCTCCAACCCCCTGCCACAGGCAGGGCCACCAACCTCAGGCCTGGAGCTACACAAGGTTGCCCAGGGCCCCATCCAACCATCCATGTTCCTTCCTCTTTGGCCAAGCAAGGTGTGCTGGGCCCCTCCTAGACAAAGCAAGCTCACCTGCATCCTTTCAAGAACACACTTCCCTGTGACACAGCAGCTGTTGGAAAAGCCTGCTTCAAGAGGCAGCACAGAATCCCTTTTTTTTACCTGTAATTCTTAGCAGCAGAACCTTCAGCACTGCATGCAAATGGGTTCAGATAGCCCTAACCCTCTCCCAGTTGAAAGCCCTGGAATATTGTGCCAAAAGCACCCATTTCCTGCAGTACAGCAGCCTCAGTGCTGGGTGCTGATGAGTCTGGGGGGAAGGGGGTGCTGTGTGCCATAGGTAGCCTGCTGCACTGGCACCCCCTCCCCAGCTCCCTGCCAGTACCACACACTGAAGATTTGCCCACTCCCCATCATCTGCTGCCTCCTGTTTTCACACCATCACTAAGGTTGGGTTCCAGCACATCGCTGGCAGCCTTGCTCTAGTGCCTCACAACCCTTTCAGCAAAGAAATGTTGTCTCAATACCCACCTAAACATCCCCTGTTGCAACCTGAGGCCATGTCCATGATGTTAGCCTGAACTTTCAGAGCAGCAGCAACACCACACCACCATCCATCCTCTCAGAGCTGGGTGTTTCAGAAGGCAGAAGGATGCCAGCAGCTAGCTCAGAGCCATAGGGACCAGCACTCTCCAGACAGCACCTAGTGCAGAGGACAGCAGCCTGAAGGAAGCCCTCACCTCTAGTAACATCCCTAATCAGCCTTTGCTACAGTGTCTCTTGGAAGCAGCAAAACATCCACAGCACCTTTCTGCAGCTGCAGCACTTTAACAGGTAAGGAAATTAAAGAAAACAGTGTAAAAAAAAAAGGTCAAATTAACTGTTTCCAAGGCAACACAGATCCTGCAGCAGCTGCTCAGTTCTATCCCGCCAAAGGCATGAGCACAAGGGAAGCAAAATGCTGATTTTTTTAATCAGGTAAAAGGTAGTAAAATAATCACCCTCCCAGCAGTGTGTTAATATGCCTCAGTGCCTCACAACAGGGTTAGCAAACCTTGTTTCTCCATGAATGCATGGATCATGCTAACCTCAGCTTGTTCCAGAAAGCACTGTGTTCCACTCAGATCTGGACACACACAAGCCAACTGGTGGGTGAAGTTCGTACCCCTTGATGCTGTTTCATCACTCAACTTCTATACCAACAGGAAAACATGACTGCTTTCCTGTCACTGTCACCCACCCTTATAATGCAACATGCACAGCTTTCCTAGGAGCACGTCAGATGAAGTAAACTCATTAATGCTCATTAATGCATGCAATGACCTCGCTGAATACTCAGCTGATTAAGTGCTCCTGGTCCTTAGAGATGCTTGGCTGAAAGCACTGGGGTTGTTCAGCCTGAATTCACAAAGGGCAAGAGGGGTTTGGCTGCTTTCTAAAGCTGGTTGATGAGTGGGTGTGGGGAACAGAGCACTAGGCTCTGGTCAGGGTTTGGAGGGGAGGCCATGGGTGAGACTAAACACTGGGAATTTCAGCCCCATGTTGGGTTTTCTCCCTATGGGATTGGTGAAATACTGACACAGAATCACAGAGCTGTAGGGGTTGGAAGGGCCCTGGAGAGCTCCTGGGGTCCAACCCCCCTGCCAAAGCAGCTCCCCAGCTCATCCTGCACAGGTCGGTGTCCAGATGGGGCTGGAATCTCTCCAGAGAAGGAGACTCCACACCCCCTGGGCAGCCTGTCCCAGGGCTCCCTCACCCTCACTGGGGAAAAGTTCCTCCCCATGTTGCTGTGGAACTTCCTGGGCTCCAATTTGCAGCCATTGCCCCTTGTCCTGTCCCCACAGACACTGAAAAGGGGCTGGCCAATTCCCCCTGCACCCCATGCTTCAGATATTGATAACCATTGATTAGGTCCCCCCTCAGTCTTCTTCTCTCCAGGCTGAACAGCCCCAGCTCTCTCAGCCTTTCCTCACAGGAGAGATGCTCCAGGCCCTTCATCATCTTCATAGCCCTTCTCTGGACTCTCTCCAGGAGATCCCTGTCCTTTTTACACCAGGGAGCCCAGCACTGGACACAACACTCCAGGTGGGGCCTGAGCAGGGCAGAGCAGAGGGGGAGGATCCCCTCCTGTCACCTGCTGCCCACACTCCTCCTGATGCCCCCAGGATCCCGTTGTCTCTCTCAGCCCCAGGGCACACTGCTGGCTCATGGCCACCCTGTCACCCACCAGCACCCCCAGGTCCTTCTCCACAGAGCTCTTCTCCAGCAGGTCACCCCCAGCCTGTACTGATACATGCATTATCCTGTAAGGACAAACAGGTCCAAAGAGGTTGTGGGACCTCCATCCTCAGAGATATTCAAGACAAGACCCTGAGCATCCTCCTCTGAACGATAGGGTTGGACTAGAAACCTCCAAAGCTCTCTTCCAACCTTAACTGTTCTTTGATTGCAAGTTTAAAACAATCAGGAAAGCAGCTAATCCCCTGCCCATCAGGCTAAAGGAGCTGAGAGAGGTTAAACTTTGCAGCAGGCAGGGGAAGGAAGCCCTAACAAAGTGCATCACCTCGCTGCCTGATTCATCGAGTGTTACATGCAGTAAACACCTATATTTTTCAGCTATTAAATTATGATTTTTTTTCTCCTTCTAACTGAACTTAGCATGCTGCAGCAGCTTTAATGAGCACTTCAATATCTGTCAAGTAACTCTAAGACAGCCTTCTAGGTGCTTTACTAATCTCTAACCAGCTTCACGCCCATCCACCCCCTCACCAGCAAGTTGCATAACCCCAGCACCCAGGAGCTGCTCCCCACTCCCTGCCTGGAGTGGGATTCCCAAGCCTGGGGGCTGATGCTCCCCCAGGAGCTCACACCAGCACCCACAGGTCCAGCAGAGTTTCAGCCCTGATGCCAGGGGCACAGAAGTGAAACTCTGAAAGATGGGAGGGGGGGAAAGGCAAAGAAGAAAAAGCAGCATGTGACTGCAGTAAGAGCCAGGGAGCTGACCCTCCCACCGAGACAGAGCATCACAGAGCTGTCTTGGTGGGAAGGAACCCTTTAGATCATCATCACTGAATCCAACCATCACCCTGACCTGCCAACCACCACTAAGCCATGTCCCTCAGCACCACATCTAACCATCTTTTAAACCCCTCCAGGGATGGAGACTCCACCACTTCCCTGGCCAGCCTGTTCTGATGCCTGGGAAGTTTTTCCTAATATCCAACCTAACCCTCCCTTGGCCCAACTTAAGGCCATTTCTTCTTGTCCTGTCACTTGTCACTAGGGAGAACAGGTCAGCCCCCACCTCTCCACACCCTCCTTTCAGGTGTGAAGACCAATCAGATCTCCCCTCTCCTCCTCTTCTCCAGACTAAACAAGCCCAGGTCCCTCAGCTGTTCCTCATCACATTTACTCTCCAGTTCCCTCACCAGCCTCATTGCCCTTCTCTGGACAGGCTCCAGCACATCAAGGCCTTGTCTGCAGCACTAAAGGTGGGGCCTCACCAGAGCTGAGGACAAGGGGACAGTGTCTTCCCTGGTCCTGCTCACCAGGATGCTGCTGGCCACCTTCACCTTGCCCCCCCAGGCACACTGCTGGCTCACCCCCATGTCCCTCTCTGCCAGGCAGCTTTCCAGCCCCAAACCTGCAGTGCTGCCTGAGGTTATGATGACCCAAACCCAAGACCAAGCACATCTCTGCCAGGCAGCTTTCCAGCCCCAAACCTGCAGTGCTGCCTGAGGTTATGATGACCCAAACCCAAGACCAAGCACACCTTTAGCAGTGTGAACTCCCAGGAGGTCAGAGCCTATCTCCTCAAGTGCCAACTGCCTCTTCTGCTCAGCTCCCAGCTGCTGGTGAGGACACCTGGGCCAGGCCAGGTGACACCACTAAAGCCTCCAGCCACAGCTGCACCTCGCTAGGCAAAGCACACAGACCAAGAAGTACCACCAAGCAAGGTTTCCACACAGCTGGAGCACTAAGACTTGCCCAATTATCAGCAAACAAGTACCAGGAAAAATACCCCCATTCCACCTGTAAAGCATCAGCTTGATCAAGGGCAAAGCTACACAACACAAAGACACTCAACAGAGAAAGACCAACGCCCGAGTTTATTTTAAAAGTGGAAATTCCCCACTGAAATCAGGGAATAAAGGTTCAGAGTCTCTCTTGGCATCAGCAGAATGATGCAAGTCCCATTCATTGGTCAGGTCTGTCCCTTGCCGTCAGTCTCCGAGGGGGCTTCCCTGCTTTCTCCCTCTGTGAGCTGACCTTGAGGCCCAGTATCTGCCGAGCTTTCCAGAAGCAGTTCCAAGGCTTCCTCACCAGCCACACGTCTCACCTTCTCCCCTTTGGCTGCCAGGATTTCCTCGATATTCCTTAACAGCAGTTTGAAAACCAACAGTGACACCACAGCAAAGGCTGGCCGTAAGCCGAGAGCAGGCTCGCCCTCTCCTGCTTGACTCTCAGGATTAACGCTGTGCACTGAATCATTCTCAAGTAGTACCACCGTATTCCTCCACAGAGGGTTTGGGAAGCAAATAAACCGCCCCCCTCAAAACCTCCTAGGACCATTTTCACCCATTAGGATCAGTAATTTAACAATCACAGTTAAAAAAGACATTTTTAAAGGGGGGTAGGAAGCTTTTAATGAGGGTTAGAATGTATTTAAAGGCGGCAGCACACGGGAGTGCTGCCAGGGAACCCAAAGCCCGGAGTGGTGGTGGGGAACAGAACCACCCCTCAGGCAGCAATTCACCTGCGGGCACCAACAAGGGCGCCTGCCGCGGCTTTACACCGCTGAGCTGCACCCTGAGGAGCAGCGGCCAAACCACGGGCGGTTCTAACGCTCGGTTTGCGTTTCACAACCCGCACCAACTCCGGCTTTACAAACGAGACCGAAGCGACGCGCGGGCTGGGGGCAGCGGCCGGGCCCGGCACCCTCCCCCGGCCCCCCTTCACCCCCCACCCGTCTGCCCCTTCACCCACCCCCGGCCCCCCCCTTCATCCCCCACCCGGCCCCTCCTTCACCCTCCCCCGGTCCCTATTAACGCTCCCCCGGCCGCCCCTTCACGCCCCGCCCGGCCCCCCCTTTCGCCCCCCCGCTTACCTCTTGCCTTGCAGATCCGAGAACCATCCCAGGTTATCGGCCACGACGTGGTGGTTGCCGCAGCCGGGGCACTTGACGATCACCACGCCGTTATGGTAGGCCGCCTTGGAAATGGTGTTCGCCGAGCGGGTCTGGCAGACCTGCGAAGCCAACGCAACCGGGCTGTAAGGGCGGCGGGGCCCGCGGCCGGCCCGAGCGCACGGCTCCCGTCCCGCTCCCTCGGCCCCAGCCGCAGCACGGCGGCCCCCTCGCTCGCGGCGCCTCACGGGCCCGGGCCCGCCGTAGGCCCAGCGCCGCCCCGGGCAGGGCCCGGTCTCCGGGCGGGGCCGTTCACCTCAGCGCCCCCCCACCGGCCGGTCCCTGGAGCACCTTGCAGGTGTAGACCAGGCGATAGTGCGTGGCCGGCGGCAGCCCCGGGGCGGCGGCGCTGCAGGCCGGGCGGAGCGGCGGCCGCAGGAGCGGCGGAGGGCGGCGGGGCCGCCGCGGCGGAGCGGCGCGGAGCAAGGCCCCGACCAGCGCCCGCGCCGCGCGCTGCATGGCACTGCGCAGGCGCGGGGAGGGGGCGGGAGCTGAGGCGGCGGCCGCCATGACGGGTGTGGGCAGAGGCCGGGAGGCCAGGAGCCCCGCGGGAGGCCAGGAGCCCCGCGGGAGGCCAGGAGCCCCGCGGGAGGCCAGGAGCCCCGCGGGAGGCCAGGAGCCCCGCGGGAGGCCAGGAGCCCCGCGGGAGGCCAGGAGCCCCGCGGGAGGCCAGGAGCCCCGCGGGAGGCCAGGAGCCCCGCGGGAGGCCAGGAGCCCCGCGGGAGGCCAGGAGCCCCGCGGGAGGCCAGGAGCCCCGCGGGAGGCCAGGAGCCCCGCGGGAGGCCAGGAGCCCCGCGGGAGGCCAGGAGCCCCGCGGGAGGCCAGGAGCCGGGCGGCGCTCCCGGTGCTGCCCCCCCGGCCTTCATTGAAGAGCAGCTCAGCCCAGCGCTATTTCATCTGGTTCTTTATTTCCCCGCCGCTGTCCCGGGCCGGCCCCAAACGCCACCGCGGGCACGGGCACACCCCCGGGCGGCTCAGGAGCCCTCGGTGTCGGTGTTGTCGCTGCCCGTGGTGTTCTCCCAGTCGGCCTCGTGGTGCCGGTCCTGCGGGGCCCGGCGCAGCGCTCTCTTCCTGGAAGCAAGAAGGGGGCTCTTCCAAACCTGACACTGGCACGGGCTGGGGGCTTCACTGCCCAGGGTCAGGGTCTGGCCCTGCACTGAGGGTTTAACGAGCTGATCATGAGATAAAGCAGAGGGTAAAACCGCATCGGAGGTGAGGGGTGACATTCGCCCCTGTCCTACTGTTCATGTGCAGTTGAAGATGCCAAGAAATCCTACCCTCAGTCCTTCAATAAAACCAGGCCTGGCAGCAGGCAGGGAGCTGGTTACAGCACTCCTATCTAAGGCTAGAACTAAGATCCCTCTGGTACAAGGCTGCCATCAGTCTCTGCTCCTAAAGGCAGGGATCAGCAAAGACACCAGGCATTTGAAGAGGGCAGAGGGTGGAAATCCATCCCCTTCAAGTTGGGGGAGCTTGGTCTTGAATAGCAGCAGTGTATCAGACAGACAGCGGGTGTCAGACAGATTTCACTGCCCTGGGAGAAATCTATCAAACTTCATAAACTAGCCCCCTTTCAGCACACTCTCCCGTGCCTGCTGTGGAACATCTTCATGGTCCAGAGCAGACGTGATGATTGCTGTCCTAGCTACCTCTGGTACCAAGGCAGGAGTCCCAACCCATTCAGCTTGAAGCATGAGCCTCTGAAGATGTGCTATTAACTTCTGCCCTCCATGAATCAAGCTTGGGGACAGGGGCTGGGCAGAAATGAGGAAATACAACAAGCTAATCAGTGTATGTCTCACAGGTTTGTCTAACAAAGCCCAGACCTTCGGTAACGCTCAAAGCAGTCCTTCATCCTCCTCCGCTCCTTCTCCGCCAGTTCCTCATTGGCCAAGTTACACTCAGTGAACTGGAAGAAAAAAAAAATCCAAACCAAATAATCACCAGATTCCTCTGAAAATACCAGGTCAATGTTAGAACTGGGTAGGGGAAACCAGCTCTGCAAAGGTGGCTGGTTTTGAGGCTGATCATAGAATCATAGACTGGGCTGGGTTGGAAGGGACCCCAAGGGTCCCAGAGCTCCAACCCCCTGCCACAGGCAGGGACACCAACCTCAGGCCTGGAGCTACACAAGGTTCCCCAGGGCCCCAGCCAACCTGGCCTTCAACACCCCGAGGGATGGGGCACCCACCACCTCTCTGGGCAGCCTGTTACAGGACCTCATCACAGAGGCTGTGATGTAGCACACATCCAGCCTCTGCAGGGAATAAGCTTGGTCATTTCTCCCCTCTGATTTGTTTCTGCAATGAATCATTTTACCTTTAAAAGAGGGAGGGGAAAAAAAATATTGGGAAGCTATGCCTTCAGGTGACCAGGAACATCTGCTCACTACCAAACCCCTCCTCCTCTGGGAAAGCATCCACAGCTCACAGCCAGCTTCCTGCATCCGCTACAGCATGTTCACTCCTGGGCTGTCAGCTGTGGTGTGTGCAGGATGGCCATCCATCTGTTTCACATAGTTTTACCCATCTTCACATCCTCCTTTTTGTAAAGTTGGGATTGTTTCTTGTACCAACAGTATTACTGCAGATAATTAATTACATGAGAAGATGTCCATACCCAGAGATGAAGGCCAGAGAGTAGCTGGAAGAAGCTTCTAGGCACAGATAGAGAAATAACCACCTTTTTGGAGGATGGATGTTGCACAAAGCACTCATGTTTTGGAAAGGCAGTAAACTCGTTACTACCAGGTTTGAGAAGCATATAAATCCATCATTAACAAAAACATTACTAACAAGTGGGGTTCAGAATCTGTAAAAAAAGAGCCCAGGAAGGTTCTCTTACACTTGTTGACTTTGGAGGCAGACTGCTCTCTCGAATGCTGAATTCCTGGGTTTGTCCTTCAGGGCAATCTTCTAAGAGAAGGGGAAAAAAATAAATCACAGGTTTAGTCATATTTGCCATTGTGAAGTAACTTCTCCCTCCATCAGTTTGTCAGCTGCAGCCTAACAACTACCCCAGCACTAGAGTCAAGAGCAGAACTGAAACCACGTCTCAGAGTGTTCAGGATTCAGCCCTGTGATCCAGGCACAAGTCACTTCTCATTTTACTTGAGCCCTGAATTTTTCTTAGGGTGACTGGAGTTCCCCACAGGGCTCAGGAGACACCAGCAGCTTTCTAGTTTCTGCTTATATAGGAGCAAAGCAAACCTTGGCAAAGTAGCACCTCTGCTTAGCATCATAAAAAAAACCACATTAGAAATCATCAGGAGAAAACTTGCCAATCATTATTAACACCATAATTTGTCCTTGTTTCCCTCCAACTAAGTTGGGCACATCAAGGGTCCTGGTTGCCCACCAAAGTTGGGCACATCAAGGCATTTCACATCATAGAATCATAAAATCACCCCCTCTCTGGGCAGCCTGTTCCAGCCCCTCACCACTCTCTCTGCAAAGAACTTCCCCCTAATATCCAATCTAACCCTTCCCTCCTTCAGCTTTAATCCATCCCCCTTGTCCTGCCATTGTCTGTCCTTTAACAAGCTGATTCCCCTCCTGTTCCTCTGCTCCCTTCAGGGACTGGCAGGCTGCAATGAGGTCCCCCCACAGCCTTCTCTTCTCCAGGCTGACCCAGCCCAGCTCCCTCAGCCTCTCTTTGTAGGGCAGCTGCTCCAGCCCTCTGAGCATCTCCGTGGCTCCTCTGACCCCTCTCCAACAGCCCCACATCTTTCTTGTGTTGGGCCCCAGCTCTGGACACAGGATCCAGCTGGGGCCTCCCAGGGCAGAGCAGAGAGGGACAATCCCCTCCCTGTCCCTGCTGCCACCCCTCTGCTGATGGAGCCCAGGATCCCATTGGCCTTGGGAGCTGCCACAGCCACTGCTGCTCATGGGGAGTTTCTCATCCACTATGACACCCAGGTCATTCTCACAGGGCTGCTCTCAAGAAGCTCTTCTCCCAGTCTGTATCTATGGCTGGGATTCTTCCAGCCCATCAGATCACATGCTCCTTAGGTAGTGATGGGCTATCACAATACACAGTTTTGAACTGACAGAGAGAAGAATAAAAGGCTTTTTGGATCAGTGTTGTTTGGCTTTTGTGAAAAATCTCCCATCTCAATGACTGAAAAGATCATTTAGATCTTTCAGGAGATCAAAACAGAAAATTTCTTCTGCTGTGCTAGGTTCCTTCCTTTCTCAACATGTTTTGAAAGAGAATTTCAAGCTCTCAGAGGAGTCTATTAATGCCTTTCCACACTGCTGAGTCATTTCCACTGGGGATGCCACAGAAACAGAACTAGTGACAGCGTTAACTACACAGTTCTGCTTTTGGGAAAGACCCTTGCTACATAAAAAGGAAGAGGGGAGGAAAAAAAATCCCTGGAGAAAGCCACATGGTCCAGCTGAAATGGAAAGGTATTGGTGCTCTGCCACACACACAACAGGAATGGGAGGAGAAGGGTGCCCATGAGCAAAGGCACCATGTGCTAGGTGATTTTTCCTGGATAAACTCAGTATACAGGTTACTTCAATAAAAGACTTGGGGTCCTTGGATGGGCTGATGGTACTGCTCTTCCCAGGTCATTCAGCTATCTGAGAGACCCCTTCAGAGACCATTAAGTGAAAGAGACAGCCTGTGGAATTCTTTTTCTCTTAGAAAAAAAACTTCACAAGCATTCACTGTTCCCAGCATTCTCCTGTTTATAGGTGAAGGTGGTGGTATGGCAGAACACCTTGATTTAGGGGTTCCTATTCCCAGTCATCTCAAGCACACCCCACCAACCAGCCTCTCTCAAAGCAAGTCCCCAGTCAGAATACCTGTTCTTCACTAAAAATAAAACCCAGGAGTGTCTTTTCCTATCCCTTTGGAACACCAGGCCACCCTCTCAGGAATCCTACCCCACATTTTCCCCAAAAAAGGCCTTACTTTTAGTTGGTTGTGTATCTTCATCTAGATGACCATGCAGAGTAAGCTATAGGACAGAAGCAAAGCAAGAACATGAGAACTGTCCCTAAATCTCTTGCACAGTAGCTAGGGACAGAAGACTATAAGAAACAGGACATGCATAGAACCAATCTTTCCCTAGAGCATCTTGCTGTCAGCAAAATAGGAGACTTTCTGGGCTGGGAGTTGTGGATCTGCTCATGGATATATCCTCCATGAAAATATGCAGTTCCTTTGGCCTCATTTGTACTTGTGGCCTGCAACGTGACAATGGCTTCCACACTGACTGTGAGCTAAGTGAAAACTCTTTACTACAGAAGTCCCTGAGGTAAGACAGTTTTGCCTGTTCTCCCACAAGAGAGAATTAGAAGTAACTCTTCCCCTTATTTTCTTAGGCTGAAGAAATGTTGCTGGCTTACACCGTAACAGTGTCCTACACTTGGAAATCTCAGGATACAGGGAGATTCTGTCACTGGTCTGTTGTGCTGCCTCTGTGCTTTGTGGTATCACTGCCATGAGCCTGAGCCATGGATTGAAAACTGCTGTTACTTTGGGAACTCAGCACAAGTGATGAATTTTAAGCCAGCCCAGAAAAAAAGAGAAAGGTAAATGAGGCACACTACTCACTTCCTGGGAATCTCTGGAGGAGGTATCATCCAGGTCAGAGGTCTGAAAGAAAACAGATATAAATTAACTGTTCCTCATAAACAAGGAAGCAGCAGTAGGGGAATACGCAGGAGACTGAGAAGTGAGTGAGGACTTCCTCCCTCCTACACTCCTGTCTGACCACTTGGAGAAAGTACACACCCAGGAATTAAAAGTCATTTTATATCTTTATTTAGTCCCAGAAACTTTAGCACCCTTCCACCCTGCTCCTAATTTCACCCAAATGACTCATACAGAGGCTAAATAGAGTTCACTGTCTGGTGGGTGAAGATCCCCTCATCATCTCCAGACACACTCCAAAGGCAAACACAGAAGGCCTCACATCAGCCCAGATTCATAGAATCATAGACTGGCCTGGGTTGGAAGGGACCCCAAGGATCACAGAGCTCCAACCCCCTGCCACAGGCAGGGACACCAACCTCAGGCCTGGAGCTACACAAGGTTGCCCAGGGCCCCATCCAACCTGGCCTTGAACACCCCCAGACACGGGGCACCCACCCCCTCTCTGGGCAGCCTGTTCCAGCCCCTCACCACTCTCTCTGCAAAGAACTTCCCCCTAATATCCAATCTAACCCTTCCCTCCTCCAGCTTTAATCCATCCCCCTTGTCCTGCCATTGTCTGTCCTTTGACAAGCTGATTCCCCTCCTGTTCCTCTGCTCCCTTCAGGGACTGGCAGGCTGCAATGAGGTCCCCCCACAGCCTTCTCTTCTCCAGGCTGACCCAGCCCAGCTCCCTCAGCCTCTCTTCGTAGGGCAGCTGCTCCAGCCCTCTGAGCATCTCTGTGGCTCCTCTGACCCCTCTCCAACAGCCCCACATCTTTCTTGTATTGGGGGCCCCAGCTCTGGACACAGGATCCAGCTTGGGTCTCACAAGGGCAGAGCAGAGAGGGAAAGATTATCAATGCCTGGAACCAGGGTGGGGTAATAGGAACCATTATGTCTTTCATTTTGGCAAACTCAGCATTTCAGGCATGGTTACCCTGGCTGCTGCCTGCTGAACTCTGGTTAGGCACAAAGGCCTCAGGGGGTGTCACACTCCAGCCCTATACTCAGCTTCCCAGGTGACAACCCCGCAGACGTACCGGTGTGGGTAGCTCCAGCTGCAACCTTTTCAGCTTGGCTTCCGTAGCCAGTAGCTGACTCTCCTTTTGGAAGAGCTGCAGTTGCATCTCATCACATCGCTCGCCCAGCTCCCGGATCTGCTTGCGGTAAGCATCCCTCTCCACCAGGTTCTTGGAGTACTGCATGTAGAACTGCTCTCGGGTCAGGAGTGCCTGGTGTAAGGGAGAACCTGTCACTGCATGTCTCAAGGCAGTATGTTCAGGGTTATAGCACCTGCAAGCCTCAGGCAGGGAAGCTGGAATTAGTTGCAGCTCCATGAGGAATGTTTTTTGTGGCGATCGGCAGAGAGCAACACACAATTCAATATATGAATTTTAGGTGAGGCCATGATGCCAGGAAGACATTTTATTAGGGGAAATCACCCAATTCTAGACCTTTCTTACTGCAAACGTGGCAAGCTAAAAACCTGCTCATTGGTTACACACACTGTTCACACCATATTGATTGGTTAGTGATTATAACGAGTTCTGATAAGCCTATCTTATAGCTAAACATCCTTAGTTTGCCTTTAATACCTAAAAGCATCCCCACACCTGCTGTTTGACCCTCTTGTTATGGTTGGTTCCTGACATGTTCTGTTACTCCCAAATCCCTTCCCATAACTGCTTCTTGGGTTAGGGCAGCCTGTACCCCTATCAGCAAGGCTGCTGTGTTTTGAGAATGGGATTATTAGGATCCTCTCAGCATGAGGAACTTTTCCTGTCTCATGGGAACAGAAGAATATTGTCAGGGCCTAAATCTTGGGAGAAGAGAGCTAGGCCACATGCAGGCCTGCTGTCTTCCCCAACAGTTTTTATCACCTGGTCTCTTTCTGAAGCCACCTCCTCCATCTGCTGCAAGACAGCTTCGATCCGTTTTTTATACATCTGGGAGTCCTTCCTCAGAGACGTGCACTGTAGTTCAAGCATCTCTTTCTCCTCTGCATACTGCTGAGACAAGGTCAAAAACACCCTGCTTGCAGGCAGAGCCTGAGCCAGACTCTCACCACTTCTGCTCCATGCCGCAGGTAGCTACGGCCAGACCTCTGTGCAATGTCAGAGTTCAGCCAGGCTGTCTAGCTGGGGCAAGGCCAGCCAGAAGGTTGGTCAACATGACTACTAACATGATGGATTTACATGTAACCCAAGCTGTCAGTGATGATAAAAGCTCCTGTTTCCCTCCAGACTGAGGCAGGGACTGTTAACTAACACAGGAATTGACAGGTAACAGCTAGTGCTGCAGAGAATGCTAAAATATTAACATGCCTTTCTTCAGCAAACAACAAACAATGCAGACACTAGAGCAGTGAGCTCCTCTGCTCCACAGACAGAGGTGCTTCATTGTGAGTGCTTCATCTGCCTCTTACCCATGGACCCTCAGCAGGGATTTCCCCTGCACCACATACTTTGTCCTGGAGCACCTCGGCTTGCCGCAGGTCCTTGCGAAGGCTGTAAACTGTGTTCATCAGCTCCCGGCGTTCCTCTAGCATGTGGCTGCAGTCATTCTCCAGGGTCTCCTTGGAGAAGCTCTTCTCCAAATTCTGTTCCCTGGCAACCTGCTGGACAAAGAAAAAAAGTGAGATACAGCAAGCATCCAACTCTGTTTTAACTTTTCCCCCACAGCCCTAAGTGCTCAGCTTAACTTGGGAGAACAAGGCCACAGTGGCTGACACAACCTCCAGTGCAGCCCTATCGCTGCCCAAGCTGCTGCAGTCACTTCTCAAGAGTCCACACTCAACCAATCCCACCAACCTGAAGAGTGTTCTCCAACTCCTGATTCTTAGCCAGGAGCAGCTCCTTCTCCTGCTGGATCTCCCACATCACCTCATGGCTTGGCCGCTGCTCTATGGCATGCTTCAGTTTCATGGTGTGCTTGCGCTCCAGTTTGCAGTCATCCTCAGCCTTCATGAGGCTGTGCTTCAAGTGGTCAATCTACAAGAAGGTTGAGAGCTCATCAGTAACAAGGAAACTAGCCTGCAAAAGGAGTTCTCTCTCCCTCAGACAACAGGGGGAAAATTCCTCCCCAGCTTTGTTTTCCTGAGGATGTCTGATGCTCTGGGGACCACAGTCCTTCCTGTGAGCTAGATGGATATACCATGTATCCAACATGTGCTGCCCTCATGAGAAAGCCCAGTTTTAAGTGAGGGGAAGGCTGTGAATTCATTACAGTCTAACTTGTAACACATGGGCTAAGCTAGGGACTGCCAAGACAGGCCACCTGCTAGAGGAGATGCACAGAACCTCACGCTGGTCCAGGCCATCCCATGCAAAGAGAAGTCTGGCACACAGCACAGCCTTCTAGGGCTCAGAGGAAAGCTTGAGAAAAGAGTGCCTGACCTCTAGCATTAGATCCCGGTTCTTCATGAGGGCAGCGCTCTTCTCCTCACTCTGCTTGGCATAGCTCATGGCCAGGCTGTAGTTCTCATCCTTGCACTTCCTCAGCTCCTTGCTCAGGCTGTCCCTCTCCTCCTTCATCTTCTGTGCCCGCTCTTCGTGCTTGCGAAGCAGGCTGTCCCTCACCCACATCTCTCTGATGGTGTCTTCTTTGGTGTGCAGCCACATGGTGAGCTCCTGGGCCTTCCTCCGCTCCTCCTGCACCGTGTTCTGCAGCTTCATGATCTCATTCATCAGGAGCTGGCTCAGGCCGGATTCCCCAGCCGTGTCTGTTGGGTGGGCAGGCATCAGCCACCACTGTCCTGTCTGCTCCCCAGACACAGCACAGGGTCCCACCCCCTTACCCCTTGTCTAGTGCCACGTATGCAAACCCCAAAGACAAAGTGTGATCCAACTGTCCCCACAGTTTCCCCCTGCTCTGTGCTCCTGAGCTCCACACCAGTGTCACTGACAGAACTCATTCTTCTGCTCCTCCCCCCTTAATCTGCATGGCAACACCAAACAAAGGTGTTTTTTCCACAACACAAACATTACCTATAATCATAGAGAAAACCCTGCTGGGCTCCTTGCCAGTTATTTTCTTATACAGTTGTGGATAATAAAGCTCAAGGCTCTCCAGAAATGCCTCAAAGCCCTTCTGTCCCGTGCGCTGAAGAATGTCCAGAAGAACACCTGAAATCAAAGCAACAGACTATTCATTTCTTTATTTACCTCTCTACCTATTTCTAACAAAAAAAAAATTTGCTCCACTTTCTCCACATGTAGATGTGGGTCCCCAGGATCAAATTCCTCCTCCCCAGGCTGAAGGAACAGTTAAAACTTAGCCCTTGTGCCTAGCTCCTGCTGCAGTGGGTGCAAAAAGCAGATCTCAGAAGATTGCTTTGTTTTCCTGATGATCATTACAGAAAGGGTATAGTTAAAGCACCACAAGAGCTCCTGCAGATTGAGGCTCCACTTCCAAATACCTACTGGTGTAGGACCACTGCACAGAAAGAGGTGGCAGGGACAAGCTTGAGACAGCCTGGACTAGAAAGACTTTGAGCTCAGTTCTCTGCTTTGCCTAGAAATACCCTGTACAAAGCCAAGCCCACAGAGCTTCTTTTCCAAGTTCTGCAATTTCTCAATCTGGAAAACAGAGAAAGTAATTTTTTTTCCCCAATGATCATCAGTAATTTATCAGTAGAGTTAATCCATCCCAACCCAAAAGATGTACTAACAGCATAATGAATTCTGCTGTTCTCTCTGAAACTAAACCAAGACTGTACTGAACAGTCATGAAGAATTTCCTTAATGTGTTGCCAGTGTTCTCCCAAACACCAGGAGACAGGAATGAAGGACAGTAACTGCTAAAATAATATTTTAAGTCTCCCCCTGCAAAATTATTACACAAGAAAAGCCTTGCAGATCAAACTGAAGGTACTCACTTCCTTAGGCTAAGCTAAAGATCCAGAACACCAGAGCGCTGCACACCCTCCGTGCTCCATCACACCCTTACACAGCTCAGGAATGCAGCTGTAGAACCATCTCCTCCCCTCCTCTCCCTGCAGTGCTGTGCTGAGGAAAGGGGCTGCCTGGCAGTGCTTATAATGTCTGTGTCTAAACAGAGGGAGATGGTAACCCAGAAACACTGTGCTCCTTCAAGCCAGCCTGTTAGCACTCCTCTCTTCCAGTCAGCTCCCAGGAGCTACAGCTCAGCTATAGCTATGCTCAGAATTAAATCTTTAATCCCCACAAATAATACAAAAAGGGTGGAACACAACACAAGATAAGCTGATGACAAACCTCAACCTCCCACTTTGAAACTAACCATACCCTGAAGAAGGGAAAACAGAATCACAGAGTTGTAGGGGTTGGAAGGGCCCTGGAGAGCTCCTGGAGTCCAACCCCCCTGCCAAAGCAGCTCCCCAGCTCATACTGCACAGGTCGGTGTCCAGATGGGGCTGGAATCTCTCCAGAGAAGGAGACTCCACACCCCCTGGGCAGCCTGTCCCAGGGCTCCCTCACCCTCACTGGGGAAAAGTTCCTCCCCATGTTGATGTGGAACTTCCTGGGATCCAATTTGCAGCCATTGCCCCTTGTCCTGTCCCCACAGACACTGAAAAGGGGCTGGCCAATTCCCCCTGCACCCCATGCTTCAGATATTGATAACCATTGATTAGGTCCCCCCTCAGTCGTCTTCTCTCCAGGCTGAACAGCCCCAGCTCTCTCAGCCTTTCCTCACAGGAGAGATGCTCCAGGCCCTTCATCATCTTCATAGCCCTTCTCTGGACTCTCTCCAGGAGATCCCTGTCCTTTTTACACCAGGGAGCCCAGCACTGGACACAACACTCCAGGTGCGGCCTGAGCAGGGCAGAGCAGAGGAGGAGGATCCCCTCCTGTGACCTACACTCCTCCTGATGCCCCCAGGATCCCATTGGCATCTTAATAGCTCTCCAAATTAGCCATTGCCTCTGCTTTACAAGCAGTGCACACACTTTCTTCTCCATCTCCCAGCATCTGAGATAGTTCCTGCGATGATTAACACAGGTCAGGCTGACAGAGTATGGGAGCACCCACAGAGCCAGTGCTGCACTTGACCCACCTGCCTTCCGTTTGCGCATGACCAGGCTGGGGTCGTTAAGAACTTGCTCTTCATCATCATGGTTGATGACTTTGCACTGGCGGAGATAGGGTGTGATCCGGGAAGGGTCGATCACCGAGATCAGCTTCACCCGGAAGCTCTCCAGGTTATTCCAACAGGCCTCATCGTTATCCTCTTCCAACATGTTGGTGAGCCAGAAGGATTAGTGAGCAGGGTTGTCCTGTCTTGAAAAATAAACAGGAACAGAAAACAAGCAAGCAGAGTTCAAACCTCCTAGAGCAGCAGGGCATGGGAGAGCAAGTATCTTAACAGACTTGAGGGTGGAGAAGTGTCTGGTAGCTAGAGGAACATCTTTCCCATGTGGGCTTTAACTCAGTGCTTGCAAAGCACCTGCAGAACAGTGTGAAACACTAAGGCATACCTGAAAGAGGAGAGCGGTACCAGCCTGGAGATACCCACAGCACTGCTCACTAGCACCAGTGCTGCTGACACGTTTGTGAAGGAGAACTAGTGTGGAATTCCCAGAGAACAAAAGTCACGAAAGCTTGATGATGTCCCTCCAACCAGCCAAACATCTCCCAGATCTCACTGCAAGAGGAAAGTGAAACTATTTAACAACAAGTCAGAGACAGCCCCATGAGTAGAGGAAAATCCAGCTCTAGATTCCCAACAGCATACCCCAAAAAAGTCCTGTCAAACCTCCCTGACTTCACCATGGGTTCTCCAGATGCTCAGCTATAGCTTTGCTCAGCTATAGCTATGCTCAGAATTAAATCTCCAATCCCCACAACTAATACAAAAAGGGTGGAGCACAACACAAGATAAGCTGATGACAAACCTCAGCCTTCCACTCTGAAACTAACCATCCTCTGAAGAAGTGAAAACATCTTAATAGCTCTCCAAATTAGCTGTTTCCTCTGCTTTACAAGCAGTGCACACACTTTCTTCTCCATCTCCCAGCATTCAAGATCCCTGTATTATTTCTGACCAGAGTCATTAAATCTAACACCACAAAAGGCTCCCTGAAAACCCCCAGCAGCAATAGCCTTAACTGCATTAATCATCCAAGAGCTGTTTTTCTGCATGCTGCACCTGATCCATGTGCAAGGAAGGAGAGCACACGGCTGTATATGATTTCCACTGCAAACACAGAGGTGCAAATCATGCCCCAGGAAGCCAGGAGGTCTGCAGCCTCTCACATCCACCTCACAGATTCCACCTGAGCATCTTTAGCAATTTATGCTCACATATAACACACAGATATGCTGAGAGGCTGCAGAACCATTCCCATTGATGAGGAGTCTTTCTGTGCCCATGTTTGGTGGCTTGCTGCAGTGTCCCCACCAGCAGCTGCACTCTGTGGTTACAAGAGCCTCCTACTAACCACAGGGGTAGAAATACTCCTCCTCCTCAACCCAGAAGCGTGCAGGTAAAGAGATGCAGAAAGCCCAACACTTCTGTAGCCAGGCTTATTGACCTTTCCCAGAAGCAGCTGGCCTTTTCATCTCTTTGCCCCTTTGTGATCAGAATGTTCCAGAAGTACATTCTGCAATTGCAGTCATTAACAACTATGCTAATATGACACAGATGAGTCAACTGCAGTAGCCACTGTCATTCTCAGGGACTCAGGAAGGCTGCCAGGAACCTCAGTATTCAGGGTTTTAGTCACCTTGGTTGGAGGCAGGAGAGTGGAACAGAGTTCTGACCATCAGCAGCAACAGGGGATTTCACACACACACCTTACTGCATCTCCCTCCAAGGCCATCTCAAACCTTCATGTTGTGCTCCAGCACAGAGAAAAGACTCCAAACACCTTCAGCACATAGTTGTTACATGTAACATTGTCAGTTAAGCTCACTGAGCTTAACTAAAAGAACATAAAATTAGTCATTAATTATCATGAAGAAAATACTCTGCTCCATCTACATCAAAGCAACACCAACAGATTACAAGAAATGCATTCCCCCATAAACACCACAAACTTACCTCAAAGCTGCAAAAGAAAGTTTTCCCTTTTAATATAAACCATTCTGCATCACATGGACCAACCTGAGCCTGTGCAGTGAAAAGCCTCCTTGTTTCCTGGTCTAGCAACACTTGGCTGTGTCCTGTCTCTGTGAAAACTTGTCTTGGATGCAGTCTCTGGCTAGAGCAAAGATCATTCCAGGAGCAAAACTGGTTTGAGAGAAAAGGGGAAACTACTCAGCTTACTCTGAGACAGGAAAGGAAAGGAGGGGCAGGGGGAAGAGGTTTAAAAAAAAGGGGAAGCCAGAAATGGGTGATGGGGGAGGAGAAAACTGCTAGTCACACCGCGAGTCAGCAGTGATTTTAGACACAGTCTGACTGTCTTTTCCAAACTGTAACACTCAAGTACCAGCTGGGGCCTAGAGAGCTTCTTTGTGTGGTGGTCAGAAAGGCAAAGAAGAGTGAAGGTCACAGGCATAGGTCTTCCCATCTGATTTCAGGGGACAAAATAAGCCTGAGCCAGAAGAAAGAGGCTCTTCAAATGGCCTTTCAGCTGGTAACACCTTTCTGCAGGGTAGCAGCAAGAACTCTCTTCATTTAGAGTTCAGCTGAAAAGGATGAGTTCAATAATGATTCATCTAATTTTGGATGCCCTTAAGCATCAGGCATAATTATGACAAGTCAGTATTTTGAAGGAAAGGGAGTCAAGTCTTGGCAAAGCAAGGAACATAACCCACGATTCCCAAATTACAGGCTGTGGCTCTAGCAATCATTAAAGGAGCAGCACACCAAGCAGCACAAGGGATGATGTTAGGCATCATCATCCTCATCATCCCTTTGACTACCTCCCTGCCTTCCCACAGTCCTAGAACTGTAGCTGCAACAAGAAGTCTGTTTTTAAAAAAAGTCTGGAGAACATACACACTCTGATACCATGGCAGCATGACACATTTTCCCATTAGCTTCCCACTCTGCCTTTTGTTCTGCTTTCTAAGTTTCTGGGGAGTTTTTCCATGTTATCATTAGGAGCAGAGCAGACATACTTTAAGCCTGTGTTTCTTGTTAGGCATTAGACCTGGCCAGGCTGGAGAGCTGGGCAGGGAGACACCAGATGAGATTCAACAACAGCCAGTGGAGAGACTGGCACCTGGGGAGGAACAACCACATGGATCAGGACAGGCTGGGGGTGACCTGCTGGAGAAGAGCTCTGTGGAGAAGGACCTGGGGGTGCTGGTGGGTGACAGGGTGGCCATGAGCCAGCAGTGTGCCCTGGGGCTGAGAGAGACAATGGGATCCTGGGGGCATCAGGAGGAGTGTGGGCAGCAGGTCACAGGAGGGGATCCTCCCCCTCTGCTCTGCCCTGCTCAGGCCCCACCTGGAGTGTTGTGTCCAGTGCTGGGCTCCCTGGTGTAAAAAGGACAGGGATCTCCTGGAGAGAGTCCAGAGAAGGGCTATGAAGATGATGAAGGACCTGGAGCATCTATCCTATGAGGAAAGGCTGAGAGAGCTGGGGCTGTTCAGCCTGGAGAGAAGAAGACTGAGGGGGGACCTAATCAATGGTTATCAATATCTGAAGCATGGGGTGCAGGGGGAATTGGCCAGCCCCTTTTCAGTGTCTGTGGGGACAGGACAAGGGGCAATGGCTGCAAATTGGAGCCCAGGAAGTTCCACAGCAACCTGGGGAGGAACTTTTCCCCAGTGAGGCTGAGGGAGCCCTGGGACAGGCTGCCCAGGGGGTGTGGAGTCTCCTTCTCTGGAGAGATTCCAGCCCCATCTGGACACCAACCTGTGCAGTATGAGCTGGGGAGCTGCTTTGGCAGGGGGGTTGGACCCCAGGAGCTCTCCAGGGCCCTTCCAACCCCTACAACTCTGTGATTCTATGAAATTAGCTTTACACTAAAGAAAAAAAACAAAATGCTGTACCTCTATAAGCTGTGCCCTTCTGAAGGGAATCAGTGTCTGCTAATTGACCAATCTAGCCTCAGGAGCTTCTGTTCTACAGCAACAGATCAATTTAATTCTGAAAAAGAACAAAGACAGAAGTTTTTCCACAAGCAGGAAGATCACAAGGGCAACTCCTCAGCAGCGTTTGCAAAGGATACCAGTTGTTTAAAGCACAGACCATATTTGCTACCAGTGCATCATGGTAACAGCCCAGTGGTGAGCAGCACACAGAGTTGCACAGCAGAGCTGCTGCCACATCTGGATTTCTTGAGGAAAAAAACCCATTATGTGTACTGTCTTACAGAAAATAGAGAATACTGCAAGAGGAAAGCATTTTGAAACCCTTCTTTTTGCTCCATAATGTCTTGACATCTGATTACAACAGTGGTACCCATTGTCATAGAATCCCAGACTGGTCTGGGTTGGAAGGGACCCCAAGGATCACAGAGCTCCAACCCCCTGCCACAGGCAGGGACACCAACCTCAGGCCTGGAGCTACACAAGGTTGCCCAGGGCCCCAGCCAACCTGGACTCCAACACCCCCAGACACGGGGCACCCACCCCCTCTCTGGGCAGCCTGTTCCAGCCCCTCTCCACTCTCTCTGCAAAGAACTTCCCCCTAATATCCAATCTAACCCTTCCCTCCTCCAGCTTTAATCCATCCCCCTTGTCCTGTCATTGTCTGTCCTTTTAAAAAGATGATTCCCCTGACCCCAGCTCTGCCCCAAGGACCCTCACGGAAGAGCTGCACCTCACAGAAGCACAGCCAGCCCAGTGGGATGAAGCTTCCTGCAGCACTCACACAGCAGCTTTGCCTCAGCCAGCCCTGCACCTCTCTCCAAGGGAGAAACTGCCTCTTCACAAATGAGAAAACCAGTTTTTAAGCCATTTGCAAGCAGCTCTGTGGGGCAGGCTGTGAAAGAAGCCAGCAAGAATCCAAGCCTAATTAAAGCCTGCAATTTTAGCCACATGCATATTCATGTTCCTCTTTCTCCCCAGTTTTCAGACAGCTTGCAAACTTCACTTTTCTCATTAGCAATCTCACTCACACACATTATTAAAAGCACTGTTTACCAGGGGAAAAAAAAAAAAGAGATGAGAAAAGACCAACACACAAGACATCAGTCATTTTTAAGTGAGAAAAATAAAAACATCTGTATTTCAACAAATACTCAAGAGTCATTTTGATACAAAATTGATCTGCTGATTATTCAGCAGTATTCAGTCAGCTGGCAAGCAAAGCCACTGTCACAGCACTGGAAAAAAAGCAGCCTACCCAATGAACAACATATTCTGAACATGGATAAACATTCACATAAATAAAATACATTTATTTCCTTCCTAAGACAGGAAGGAAATAAATAACCCTCACTGCTGGCTTCCCCAGGTCTCCAGCAATCTTCCCCCATGACATCTACAGCATGTGCTAGTTTGAAAGAGAAGAGAATCTCTCTAGGCTTGGAAGACTGCCTTCTAGTCATTTTGCTTCATTAATTGCAACTAAAGGTGCAGAGTTCATTAGGTGATGGGAAAACCAGTCCAGTCATCATCTTCTCTTCCCCTTGGTCCATCTAGTCAGTTTGCTCAGTGTTCAAAGTCAGTAGTGCAAAGAGTGTCTGCTGCTGCCATGGGGGAAGGCAGAGCACGTTCAGGAGGCTCCTGTAACAAAGCACAAACAGTTCCCATTAGTCAGAGCACTTCTCTAGGGAGTCCTGGAGCTTCCAAGGCCAACTTGAAAGAAAACATGAGTCTCATCTGACAACCACATAAATCAAACACTGTTCAAGTTCCTTTGGCCTCTTTCAAGGACATCAACAGATATGAAGAGATCACATGGTTGTAGCCTACAGAATCTGTCCTGTTAGAGAGAGAAATGAAGATATATGGGGGGATGGGGCCCACAAAGGTGTTCAAAAGCAAAATCATACTGGTCTGGCTTGGAAGGGACCCCAAGGATCACAGAGTTCCAACCCCCTGCCACAGGCAGGGACACCAACCTCAGGCCTGGAGCTACACAAGGTTGCCCAGGGCCCCATCCAACCTGGCCTGGAACACCCCCAGACACAGGGCACCCACCCCCTCTCTGGGCAGCCTGTTCCAGCCCCTCACCACTCTCTCTGTAAAGAACTTCCCCTAATATCTCATCTAAAATGTTAAACTCCAGTGAATTACCCACCAGTCTTAAGCCCCAGCTCCCCACCAGCTTTTAGTACCAGTCCTCAAGACTCACAAGCCAGGCTACAGAAGACAAACTCCACAGAAAGCTGCCAGCAGCCCCAGATCTAGAGGATTTCCTGACAGCCCAGAGCCAAGACACATTACCATGAGCCTGCTGGAACCTGCTGCAAGAACTTACTGTGGCTTCTGCACACACAAACCCTCTCTGCAGCTGTAGATGCCCAAACTTTCCTGTTCCACAAATTACCACCCTTCCAAGCCTGGAGAGTGCTACCAACTAGGTATAATACCAGTAGGCAGTAGTATGGACTAAAAGGCTGCCAAATGTTTGAACTTTGTGACTTTTAGATATAATTTTAGCACACAGACATCACTTCCATCACTTTCCCTCCCCTTGCAAGTCAAAGTTTTAGCCTCAGGCTATGATTAAGGGGTGACCACATGGATCAGGACAGGCTGGGGGTGACCTGCTGGAGAAGAGCTCTGTGGAGAAGGACCTGGGGGTGCTGGTGGGTGACAGGGTGGCCATGAGCCAGCAGTGTGCCCTGGGGCTGAGACAACGGGATCCTGGGGGCATCAGGAGGAGTGTGGGCAGCAGGTCACAGGAGGGGATCCTCCCCCTCTGCTCTGCCCTGCTCAGGCCCCACCTGGAGTGTTGTGTCCAGTGCTGGGCTCCCTGGTGTAAGAGAAGACTAAGGGGGGACCTATTTAAAGTCTATAATTATCTGAAGCAGGGGATGCAGGGGGAATTGGCCAACCCCTTTTCAGTGTCTGTGGGGACAGGACAAGGGGCAATGGCTGCAAATTGGAGCCCAGGAAGTTCCACAGCAACATGGGGAGGAACTTTTCCCCAGTGAGGGTGAGGGAGCCCTGGGACAGGCTGCCCAGGGGGTGTGGAGTCTCCTTCTCTGGAGAGATTCCAGCCCCATCTGGACACCAACCTGTGCAGTATGAGCTGGGGAGCTGCTTTGGCAGGGGGGTTGGACCCCAGGAGCTCTCCAGGGCCCTTCCAACCCCTACAACTCTGTGATTCTGTGACTATAGAACTCTGTGTCCTGAGGGAACAAAAGTCAAGATAATTCCAGTCCTCTCCTCAGCTCATGATTCACTGTTTAAGCTGTACTACAGACAAATGAGATTCAGGTTCTTTTCTCAGGCAAGAAATCCAAGATATAGAGAGTAGATACTAACAGGTTTCCTTCTCAGATCTTCCTCCTTTTCCTGAAGCGGGCACTTCTCCTGATCTGAGGAGCACTGGCATCAGCCACATCAGCACAGGAGTCTAGGACATGTTGTGCAGCAATCTCTTCATCTCCCATACCCTGCAGAAGAGATCATCATCATCACAATGAGAGCCAGCACCACTGCAAAAGAGCTCCCTTTATTCTAGGGAGTTCAGATTTCCAAAACAACCCTCCTTCCAAATAAACCCTGGGACAACAATATTCTATTACCAATGTCACAGCAGAGACAAAACATCCCCAAGTTTTCAGGGTGAAACCTGCAGCCAACACTTCTTAGTTCTGCCACCAAACCAGAGCAATTCCTGCTGCAGTTTCAGTCTGGGCACAACCATTTGTTAGTGGAAGTTGAACTCCAGGTATAAGTGATGCTTTGAGCTTTCACTGCTGGAGTCAAACAATGCCCCAGACAACCCAAACTTTTGATTTCTCATGAAACATACTCCCCACTGCAAAGTTCTCAGTGAAAAGCACCAGGAAAACAACGTGGCTGTAAGCATTAAGGAATGGGGGGAGCCTGGTGGAAGATGACACAGGACAGAGGTTGGCAGTAAAGCTGGCAGGCAGTGAGGAATTGCTCTTGATTTCTGCACCAACTGCTCACAGTTCTAACTACACTGAACTTGCTCCTGACCTCAAAAAAAGTCACAGCCAGAACAGAAAGGTAACTGCTGGCTTTTACTATGGGAAAGCTCTGAGTTTTAGGCATTTTTGCCACCTTTCTGCACAAACAGAAGTTGACCTTGTTTATTCATCTTCATTAGTCTTGTTTATTTTGGTGCCACAATGGATTGAAATGCAAGTTTGAGCTACACAGCTTCCCAGCATGTTCTGTAAGAAACAGTGCTGGGCAATAATGGACTCTGCTTAAAAAAAAAGAAACCAGAGACCAATTTTAGGTAGATATTCACAATTCTCATAAAATTATTTGAGTTAAAAGGCCATAGACAACAAAAACCAAGGGCCTGATTTAAAAAATACAGGGGGTCAGTGCAGCAGGTTATGAACTGTAAGAGGAAAGGAGCTTTGATATGCATTGTCAAGTTGAACATGCTACATGAAACACAGATTTGACCCTCACAAGGCCTAAGGGCTCCCAGCTGAGCTGGAGAACTCTTAGTTACAAATCTGTACTTCTTCAAAAGGACCAAATTTCTGCTACATTTAAGAGATTTCACCCTGCATCCCAGTGGTAGCAATATTCAGCTGCCATTAACTTGCTGTTTATAGTCCCTGGCACCTGTTTTACCTGATTTAGTAAATCAGCATCTTTGTCTCCAGGCTCATCACCAACAGTCCCATCCAACTGTACTCCTGTTAATTCATTCCCACTCTCCCCTTCCTCAGCCACTTCCTTCTCACTCTGCCACTCCTCTTCATCACTCTCTTCATATTGCTTCCTGCTGGCTGACAGAGTTGTTGTCATTTTTGGAGGAGGAAGAGTTGCTAGTACAGCTGGGAGCGTAAAGGCTGCTAGGAATCTGGCTTTCAGTAGGAGGTAAGCAGGGTTATTGCCGAGTTTCTGCTGAACCAACTCTCTGACAGCATCCAAACCAACCCCAGTGCCTTCACCCTGACTGCCAGCAGAAGGCAGAAGACATGCTGCTTGCTCTTCTAGAGCTGCCTTCTGCAGGAGCAGCCTCGAGAGGGTTTTTAAGTTGCACAGAAAAGGTGGCAAATAAGGCAATCTGGTTTGTAGTGATGGTACCTGGACCCCTTGTTTCCCACTCAGCCACTCCTTCACTAGCCTTTCATCTTCAAGGGAAATCAGGCTTAAGTCAAGTAGATTCTTTTCTGCACTGGAAGTGGTTGGCCTGGGTGAACTATCAGCAGGCTGCGTGGCTGGAGGCTTGGAGGCAATAGGCCTGTTGACAGTTCTCACTGCTTGTGCAGCAGTGCAGTTGGAGTTCCTTGGGACACTGTTTTGAGGAGCTGGATCTCCTGGTTGGAGCACAATCCCTTTTGTGGTGGTGCTTGGATTGGAAGAGGACCCACTAGTTGTAACAGAATCATGGTTCTTTCCCAAACCAGTGAGACCCGACACATGTTGGGAACTGGCCCCTTGAGTGCTCACAGGTGGCTGTGGCAGCAGCACAGCATGTGGGGCTGCTGGACCTGCTGGGAGAGCTGCCTGAGCTGCAGAGGAGTCAGAAGCCTTGGAGAAGCCACCTGAACACACAGGAGTTGCAGAAGCAGCACTGGATGTGGTGCATCCTGGACTCGCCGAGGTCACAGGCAGGAGAGCTGTGCCATGGTTAGCTGTCTTTCCTGAAGGCTGTACCCCTGCTGCCTGGGCACTTGGTGCTTCTGTCTCTGCACCGCTGAGGTGAGGTGTACTGGCTCCAGCTGGCACAGGAGACACTGCTGGGGCACTGCCACTGGGAGTCACTGGTGTTGGACAGTGACTGCTTAGAGCAGCAGCTGGCATTCCCAGGGGCACACCCACCTGCACAGCAGTGGGAAGCAAAGCCTGTGGTGTTACCAGCCAGGTGAAAGGCAGAATGTTGTTGGGAATCAGAGGGGAACCAGTTTGGGAAGTTACAAGAGCTGGCAGTAGGCTGACTGGCCCCTGCTGTGGCCCATTACTGTTCGGTTCACAGGTAACTGGTGTGGAAAGAGACAGTTTGTTGGGGGCAGACTCAATGCCAACAGGCACCACTGTAATCTGAGGCACAAAAGCTTGGTTTTGCAACACTACTGAAGCTGAGCTACCAGCCAGGACCTGACCATTACACCCTCCCTGATTTGGGGCCTTCTCTGCTGCAGCTGGATTCGTGCCTGGAAGACCCCCTCCTTCAAGGAGGGAACCTTTCAAAGCAGACCTTCCTCCTTCCAAAGCTTGCTCTTTGAGTTCCTTATTGGATTGTAGTTCTGCTCCTTGTGAGGAACTGGGGCTTTCCCCAGTTTCTGACACTGGTGAGGAATGCTTTTCAAGCACAACCTGGGTAGAGGTTGAACCTGCAACAGAAGGAAATGCTGGCAATGGAGTTGGCACACACTGTGCTTGGCTGTTTGCACAACCAGCTGCTGCAGGTTTGCTCCCTGCTTGAGCAGAAGGGAGGATTTGCTGTGGTGGGTGCTGGATTATCAGAGGCCCTGAAACCAGCATCTGTGGAGCAACAAATACTGTCTTCTGCACAGCTTTCCCAGCCCTGAATTCTCTCAGCCGCTTCTCTCTCAGTAATTCTGAGACAGTTTTAGGCTTCTGCCTTTGCAGTTGGGCTGGAGGAGCTCCCTGCACAGCAGGGGTGTCACACTCAGAGACAGCAGCAGAAGTCTCCCCTGCTTTTGAGGCAACAGGTCTCCTGACAGGATTCCTTGGTATGCCCCTTTGGGACTTGGTCCGAGTACCAGGTTGTGCTGAATTGCCTAGAGAAGAGGGGAAATAAAATTAAAAATAGAAGTAAAAAAAGAGTACTTTCAAGAAGAGTACTTTCAAAAGCCAATCCTTGGCTGTTACACATCAAGTGCCCTGCACAGGAAGTAGCAAAACTCCTGTTTTGACCCTAAAACAAGTCTTGATTTAAACAAGCCCCATCCTGACACCTTTCAGATAACTGACACAGCAACATTGCTCATTCAGCAACGATGTATCAATCAGTGATGGGCTAGGAGTGCTCCTTAACACCACACACAAGGAACTGTGCTGGTCAGCACTACACCAGCACTTCACACCAGTCAGGGTGACAACAAATTGGGATTTTGGTGAGTGCCAGCACATTCACTACAGCCTTGTTGGAGAGAACTGTACCAACAACAGCCTACAGAACAGGTGGCACAGAGCCACTGGTCCCCCAGCCCTTCAGTATTTTTTCCAGCCCTTACCAAGGGATACCATATTTAGCCAATAACTGAAGGATCCAAGGGGTAGCAAAACTGAGCAGGACAAGGTAGTTTTGTTCCCAAAGTTCTCCTTCAGTTTAATTGGTCATTAACTTAACGAGATGACCTCAGCAAAAAGTTTCTTGCACATGACAAAAATAAATGTTCTGGTAGGTACCTGAAGTAGTCTCCATATTTTGGGAAGCCTGCCAAAAAAAATGATATTAAATTATACTTCTGAGATATCTAAAGATCACTAAAACAGCACAGATGTCAATGAAACCCACACCTGCCAACATCCTGTACCATTTATGCTTCCAAACCAAACAAGGCATGCACACAGACAGCACCACAAGACACACACACAACAAACAACTCGACTGAGTCAAGACTTCAGTGGGAAGAGCTTAGACCCAGACCATGTGCAGTACCTGATGAGGCCTTCTTGCATCAGCCCTCAGAAGCTGGGCCTGCTTTAGCCTTCTCTCATGAATTACCTTCATGCAGCCTTTGGTGTCGATCTGAAAGAGCTGCAAGATGAGGCTGTCAGGAAAATCTGAGAACAAGAATGTTCTGGTAGAGCCAGTGACAATACAAGATGGGCAGGAGAGGCTTTACATGCAAAATTCTGGGGACATTTTTACACTTATAGGAAAAAATCCTTGGAGTATTAGATTTTTGGATGTAGGATTCAGTTAGGAAACATGGTATGAAAGCCATAAGATCAAATTTCTTTTAAGCATCAAATACAGAAATAAAGATTACCATTGTTTGAAAGCAGATAATGCCACTAAGACAGTGAAACCTACCTGAATGAAAAGTGTGAAGAGAGGAGTGCTCATGAGTCTGACTGACTTAATCTTCTCTTGAATGGAAGCAGCTAGAAAAGAGTTCAGTATTAAAAAAATCAGCAAAAATTCACTTAAAAGGAGTCAGAAAGTAGGGACAAAAAGTAGGAGAGCACTACCCCTGATGGGTCACCACTACCTTTTGTCTGATGAAAAGCCATCTTGCCAGTTGGCAGGGTGCAAGGCAGGAGGACATTGCCCACCCAAGGTGTCACTGCCATCAGCAGCTTTCTGTCCAGGTTCATTCTTCTCAGGCGCTCTCTCTCTTGACGGTAAGTTTTCTCTGTCATGTTTGGCATCAACTGAAGATTCTGACCAACAGGAGCACCAGGGATTTTTGTTAACCCAGTGGCAGGAGGTTTTAGCACCTTTGATTGCTGCACATGAACAAATAGAGAGTTCCAATTAGGAAGGTTGTACCATAATTCATCCCAGGACAAGCTATTGACAGGGCAGTCATGAAAGAAGAAAATGAGGAGTTTTTCCTCTTGTTTCCACAGAGCAAGGTTTGTGGTTCCATCAAAAAAGCATTTCACACTAAACAGAGCCTGTCAGTGCTCACATCACAAGAGCAGACAAGACAGAAGAGGCACTTACAAGTCTCCTCTGAAAGCATGTGTTATTTCTTAAAACTCTTCTCACATTCTCCAGGCTAACCTGTAGCACTTGCTTGCCACATCTGGAAAACTGAGAACAGAAAAAACCACACAAGAAAAGATAAAAGGCCAAGCATCTCACAGAAAATTACCTGCACTGACTACACAGAGAAGGCACAAGAGTCTTCAACATTCCTGCTCCTGGAAGTAGCTGATTAAATGAAGCCAGCCCTGAAATGCAGGCACTTACCTCACCTCTTAGTCCCTGTGCACTGTCACAACACCAAATCTCTACTTTGTAAAAGCCTTTGAGTGAAGTCTCTACAGAAACTCACACTGAAGGTCAAAACATGGTTCTCCTTGCATTTTTCAGCTTTGTGATACAAGGGAAGGAACAAGAGGTTTGGAAAAGCCACTGGCTCTTCCCTAAACTTCTGTTAGTAAAATAATGCTGTATCTGTAACCAAATTAAAGCACCTGCAACCCTTGCATCCCATAACAAGTTTGTGTTCTGGGGGTTACCAGTGCAATTGGCTGCGCAGTCTGGGGCACAAGTGTGATTCTTAACACAAAAGTCAGAATACTTTTGCTTCCATGAACTTAACTAGTGATTTTGACATTTAGTATGTTGCTAAGGAGGAGTCTAGTTCCACAAAAACCTGCTAGGAAGGTTTGTACTGTTTCAGTGCTTGATCAGGGAGGAAAACCCAACTCAGAAGCAGATACAGATGGGTAAGTAACTTAATTCCTCTAAACTTCAAGCCTATACAGCCTGGTCACCAGGGCAGGGAGACATCACAATTCATTGGACAATTCTGCTTTATGAAGATATAAGAGATGTTTCTGGGTAGGAAAGAGCACAGCTATTTTCTAAGTAACACATGGGGAGGCAGTGCTAGAAATCCCTGTGTAACCCAACTGCTCAGGTCCCAACAGCACCCCCTGATGGCACAGTGAGAAGGCAGCCAGAGGCTGAAAGAGGTTCTGCCATCTTCCCATCACTGATGTCCTCCCTGCAGCAACTGCAGAAGTGACCTGGCAGTGATCTAAGCTCCAATCCCACCAAGAACAGCCTGAGAAACCCAGGATTCACCTCGTTCAGTAGTTCTGCTGGGTTCTTCACGGTGATGTCTGCTGAGTGAGCCCGTGCCATGCCGCTCAGCAGGGTGCTCAGCTCCGAGGAGGCACTGGCAGCTCTGTCCCTGTCTACATCACTCTGCACTTCACCACTCACAGGAGAGAGAAGGGATGGAGCTTGGTATCTTCCTGTGCTTGATTCCTGTGTACTTGGCTGTGTTGGTATCCACAAATCAATGCTGGGAATCACACACTGCGCCTTGCTTGTTGTCTCCTCCTCCTCCTCCTCCTCCTCCTCAGTGTCTGCTAAGTCCAGTTCTACGTCTTCACTGCTGCTCTCTGAAGAGCTGGAGCTTTCTTGCACGTGTCGGCGTTTGGGTGGCCTAGATCTTTTCTTCTCAGCCAAAAACATAAAAGCAAAGATGAGTGTTTAGCCAGTGTCCACCCTCCACTTGCAAACATGCTGAGTTAGCCCTGCTGAGAAGGACCTGGGTGTCACAGTGGATGAGAAACTCCCCATGAGCAGCAGTGGCTGTGGCAGCTCCCAAGGCCAATGGGATCCTGGGCTCCATCAGCAGAGGGGTGGCAGCAGGGACAGGGAGGGGATTGTCCCTCTCTGCTCTGCCCTGGGAGGCCCCAGCTGGATCCTGTGTCCAGAGCTGGGGCCCAACACAAGGAAGATGTGGGGCTGTTGGAGAGGGGTCAGAGGAGCCACGGAGATGCTCAGAGGGCTGGGGCAGCTGCCCTACAAAGAGAGGCTGAGGGAGCTGGGCTGGGTCAGCCTGGAGAGGAGAAGGCTGTGGGGGAACCTCATTGCAGCCTGCCAGTCCCTGAAGGGAGCAGAGGAACAGGAGGGGAATCAGCTTGTTAAAGGACAGACAATGACAGGACAAGGGGGATGGATTAAAGCTGAAGGAGGGAAGGGTTAGATTGGATATTAGGGGGAAGATCTTTCCAGAGAGAGTGGTGAGGGGCTGGAACAGGCTGCCCAGAGAGGGGGTGGGTGCCCCGTCCCTGGGGGTGTTCAAGGCCAGGTTGGATGGGGCCCTGGGCAACCTTGTGTAGCTCCAGGCCTGAGGTTGGTGTCCCTGCCTGTGGCAGGGGGGTTGGAGCTCTGTGACCCTTGGGGTCCCTTCCAACCCAGGCCATTCTATGATTCTATGAAACCTCTCAAACAGGCAAGTTTAAAAGTTTCATGGAGCAGTGTCCTGTCAGTCAGGTCTGACTTTGAAATGGATAGTTCTGCTTTACTTCTGCTAAGGTTAATTAAATCCATTATATCTGACAGTGGCCTGGTTTTTACTGGTTTAGATTCTTGTATGCAAAGAAAAAGCTACAGATAAAGACAAGTTTGTGTTAAGAATGGAAGTACAAGCTAAGTACAGTGCCCCATCTCAACACATTTGGGCTTCCACAAACTCTTCCCTAGGCAGGTGTGGTGCCAATGGAAACAGGATTATCTTTAACAAGACCAGAACTTCTGGAGCAACTGGTACCAACACTGGTAACTCAGATACATACATAGAAATATAGGTATATGCCATCTTTACTGGTGCTTTGAGGGAGTAAAAAAGTTCTGGATAATATACAAATATTCTGTATTTGTAACTACAAATGGCAAATGAACTTCAGACCCTCAGAACAAAGGCTGAAAAAGAATCAAGACCATGAACATCCATAACAAGTCTCAACTGTCTGAAATCAACATTATTTTTTGTACTGATTTCACTTTTAGTTTAGAGAATCATTCAAGAGATGGTTCTGTGACCCAGCAGGATTTTGCACAATACCTTAGACCCAATCATGAGCTTCCACTTGCTCAGACACTGGGAGCCAGTCCGATGTGGCAGTTCTGAAGCTATTTTACTCCAGTGACCTAAAAACAGGCAGAGCAGAGCACTCTGAGACAGGCAGAACATTCTACACATATTGTATGTTTCCTTTTATGAGGCAGGTATTATATGAGAGTGGGTTTTATAAACCTTAACACCCATTTGTGTTCTTTGATCAGACTTTGCAAATACTCCACACTCAGCTGAAGGTAGAAACCACTAGAGAATGAAGCACTAAGGCAAACCCTGGCAGAACTGCATGCTCCCTAGCAGCAGTAAGAGAACACTGAGCAGAAAGCTTAAACTGAAAAGCTTCCATTTGTTAAGGAAAGTTATCTTAGAGAAAATAAAGAGAGCCTTCACAGGCTGTTTAGAGGGGAACTCACCCCTCTAAACTGTCCGAGCTCTGACACATTGCTAACACAGCTACCAAGCCCTTCACTATGTTTTCTCTCAATAACTGACTATCCATGACCAGACTGCACAATGGAAGGAAGGCTGCAGTCATGAGCACAAGGCACAGCCTGCTACTATCAGCTGGAGGGCTTAAAATAAAAGAGGAGAGAACTTAAATGATAAATCTTTAATACTTCTCTAAACCTCTGAAGATAAAACCACAGAAACACTTACCCAGGCCATGCTTTTGAACCAGTTCAATCAGCTGTTCCTCTTCCTCTAAACTCCACTTGCCTTTCTTTACATCACAGTGCAATGCTTTTAAGTACCTTCAAGACAAAAAACATTAAAGTAAGGAACATTCAATCCTGCTTGAACAGTTCTGATCATCACCACACACTCTGAGGTTGAACAAACCCAGCATTCCTTATCAGAACTTCCCTTTTTCTAAGGGGTCCCATCCCTTTGCCCTTAACACAGCTTCAATCTCTTTGTTCTTAAAAATATCATACTACCCACAAAACAGGTCACTGAAATTAGGGCATGCTGTACTCCCAGCCTCCCAAACCAGGGTCCAAGGCTGAAAATTGCTTAGTACCTCCTTATTGGTGTTCAGTTACAGGGAGTCACTGCCTAGATATTTTCAGAGACACACAGAGAAGGCACAGATTACAACCGTCCCTCCCCCTACACACACTCAGCTGTGTTTAATGATCCCTTTGGCATTATTTTGAACAACATGCTTCCCAACTTTTGCTAAGCTACAGGCAGCAATGCTGAGGGAGCCACACACCAGACAGCAGCACACACTTCTCCATAAAACTCAATTCCCACTTTTTTTCCCCCCAACTTCTGTAACTACAAATGCAGTGTTATATGGAGACAGTGATAGAGACTGTATTTAGATCACAGACACTTTTACAAAGCAGTTCTTAAGGTGACACTGGTTTAAGCAGGTCAAACCTATTTTGAAACAGACTGCATCTGGGCTCTGTGTAATACACTTGAAAGCAGAGTTGCTCCACTCAGTGTCCTTACCGATCTCTGCACTGAGCATCGCTCCTCCCTGGCACTTCCATCCGAATTTTATACCAGTCCCTCTCTCCATACTTCTTAACTGCAGCCAACAGCATCTGTGGAAATCAGACAAGGAGCTGAAATCCTCAGGAGCAATAACCTTGATGGGCCAGAGAAACAAGCATTTAATAGAATTACAGAATCCCAGAATGGTCTAGGTTGGGAGGGACCCCAAGGGTCACAGAGCTCCAACACCCTGCCACAGGCAGGGACACCAACCTCAGGCCTGGAGCTACACAAGGTCGCCCAGGGCCCCATCCAGCCTGGCCTTGAACACCTCCAGGGATGGGGCACCCACCCCCTCTCTGGGCAGCCTGTTCCAGCCCCTCACCACTCTCTCTGCAAAGAACTTCCCCCTAATATCCAATCTTACCCTTCCCTCCTTCAGCTTTAATCCATCCCCCTTGTCCTGCCATTGTCTGTCCTTTTAAATAGTTGACTCCCCTCCTGTTTGTATGCTCCACTGTGTTGTAAACAAAAACAGTTAGGGGCTTCTAAGCTCTCTTGACTTGTAAACTGCCACCTTGGTCCATTTTACATTCCTCTGTGCAACCATTAAAGCCCAATGTATACAGCATCTCAACAGCCGAACCTTCCCACCTTTCACACCCTGCCACACCAGGCATCAGAGAACAGAGCTTACAGCATCTTCCTCTGGGGTCCAGGGTCCTTTCTTCAAACTGGGGTCCACGCTCTTTGTCCATCTGTATATCAGCTGGGCAGAATCTCTTCCTTCCATGTAATAAGCAACTAGAAACACCAAGGTACACTTTAAAGGCTGTTGCAAACAACCATTCTCCCCTTACTTACATGGCAACTGCAGTATTTTCAAAGAAGGGATTGTCACAAGCAGTATTTTAGTCTCAGCTTAATTCCTTAACAGTGGTAGAGAACAAGAATTGACAGTGTGGCATACACCACGTGTTACTGTTTGTACCAGACACACGATGATCCTTCTTACAAGAACAGAGGACTAGGGAAGGTTTCAGCTCCAGAGCTGGGAGGGGTGGCTGACAGGCAGGACACTGCGCTGCCATCCAGAGCCCTGGCCAGGCTGGAGAGCTGGGCAGGGAGAGACCAGATGAGATTCAACAACAGCAAGTGGAGAGACTGGCACCTGGGGAGGAACAACCACATGGATCAGGACAGGCTGGGGGTGACCTGCTGGAGAAGAGCTCTGTGGAGAAGGACCTGGGGGTGCTGGTGGGTGACAGGGTGGCCATGAGCCAGCAGTGTGCCCTGGGGCTGAGAGAGACAATGGGATCCTGGGGGCATCAGGAGGAGTGTGGGCAGCAGGTCACAGGAGGGGATCCTGCCCCCCCTCTGCTCTGCCCTGCTCAGGCCCCACCTGGAGTGTTGTGTCCAGTGCTGGGCTCCCTGGTGTAAAAAGGACAGGGATCTCCTGGAGAGAGTCCAGAGAAGGGCTATGGAGATGATGAAGGGCCTGGAGCATCTATCCTGTGAGGAAAGGCTGAGTAAGTTGGGACTCTTCAGCCTTGAGAAGACTGAGGGGGGACCTAATTAAAGTCTGTAATTACCTGAAGCAGGGGGTGCAGGGGGAATTGGCCAGCCCCTTTTCAGTGTCTGTGGGGACAGGACAAGGGGCAATGGCTGCAAATTGGAGCCCAGGAAGTTCCACAGCAACATAGGGAGGAACTTTTCCCCAGTGAGGGTGAGGGAGCCCTGGGACAGGCTGCCCAGGGGGTGTGGAGTCTCCTTCTCTGGAGAGATTCCAGCCCCATCTGGACACCGACCTGTGCAGTATGAGCTGGGGAGCTGCTTTGGCAGGGGGGTTGGACCCCAGGAGCTCTCCAGGGCCCTTCCAACCCCTACAATTCTATGATTCTATGATATCTCTAACAGGTTCAAGACACCAGGTGTTACACTGACAGGCTTAGATTTAGGAGCTCAGATACTCAGTTACCACTGTCAACTCTGCTCCTCACTCATCACTCTGCCTCCCACACTTGGGAGGAGCAGAAGCAGCAGTACTGACCCTCCAGAAAAGGCTTCTGGGCACAGCACTGAAAACCATCACAACAGCTGGCCATGAATGAACTCTGGCTTTCTATGGAAGAACTCTGGTGATTTTGCTACAAATACCAAAGCTCACACAACCATCAGTACTTGTCAGTAATTGTCAGCCAATGTCAACCAAATTTCAAAGGCAGATAAAGGTTCCAAAGATACTAAATTCTTGCTGATCTAATGAAACTTCCAGGTTGGTACAGGAGAGACACTGCTCCCACCAAAGATGAAGAGAGAGAAAACTCAACCATTCTTATTCATTCATCTCACCAATGGGGGAAGCCTTGAAACACCTGTTGTTTCAGAGAAACCACAGTAATGTTGTGCCTCACTCAGACCACAGGCTAGAACAGGAAGGTGAAAACACAGACCTGTGACCATCATGGAAATTGAAACTTTCCCAGGAAATAAAACTCCACTGAATTCCTTGAGTCAGAGCAGGCTGGGTGCTCTATTATGCAAAAACATTAACAGGCATAAGGCTGGGAGAAGGAAAAACACCCACCCTACAGGTGAAAGAGAAGCATTTACACTTACTTTTCTTGTATGGGATATGACTTCCTAATCTCATCTCTTGAACAAGCTCTAGAAGCATTTGGTCTTCAGCTTTGGTCCATTCTTTCCTTTTCATATCTTTGTTATAGACTTGATACTTCTGCAAGCACTGGAAAGGGGTCCTGTTTGTCTTAATACAATGAAAAAGAGATACACAGGTAACTGGTTATTTATGAGTACAAAGAGCAAGAGGAAAAGGTTAAGGTATTTTTTTTTGGTACTGTTCTTCAAAGCTTCTCAGAAAAGCAATAATTAACAATGAATTAGCAGCAGTGTTGTTTTCTGAAGCCTGATATGAGGCACAGTTAAGTCAGAGTTAACTGACTTGTCACCCCTTGGTTCTGAGCTCCTAAAACCTTACCCCCAGCTCTAGGGCTATAGTCTGCCAGTCCACATAACCATGTTTGGCAGCTATCTTCTTCAGCCTCTCGATTTCCCCCTCAGTCCATTCCTTTTTGTTGATGCTTGGATGCTCCCAGTTTTGCCAGAACTTCCTCAGTTCTTCTGAGCTACGCTGGCCATCAAACTAAAAGAAACACAAAGATCTGTTTTGGCTTTTAGCTGGGACTGGAACACCTGGACAGGCAGGAATACCAAGACAAGGAACAATTCTGCATTCCAGATTATGTTTTATTGCTAAATTTTCCAGTATTGAATCATCACGTTTAACAAGTCGAGATCACATAACAGTCAAATTCAATAAACACATAGAATCACAGACTGGCCTGGGTTGGGAGGGACCCCAAGGATCATAAAGCTCCAACCCCCTGCCACAGGCAGGGACACCAACCTCAGGCCTGGAGCTACACAAGGTTGCCCAGGGCCCCAGCCAACCTGGCCTTGAACACTCCCAGACACGGGGCACCCACCCCCTCTCTGGGCAGCCTGTTCCAGCCCCTCACCACTCTCTCTGCAAAGAACTTCCCCCTAATATCCAATCTAACCCTTCCCTCCTTCAGCTTTAATCCATCCCCCTTGTCCTGCCATTGTCTGTCCCTTAACAAGCTGATTCCCCTCCTGTTCCTCTGCTCCCTTCAGGGACTGGCAGGCTGCAATGAGGTCCCCCCACAGCCTTCTCTTCTCCAGGCTGACCCAGCCCAGCTCCCTCAGCCTCTCTTTGTAGGGCAGCTGCTCCAGCCCTCTGAGCATCTTTGGGGCCCGTCCTTTGAACCCTTTCCAACAGTTCTACATCTTTCTTGTACTGGGGGCCCCAGATCTGACACAGGACTCCAGGTGGGGCCACCCAGGGCAGAGTAGAGAGGGACAATCACCTCCCTGTCCCTGCTGGCCACCCCTGATGGGAACAGCAGATGCAAACTAGGCCAGGTCAGGTAGTTCTCATCAGAAGTTATAAAACAGCTGACTTCCCAACTTACTTGGATATTTGAAATCTTCTCCCAGTCATGCTCATCAAATCTGTTTCCTATCAAGTCACTTTCTGGGAGTTGGCTAAAGCAGAAGGTACAAGGAGGAAAAAAAAAGAGCCACATTAAATGGTTAAATAGTCATTTTGTTGTCTTGACCTTGCTTCATCTCACTCCTCCCACCTCCTACAGGTTTCCCCAGGGACTGATCACTTCTTATCTCACAGCAAAGGGCTATCTAATATAGTAACTGTGCCCAAAAGCATGTTTCTTCTTGATAAACAGCCTGTCACAAGACGAAGTTGGTTTAGCCAGGGTAACAATTAACACAGTAACAGAATGCACTGCTCCAGATTTGTTAACAAGCAGAGGCTCAGAACTCTGCTCTCTCTCTGAGCAGAGGCTCAGAACTCTGCTCTCTCTCTGAGCAGAGGCTCAGAACTCTGCTCTCTCTCTGAGCAGAGGCTCAGAACTCTGCTCTCTCTCTGAGCAGAGGCTCAGAACTCTGCTCTCTCTCTGAGCAGAGGCTCAGAACTCTGCTCTCTCTCTGAGCAGAGGCTCAGAACTCTGCTCTCTCTCTGAGCAGAGGCTCAGAACTCTGCTCTCTCTCTGAGCAGAGGCTCAGAACTCTGCTCTCTCTCTGAGCAGAGGCTCAGAACTCTGCTCTCTCTCTGAGCAGAGGCTCAGAACTCTGCTCTCTGCTTCCTTGTTACTAAATCAAGAGCTATTTAAAGCAGCCCCTGAGGTTGGGTATAGATACTACATTTGCATACAGAGACCTGAAACTCAATTGTTAGTAGAGAACTGTGGAGATGAGAGCTCTCCAAACCAACACAAATAAAGCTTTCTCCAAATGTATCCAGAAACACTTGAGGAAGGAGGGAACTGTAAGAGGTAAATTCCAAGCAGAGACTTTCATTTTCACCAATAACACAAAAAGATTTCTCACTTAATTGCTTCTATTTCTTTCTCCACTTCTTTGATTTGCTTTTCCAAGATCTGTTTGTCCATTTCAGTCTTGACTTTTTCCAGTTTCTGATTCCAATAATTCAACCTGTTCAAAGAGATTTTCATTATTACTCAATGTGACAAGATAGGGACAAGGTCAATGACATCAGATGATGACTGGCAAAGGGTCTCCTCATCAGCATCATTCTTATCTTCTAGAATTTGTGTAGTGTGGAAATAAACTTGGTTTTCCCACATGGCACATTTATTGTCCTATTTTTGACCCTTCCAGGCAAATCACTGACACAGAACAGGTCGCAGATTAATCATTTTGGTACTTACAGAGAGAACCAATGGTTGCTACAACAGCAGCAAAGACTAAGCCAGCTCTGGGCACAGAAATCTCTCACTGGACACACCACTGTGACTGGCTACATACCATAATTTCAGCTTCAAGCCCTGTAGACTATTTGAAGTTGTACCACTGCATCAATAGGAAACAACAGCCGGCCACAGAATGCCACAACACCTCCAAAGCCAACCCTCTCCCCCTGCCAGACACCCACAAAACAATGATCATGTGGTTACAACCCAACCAAATGCTGTAACCTTTCCCTTACTGCCAGGGCACTGCAGACCCTTTGATACTACATGTACACACAGGTAATAGAGGTGTGAACTAAGACTGAAAAGATGCTGCTACCTACAACAGTGCCATCCTCTTTACTGGTGTCCACAAGATAGGGGAGTCTGAGGACCACTGCTGTAGTTCTGAGCAGCACCCCCAAGCTCAATGCTAACTGTCAAAGTATCTCTGCTGTGCTTTGTAACCTTACCAAGTCACAGTTAACACAAGAAATTGCTGAAGAAAGGAAGAATCTCCTTCCTTCATATACACTGCTCTCATCAGGAGAGCAGAGATTCTGGCACAGGACTTACTTGAGTAACTTGGGCTGAAGCAGGCGCTGCAAGCGGTCGCTTATTACTGATTTCTGCAGTAAGGTCTTCTCTCTGCTTTTCCCTGGACAGAAGAAGGGAGTGGAGCATTCAGCCATTAGTGCAAAACCACCAAGAAAATGAAAGATCCACTGCTTTCAATACCCTTGGTAAAGTACCCTGTGGATGATCAATAACCATTCATCTTCATTAGCTCCACAATTCTGTCAGGCAAAGTGGCTACCAGAGGCTGGGTAAATTCATTCTATTCCCCACCAGAATGACTCATGTCATGTCTGACTTGGGCAAGTCACAGCTCTCACTCAGTTTTACTTGTGATGTCAGTAAAGATCATTACCCAGATGTTTGTAACAATCTGGAGCTGTAAACTCCACCCTTGAACTTCTCTCCCTGAATGTCATTTGGCTTTGGAGCGTTCACAGGAGTTGTTACACGATGCATCCAAACAAATTCAAATGAAAGAAGTCATTAATCACTCAATGAAACAATTTACATTAACATCCCATTGACTTTTAACTCCTTTGAGAGTCCAGTATGAAGTGTCAGCAGTGATGTTTAACTGCAGAGGGAGGGGAACTGAAGAGAATGACACAAACATTTGTTACAGCTCTTACAAACCCTGAACAGCACAGAGCTACTCACATTTTGTGGAGATCAGTTGTTCAAAGGACTTTATACCCTGAGCAGCTTTTTCCTTGGCATCTTCATTGGAAGGAGGGCCCTAATGAAGTGCAGAAGGGTTAGGTACATTGGAAGAATCAGATACACAGGAAAATTGTCCTTTCTTCTTAGAACTCAAGCATGAACTGCTACAAAAAACCCTCAAACTTCTGCAGCTGTCACATTCAAACTGCTAAGTTACCATTACCAGCACTAGATACATCAGAAATCACAAAAACCAAACAGATGCTTCAAGCAAGTGAGTTTGCCTGCAGTTTTCCAGCACATTCTCTGCTCAGAGCCAGCCCTGCTCGCATTAGCTGGCAGTTGGTTGAAGAAGCATTTTGAACATGGGGATATGTATTACATATGTTTGTACCTACTTAAGATGCACTATTAACTTGAGTAGGAATTCACAGAAAGATTACCAGGCATTGCTTTAATATAATGCTGACCTATGTATGGTGACAGGAGATAACCTAGTTAAACCAAAGAGCCAGGATCTCCTTTTGTTAGTGACCCTTTAAAAACACATGAAAAAAAGTGACCTGTGCCTCAGAAAACTCAGCTTCAAAGACAGTAAGATTTCAACAAGTAGTTTAAACACAAGCAGGGAACTGAACTGTGCAGATGAAGACTAAGTTCAGCTCAGAACAAGAAAATTCAAGTGCCTCATGGCTAGAACGCCACTCCTCACAACTCACCTCCAGCTGTCAGGGCCAGACACAGGTAGAACATTCTCAAAGCAGGGAAATTAAGAAACAAGTGGAAAAAAAAAAGAAGAGATTTCAAACTCAAGAGTGACACTCACAGTTCCTCAGTAGGAGTGCACCATGGTTACAGTTTAAATCTATCATTGAAAGTTGGATCAGTGTACAACCTATTTACTTACAATTCCTGTTGCTTTATCCTTAAAGTATGGCTTCATAAAATGACCCAAAAATATATTTGCTGGTAGACTCCTACCATCTCCTGCCTTTGCTGGTTTTGAACCACCAAGCTCAGACATGATTTCCTTCTGCAATACAAGAATCAATTAAACAGTTATCAGTGTCTCCTTGAACTTCCTAATTTCAGAGAGCAGCAGCTGAGCCCAAGCAGGGTTGAAGTCTGCAGCTCCAGACTGTAAATTGTTGTATGCATTAAAACCAGGATTCAGAACTCCCTGTTTGTACAGCACTGCAGATGATTAAAAAGCCACTAACTTGCTTCAACAAGTTAAAATATAAGATTTGCTGGTGGTAGCATTTTTGGGGATAAGAAAGCATGGAAACATCAGCCAAGCAAGGCCACTCAAATGATACTGGTTGAAATGCCATGCAGAAAACGAACCAGGTCCTGGCCAAGCAAACTGAGCACTGCACCAGCATGTGAATTAAGTAACTATGACTCCTACAGCTGATTGCCCCAGTCCCTGTGATGGGTTAGGAATGTCTGGGAAAGTTTTACCAGGCTTGGTGGACAGAAGATGATGGCAAATGGCAGCCCAGAGAAGCATAGGAATGAACATTTTACTCCTGTGTGCTCACCTGCTCTTCTTTGTTTTGTGCAATGAGAAGCTCAACTTCCTCAATCTTTTCCTGGATAACCTCCTGGTACACATGGTTCATCTGCAGACATGTTTCTGGATCCTGTGGTAAACTACCTTCAATATCATCATCGCTACTGTCATCTTCTCTTTCCATTTCCTTGAAGCAAGTAAGGCATTTAAGGGAGGGAAAAAGGCAGAAAAATGGTTGCTTTAAAAGCAGTTATGTAGCATAATTATTTTTGTAACTTAATATTTATAAATAGTTACCATTTCAGTATGAGAATGTTCATCATCATCTTCATCATCATCTGTTAGACAACAAAAATAGAAAAATGCTGACTGCAGTGGGATTAAAAGATGAAAGCTTCAAAGGCAAAGACTTTCGAATTAAAGCATACAGAATATAGCATCACATCCTCTCTCAGGTGCATCCACTGGAGTTTCTGGATATCATCAACACTGTCAAGTAACAGAATTTATTTATATTGGGCACTGGAACAGGCTGCCCAGGGAGGGGGTTGAGTCACCCACCCGGGATATATTTAGAGATGGGCAGATGAGGTGCTCAGGGATATGGGTAAGTAGAGGACAGGTACGGTTGGATTCAATGATCTCAAAGCTCTGGTGATTCTGTGATTGTTTTATTACTCAATGTAATTACTCCACCTGGAGTGTTGTGTCCAGTGCTGGGCTCCCTGGTGTAAAAAGGACAGGGATCTCCTGGAGAGAGTCCAGAGAAGGGCTATGGAGATGCTGAAGGGCCTGGAGCATCTCTCCTGTGAGGAAAGGCTGAGAGAGCTGGGGCTGTTCAGCCTGGAGAGAAGAAGACTGAGGGGGGACCTAATCAATGGTTATCAATATCTGAAGCATGGGGTGCAGGGGGAATTGGCCAGCCCCTTTTCAGTGTCTGTGGGGACAGGACAAGGGGCAATGGCTGCAAATTGGAGCCCAGGAAGTTCCACAGCACCATGGGGAGGAACTTTTCCCCAGTGAGGGTGAGGGAGCCCTGGGACAGGCTGCCCAGGGGGTGTGGAGTCTCCTTCTCTGGAGAGATTCCAGCCCCATCTGGACACCGACCTGTGCAGTATGAGCTGGGGAGCTGCTTTGGCAGGGGGGTTGGACCCCAGGAGCTCTCCAGGGCCCTTCCAACCCCTACAGTTCTGTGCTCTCACGGGCCAGCCCGTTCCCTCCGGCCCCGCTCCCCCGCGACGGGTTTCACCACGAAAACACGCCGGGCGCCGGCGCGAGGGGCCTCTCCCGCCCGGAGCTCCTCCCGCCCGGAGCCCCCAGCAGCCGCCTCGCCTCAGGACCCCCCCAGCCCCCGCTCCCAGCCCCCGCCACAAGCCGCGGGGTTAACGCGAAGCCGGCGCGAGCCGGTCTCGCCCCTGACGCAACGGTCGGGTCTCGAGACCCATCGCTGCAGCGTGAGGCGGCCGCGGGGCGCAGCGCCCGCCGTACCCGTGTCAGAGCCGAGGCTGCAGTCGGACGCGGCCACCTCCATGTTCGCCCCACCGGGCTCCAGGCTCCGCTCCAGCTCCTCGATCTCCCGACGGATTTTCTCCCTCTCCGCGTCCAGGTCGAGGGCTGCGGGTCGGTGCGGGGCCCCGGGAGGGCCCGGCCGGTGGGACATGGCGGCACCGCGGGCTGCCGGCGCAGAGCCGCGCTGACGCGCCCGGCCCCTCGCCCTCCGCCCGGTCGTCGCTGGGCCCCTCGGTCGGCTGAGCCGCTCCTCACGTGACGCCGCCCAGCCAATCGAGAGCGCCGCTGATACCGCGGCGGGGCTGGCGCACGCGGCCACGCTGAGGACGCCGCTGGGTCCTGAAGCCCCTCTCACCGCCCGGGGTACCGCAGCCACCGGCGGTACCGCCGAAACCCCCTGACACCGCGGCGAGACGAGGACTACAAACCGCCCGCGGCCACCGGAGGGACTCGCCACGCTGCGCGAACACTCCCAACCCCTTCTCCCTCCGCGTCAAGGCCCACCCTTGACGGGGAGGGCGAGGGGCGAGAAGGGAAGGGGGGTCCCGGCCAAACCCGGTGGCTGTGCGGGGGGCAAGGGGAGGGGGGGGCCGTGGAAAAGGGTGGTACTCATGTCGATTCGGGCGGGTAGAGATGGCGAAGCCCGTTCTGCAGCAGCGCCCACAGCTTTGCACATCGTACAGAGGCCGAGTATAGGAAACGAACGTTTAAGTAAGGATTGCTGCAGGAAAGGCAAGGTCCCCGTTTGAGTCCAGTTCGTAGCATCACTGCCTGTCTTCTGACACCTCAGAAATCCTGTCTATGGAGTTGAGGAGATCGGCGACCAGCTGCAGTGATTCGGCTCCAGAGACCAGCTGCCTGGAAGGTGGGAGAGGGACAGCGTTAGGTTAGGTGAGGCTGGGGCTAGAGGGCAGAGCAGCCAGGCGGTGGGGGAGCAGCTTTGGCAGTGGTTACCAAACCATGCGCTGCTTCAAGCAGCAGAGCAGCTGCACCAAAGGCTTCTTGAAGCATAAGAGCCTTACAGAGTCTAAGTATAATGGTTTTACATTAAGTTATGAAAATAAGACACACATTCTAGTTATTTTTCTTCTCTAAACTCAGAGGAAAACACAGGGTAGCTCAGTGAGAGCACAGAGAGGCTGACCTCGCACACAGGATGCAAGAACCTGAGTTTCAACCCTGAGAACACCCTGCTGTGGCCACAGAGCTGTGCCCTCAGTGTTTAGACAGTGAGGAGACCCCCCCGAAAGCCACTCACTTTACTGAGGCCCGGGAGTTCGTTATAACCGTGCGCAGGTTCTGCAGGGCGATGTCAGCGTTCTGCTTCACCGCGGCCAGGCTCGCCGACTGGCCCAGCCTCAAGGCCTCGTTCTCTGCCTTGTAACTCTGCAGCTGCACCTAGGGAGGAAGCAGAGGGAAGCTCCAGGTGAAAACAGCCGCAGAACTCCTGGCTAACAAATGTAGTTGTACAGTTAGAGGCACAGCAACCAATAGCTCTGTAAGCAGACTGCCTAGTGAGAATGGCTTCCCAGCCCTGGGGAGAGGTCTCTGACAGAGAATGGCAACGTGGCAGTCTCTGTTAAAACTGAAGCCACACACAGCACTGTCAGGCCCCTTTTCTGACAGCCAAACACCCATCTGCCCTGCTGCATTACAGCTTTCAGAAGCCCCAGATATCAAACAGCATCTGAACACCACATGAAACTTCAGGAAAACTCTTAAGTACCACGCATCCTACAGAGGAAGTTAACAGTCTGCACAGAGCTGAAGCATTCCAGTCTGGTTTCTACAGCATTCACTAGGAAAAGTGAGGTGTACTTAGGATTTTTCAACATCCTTTTCACAGGCTCGATTTCAGGGTGAATGTTTCCACCCCCAGAACATTCAGCAGGGCTTTAAGGATGCTGCTTCATACCTGAAGTAAGGCGTTTTCCTGTTTCAGTTTGGCAGCACTGGTTTCTGCTTTAACCGCCCGTTTCTGAAATGGAATAAAGGTCATTCAGACCACAGCAATGCTCAAGACACAGCAGGCAGCCTGAGCTACAAAGGAACACACCATTCTAGCCCAAAACTTGAAGTGATACGGTTTGTGTTACACCACCTCGTGTTCTGAATGCTTTATGAGTCAGGGATTGTGCCCCCAGACACATCTGATCAGCTGCTTTCCCCCCTCCCTCCCTGTTTTGCCTTTCTGCTGTCTTCCAGTGCTGCCCATCACCTCCAGCTATTAAGTTTTGTTTGTGGACAAGAGGCAAACATACTTGGTATAAGCAGCAAGCATGAAAACCAGCCTTTAGTTAATTTCATAGAGGTGTTTTCAAGAGGCAGCAAAAAGGTGCTGATGAATCCTGGTATTTCTGCAAAGCTCTCCCCTATGCTAGGCAAGGAAAGGAGTTCTAGACTGGGACAGTGTCTTGTGATACTAAAACAGCAGATAATGGCAGGACAAGGGGAAATGGTTTAAAGCTAAAGGAGGGAAGGGTTAGATTGGATATTAGGGGGAAGTTCTTTGCAGAGAGAGTGGTGAGGGGCTGGAACAGGCTGCCCAGAGAGGGGGTGGGTGCCCCGTCCCTGGGGGTGTTCAAGGCCAGGTTGGATGGGGCCCTGGGCAACCTTGTGTAGCTCCAGGCCTGAGGTTGGTGTCCCTGCCTGTGGCAGGGGGTTGGAGCTTTATGATCCTTGGGGTCCCTTCCAACCCAGGCCAGTCTGGGATTCTATGATACAGGAAGGAATCAAACCCACCTCAGAGCTGTTTAGTGCTCACACAGGTGAAGCAGTCACCTCAGCTTCCTTTACCCTCCCGAGGGGGAAGGAAAAGGAACAGAACTAAACAAACTGCAACAAGTTTCTGCTGTTACAGCAAACACAGACACTTACAGTCATCAGCTGGAGATTCTGTTCCACGTGCTGCACCATCGCTTCCAAATCCTGTGCTTCTCTTTCTTCTTTAAGTTTGTTTTCCTCAAGCTTTTTTTCAAGCTTTCTCATCCTTACAAAACAGGAGACAATGTTCAGCAAGCACTGAGCACACTGCACACACTGTTTTCCCAGAGTACAATTCTAGGCTGTGCCTCAGGGGATTTCTTTGTTCAACATCCATTAGCACTAAAGGCTGTACAGAAAACCTTGCTATCAGACAAGAGAAGGGCAATTCTGAAACAGTTACCCCATCACCATGGAAGTACTGGCTGCCTCACTGCATGGAGCAGCAGAGTGCAGAGGATTCAGATGGGAACTTAAGACTTCAATCAGTCACCAGGTTGTTTAACCTCAGGACATTCAACTCTCCCAATAGCAAGTTGCTCACCAGAAAAAAACCCAACCAAACAATGCTTTTCTTGCTTCAAAGGAGGGAGATTTGTTATTTTGTTGATCTGAATCTTTATGAAATGGCTCCTGTCAAGCCCAACCCTCATTTTCACTAACCACCAAAACTGCATGAAGCGTAAGCCACACAAACACACTCATCAGATGTCAGCTTGCTACTTACTTTCCAAGCCTTTTTCATTAAGAAAACCAGGTTTGTTAAAGCTTTTTAATAAATAGCATAGATTTCAACTACATTTTTCTTCTTTAAAGATGTTGTCTGTTTCCAGTGAGCACCTCTTCTAAGACAACTCCTTGCTTATGTGGTTACTTTCCCCCATACTGTGGCTTACGCACTTGTCTGCTTGAGTTTCAGAGAAAATCTGAAGCTTATTGATCTTGCTTCTCAAACTGGCATTCTCTTCTTTGAGCTAAAAAATAATAAAAAAAATCTCATTAGAAATGAGGGTGTGGTTTCACAAGGCTACCAGCACTCCAAGACCTGTACCAGGAGAAACATTCAGCTTTAACTCTGGTGCTGGAAAGCCTGGTGCTTTCCTCTTATGTTCAAGCTTGCTTTTGCACCTAGCTTTTCCCTGTTAAAACCATTTCACTTCACTCACCCTGTGGGGTCAGAAACGTGGCACCAAGCAGCCAGTGTAGATGTGACAAATCACAGAATCATTGAATCAGAGAATCTCCTGAGCTGGGAGGGACTCATAAGGACCATCGAGCCCAACGCCTGGCTCCACACAGGCCCAGCCCAGTCAGAGCATGGGACTGAGGGTATCTTCCAGATGCTTCATGCCCTCAGCCCAGCTCAGGGCTGTGACCCTTTCCCTGGGAAGCCTGTGCCAGTGTCTGACCCCTCTCTCAGTGTAGAACCTCTCCCTAACATCCAGCCTAACCCTCCCCTGTGGCAGCTTGCCATTCCCTCAGGTTCTATCAAATGCTGCTATTTCCAAATTAACATTCCCTGAAGGGGAATCACAGAGTTGTAGGGGTTGGAAGGGCCCTGGAGAGCTCCTGGGGTCCAACCCCCTGCCAAAGCAGCTCCCCAGCTCATACTGCACAGGTCGGTGTCCAGATGGGGCTGGAATCTCTCCAGAGAAGGAGACTCCACACCCCCTGGGCAGCCTGTCCCAGGGCTCCCTCACCCTCACTGGGGAAAAGTTCCTCCCCATGGTGCTGTGGAACTTCCTGGGCTCCAATTTGCAGCCATTGCCCCTTGTCCTGTCCCCACAGACACTGAAAAGGGGCTGGCCAATTCCCCCTGCACCCCATGCTTCAAATATTGATAACCATTGATTAGGTCCCCCCTCAGTCTTCTTCTCTCCAGGCTGAACAGCCCCAGCTCTCTCAGCCTTTCCTCACAGGAGAGATGCTCCAGGCCCTTCATCATCTTTGTAGCCCTTCCTAGAAAGGCGTGAGGAAGTCACCCCGGGTCACACCAGAAGCAGCAGGACAGACGAGGTACCACATCTGGGGAGCAGTTTCTCACTCCTACTGCCCCGCAGGCACCTCTAACAACGCGCTGCCCGGAGCGGGGCAGCCCCAGCCGACAGCCCCGACAGCAGCCGGGTGCCTCAGACACCAAGGCCAGAACCCCGCAGCCCTCAGGCGGCGTTCGCGTCCGCCACAGGAGGCCGGCGGGGCGCTCACCTCCTCGTAGCTGGGCTGCCGCAGGGGGGGAACGCCGGGCCCCGGGGGGGGCAGCGCTCAGGTCCCCGCTGCCTGACAGCCCCGCGCCCCCGTAAAAGAAGGAGCCGGCGGTAGGCGAGCCCGCGGCGGCGAGATGGGCCTGCTCCACGGCCGAGGGCCGGTAGCTCCCGCTCCATTCCTCCTCGTCCTCCGCCTCGGCGGGCGGCAGCGGCGCCGGGAGTAAGAGAGGGCCGGGGCGCGCGCCGGGCGGCGCCGCCTGCGCGGGAGAGAGCGGCAGAGCGGCTGAGGCGGGACGGCAGCCCCGGCCGCCACCCCGCCCCGACACTACCCGGCGGCTGCCGCCCACCTCCTCCCCGCTCCGGGCCTTGCTGCGGACGAACTCGCGGAAGGAGAAGGGGTTGGGCTCGGCCGGGCCCGGCAGCTCCCCCGCCGCCATCACCGTAACCCGGGCAGCCGCGGCCCGCGGGAGCTCGCCTCAGAGCGGTCCCGCCCCTCCCTTAGCTTTCTGACCAATTAGCGAGAGGCTGTCACATCCTCATCCAATCGCGACCTCGCCCTAGTCCCGCCCCTCCGTGAGCGAAACCACGCCCCTTTCCCAGGGTCACCGCGGCTGCGCGGTGCCGTCTGCCCCCGCACCGGGCACGGGGTGACGGCAAGATGGCGGCCGCCATGGCGTGGCTGAGGAGGGGTGCGGCGGGCTCGGTCCGGCGGTGAGTGCTCCCTCCGCCACCTGCGGGGGAACGGGGATGGAGGGAAGGGATGGAGAGGGGGGATGGAGGAAGAGGGGATGGAGGGGGGTATGGAGGGATGGAGGGGAGGATAGAGGGAAGGGAGGGAGGGAAGGAGGGAGGGAGGGGGGGGATGGAGGGAGGGAGGGGAGGATAGAGGGAAGGGAGGGGGGGGATGGAGGGAGGGAGGGAGGGAGGGGGGGGGAGGGAGGGAAGGAGGGAGGGAGGGGGGGGATGGAGGGAAGGAGGGATGGAGGGGGGGTATGGAGGGATGGAGGGGAGGATAGAGGGAAGGGAGGGAGGGAAGGATGGAGGGAGGGAGGGGGGGGATGGAGGGAGGGAGGGAGGGGGGGGATGGAGGGATGGAGGGGAGGATAGAGGGAGGGGAGGGATGGAGGGAGGGAGGGGGGAGGGAGGGGAGGGATGGAGGGAGGAATGGAGGGAAGAGATGGAGGGGGGGATGGAGGGAAGGATGGAGAGGAGGGACGGAGGGGAGGGATGGAGGGAGGAATGGAGGGGGGGGAATGGAGGGAAGAGATGGAGGGGGGGGATGGAGGGAAGGATGGAGGAAGGGGATGGAGGGAGCGCAGCGCCCGGCACCGGCCGCGGGGGAGGTGGAGCAGGGGGGGGTGCAGCGGGGTCGCCCGGCCTCGCTCGGCCTCGCTGACGGGCCTCCCGCCTCCCCGCAGGTGCGGGCTGGCGGCCGGGCGGCACTACAGCGGCGGCGCCGCCTACCCCAGCGTGTCGCTGACCTGCCCGCTGCCCGGCGTGCCCAAGGCAGTCTTCGCGGCGGCCGAGGGCCGGGAACGCTTCGAGACGCGGGTGACGACGCTGGAGAACGGGCTGCGCGTCGCCTCCCAGAACAAATTCGGGCAGTTCTGCACCGTGGGCCGTGAGTACCGCACCCGGGGGGGGGGGAGGGGGGGCACCAGGCCGTGCCCCGGCCTGGCAGGGGCTGTGGCCAACCCTTGGCCTTCCCCATGTGCCCGGAGGAGCAGGGGGGTCAAGCCAGGCCTGTCTCTCCTCCTCTCTAGTTCTTGTCAACTCGGGATCCAGGCACGAAGCCAAACACCTCAGCGGCATCTCACACTTCCTGGAAAAGCTGGCCTTCTCGGTGAGTACCCAGCTTCCCCTGAGGCCACAGAGCCTCCTGGGGGCATGGTGAATCCACAGGGAGCAAGCAGGGGGAGTGCAGACAAGGGTGGGACAAGCTGCTCGCAGGGGCACCGTGGCTCTGATCCATGTACATAGTGATGGAGTTCCTAGGTAAGGACTGTGCTCGTCGTTATTGCATAGCAGTGTGTTGTGCTTTCCTCCCCAAGGTTAGTATGGAGCAGACTGTTTGAGGTAATGCAGGAGGTGGAGCTTGTTGTGGGCTGTTCTGAAGGGTAAACAGTTACTATATTAATGATACAGGTATCGTCTTAGTCCACAGCTCAGTTTGGCAGCAAAGATGAAATTCTCCTCACCTTAGAAAAGCACGGGGGCATTTGTGACTGCCAGGCATCAAGGTACAGTGACACTCTTCCTCTGTACCCTATACCCCTGTGGCTCTAACACTGACAGCAGTTTGAGCTTGGGGGGGAGGGTGTGTGGCAGTAAAAGCCACTTTTTGCTTCTAAGCAGCAGAAATCCATTTGTGGCAAGTGCTGAGAAGCTGCAAAAAGTGAACCCAAAAGGGTTCTAGAAGTCAGCTCTGTTTCCAAAAGGGTTCTAGAAGTCAGCTCTGTTTCCAAAAGGGTTCTAGAAGTCAGCTCTGTTTCCAAAAGGGTTCTAGAAGTCAGCTCTGTTTCCTTTTGAAAGCTTAACGATTGACAGCTTAATGATGATAATATTCAAACAGATTTAGCTAAACAACCACAGATGCCACTTCTCAGTGCAGAACCCCTCTGTGTTGCAGGGACACCATTATGTATGCTGTTTCTGCTGACACCAAAGGCCTGGACACCGTGGTCAACTTGCTGGCTGATGTAGCGCTACAGCCCAGGTTATCAGGTCTGGGAACATGAGTTTCTGTCTCAAAGCAGACTCCCTGACACATGGCTTGCCATGAGATTTGAGAATTCTTCATTAGATCATGCTCATCAAGAAGTTACCATGGGTATTTTGGCTGGGGGTGGTGGTGATCTCTTGCTTTTCCCCTTGTTCCAGATGAAGAAATCGAGATGACCCGCACAGCTATACGCTTTGAGCTTGAAGACTTGAACATGAGACCTGATCCAGAGCCTCTGCTCACAGAGATGATCCACGCGGTACAGCACCCACCTTGCCTGCAGCCCCCCTGAATGAGCCACGCTGTGTTGGCTTCCTCAGTGTTTTCCACAACCTTAGGGTTGATTTTTTAGACTATTCTGAAGCCAGATTTTTCTGTTATTCAATTAGATTTCAGCAGCAAAGGGAGAATTCTCCTCTCTGTCTGCTCTGAAATCCTGCATGCTGCACAGAGGAAGATTTTAACCTAAACTAAAACCATCTATAGCTTATTTTTAGATGTGGGTGACACTTTTATCACAGAATCACAGAGTTGCAGGGGTTGGAAGGGGCCAACCCCCCTGCCAAAGCAGCTTCCCAGCTCATACTGCACAGGTCGGTGTCCAGATGGGGCTGGAATCTCTCCAGAGAAGGAGACTCCACACCCCCTGGGCAGCCTGTCCCAGGGCTCCCTCACCCTCACTGGGGAAAAGTTCCTCCCCATGTTGCTGTGGAACTTCCTGGGCTCCAATTTGCAGCCATTGCCCCTTGTCCTGTCCCCACAGACACTGAAAAGGGGCTGGCCAATTCCCCCTGCACCCCATACTTAGGATATTAATATTGATTAGGTCCCCCCTCAGTCGTCTTCTCTCCAGGCTGAACAGCCCCAGCTCTCTCAGCCTTTCCTCACAGGATAGATGCTCCAGGCCCTTCATCATCTCCATAGCCCTTCTCTGGACTCTCTCCAGGAGATCCCTGTCCTTTTTACACCAGGGAGCCCAGCACTGGACACAACACTCCAGGTGGGGCCTGAGCAGGGCAGAGCAGAGGGGGAGGATCCCCTCCTGTCACCTGCTGCCCACACTCCTCCTGATGCCCCCAGGATCTCATTGTCTCTCTCAGCCCCAGGGCACACTGCTGGCTCATGGCCACCCTGTCACCCACCAGCACCCCCAGGTCCTTCTCCACAGAGCTCTTCTCCAGCAGGTCACCCCCAGCCTGTCCTGATCCATGTGGTTGTTCCTCCCCAGGTGCCAGACTCTCCACTTGCTGTTGTTGAATCCCATCTGGTCTCTCCCTGCCCAGCTCTCCAGCCTGGCCAGGGCTCTGGATGGCAGCGCAGTGTCCTGCCTGTCAGCCACCCCTCCCAGCTCTGGATCAGCAGCACTTGCTAAGGGTGGATGCTGACATAATGCTCAATAATGCTCAGCCTTTCCTCTCTCAAACTGGTCATCCTCTCTCTAAACCAGAGAAGGTTTAGATGGAGGGGGGTGAAGTCACGTTTGTTCCTTTAACACCCCTCTGTCCTTTTAGGCAGCATACAGAGAAAACACAGTGGGACTGAACAGATTCTGCCCAGTGGAAAACACTGACAAAATTGACCGAGGAGTCCTGCATTCCTACCTGTGCAACTACTACACCCCAGACAGGATGGTGCTGGCAGGGGTGGGGATCGAGCACGAGCGCTTAGTGGAGTGTGCCAAGAAATACCTGCTTGGAGTGGAGCCAGTGTGGGGCAGGGGGCAGACCAAGGACGTGGACAGATCTGTGGCTCAGTACACAGGAGGCATTGTCAAGGTAAAAGGAAGGTTAGAGGTGGCATTGTGCCTCCTCTTCTCTCTGAGGTGCAGATTTGGGCTTGAGCTGGTTTCTCTATAGGCTTTGTTTTCTTAAGTTACATAGTATTTGTGACTGTGAGCCAAAAGTGGCTGTGACAGCTGTTATTTGGGTGACAGATTGGGAATGTGTGGATACAACAGAGGTGGCCCTGATAATTTGTCTACCCTTCCCACAGGTTGAAAAAGATATGTCAGATGTGAGTCTGGGCCCTACACCTATCCCAGAGCTTACCCACATCATGATTGGCTTAGAAAGCTGCTCGTTTTTAGTAAGTATAAAGCTAAAATCCTTTGTTTTGAGTGCCCTGCTCTTGACAAATCCCAGAATACTGTCTCCTTCCATAAACACTGGCACTCTTGCTGAGGCCACACATACAGCTTTTTCACTGACAGTTCAATGAAGGTACTGACCTTTACGCTGTCCTTCTGCCATACTTGTGGCTCTCCTCCTTCTTTCCTCATCCCAGGCCCTTGAGAGCTCTGTTACTAGCTGACTGACCTTCTTGTTGGCATTCAGGAGGAAGACTTCATTCCCTTTGCTGTATTAAACATGATGATGGGAGGTGGTGGCTCTTTCTCAGCTGGAGGGCCCGGCAAGGGCATGTTCACCCGACTGTATCTCAATGTGCTCAACAGGTTTGTTGGCTGTTCTCTTCAAGGGATAGCAGACACTTCTCTAGGTTCACAAGGAGGCTTCCCCTTTTGAAAGCAAATGCCTCCAGGTTTTACAGTAGCTTATTCTGCTTGAAACATGTGGGACTCATTTGTCAGTGGCGATTTGGAGAGGGTGAATGTGAAGGGCAGAAGTGAGCTGGAATCCTGTCTTACTCCTCCCTCCCAATCCATCCTTTGATGGATCCAGAATGGGCAGGAGGTGCCAGTGGCGCTGCTAAATATTGCTCTGGGTTTGGGATGGGAGTGGAGGGAAAGAAGTAGGAATTGACAGAGGTGGGATTGAGGATTCTCACTGGCACGGCTCAGAAGCTTGATAAAGCCCTAGGAGGGGACTCACTGTCCACGTGTGTTTGGTTTTTCCATTTAAAGTCTTATTTATTCAATTAATAAATGCTGTTTGGATACTCACAGGCACCACTGGATGTACAATGCAACCTCCTACCACCACAGTTACGAGGATACCGGTCTCCTCTGTATACACGCCAGCGCGGATCCAAAGCAGGTAACTGGTCCTGTATGCAGCCACGTGCCCTTAAAGACCAATCACACCACTTGTTCCCACTCATGTTACCAGAAGAAGTGTTGTTCTAACCTTCTTTCAAATTTCCTGCCTTTCCTAGGTTCGAGAGATGGTGGAAATCATCACAAGAGAGTTCATTCTGATGGCAGGAGCAGTAGGCGAGGTCGGCAGCCCCTCTTTGAGCTGAGATATTGCATTGTTCTGGCCTTGCTAGGATGAGTTTGTTACCTCTTTCTGTAAGAGAACAGAGTTAACTTCAGCAACACATTCACAAAGAGGAAGGTGTTTGCAGAACTCTGATGTGGTAGCTTGTAGAGAGCAGTGGCCAGGCTTTGGTGGGGTCTTTTTTTAAGGTGTTTCTATTTGCTGCTCATGTACAGGTAGAACTTGAGCGAGCGAAGACGCAGCTGAAGTCCATGCTGATGATGAACCTGGAGTCCCGGCCAGTTATCTTTGAAGATGTGGGAAGGCAAGTGCTGGCAACAAACACAAGGAAGCTGCCTCACGAGCTCTGCGACCTCATCGGTGAGTAGACAGTGCTCTTCCTTGCTGTGACTGAACTGTGGGCACAGCATGCTTTTGCAGCACAGATGAATTGCCTTAGAAAACCCAGGGGTATAAATAACACAGGTATCTCCTTCAAACCCATCTCAGTTGCTTGCAAGCTAGTGCAGTGCTGCTTTTTGGCAGAAGGAAGGAAAACAGAAGCCAGGTGGAGAAGGTCTTGAGTTAGTGATTGGTTTTCTGAGCATGGGGTTTGACTCAGCATCATTATAAAGCTGCTTTGGGCTAGTTTGAATGTAGACATAGGGGTTTACCTTTCTTTTCTGCAGATCAGGTGAAATCCACTGACATCAAGAGAGTGGTCACTAAGATGCTTCATAAGAAACCAGCTGTGGCTGCACTGGGTGACTTAACAGATCTGCCCACGTATGAACACATCCAGGCAGCACTTTCCAGTAAGGATGGGCGACTCCCTCGGATGTACCGGCTCTTCCGATAAAGCAGTGCAGCCCACACCCCTCACAGACTTGAGGCTTTTTATTTTTTAAACAAGTTTTTGAGGTTATAATACTGCTGCAAGCCCTCCCCTCCCATCTTCCCAAACTGTGCACGTGTGGAGCTGTGCTACAGCTGAACAAAGCTGCTTCAGAACACTGGACTGTGAAGAGCTCGTTATGTTGGGTTTAAAGGCCCGCTCTGGAGGAGTACTTCCACCTCTGAGTAGGTTACAAGCTGGGTGTATGCAGCCTTCTCTTGGTGCTGGGGAGAACCAGCAAGCCAGAAGATTGCTTGCTATACCTCAAGTCAGTGCTGTGTGTTACCACTTAATCATGGCAGGAGCAGAGCACTGCTGGAGGCCCTGGTGTCTGCCCTTCTTGAGGAATGTGGTGGCACCATAAAGAGCTCAGCTTGTATCTGAATTCAATGAATGTTTATAGCTGTTACCAAGGTGAACAAAGGCTTTGCCAAAGGGAATTAGGGAAATACTGGTTACTACCCCTGTGAAGCCAGGCAACAAGTTTCCCACAGTCCAGGCTTTGTTAGAAGCATCATGGATCCATTTCATCAGTGTAACTTACCATCTAGAAGGCACATGTCTGGAAATCACTTCATAATCTTGCTGGAGCTCAGAGCAGAGTAGATCTATGGCTTAACTGTGGACTTCATCTCGAACGATGCTCTATGTACATGGACACTTGCTCTGGAGTGATCCTGTTCTTCAGGTTTTTCACTTGCAAGTGAACTATGCTAAAGAACAGAATCTGTGTTACACCAGAGTTGGTATATAAACAGAGAATTGTTAAAGGAGTTGCTGCTGGTGCACCTTAAACTTGGACCTACTCTTCACTGTCACTCAGCTGAACTTAGGGCTGTGCAAAAAGATGACATAATTGTCTCAGCTGATACATTGCTCAGCTCAGTGTCAAGATTAACAAAACAGCAACATTTAGAGAGCTCAGAGACCCTGAGAGTGACAGACACCACGTTACAGGAAGCCATGAAGCCAAGTGCAGTGCACTTGACACGCTGTAGGAATGGAGACCCAAAAGAGAAGAATAAAACACTTGATTTACACAATCCCCTAACACAGGGGCTTGGAAATGTAGACAGCTGCAGTGCAGCACTTCACTGGTAGCTGTGCATCCTAAAGAGCAGTCAGACTGGGAGCAGAACACTGAGAGGCAGCTGTTACCTGCTTTATCCCCCCACCTTCCTCCTGCAACTCCAAGAAAACGTCGCATTGCTTCTCATGGAACCCACAGTAGGGAAGTTCTGGTCAGTTGTTGTGTATGTTGGTAAGAAAATAAAGAGACCTCTAAATAACTGGAGCAAGTAGTTCTGAAATTCATCAGCTACTGGCTGGGGTTTGAAACATGCTCTGTTCAATGCAAATGAGTCCAAAAGAAATCTCTTTTTCCAGCTAAAGACAAACGGCTCAGGTCACCCAAGCAAGTTAGCACACATCATACAGTCAAAGAACTCTAGTTTTGACACCCCTGCAATAAAAGCTGGCTCTCATGTAAGGTATTGCATTAATTTATTTTTATTCCTTTAAAAAGAAAGGAAATCCAAATACCTGATGGCTACAGACAGGTCAGTGCCATAAACTTTTGTACCGCTGAAGAGAAGCTCTGTCTTGGACAGGTTGCATAGTTAGCAGCACTTCCTCCACGTTGTTTGCATGGTGTTTTTCTGTCCTAAGGTGATGAATGATTCAGCTGATCTGTGCCCATGAAGAGTTTTTAAATAGTAGCTGTACTTCACATTTTACCAGTGCCATACTGGTCCCTGTTTAGCCTTAAGCCAACACTTGTTCAAAAAATCATGTTACTCACCATTGGCTGGATTGGAAAAATAAACCCAAAAGGAATAAAGGGTCATCAGAGGTAATGGAACTTGTTTCCCTCATGGCTTTGGTGAAGCATCACACAGTCACTGCCCTGGGACCGTTGCAGCCCGAGTGTCTGGCTGCTGAAGGCAGGTAATCAATGTTTCATCACTCCCCAGGAGAGCAAGGGAGTTCAGGGGTTGCTTCAAGCAGTCTGAGCAGCCAAATAGGTGGTGTGAGAGATTGGTATGTACCCCCTTAGTAACAGAAGGCCTATGGAATGGTAATTGAAAGGCAATGTTTCTACACTTCCAATGTACAGTAGTACATTCACACAGATCGTGCTGCAGAGGACCAGAGAAGCCCAAGGTGGGAGCACCATCCTCACACCAAGACCCCTAACTGGTCTCCCTGTTAACACATTTGACAGAAAACTGTATGTTTGGCTACACATGAGGAGAAGAAAACCCAATCCCACAACATACATAAGCTAACCAGATCAAATAAAAAACAACATTCACCTTCCTGCAGGCTTGGCTTAGGTCCCTGCCCCCAGTCATACCCATTCCAGCCGCTGTGTCCCCTGCGTGGAGTCAGGGTGGAACCCAAAGGCTGTACTGGGTGGCTTCCAGAGAGAGGATGTTCAAACCAAATAGGTTACATCTGTTGTGATGGATGTCCTAAATAACTGACTCCATTTTCTTCAGCAAAAGCACTTGAGCTACATGGATTAGCTCATGCAGATGAATCCAGGATGAGGTTTAAGACATTCTTCACAAGCCACAGCAACTGCTAGAGGGGCTTAAGCAGACAATTCCCCAGTGGAGTTTGTCATGGCCTGAAATCCTCTTTCCTGGCACCTTTAATGCAGGCATTGGGGAGTTCTCAGCTCAGGAAATGCTACATATGCTGCTGGATTTTTGGTCCTTTTGCTCTTGTCGTTTCTGAAGCTCCCTTGTAATCCTCCTCTTTATTCCAATTAAATAGAGTTCTCTGTCAAACTGCCCTGCAGCCAGTGGGATGCTACGATACAAACACAAGCAATTCCATCAGGGAACAGATACATTCTGCTACCTCACCCAACATTTCCCAACTAGTTCATACAACAAAGGTCAGAAATCTAAGAGTTACTTTCTTGGGGCATTTGGGTGCTGCTGTGGGAGAAAACAGCCATAGCAAAATTGTTCTTCCACAGCAACAACTTAAGGGTTTTCAGAGTACTAACTATATTTCAGGGACTTAACTAGATTTTCTATGGAGTGACTAGCCCAACAGCCCATGGTGGGACATTAAGAGCTTGAAGGATCTCAAGATACTCCACTCACATACACCTATGTAGAAATGCAGCCACCACTGGGGAGGGAAAACAAAACTGGTCCCTAAGAGGGGAAGGGGAATGGAAAGGGAAAGCCGTCCATGCTGACAGGAAAAAAGGGAGAGACCCAATTCAGATAAAACAGAGATTTACAGTCAATTGCAACAGACTTTATCTCCCTCAGGGGGATTAAGGGACCTGGCAGAGGGATTTCAGATGTCAGTGCAAGGTTTAAGCGCTCTTACTGCTCTGCCTGCTGACAGCATGTATTGGGTAAAACCAACCAGGCTGCAGGACACTACATAGGATAAACTATTTCAGGAACTCTCTCAGGATGGCTGGAGCCACGTGCAGTCACACAGCAAGGCACAAGGAGGTACTAACTTGTCTCTGCCAGGCCTCACTTTGACACGGAACAAGGCAAACACAGGCCGATGGTCTGACGTCCTGATCACGGGGCAGGAGGAGTACTTGACAGCATGGATGTCATCCCTGTACCGGCTGCGGTACACGACTCGGTCCTGGGAGGCAGGGAGAGAGGACAGATTTTGGTAACTCCCCTTGCACATCCACCCTGGAGAGCAGCACAGGCTCACAAGAGACAAACCTGCTCATTTATCGTGTCCCTGACTGGGACGTGTCCATGAAGAACGTGTGTGTGTGTGTGTGTGATCCCACCAGCGGGGCTGTGCCCAGCCCTGAGCACAGGGGAGAAGGCACTGCAACAGGAGATAAGGCAGAGACAGCAAGATGAGGAGCCTGTGCCAAACCCTACCAGCACTCACAGCTTCATCCTTTCTTCCAAACCTGTCCCACGTGCCCTGTTGCCCTTAAGGAACAGATCTCAGCAGGACTGTATCTCACGCAGACCAACTGTGGAAGGCAGCTTGTTCCCACCAGTGAGAATCAAGACATGAGTCTGAGCAGCCCTTTGAGCACCCTGCTCCAAAATCATCCCTTACCGTGTAGGAAGGAGTCCTTTGTTTGGAAGTGGTGTCATAGCTGTCCTTTCCTATGTCAAACTTGTAGGAAGGACGGAAATGAATATCAGCCTCTTGGAATCCTTTGAAAATAGACCCTGGAAAGGAAGAGGAGAACAGCATGAACAACTTCCTCTCTTTTAAGAACCTGGCACACTTTCTGCATTTATTCAATGCTGCTTCACTAGTGCTGGTGAGAAACAACAGCCACATACATACATGACAAGAAAAACCTGGGTTTGGGCTCCAGACAGGGAGCACACTCCAGTTCTTACACAGGATAGGAATACCCTGTGGCTATTTAAGCAAAGAACTCTTGGTTCATGCACTTTCCCCTCCTCATGATGCTCTGCAAATGGTAGCTATCCAACTTTAAATACCCTAGGCACTGTGACAGAATGATGTCCAGTTTATGAGAGTCAGATGAAACAGAGCAGTAAAGGGCTTGGGAGGTAACACCATAGGTTGCAGAAAGTCCCATGTACAGAGTGTCACCATATTTGACACCTGCTGACTTCCTTTTTTATGGGGGAACTTAATGAGAGAAAGCAGGAAAGGTCTCTAGAAAACACAGGTTTGGGTGTAATTATTCCTGTGTGAAGGTATCTTTGTTCCTGGAGACTAAAGGAGCAAAGCAGCTGTTCCTCACCCCTGCTCATTTCACTCGTGAGCTGGTCATAAGCCAGTAGCTTGGACACATCTGTCTGTGGGTTCTGGTTCAAGATGGAATCCACAGTCTCACGATCCTTATTTAGTCGGAAGTTGAAGTCACCAAACCAGAACACTTCATCAAACCGAGTTGTGACATCACCTGCAGAAACAAGCCAGGAGTGTCAGCAGGAAGGTAAACATCCTGAAAAGTTCTGACATTTAAAAAAAAAACCAACCCCAAACTTCTATTGCTTGTCTCTCCTTTTGAGGAAGATTAAATGATACAGAACAACAGAGTTGTAGGGGTTGGAAGGGCCAGAGTTGTAGGGCTTGGAAGGGCCCTGGAGAGCTCCTGGGGTCCAACCCCCCTGCCAAAGCAGCTCCCCAGCTCATACTGCACAGGTCGGTGTCCAGATGGGGCTGGAATCTCTCCAGAGAAGGAGACTCCACACCCCCTGGGCAGCCTGTCCCAGGGCTCCCTCACCCTCACTGGGGAAAAGTTCCTCCCCAGGTTGCTGTGGAACTTCCTGGGCTCCAATTTGCAGCCATTGCCCCTTGTCCTGTCCCCACAGACACTGAAAAGGGGCTGGCCAATTCCCCCTGCACCCCATGCTTCAGATATTGATAACCATTGATTAGGTCCCCCCTCAGTCTTCTTCTCTCCAGGATGAATAGCCCCAGCTCTCTCAGCCTTTCCTCACAGGAGAGATGCTCCAGGCCCTTCATCATCTTCATAGCCCTTCTCTGGACTCTCTCCAGGAGATCCCTGTCCTTTTTACACCAGGGAGCCCAGCACTGGACACAACACTCCAGGTGGGGCCTGAGCAGGGCAGAGCAGAGGGGGAGGATCCCCTCCTGTGACCTGCTGCCCACACTCCTCCTGATGCCCCCAGGATCCCATTGTCTCTCTCAGCCCCAGGGCACACTGCTGGCTCATGGCCACCCTGTCACCCACCAGCACCCCCAGGTCCTTCTCCACAGAGCTCTTCTCCAGCAGCTCACCCCCAGCCTGTCCTGATCCATGTGGTTGTTCCTCCCCAGGTGCCAGACTCTCCACTTGCTGTTGTTGAATCCCATCTGGTCTCTCCCTGCCCAGCTCTCCAGCCTGGCCAGGGCTCTGGATGGCAGCGCAGTGTCCTGCCTGTCAGCCACCCCTCCCAGCTCTGGATCAGCAGCACTTGCTGAGGGTGGGTGCTGTTCCCTCAGCAAGGTGTCAATGAAGATATTGAACAGGACTGGACCCAACACCCAGCCCTGGGGTCACCACTGGGCACAGGCTCCAGTCAGACTCTGCTCCACTGATCACACTCTCTGAGCTCGGTCCCACAGCCAGTTCTCACCCCACCTCACTGTCCACTCATCCATCCCATGCTCTCTCAGCTTTGCTCTCAGGGTGTCATGGGAGACAGTATGGAAAGCCTTGCTGCAGTCAAGGTAGATGACATGCACTGCTTTCACTGCTCTCCCTCCACATTCATTAAAATGAAATTCACTTATTTCTTTTGAAGCAAGAGCTTACTGAGAGTGCTGCCTGGTGTGTTCAAGGAAGAAGCATAAATTCTTTCTTTTTACTACCAGGAGATATAATACTTGAGCCTGTTTCTTGTCTCCAACCATCACAGAATGTGGTAACAAAACCCCAGTGGAAAATAGAAAATTTAAAAATCCTAAAGAGAACTGAAAAGAGACCAAACTTAGAGGATGTAAAATTAGTATGAACACAAAAACCTAATGCTGCACCACAGATGAAGAGTAACTGCAGCTTTATGGAGAAAGGGTTTAGCTGTACATCTATCTAGCTGTCCTGTTAACAGCACAGTATTAGAAACAATAACAGTCAATACACCAACCTGTGTATATACAAATGAAAGCTACATTCCTTCTCTTAAGTTTTGAAATAAAGTCATTTCTACTTGTTCTAGAAAACACTTGGAAAATAAAACACATCCATAACATGAATAAAAGTTACAGCAAAAAATTCTTATTGCTGTTCTGAGATAAAATGCATCCTATGAAATTCCTTTACAATTTTCTCCCTCTTCATTTCAACTTTTCCACTCAAATTCCCCATCCCCCCCAAAAAATTATGCCCCACCTAAAATAATCACATGAATAGTAACCATCCCCAGACAGAAAGACCTGTGCTCTCCTTTTACACCATCTCAAATCAGCACAGTCATTCTCTCTTCCTTAGTGCAGGCTGAAAGACAATGCACAAACTCTCTTCATCTGGGCTCCCACAGAAGCACAGCTTCACACTTACTGGAACTGGATCGATAAGGGTTTGTATCTGGAACATTCTTGGGAAGTGTAAGGGTTTGAATGGTTTTATTGTAGTCCAGTTTCCTCTCATTGACCTTACTGTCCCCAGCTGAAAGACAGAAATCCCATTACCACCAGTGATGCACCATTTTCATACAATTACTATTTTAAAGGGCTGCAACAGGAGCTTCCAAAGGACATCAGATGTTTTCCACATGTAAAACGTAACACCCTGACCCAGGGAGCATAAAGACTGAAAAATGATAACAGGAAACATGGGAAGAGGGATAAAATGCTGCAGGGTTCATTTTGGGTTTTCTAAACACAATGATTTTCTAAGTTTGTTACCAAAAATTGCCCCTCTCCCTTATTGTTCTCAGCTCAGCAATCCTGAGCTTTGGCTTCAGTCTGTCTTGCTCCTCTACCCCCTGCAGCATTTTTACCTTGGTAAAGCAACCTCCCTCAACCAGGGCACTTTTAATAATATTATAAAATGTCTCACATGTGAAGTGGGAGGTGATGAAGAGAAAGGAGGTCCCAAAAAATGTGAAGGAGATTCCTAGAGCTCCCTTGGTTTTGATCTGGGATACGATTCGAGTTGTCACCGTGGCATACTCCACTTCTGGAAGGAGAAAAAGAAGCTGCTCTTACTGCAGAGCCTCTAGGGACAGCAAGGAGGAAAGTTAGGGAAGGGGCTGCCCTGAAGAAAGGACAGGATACATGATGGCAACGATCCTTTCACCTCCCTGGGCCACCCACCTGAGCAGAACCAGATGAGGTCCCTTCGGATGAAGACCGACATGTACAGCACCCCGTGGGCAGCAGAGTAGAGCATGACATAGTGGGGGCCCAGCGTCTCTTGCAGGCGGATCTCCCACTCTCTTCTGCAGGAAAGAACAACAGCTGGATCACAAGGACAGCACAAGAGACAACAACCAGGAAAAAGAGATCAGCATCGTGACAGCAGAGCAATCCCTCTGATAAAGAACATCACCTATGAGGCGTCCAGCAGGGAGCAATAGGCAGTTCAATATATGAATTCTAGGTGAAGCCAGGAAGCCATTTTATTAGGTGAAATCACCCAGATTCTAGATCTTTCTTACTGCAAACGTGGCAAGCTAAAAAACTGCTCATTGGTTACACACACTGTTCACACCATATTGATTGGTTAGTGATTATAACGAGCTCTGATAAACCTATCTGATAGCTAAACATCCTTAGTTTACCTTTAATACCTAAAAGCATCCACACACCTGCTGTTTGACCCTCTTGTTATGGTTGGTTCCTGACATGTTTCATTACTCCCAAATCCCTTCCCATAACTGCTTCTTGGGTTAGGGCAGCCTGTACCCCTATCAGCAAGGCTGCTGTGTTTTGAGAATGGGATTATTAGGATCCTCTCAGCATGAGGAACTTTTCCTGTCTCATGGGAACAGAAGAATAGTGTCAGGGCCTAAATCTTGGGAGAAGAGAGCTAGGCTGCATGCAGGCCTGCTGTCTGCCCCAACACACCTAAGTGTCAGCAAAACCTCCACCGCCGAAGCGGTGGTGCGGTAAAGGCTGGTGCTGCTAATGCCACTGCCCTGAGCAGCTGGAAAAGCTGAGGAAAAGCAAGTCTCACTGGAAAGACACCGTAAAACAAAGCAAAGCTTGCCTTCACCCTGCCCTTCTCATGTTGCTCAGTCTCAGGCAGACTAGAAATGTACTGATGCACTATCAGTGAGCTCGTAATTGCTAACGCTAACAGCCAGCCCCTGAGCTGGCTCAGAGCTGTGGGGACAAGCCCACTGAAATCAAGCAGGGGTCTTGCCATCAGCTGCCCTGACAACTGGGACCAGTCCTGTATTTACTGATTTTTGAGACATTTCCCTCCACAAACCATTTTCCCAGTGCTCATGCAACAGAATTCACAGACACAGTAAATGGGTGGTTTAGAGAGAACAGGATGGAGATTATTTCCAGACTCATTAAAAACCAAGCAACTAGTTAACAAGAAAAGAGGATGGTTCATTACATTGTTTTTGCTACCTGTCTGGACAGCCTTCTTGAACCCCAATGACATACATGTCCTGGGCATAGTCAGGATCTGTTGGTAGTAAGAAGTCATCAAGATTCACTGGAAGTTCCTATTATTAAAAAAAAAAGATCATCAAAAAACCAAAAAAAAAGCACAATATTAATGACACAAAGGTTTATTCTAAGAGTGCAGGGCAAGTCCAGGCAAAGCTACAAGTTCCACAGCCTATGCAAACAATTCAGGCTTCAAAACTCAGGTAAAGTGACCATAGTAAAAATTCTCCTTCCCAAAGGCAGCCTACAACTGTTGTTGCTGCAGTGGTAACCAAGACTCCACCGTTCAGCCACGTGAGCCAGTAATGTGATGCTTCTCTTTCCCTGTGATGCCTACTTTTACCAAGCTCAGAGGATATTCACTGAACCCTACAGGGGTTATGTGTGTACTTCCAAGTGTAGTTTCTCAGGCACCTGGTAGAATCAATCTCCAATTCCTAAGCTATGGAAAGATGCAGGCACGAGGTTGTGCTCTTTAGGAGAGATGTTGTCCTAAGAATCACTCATCAGTCCTTTTCATCTGACCCTGGCTACAACAGAGCAGAAAGGAGTTGCCATGAAACACCAGGGTGGCAGTTAGCAAGCTCACTGTTTTCATACCTGGTATCTGAGGAACCCTGTTGTGGAGATCAGCAATGGGCAACATGCCATTGATATGAATTAAGGTGAAGCCCTTCACTGAGTGAAATCACACAGATTATAGACATTTGTTACTGCAAACATGGCAAGCTAAAAACCTGCTAATTGGTTACACACACTGGTCACACCAAACTCATCAATTAGTAATTATAATGAGTTCTGATAAGCATATTTTACAGCTAAACATTGTTAGTTTACCTTTGATGTCTAAAAGTATCTGCACACCTGCTGTGTTGACCATTGACTATGGCTGGTTCTTGACATGTTCACTTACTCCCAAATACCTTCCCACAACTCCTTATTGGTTTAGGGCAGTCTGTACCCCTGTCTTCAAGGCTGCTGTTGTTTTGAGAATGTGATTACCTCCTTTAGCTTTAAACCAGGACAAGGGGGATGGATTAAAGCTGGAGGAGGGAAGGGTTAGATTGGATATTAGGGAGAAGTTCTTTACAGAAAGAGTGGTGAGGGGCTGGAACAGGCTGCCCAGAGAGGGGGTGGGTGCCCCGTGTCTGGGGGTGTTCAAGGCCAGGTTGGATGGGGCCCTGGGCAACCTTGTGTAGCTCCAGGCCTGAGGTTGGTGTCCCTGCCTGTGGCAGGGGGTTGGAGCTCTGTGACCTTTGGGGTCCCTTCCAACCCTTGCCATTCTATGAAAAACCTCTCAGCATGAGGAACTTTCCTGTCTCACAGGAACACAAGGATATTGTCAGGGTCTATGTCTGCTGTGAGGGGTTAGGCTGCTGGCAGGCCTGCTGCCTTCCCTGACACCCCATTACAACGACTCTCTCACTAACCTGAACATGCAAGAGAGGGCCCTGGAATCTGATAAAGGACATAAAATATGTCATGAACAGAACAAAACCCCATCACACCAGTCCTTGCAATAAAGATGGGGTAACTTTATCCCCACCAAAGAACCTGTGGTGACAGACATGCACGTACCTTCTGACCTTGCATGTTCCAGGTGGCCACAAAAATTCCAATATTCCGATCAGGGAAATACCTGCTAAGTTCTTCTGCTCCCAGTAAGGCACCACTTGCCAGAAGGCTGCCTTCCAAATAGCTTCTGTGAACAGAAGTCCCACAAAAGAGATCTAAGGGAACGGCATGACAGCTGGATACTGATTTGTAATGCTCAAGTCTTACCAAGAACATCCCTTTAGCACAAGAAAATGGCATTTAGTATTTATGTATTGTTCTGCCTTCCTAAAGTTCCAACCCTTATAGAGACTTCATGGATCATGTGCATGAAAGGAAAACTACTGAAAACCACCCTTTTCAAAGCCAGGACATGAATATGATGGCAAGGCTGAGGCAGCACAGGTTTTGTGATGAGTGAACTGAAGCCACTCAGAGGCTTTAATCGCCCTAGAACTTACTACAGATACAAACTGAAGAGATTGGGTTGATATTGGAGTGTCTTGAAGCTGTTCAGTTTACTTAAAACAGAAAAAAATAGCTTCACCATTCCCAGTGTTCTGGTACCAATTTGTCCCTAACCAATGATTCAAAATTGATTTTTCCTTCAATTCAGCTCATCAAATTCATTTACAAATTATTCATTGTGCCTGTGGTCCAAAAGAATATTCCACCTGAAGAAGACAGGCCTGCCTGTCTCTCCAAAGAACGTGCTGCTTACAAAAGCAAGGGGCATTGGCAAGAGGACTGCAAGTTGAATAAGCATTTTTAATCTTTCTTAAGCCCTGTGAATAATGATGACAGCATGATGTCAGGGGATGCTGTGCAACACGCTGGCCTAACCCAGCTGCCCACCTCACTCCAACAGTTTTGCAGAGGGAAGTGGAAGAAAACCCCCCATGGGAAACACACAACGATCTGTATTTGGGGCTTTCTGACCAGTTCCTAACACTAATTCACCTCAGAATTATTCTCCCCTGTCCCACAGACTCCCAACTCTTCAGTTCAATGATCAGGTTTGTCCCTCAGGGTCTCACAGACCGTTGTGTGCCTGTAACATGCAGCCTTTAGCCAGGTACTTGGTATCCTTTACCTCTCCACACGGTTCCTGACCTGCAGTATCACCACTAATACTTGCTGCAGCATTTGTGCTGTGTGGGTCTTCACAGGTCTGCAGCCAATGCAAGGAGAGGACTGATGCACTAGCAAGCAGAGTAATATGCCCACCCCAGTCCCCTCCAATGGATAAACTGACTTTAACGAAGACAAATGAGCAACCAGAGCAAGAGGTTGGGGGCACACTAGGAGAAAGTGCTGAGATCTGAGTGGAATTGATTCCTGGAAAATCTGGGGCAGGGGAGCTCCTGTGGGACACTGAAGTGGTTCAGTGCACGACTTGGTCCTGCCAGAAGCCAAACAGGCTCAACATCTGCAGAGGACCCTCAGCACCTTATAGGACAGTGACAGAACTACACGTACTGCACAGGAGTTTCAAGCTAAAATATTTGAGGTTTTTCTTCCAGAGTATTTGTACTAATCTCTTCACCTTCAAACTGTTTCCCATCTCCACAGACAGTTAAACACCACAGAACAACTTCTGGGGCTTTACCGGTCAGTCAAAGTTCCCTGCCTGTGCCCAGCAGGGTTCTGCAGGGCGGCTGGCTCCCCCCTAAACACCCCCCCCCCCCAAACTTTGCCAGGAGAAGCCAAGGGACATACCTGCTTCGGACATCCTTGGAGCGAATGGGGGTGAGGAGGCTGAACGTAGATTTCATGGAGTCGGTGGAGCAATTATCATAGACCATCCCGTTGCCATGTAGCCTGCTATCGCTCAGGCTGCTGCTGACCCTCCCAAACTTGTGCTGAGAATAATGGCGATAATCCATGCAATCTGAGTCAATCCTATTAGCTGTCCTCAGCGTGTGAGAGGCCACATTGAGCACCATGGGTGGCAGAGGTCGAGCCGGCATTATTTGGGACAGTCGGGGTCTGCCTCCTGTGAATGCTTTCCCCCGTAGAAGCCCACCAAAGGCACTGGAGAGCTCAGAGGCTCGTTTCCCCAGGTCAGAGGTGCTTCCCCTGCTCTTCCCCACAGGACTGGCTTCTGAGGCATCTGGTGAACTCTGCAAGGAATTCTGCTGGCAGCACTGATGGCAGGGGCTTGCCCTGCTCCCGACTAGAGGGCTGAGGGATGCTTCCTGCAGAGAACCGTTGGAGGAACTTGTCTCATTGGGATCAGTCAGACTTTCTTGACTCGTTTTAAACCGCCTCCATCTCCTCCAGTTCTTCTCATCCAGAGATGCAGCACGCTCCAGCCGGGGCTTCCGAGGTGGCCTTGGAGTGATCGATTTAATTTTCACATTAGCTTGGAGTTCATCTGGCAGAAGCTTTAAGGTTTGATTTAAAGTGGTGCCTGTGTTTGAAGGATCTTCAAAGGTAAGCACCCCATTACCATCAGCCTCCTTCTTTGCTGCTTTGCCAGCTTTCTTAGCATGCAGGTCCTGTACTGCTCCACCCTCTGTGCCCTGTGTAACACATGTCCTCAGGTGCTGTGAAAACCCATTTGGAGTACTCATCCTTCCCCAGGCACCAGCTAAAGAAGACACTGCTCCACAGAACACGTTCCTCACAGCATAGCTTCCTTCCCTGGCTTATCCCACAGGTTCACAGAGCTTTGACCAAGCCAGAAAGCCAAGGAAACTGAAGACAGCTCATCCTTTAGTTGGAAACGAAGGGCAGGTGTATGTGCAGCCAGCTGCATCGTCTGCAAAATTCCAAGAGCTGGGATACCTCAATTCCCCTAAGAGAGACAGGTAAGAAAGGTTTGCTCCTTAGTGAGAAAGCAAGCCCCCAGAGGGCATCCCTCAGGACCAATTCAAACCTGGACCTGACCTCGTTAGGAAGCCAATGGCACTGTACACTCTCCAGGAGCAGGGAGGCAGAGCGGCTTCCTCGCTGCCGTGACCACCGCGGCTGTGACCAGCCTTCCTTAGGACAAGGGCGCGCAGGCTGCTCGCTGGAGGGGATTAAGGCGGCACACAAACCGCAGCGTGTTGCCCTGGCCGCGCTGCGAGGCACCGGCACAAGCCGCCTCCGGGCTGCCCGCAGCACTCGGGGCCACAGGCCAGGCAGTTTCCAGCGGCCTCGGCCTCCACCGCGCTGCCGGGGCGGGGAGGCGGCGGCCCCCTCTGCCGCTCCGTCCCCGGCCGCTGCCAGGAGGGAGGAAACAGCCCCAGGGACACGGGCTCGGGGGGGCGGCACGCTCCTGTCTGGGGAAGGGGGAAGCCCCTCGCTGCCCTCTGGAGCCCCGTCAGGGACACCAGGGCGCCGCGCTTCTCCCGAGGACGCCCGCTGACCAGGCGGGGGGCTCTGCCCGCTCCTCACACCTCCCTTTCCCACTCACCCGCTTCGCCACGCCGAGCCCGGCCAGCGGCGCCGCCGGCCCGCGGGGAGGATGGACGAGACCCCCCCTCCTCCCCCTTCCCCCAGCCCCGAGGCCGCGCTCACCGCTGAGGCACCCGCCGACCTCCTCCCCCGCGGGGCCCGCTGCCGCCCTTGGGCGGGACTTCACCCAGCGCCGCGGGCGGGACGCTGCCCGGGTCCCGCGGGCCGCCCTTCCTTGCCCCTCCGGGGGGTCTCAGAGGCAGGGCGGGCGGCTGCCCCGGCCCGGCGGGCGGGCAAGGCCGATGGGGCGGGGAGGGGGGGGAGAGGCCGCCCCAAGCCCCGCTGCGCGCGCGCGTGGCGCCCGCCCGTAGCAACGGCGGCGCCGCCAGGCCACGGCAGCGCCCCCTGGTGTCCGGAGGAGCGCCCCGCCCCGGGGCCGAGCCTGGCCGGCCCGCCCGCCGCCCCGCCTCAGGCAAGGGGCAGCCAAGGCCGCGGCTTCCGCTTCCTCCACGGCCTGAAGCTGTTCACGTCCTACCCCAGCGCTGAGAGGTGGTCCCGACCGGAGCAACAGCCCCAGTTCCCTGTCCCAGAGGTCCCAGAGGGGCTCCCGGCCCCACAAGAACGACACACAGGGAGGTGTGAAAGCGCTCCAGAGCGCAGAATGTTTTGTTGAGGAATTTACAGTGTCAAACCTTACACTGAGGAGGGAAGAGCCGCTCCCAGCTGGAGGGAAGTCCTCTTGAATCGGGCTGTCTGGCAGGAGAGGAGGAGCAGGCCCCTGGGGCCATAGGATAACCATGGCTGGGACCGGGGCTGAGTTAGAGATCAGTAAACAGCACTGGTGGCTGCTGGCACCCAGCACAGAGCAGGATGCAGAGGTTTCTGATCCCCTCCCCAGCACAGAGCAGGATGCAGAGGTTTCTGATCCCCCCAGAGGTTTCTGATCCCCCTCCCCAGCACAGAGCAGGATGCAGAGGTTTCTGATCCCCCTCCCCAGCACAGAGCAGGATGCAGAGGTTTCTGATCCCCTCCCCAACACAGAGCAGGATGCAGAGGTTTCTGATCCCCTCCCACCCAACAGCATCTTCCTTCAGTTACATCCAAACATTTAGGACAGGGGTAAGGTGACAGAGAGCTCAGGAAGGGGATGGTACTCAGGGAAAAAAACAGGGATGGTTCTATTTTAGCAGGATAAAACAGCCCCAACAAAACCACAACAGGGCCCAACACCAGCAAAGTCACATTCATATCATTTCCACTCCTGGGCAGAAATTCCAAGTAAAATCAAAAGAGTTTGGTGGTAAGTTCTAAATAAAATATGGCCTAGTGATTTAATAAATATTCAAAGTTTATTTCTCTCTTTGCAGATAATTCAGATTCTTCAGTGAATACGAATGTTGCATATAATGGTTTTCAAGATTTCCTATCTAAAACCTAAAAGATTTTAAAGTCCATTGGTAGAGGTCTAAAACTCTTAGTATGTTTGTAATTCAGCCGTTAGCTATTTAAGACCTTGGTTATTTTAGTAATGGAGATTCAAGAAGAGAGTATTATGCTGATTCCAGCACTCAATAGGATAAAACTGAAACAACTCTCAAGCTGTTACCAACTCAACAGTGCCAGCAGTTTGAGAGAAAGCAAGGAACCATATTGCACTTAAAAGAACACCCACTCGTCGAATAGTACAGCATTGGCTATTATACAGAGAGCTTCTTTCAGACTATACAATTTGCTTTACAAGTAGTCTAAACCACAAACTACATACATACTAGGTAAGATCCAAATCAAATTAGTATTTAGATTACAGTCACAGTTTTCATTCAATATAGGTCATTTTATTTGGATGAGCTGTGGCCCCCTCCCCCCTTTCCAGAGAACAAACCAGCCTGAAGCATTTCCCAGGTGAACATCTTCGATTTCACACACTGACAAACCAAGTTACAATTGTGCCTGGTCCTCTTAAGGCCACAGAGTGTTAAGTTACAATGTGGACATGTTTCCCCCCCCCCTCTGCTGTGAGAGGAGCATCCTTCAGAAATTAAGGAATCTCTGCAATTATTCATTTGAAGGTCAAACTAGTAGGTTCAAAATAAACTTAAGGAATAAATTGCCTAAGCAATTTACAAATAGGTTTTGTAACAGACAGCAACTATTTCCCTCCCTTGTGTCTATTCTTTATCACAGCAAAGCTATTTCTAGCCAGGCTTTTTTAAAAAAAGGAAAAGTTACATAACTTTGATGTTTGGTAATGATTTGTGTAGGTGAGGTGCAAGTAGGGAGATCCATGAAAAAAAAAAATAAATCACCCATCATTAAATTTCTGTCATGTCAATTGCAGCTAGTACTGATACCAAGATCAAACAGTTCTTTGTATACTCAGAACACGAGTGAGAATTCCAAATATGAAGCCACTGTATTTCTACTTCAACGTTGGATACTTCCTCTGTCCCATTCTTCCCAATCTCGAACTTCCAGTGACTGCTGGAGACTGGAAAACAAAGGAGAATGGGAATAAAAAACATTCTGTGAAAGCATCACATGGGGGATAAAACCACAGCAAGTTGGCAATAAAGTTTTGAAGGCAAGCATGTTAACTTAAACAGGTGTTAGACTGGCCTGTGTGCACATTTCACACACTGCAACAATCCAGGTTAAGCCAGTAAAATGTAAAATTGTGGGGTTTTCTCTGTTGAAGCCTTTACTCACTTGTGCAAATTGTGAAGGATTGTAGAACGGTACTGCTCCTGCTGAAGGTGCCCCCGAAGGCGGTACAGCCGCGGGCTGGAAAGTAGGAAATGCTCAAGTTACAGGAGTGCAGAGCTTCCTTGCCTCTCCAACATGGTTTGCTTAGTCACACAGAGCAAATATTCACAGTAATAGTGCCAACAATATGGACAGCGCAGCGTATCGAAACAACTGCCAACAGTGCTGGTACAGTTTGCATCTGGATCTTTAATCGTACTTGCTTCACATAGGAAGAGGCAAAACGATGTCGCATGCAGAAACTGTCAGTAGCTCTGAGAATCCAAAGCATGCAAAACCAAAACAAGGCACCAGTGCAGCTTCACTTAATTAGTACCTCTGGCTTTTTGTTAGTAGACCTTAGGGCTTGCCCCAAAAGAAACATTCTAGGTGAAGTTTTGCTTTACTAGGAAGAGTTTGTGTCACCCCTTTACGGTGACCCCCCACGTTACTGGAACTTAGAGCAGAGATGAAGCATTCCTTTAATTCCTACAGGGGCTTTTGCTGATGAAACAAGCATTGGTATGAGACCAACAGTAGCAGAATGACAAGGTTTTACTCGTGTGAGTCTTTAGGAGGGATTTTTTTTTGGCTTAGGGGTTTTTTTTGTGTGTTTAAACCACAACTGACTTTGGTATCCCACAAAAAAAGCTGATCAGAATTTAGTGACTCTCTTAGGAACATGAACATAAACAAAAAGCATGCCTGGGTTACATGCATTCCCAAAGACAAATAACTCTGAATACCCTGTTTGAGTGTTAAAAGGAACACTACATCATTACTTTTAATGTTATTTCTGTGGAATGAGAAGAGGGGGAGGTGAGGAGGGGGAATATGACTAAAGGTAGCATTAGTAAGTATTTGAGCAAATGCAAAATAAAGAGGGGGGGGGAAGTAAATGAGAATGGCCAGCCACATGTACCTGATTAAAATGCTGGCTTACTTCACGTGATAATGAACTCATTGAACTAGAGCGCGAAAGCTACAAAACAGCAAGAACACACAAATACAAAAAAAAAACCACAAATAAAAAGAGTCATCATGCAGGTCACTGCCCCAAGCTTTCAGTCCTTTTTAATTTCATTTTCAAAGTCTCACTGCCAAAGGTTAAACCAACTTCAAGTTAAAAAACAAACAAACAAAAAAGAACCAAAACGTAAAAAGCCAGAAGTTAGTTTAAATCAAAAAGGGGTTTCTTAAAGCACAAAATTATGTAGATATAGAAAATATTTAGTAGGAACAAAGGTAATGTTACTCTGCCTGGCACATAGCAATCCACTCTTCTTGTGTCTTAATATTAGTGAAATTATATGCATGCATGGAGGCAAGAAGAGATCCTCAAACTACTATTGACATTTTACTCTGAAAAATCACTTGTAAAAGTCTACTTAGATTGAAAAAGGAGTTCAGAGGCTGAACTCATATGGGCTTAGAGGTCTTTCCTGTACTATTTTGGAGGCACTCACATGATTCCATCTTGGCTAGTTATCAGCCACTGAATCAGTTACTTCTTGTTTTAGATAGCCCATCTTAAATCCACTACCAATTAACAGTTAAAATGGGCTGGAAAAGTCATTAGCTAATCACTTTGAATCAAGCCTTACCTCGCCTGATTGGGAGCCATCAGGGTTAGAAACAGGGAGTCCAGATGCAGGAGGAAGGATTGCAGGGTTTAAATACTAAAGAAAAACAATGCACTTGTGTTTATCTTCGTTACTCTGATGCTATTTCACATTTCTTCTATAGTGACCCCACTCCCTGAAGCAAAACACTTCCAAGCATTAAGCCAGGTGGAACAAGCAGTGCATGGTTCTTCCTATGTTCTTGGTCCCTTTCCAGACACATAATGCACCTAACAGAACCTGCAGCCCCACCAAACTAACAAATGCAGCTTTTCATGGGCTTCTTGCTTCCTTTTCCACTTCCATTTCCCTTCTCCAGTTCTTCAACTACCATGTTCTACACAAATTTAATCCCTACAACAAGCTTTGTACCTAATATGGCTGTGAAACTACTAGTCAGAGCCATGAGGGCTTTTTAATCAGAAGTTTGAATTATGGATACAAGGCATTCCTTCTAACCCACCTCTGGCTCGACAGCAGCAGCAGGATCTGTGTTGGTTTGATTCACAGCTGGCATGTGCTCTGCTGCACCACTCCCTTCCATGGGCTGGGGCTCCCCTGGAACTACAAAAGAACTAGGATTTAGGCAAACACACCATAGAAGGGTGTTTGATTCCACAGAATGAGGAGCAGGGACATCAGGAGAACAGAATTTCTACAGTGATGATCTTCTCCCAGGGAAAAGGTAACTTAAAGAGGGATGGCAGCATCAACATCTCAAAATGCCCCCAGCCTTGTTACAAGTCTGCAGGCTGGAGATACACAGTTCTAAAACAAACTGGAGTTAATGAGATCAAAGATTCTTAAATGTTTATGAAAGGCCACATAATACACCCACTAGTGAAAGCTATTTAGATGCCCACATAACCAGAAACAATCACACAGCCTCCTTACAGTTTTACCCACTCATGACGCACCTGAGTTTGGAACAAATACGTTGGCAGGAATGGGCATTGGTGCCAGGGGAGCAAATAGGTCTGATGGTGCAGGAACAGCACCACTGGACTTGGTTCCACCTGGGTTCAGGACATCAACGTAACGGGCTCTGCTTCCTGCTAAAATAGAACCAACCAGAAATAACAGCAGTGAGCCTTGTGTTAGGTCTCCCTCTTGTAGTTCCAACAGCCTGCTGTGCATGTCATCTTTCACAATCAGAAAATAACACACCAGGGACACAGACAGTAATACCCAAGTCCCAGTACAGCTGTGATGGCAATCACAGTGCAGGAGCTCGGCAACAGCCACAGCTCCATGATATCACTGAGGAGTCAACTGTTCCCAAACAAATTCCAGAGAAGGCAAAACTTCTGCCTTCACATTTTAGGCAAGAGAAAAACCTGAAGTCTTCCCTAATTCAAGCATTAATGTTGCCTGCTACCTGCTCGCCTGGAGAACATGTTGACAGGGGCACCAGTTGGGCCTCCAGGTCCAGGTGGAGCAGTCTGAGGAACTTTAGGAAATCCAGTTGGAGGTGGTGGTGGAGGCTTACTCTGCAGATAGAACAACAAAAAAATAGTCAGTCTCATCACTGAGAGTTTTAAAACAAGCATCCACCTGACTTCTCCTTTTCCTTACCTATTCTAGAGCACAGAAAATCAGGTACACAGACATACACCCTGTAGTGCAGACCAACACTCCTCATCTTCCCTCCCACACTAATGTCCAGGCATTTCTACAACCCATCTACACTCACTCTAAAATGAAACATTCACAACAGTGGTTCTTATCATTCATCTGTGTTTTGAGACAGATCCTTGAATGACAAGGATGGACAGGATGTGTGATTCTTTGCTGTATGATACATCACCTCTTCAAAACTATAGATTCTTCCTATCTTTTTTCCCCCTATATTCTGTTTGCAGCAAATCAATTAACAAGCAATTGTGTGGGTGATGCCAACCTCTATGAAGAGCTACACCAGACTAAGTTTAGAGTAAATTCCCTTTCAAATTCAATCACAATTACTGGATCCACAGCAGCTACTAAAGATACTAATGGTTCCATAAGAATGTGGGCTGCAAAAACATGCAACCTGTTTATTACTTTCAAGGTGTTAATACATTTTAATCCAAAAATCAGTAAAAAGCAGGTCTTAAGAGCCAGCAACAGATTAAAGAAACTGGGAAAAGTAAGAAAAGTAGAGATTTCAGGTTGGCACTTGGAGAAATAGGGAGTAGTCAAATTCTTACCTCTTCTTCTGGTTCATCCAGATTAACCCAGCGCTGTTTCTGTTCATCCCAAACAATCTACAAGGAAACCAGTGTCAAAGATTAAGAGTCTTGGAATAAGCATCATCTGGAAAGTTTAATGCACATTTGTTTATTTGTCAAAACAATCTTCATCTGTCATCTAGGAAAGCATTTTGAATAAATTAAAATGTATAAAGGTTCTTGTAACTTAGGGGCCTTACTGATTTGTTCTTGTCATCTGGAAGGTGAGCTTCATTCTTTCCTTTTCCCATCAGCCAACGAAACCAGTTTCCACCAGTCTAGAAATAAATTCATCTACTCAGTTAATTCTCCCAACACCGTCTTTACAGGCAGATAAGTACAAAACTGCATGCAACAATTCATTTACTGTTAGAGACTTCAACGCTGAGCCCTGAGTTTAGCCAGGACCTCTTCAATAAGTCCCTGGACCAGGGGTTACCACATACACCAACAAACCCCCTTGAGCTATAGCTCCCTTTCTAGAATCATAGAATCACAGAATTGTAGGGGTTGGAAGGGCCCTGGAGAGCTCCTGGGGTCCAAACCCCCTGCCAAAGCAGCTCCCCAGCTCATACTGCACAGGTCGGTGTCCAGATGGGGCTGGAATCTCTCCAGAGAAGGAGACTCCACACCCCCTGGGCAGCCTGTCCCAGGGCTCCCTCACCCTCACTGGGGAAAAGTTCCTCCCCATGGTGCTGTGGAACTTCCTGGGCTCCAATTTGCAGCCATTGCCCTTTGTCCTGTCCCCACAGACACTGAAAAGGGGCTGGCCAATTCCCCCTGCATCCCCTGCTTAAGATAATTATAGACTTTAATTAGGTCCCCCCTTAGTCTTCTCTTCTCAAGGCTGAAGAGTCCCAGCTTACTCAGCCTATCCTCATAGGGGAGATGCTCCAGGCCCCTAATCATCTCCATAGCCCTTCTCTGGACTCTCTCCAGGAGATCCCTGTCCTTTTTAAACCAAGGAGCCCAGAACTGGACACAATACTCCAGGTGGGGCCTGAGCAGGGCAGAGCAGAGGGGGAGGATCCCCTCCTGTGACCTGCTGCCCACACTCCTCCTGATGCCCCCAGGATCCCATTGTCTCTCTCAGCCCCAGGGCACACTGCTGGCTCATGGCCACCCTGTCACCCACCAGCACCCCCAGGTCCTTCTCCAGAGATCTCTTCTCCAGCAGGTCACCCCCAGCCTGTACTGATACATGTGGTTGTTCCTTTTACCTTTCTAGGTGCTGACTCCTTTTTAGTTTCTTTTTTAGTCTCAGGAACAGAGGGAGGAGGAGAGGGTTGCTTTGTTGCAGAGTTGGATCTCTCTTGTCTCACAGAGTGAGCAGAGGACTCTGAAGTCGTTCGGGATCTTTGCCCGTAGCCCTGTATTACAAAGAGAGGAAGGGTCAAAGTTAGCACTGCTGGAGTGATGGATTACATTGCATTTGCTAAATAAATTCCTTCTTTGTAAAGTTAGAGATAGGAAGAGATAGAAAAAACACACAGACAGAAATAAGAATGAAGATTTAGTGAAAGAAACAGCCTGCTTGTGGCATACCATATGTGCTGAAGACTGAGATGCAGATCTGGATCTTCGTCCTGGTGCCTGGTTAGATATAAAGCCAGGACATGCTCAATAAGCAAGCAGCTAGAGATCTGACACAACAAGTACTGTTTAATCAAGAATTCCCACACAATTCAAGGTATTCAGGCTGGTTGTTTGGGTATTTCTGTCTCCTCTGACATGGAGCAGGTGCAGACAGAAGAGATGAAGTCTGGCTAAGGAATTGCACTGTCATGCAACTGGTCTCTTGAAAAGAGTTAACTCAGGGCACTGCTGTGCAAGCTAACCAGCCCACAAGAGGAAAGATATAAAAAATGCTGCACCAGGGAGTAGTTGTTACATTTTTACCCCCCCCCCCCAACATCAGGTCATTCTGATAGAGTTAGTATAGCAACTCAAGCATTAAAAAAGTAAATCAAATTCACATTTCTTCTATAAGTATCATTAACTTCTAGTTTCAGAATGTGCCCATCCTTGATCAGCTGCCCAACATATCCCTATTAATAACATTTATATGAATTCTTTAGAACAACTGTCACTTCAGGAGACTAACTTCCAAGGAGGTACCAACTTCATTAATATTTCAAGAGTGAAAATTCTATAGATTTTAAAAAGGGATTTTGATAAACACCTTCCACACTTCCAGTTGTGACCAAGTGGTCAATACTGTACTTTTAAAACTCAGTCAGAGAGCTGTTCTTTAGGGGCTGCTTGCCTCACTTGCTGATGTATTCTACAAGTTCTTCTGGCTATAAAGAATCATTCTGGGAGGTGGGAGAGGAAGGCAAGGCAGAGAAAGATATATTAAATTTTTCAGACAACATCCTGCTATTCCCACCCCCCTTTAAAAAAGAAAAATAAAATTACTTTTAGTAGAAAAGTTTTACCCATAATTTTCTACCCTAGTTCTGCATGATTTATTCCACTGAAGGGGAAGGACAGTAGAAAAGAAAAACTGAGCTTCAGGTCTCACTGCAGATCAAGACAGAGCCCAAATACACTCTTGTGTTTGAAAAGAGCTGCAATGCAGCTCACACTTGCTGAAAAGATGTATGAAATAAAGATACCATGCTAGCCATTCTGCCATAGAAATCCTCCTCTCTCTGTTCAGGGAAGGAGTTTTGGGGAGACTCTGGGGCAATTCTCTGCATTCCTTAAAAACACAAATGACATGATGTTAGTCAAGGGGAACACAACAACAGGAAAACAAACCAACCCAAAACAGCCCCCGACCCCCTCAACACCACTTTCAAGGCAAAAGCTTTCACTATTGATGAATTTTGTGCTAGAAAGAACCTGGTGTTTTAAAGAACATGAACTGCAGGTGCTGTGATCTTTTCCTCTGGCATGGGTATTGTGTTTGTTCTAAGGGTCAGAGCAGGCTGAGGAGTGCAACCATCAGTATGAGGCAGTTTAAGGTTCTTCACATCTCTAACATAGCTCTGCCTAACCTAAAACTTCCAGGGTTTTAGAAGCTCATGTCCAGAGGCAGAAATCCCTGAGGCTCCAATAACAGACCTTGCAAAGAGAAGCCTAATTCCAGTGCACTGAGGGATTCTGTGATCCTGTTAGGGTCTAAATCATAATCTGTTGAGTCTGACCTCTCTTTTAAACTAAGCCAAAACAAGCAGAATAGGTACTGTGACTTTCAGAGATGTTCCTGTACCATTACATGGTGTTTATAAATTTCATTACCAAAGACCTGACTTATATTTTCCAAGCACTGAGATATTTTGCACTATTCCCCAAAATACTCCATTCCCCTTACAAGAAAGGAAAGCTTTTTACTAAGACCCCAGACCTGTTTCCAGGTTTGTCTGCTCTTCAGACCGTGGGTCCATTTCTGGTGGTGGCCCTCCTGGTGGTAGTGCTGACCCCAAATACAGCGGTGATGGTTCAGTTCCATATGGATTTGAAAATGCTGGAGGTGCAAAACCAGGTCCGGGACCAACAGGCTGAGAAGCCGCTGAATAGAAAGGGACACTTCGGACAGCTTCCTGCTCACCAGGAGGAACCATAGCAGCTGAGCCATCAAGGACAGCCTGAGGTACTGCAGCACAAAAATAAATCAAAATTAAGAGTTTTAATTAAATAGAAATCCAGTGTGTGAACTTTTTACCCTATGAATAAAGTGATATAATGCAGAAGTGAAATGTCACTGTTTGCACCAGCCTCTTAAGTGGTTTCTTATAGCTGAAACTGGAAATGTTTCTTTTCTCTGTCACAAAGAAGGAGAGGAAACACTAACCTGAAGGCATCAGCTGCACACTTTGCATCTGTTGAGCCATATTGGGTAATAAAGATGCTAACAATGCATTTTCAGCACCCGGACCCATGTCACGGCCAAGTCCTGCTCCATCACATTGACTAGCGTGGTCTAACTCCGAGCTTGGTGTGCTACATGGATATGGTGGTGGGGTGGATCTGTCTGTGTTATAAGCTATTGCACCCTCCTGCACAAAAAAACCAGCAAGATCTTATTAACTGTACCAGACATTGAATTCATAACCAAGGGAACACAGAGCAAAGGACATCTTAAGAGTGAAAACAACACGGTGGGTTTCTTAGTGTTTAGTAAAAAAAATTTAAAATTACTAAACATTTGCAGACCAAGTTCAACCAAACTTTTTGCTTAAACTGTTTTTAAATGCAAGCTCAATTAATTACAGTTCTAACTCTTTAGAACTCTAAGTCTTTAAATAACTGGCAATTATGTCCCCTCTGATACAATCTAGCCATACTAATTCACACATTTTTTTCTGGCAAGCAGATCCTTTTGCTTAGAGGAGGAGTGCTTTGCAAGGCTCATTAGGCTGCATTCTCCTTGCATTCCAGTACTAAGAAAATCTTAGGGCACTAAGGTGTGATAAATCCATCTGCTTTAAATCCCTAAACTTGCAATTTACAACTTGGATATATCATAAGGTCACTTCATCTGTTTCTGTAGTTAGCAGTATAAAAAAAACCCACTTAAAAATAGATTTACACTGAACCATAAAAAAAGAATACTTGAAGTTGAAAAGTACAAGATGTACCTTGATCTGTCCATCCACATGTCGAAGCCTTACTAACCAAGTGGGTTCAATAAAAGACTCCTGTTCTGGTTTTTCTTTTATCTGGGGGTCAAACAGCCGTAGCTGTGATGACATCTAGAGAAAGGAACCATTGGAAAGTTTAAAGTTAACCAGCTGACAAAAGACAACTTTAGCCACAGCTTGTGACCTACGCTATGAAGCCACAAAGGCTTAATTCTTCCTTGTGGTTACCTGGATTAGCTGGCCAATGAGCACAGGTGAATAGTAATGTGGATCTTTAAGGACAGTCCTGGAAATCACTTCACAATAATGGAAAGCCTGAGCAGCAAGTCCCATTTCAGCCAGTCGGCAGGCATAGATGAATTTGAACACCTATGGAAGCAGGTGAAATAAACCAAGTGATCAGGACATTCTTAGAAGTACCAGTGCAAGGCAGTCTCTCATTTCACTTGAAAGCTCAAGTATCCCATTATCACATCTATACAGGCAGGGAAAAAGCATTTAATTCTCCTCTTCTGTTCAAAGTATCCACTGGAAGTCATATATTTGTCTACAGCTAGTGCCAACATACTCTGCCAGATTTTTCCTCTGGAATATAACTTCCAAGAGCAAGAAAATTTAAAATTCAGAAGTTCAGAATGAACAGATGAAAAATGCAAGAAGGACATTTAAGTGACAACAGGAAAACAGCTATCTTTGCTACCTTAGTCATTAATATTTCATGTTAGAACAGATTAAATATTTGCTGTCCTGAATACAGCATGTAGGAGATCAAAACCCCACATAAAACATGACAAAAGTAAATAAATAAGAGAAATGGCTCTTCACCTGGAAATTGGGCAAGCAGCCAGGCTGAGTTCCTAGTGACTGTGCATATTCATAGGCTTCTGTTCTCTGAATCGCTTCATTGGTGGCAAACTTTAGAAATGGCAAGCTGTTCAGAAATGGGAGAGGAAAAATACCATTTAATACTGAGATTATACATGCTGATAATAAAGACAGACAATCAGCAATAAAGTCAGAAACACAGCTCTATTAGACACATGGCATCAATAACTTCTACTCCTCAAACAAGGACAGGGCGTCAGTTATCACAAAACCTGCTGTGGTTAGTGATGGTAAGGGGAGCAGTGCAACCAGGCTCTCAAGCCATTAAGCTTTCATTTTTTTATCTAAAAAGCCATTAAAAATGAAAAAAGGAGAGCCAAACCTATGATTTGATCCAATTAGGACGAGCTTTGTCGTCTTCCTTGTGTAAACTCCAAAGCCAACCTGGGCCATAAGGTAACAGAAGTGTGCAGCATCTAGCAGGCCTTTGGAAGCTGTAGAAAAATAAGCAACAGAACTCAGGATATTTCCTCTCAGTGACACACTGTAATCCAGTGTCCCATATTGCTTTGCCTTTGCATTCAATTACTGTCACAATAGACACACACCCATACAAAACTGTTCCATTTTACATAGCATTGTTTGCTTGGTTTTTAAATAAGCTGAGTAATTAAAGCTTTCAGAAAGTTTTTCCTTTGGTCATCACCCTGTTCATTCCCCAAGAGTTACCAAGAGTGTCTCCCATGGTAGCAATGGTCCTGGATTCCAAGTCCACATTATTGGTCAAGTTGGATAACACCATTGCTAGATGAGGCCTCCAGTCTCCCCATTTCTCATCTCCACAGCACTAAAATTAGAAGAATTACTTAGTCAAACCAGTGACTGGAGCTCTGCGTGGGTCAGTGTTTCAACCTAAAAAGGACTAAAATAACTTATGTGAAAAGCACATGGGAAAATTACTGTTGTGAGCTGCACTGCTCAGTGCAGTACCTCTTTCATCTCAACTGGAGCTCGCACTTGAATCTTACCGTGGATGCAGCTGGCATCCTTCCAGACATGAGCTGGTAAACAGTCTGCAGAGGGTCATTAATTGGGAGACTGTTGGCAAATCTACAGAGACATCAAACAGAAAAACAAAACACAAGCATGGGGTAAGCAGTTAAAATGTACTTGGACACTCAGCAGCAGTTAATCTTGTTTAGTTCAAGAGAAGGAAATGCTGTTGAAAATACTACACTGACTAAGCAACTGCCTGGTGGATAATGTTCAAAACCAAAGTATTACCAGTTAACTAGAACTGCCCCTGACATAGGTCAGTCCAAGCCAGGAAAATCCTCACTCAGGGTTCTCCCCATGCTGGCTGACTAGATTTAGTACCTCATGTCACAAGCTCAGGAAGCTGGAGGAGTTTTTCTGTCTACAAAGCATGCACAAAACATCTGCTTCTTTCAGGAGAGGAGAGTGAAGGGCACGACAGAGTTACTTGGCTCTAACAAAGTTGAGAGTTGGGGTTTTGCAGAGGTTTTTGAAAAGCTGCCTAAGAGGCCCTGTCAGGCAAGCCCACAAATGATGCTGTACACGTACCCCTTAAACAGAGCAAGGGCCATAGAGGAACTTCTCAGGCTTAAGTTTACAGGCAGAAGGTCCCAGGATAAAGAGATGACAAGTGAATATACAAGTAGAAGTAAAGCATAATTCTTGCCTGAGCTACCAAAGAAACCTCATCATTTTGACATGAAGGTTTCTGAGCACCAACTCTCTACCTCATTAGCAGAGCAGGTAATCATACCATGCAAATCAACAAGCACCACAGTACCTGGTCATAACTCTTGCATGTGTCCTGTTGTCCATTTTGCTGGCCAGTAGCAGAGCATGACCCCACAAACCACGCTTCATGGCAGACTCCAGAGCATCCTAATGAACAGAGATCAGTTGTCAGGGAACAGCTCAACATACTACTCAGACCAACACTGACTGTGTTACGTTTGTATTCTGTGACTGACTGAAAAAACTCTTTGCTTAGACCAAATGCTAACATACAAACACAATTTTGGTTTAGATTATAAACTGTAGGGTGTAACATTTTTCTATTTCAGTGTGGTGCCAGTGCCAGGAAACACTATAAGCACCTCAAGTTGCAAAAGTTATTTTAATTGATGCCTAGAGATTTAAGATTGGCAAAAAATAAGTAAACAAAATAAGACATATAGAGCATTTGGGTAACAGTCTAAGCATTCACCTTCTTGCGGCCATAGAGCAACAACTCTCTGAATCTCTCTGTCCCCTTCTCAAGGCTGTCAGTTGTGGTTACAAGACTATCAGTGAGAAATGAGAGCTGAGCTTCTCCAGATTCCTCTTCCACTTGTTCCAAAGCTTCATTAGTGAAATCAATCAAATTTGCCTCATTAGGGGACTTCCCAGGAAGCCACACTGTTTTATGATCTCGGAGCAAAAGTTCTGCCAGGTCTGTTCCTACAACAGTCTGTATGTGTAGAGAAAAAACAAAACTTATTGTCATTTATCTGTTATTTTTCTGTTATTTATTTGTTATTTATCTGTTATTTTTCAGTTATTTGTTATCAGTTATTTATATTATTTGTTATTTATCTGTTATTTCAGCATTACCTTCACTTCATTTGTCACATATCAGCACCTCTGAGCACAAGTGACCACTTTACCATGAATCTATGAACTATTCCAAAATAAATCGCTATACACATGTTATTTTTACCTAGATGTTATTTTATGTATAAAATATATTCAGATAGATAAAAATTCAAGCAGTGTGACATACCCCGTTCTGCCTGCACAACAGTACAATGAAGTCCCAAAGTAGACTTGCAGATTCTTTGTCAATCAGATTTTCATTCTTAAAGCACTGTGTAGACTTATTTTGTGCAAAATTAATAACATCCACTTTATGGGTGTCATCCCTGAGGAAAAAAAAAAAGGCAAAACTAAGAAAAGAGTATTTAATGAGACAAATATAACCATTCAGGCCATTGCTGGGATTAGGATGAGGAAAAAATTTCAAGTTTGTGTATTATTTAAGCAAGTGAAAAGTCACCTATATTTTACGTCAGTTTAAATCCTGTCATTTGCAGACAATTAACACTTCAATGAAGAAATTAATTCTGAATGCATAGAAGTTATTTCTGAAATCTGTACAAACATACTTAGCAAGAGGACCAGGAAATGCTCTCATCTCTTCTTGCTCTGGAGAATGTTGTAACATAGTCTAAAACACAAATATAGATCATCAGAAATACTCAGAACTGTGCATTTTGCTTTTTAACAATAAAAACTCCAGACCTGAACATCACCCACAGTGTAATCAAGCATGTTGCTCTTAAACAAAATACTTATGGTGATCTGCAACGTGCACAAGGATATTAAGTTATGAAATGTACTTTACATGGAGAAGAGAAGGCTGTGGGGGGACCTCATTGCAGCCTGCCAGTCCCTGAAGGGAGCAGAGGAACAGGAGGGGAATCAGCTTGTTAAAGGACAGACAATGGCAGGACAAGGGGGATGGATTAAAGCTGGAGGAGGGAAGGGTTAGATTGGATATTAGGGGGAAGTTCTTTGCAGAGAGAGTGGTGAGGGGCTGGAACAGGCTGCCCAGAGAGGGGGTGGGTGCCCCGTGTCTGGGGGTGTTCAAGGCCAGGTTGGCTGGGGCCCTGGGCAACCTTGTGTAGCTCCAGGCCTGAGGTTGGTGTCCCTGCCTGTGGCAGGGGGGTTGGAGCTCTGCGACCCTTGGGGTCCCTTCCACCCCATGCTATTCTATGATTCTATGACATGGAAGTCATTCTGTAGCAAAACACTAAATTCTTCAACACATCTCCTTAATTATAGGATAGGATCAGAGAATCATTTAGGATGGAAAAGACCTTTAAGATATAGTCAAGTCCAACAGTAATGTAGTGCTGCTAAGTCAAACAATGTTCCTGATGCTGCTCCAGTACTTGTTAGGATTCTCCTCCCTTGCAGGGACACTTTACCAGGGAATTCTGACCTCAGCACATAAGCTTGCCCTTCCATATATCTTACATGACTCGAGCATTGCATTTGTTGGTAGCAGCACAAGAAAGAAAATATACCCATGATATTTAATCCCCAGTCCATCTGATGACAAACAGCCCTTTACCCCTGGAGAGGCTGCATAAGAACAACATCTCTGAACAGCAATGCATTAGAAACAAGCCAACACATCCTCAGCCTTTCCTTAATCTGAACAAAATAAGGAGCTGGATGATCTAATCACAACATCATCTCTCAGAGGAAAAGAATTTTTGGTGCTACTGTTTTACTTCTGTCACATCCCAAACAGATACATGCATTGACATGTATTAAAAAAAATCACCAGGAAGCTACAGATCCAAGTTCCCTACTCCCCTTCCAAAAGGCAGACCTGTATTCCACCACCTCCCTTTTCTTTTTTGTCAACTTTACCTCCATACTGTGTATTTCAACCAGAGCTGGCTGTCCTTCTGAAGGCAGGTTTGGCAGCACTTTAATTAAGAAGCCCCCAGGACCAAACCTAGCACAAATATGAGGCACTGAAAATTTCTCAGGTGTTGAGGGCCTTAACGGTGCTGAAATGGGAAGAAAAGATAAGTAAGAACAAGAAACCTGTCCTGCAACTAGGTACATTTACTGATGTATTTATCCAACTCAATAGTCCTACAGTACTAACAGATAGAACCCCACCATTCCATTTGGCTAAACTTTATTGATCAGTTCCATTATCCAAAGATCTTCTGAAGATTTCCAACAAGAACAAAAAAAAACTAGGACTACAGAACTTAAAAATCCACTTATTTTTTCAATGCAGGGGCTTTGATTGCATCATCAGACACATTGTTGTGATCTCTGTATGAATATATGACACATCAACAAAGTGCTAATGATGTACCTCAGCATGCCCTGGAAAAGCTTTCCCTGAGAACCACACTGAAAGGGTAAGAAAAAAATTATGGAAAAATCTGAAGTTTAACCCTAAACTTTAATCCTTCCCCACAAAGTGCCAGCAGAATAGTTAAAAACCTATCTAAAAATGCATTTACAAAGGATGTATGAAGTATTTAATAGCTAGTGCTGTCTAACCACTGCTGGTCTGCAATTTGCCCATGTTTCAGCAAGTTATCCTTACATGGAAAAGGAAACAAACTTTGTTCATGAACACATATAGTGTAAACAGGTTTTTCCCCCCCCCCCCCCATTAACAGGCTCAATGAATACATGAAAGGCATTTCATGCACTACAAGCACTAACAAAAGTGTCAACTATTACAGCAGACAACCTGACGAGCACGGTGCCTTCCCTCCTCCTTCCCCAGTGGTGCCAATACCTGGTTCTACAGCTGACCATCCAGTTTCAGTCGGGTAGCCATACTCTGTAAAAGGCTGTTGTCCATCAAAGTTAGCAGCGTATCCTCCATATGGATAATCTGTGTGGAGCGACACTGCCTGCGCAGCAGTTTCATAGGCATTAGCCGTTAGATCGTGATTACTTCTATACAGCTGGCTCTAAACAGATCATATTAGTACTGGTTAGCAGAGAGCGTGAAGTTATACAAAGCAAGCAGTACTGCAAGCAAGACTTGAGACAGTAAGCATTCCCCCTCCCCAGCTTCCATTCCTTAGGCTGGTGATAAACCAGGCTTACTGCATCTCAGGTGGCCTGCAAGCCACCTGCAGCGACAGGCTACAGAAGGTAATTAATCCACCTTAGTGCTGCACTGTCACTACCATTCAATCTGTTCCCATCTGAGTACCTTCAGTTCTCTCAAAACAGAATGTCTGCAAATTGTCCTTCACACAAGCACAGAGAACAAGTTACAGGTTCGGCCATTGCTGTACCAGCCACTGGTACCAGTTCACCTCTGTTGCACTGCTAACAGAAAATCTCAACTGATTAAACCTGAGGAATGCCTGAGGTGCCCCAAGAGTAAGGCTGAAATCATCTCCAATGCTACTTCAGACATTACTAAATGAACTGCAGTTCAGACTGGAAAACCACCTGAACTTTCAAGAAATGTGATGAACCAACACATGAGAATACACCTAAAATTACACATTCCACTAGCAAAGACAGTAACTCAAAAATGACCCAAATATTCCCATGCTTTTCAGGTATTTGTACTTATGGGATAAGTAGATGAGTAATCAGTTAGGGGTGGGTTTTGTTTTTAAAGTCAAAATAGCATCATACACATATGGAGTTAGTCTTTTAACAGATCCCAAGCTTAGAAATAGCATTCATGCTTGTGATGAGAAAAACAGCGTAACACAAAGCCAGACACATTCTCAACTACAGCCAAGCACAGTAAGGGCAAAGTTCTCACAAACAGCAAATGGATTCAGTAGAGGAAATTTTCCATTTCTCTGTGTGTGGCAACTTGCAAAGCTGAGTGCTGATTTTGGTTAAAGTTCTCTTGACAACTGTGATAAATATTAAGTTCAACACTATATTACAAACCAGCCTTAACTTACAGAATAAAAGTTCTCAAAATACATATTCCCCAAGCTAACCCCAGAACTATTTCTAGATTTCTAATGCTACACCCACCCCTAACATAGAGAAAAACCCAACTTAGCTGAAAGAATACCTGACCTGACCATTTGAAACTCACTTGTTGGGAGCGAGAGCTGAAACTACTCTGGTGACTGTGAACACTGCGGGAGCTACGCAGGCTGTGACCTGAGTGCTCACTGTGGACACTGCGTCTATCGAACTCATCACCGTAAGGATCTCTGTGGGGTTCAGATTCATCATCAAAGCTTCCAGTAAAACGAGGGTCATATCTCCAGTTCTCTTCATACCGGTCGTGTCTGAAAAAGAAACAAGCATACAGAGCAAAGATGAACACAGCCACCCACTTCACTGGGGGAAGCGACTCCACTGCATCCCTGTCAAGAAGAAAACTGTACCTCACTTCAGAAGAGCTTTTAGATTATTGTCTAGATTGAGGTTATTATTACAGTAAAGAAACTGACATTTCTTCAAGAGGTTTGGTCTCCTTCCCTGGAGAGATTCCAGCCCCATCTGGACACCGACCTGTGCAGTATGAGCTGGGGAGTTGCTTTGGCAGGGGTGTTGGACCCCATGATCTCTTGAGGTCCCTTCCAACCCCTACAACACTGTGATTCTGTGAAGTTCACCCAGAATATTCAAAGTCAAGACCAATATAATACTCAGGGTCTGTTTTAAAAAAATCCACAGAATGTTCATTTGATCCTACTGCCTTAAATCCTTTTCCTTAACTTGTTTTTTTTTCCTCAAGGACCTATGTTAAAGCTACAGAAAGAACTATCAACATTGATCTGTGAAATGTATGTAGTTCTGCATTTTAGCAGTCTGGTACAGGATACATCTGCATTCCTAGAGAATATTGACAGAGTTTTAATTTCAAAGCTGCCCAATAGCCTGAAGTTTTGATGCCTGATACAACTACCACAACAGTGCATAAATTCAAAGGCTTTGGGGCAGACCTTTGGGGAAAAAAAGCAGCACTTCTGTTAGTGTACAAGCAAAGCCTCAGCCTTTGTCTAAACACTTACTGCTGTAACTTAATTTTCTGGTAACACAAAATTCAGGTGCACTCAGTCCCAAAGAAACCAGTGGTAGATTCTCGACCTTCACTCAGACACACACACTAGTGTATTGTCATCAGCACCAAGGCCCTGTGCTGCCTGAGACTTGGATAGAACACAGAGAAGGTGGCCTAAATGGACAAACCTGTTGCTGTATGGATATGCTTCTCTCTTCTGGTAAGCATTGTGCTCAGCATCATACCAATACCTCTGATCATAACTTCTAGGATCTCTGTATCTGGGGTCGTATGCTGAGTAACGCTCCCAGCGACTTGGATCTTTGGAAAACACAAAGAAATGGTTAAGGCATTGGAAACAGTGGAGTAGAGCTTTTTTTCCTACTCCTTTCTCTTTAGCTACATGTTGATTTGGTCCTGAAGCACATAGCAAAACTAAAGTATACAGCACAACAAAACAATATATTCAAAGCTACATAAAGATATCCACATGCTTTTAGTTAAAAAACAAACAAAACTAACTCAAAAGACACAACTTTACACCTTTAAGAGAGACATGCTTATCATAGTTAGCTAAGTACTTCTGAAGAGTGTTTGCTATCAGAAAGGTCGATCTTATCTAACAACTTGAAAACTCAATCATAACCTGATAACAACTCAACAAACATTAACAGAATCTTTGTGGTCAGTCTTCAGAGCGTCACACTAAATGTCTCAGGATGTGGACAGATGTTGCTTAAAATCCTCCCAGGCACTACACAAGCAATTATCTTCAGAGTACCAACACCAGCCTGTCTCTGTGAGCATTCAGGTAATTATGGACAAAACCAAATTCTTGTCATGACTCAATTTCTGTTTACACCCCTGCAAAATTGACTTTTCAAGTCTGTCTACAGGTAACACACCAAGGATACAGGCCCAGCACATTGAAGAGAACTATTCTGTGGAGTTAGAATGGTGTGCTTCCACAACAAAAAGGCAAACTGAAGGCTGGTAGTGAGTTTTCTGTCTACTACTTCTACTGAATAAAAATCAGACAAGGATGGCATGGTATTAGGAACTGAAGTAAGCCCAAAGATCAATTTTCAGCAAGTAGAACTTTCTTCTTGCTGGCTGTGGAAAGGTTATCAGTTTTATTAATATGGAAAAATATAATTCTCTGATCTTAAAGCTCCTCTTCCCCATATTTTTTTGTTTAACATTGTAATTTTATAAAGAAAAAATGCAGAGTTCATTTTGACACCTTACCTCCATAATCATATGAGTTTGAGTAATAGTCTGGATAATAGTCACTCCATCCACTTTTTGTATAGTAGTCTTCACTGTACCCTTGCCTGAAAGACAGTGCACAGGTACAAAGAGTTATTATTCCTCCTTCAATCTTTTCTGAAGTATCCCTGCTCACTGCATGGGGGAGGTTGGACTAGGTGACCTCCAGAGGTCCCTTCCAACCTTACACACTCTGGGAGTCTAACTATATGCCAGAAGAGATTAGGGAGAGTTTTAAACAATGCACTTACAGGAAATCAAGGAATCCTAACACAAAGGCTTTTCAAACCAGCATATTGCTAAACTGTTCTGTGACATAAAAAGCTGACAGCCCTTACTACAGAGATGTAGCTTCATAAACTGCTTTAGTGATAAATTTACTTACATTTAATCACAAAAACTACTGCTGTAATTACCACCTTTGAACCCTCTCAAGACAGAAGTCAGTAGCTTAGCAAGTAATGAAATAATTGCTCCCTCAACTTTAACAGTATCTTGTTATACATCTTACAGCGATGAAGAGAGGAGGATGGTCTGGAGAAGAGGCCATGAGCACGGGTCAGGACATGAACCAGCACTCTTACAGATAACTGAGCAGCATGTTTCAGCCTCCAGAGCATCTGTCACCAGTGTTAAGTACAGTCAGAGAAGAAACAAGACCAGAACACACTACACCTTTCTTTTGAGTACCTGGCCAAAAACCTCAATGTTGCATCACCTTGTTTGACTTGGAGCTGATGGCAGCCTGTGGCTGGCCAGGACCAGCACTACTGTAATCCCAAAGCTTTCCTTTCATTCTGCACTCAGCCTGTTTCTCAATCTCAGCTTTTCTGTAGGTGCAGCAATGCTCAGAGTGCTCACACATCCTAACATTTAATTATGTTTCATCCTGTGAATAAATGAGATAGTATTGAGATGTCCTTGGAACACAGTACATCACTACACAAATAATTCCAGGGATCTTCTAGGTTATTTCCCTTCTCAGTGGGCTTGGATGGGCAGCAGTGTCTAGGAGAGGCTTGGTTTTTGTTTGAGCAAATAGAGGAAAACATTTATTTACAGAGCCCATGTTAGAAAACCAAATGAACAGAGCAGCACAAGAACCTGACTAAAACCAACACTTCAAACTAGGAGTCAGTGTACATACAAAAAATAATTTAGGATACTTTTGATGGGAAAAACAAAGATGGGGCCATTACTACAAAAATCATGAGCCTTTATTAAATGCCATTTTTAGGACACCATCCCACAATTACTGAAAAAAGCTAGATTAATATTAGGTGAAAAATGTTGTGTATCATACATATGTATGCTTATATTTACACGTGTGTATATCCACATGTGTATATACTCACAAACACACCTATCTATACACACACTGAGAGGAGGGATAGATAGTTAATGCCAGTGTGGAATGATGGGAACGTTCATGCTCCTCCATAACCCATCAAACAGCTGATAGTACAAACTTCAAAGTGGCCAAGCAAGTCAAGTGATGCTCCTCCCTGGAACGTGTAGGAAGTTTGCTAACACAGCACCTACCTCTGCAGAGGAGGAGATTAGATCAGGTTTATCCACCCAACCAAAGTTCTCAGTCTCCTTCAGAAGGATGTTATTCCCCTCCCTTCCCCCAGCAGAGTTTACAAAGCTGCATCATCAGAACTGGAGCACTAAGGGCAAGTTTCAGACACGCTATCACACTGACTTTGCCACACTCAGGTTCTGGTGCCCTGCTGTTCCTCAGCACAGCCCACAGCCCACTGCACCCTCACATCACACATCAGCACTGAGAGAGCTGCTCGTAACAGGCTTTGATCTGCCCGATGCCACACATGGGAATTTCAACCTCTTGTAAAAATAGTACATAAGAAGAGTACACACCAGGAAGTTAACTAGAGGTTATTATCTCATTACAAGAGCTCACAGTGCACTTAGATTGACTTAAGAAGACAGTTACATTATCACATGCAGCTCTGGCTACTGTTTTGTACTCCTCAAGGCCAACATACACCTCCTAAGATCTGGAGGTGGTAAGCCAGTAACATTTTGTCATTAATTTGACATTCATACAAATCACTTATGCAAAAACCATCAGAAAACAGCAATTCCTAGAAGGTAATTTGGTGCTTCTTGCTTGGGAATGGCTAAGGTTTTAATTTCTGTTTACCACCTGATATTTGGTTTTCATTTCATATTCCCAAGTAGCATCTGAACACATATTTTTCTCTCAATTTTTTTTATTTCACATAATCAGACAATTGGTCAGACAGACCAAAGCTTTTAAATTTTCCTAATCCATGTGCTACCTGCATCAAGATGTGTAGCAAAATCAGTGGGTGAAACCTGCCACGTGAACCACAGCTTGGGAGTTTTGTGAGAAAGCTTATCCACCCAGATAAATAATCATCAGAAATTAACCTGTCATAGTAGGCCACAGGTACAGCTATGCTTGCAAGGCAAATCCCAGACCAATGTGAAAAAGTGTCATTTATTGAGAGAACTGGGAGCCACTGCTTAAGTTCTAGCCAGAAACTAAACTAGCACTGGTTAATAAACCTGTGGCATACACTGCTCTTTCACAGCACACATGAAAAAGAGCCAACCTCAGCACCAAGTCCATCACAGCAACTTCTTTCCTGGCAGAAACACCAACCACCCAGAGAACTGAATGGAAGGAGCAGTACAAGCAGCAGCAAAGAGTGTGGCATCCCACGCTTTTCAGGCTGGTATTTGATCCCATCCACCCCTGTGGCAGCACACAATGAGTTTTTGAACTTCCTCACTGCAGCTGATGCTAGAAAACTTCACCAGGCATCATTACACTCACTGCTTTAGGGTACACTGGATCTCTGCTCAATTTAGGAGTCACATACCTAGAAGAAGGCCTGTCAGAGCAGTGACTAGCTCTGGAACTAGGACGTTCAGGCTCAGGATACCGGTAACTCCCAGGATCCACATAAGCACTGCTGGTGCTATCATAGTGTCTGTACCGTGGGTCGTACTGTCCGTAGCTATCCTCCTAGAAAAGAGATTGACATGAGGGAAGAGGCCTCCCACCTCCAAGAATAAACCTTTAAAACCAAATCACCATATACCCCATACTACCTGAAGAGATGCAGATCAACAGACACCAGAATAGCTTTCAGTACCTCTTACATTCAAACCCTTTTTAAGCTGAGTTTCAGAAATAAAAGAGTTACATCTGGATCAGAGGCAGTTCAGCCACCACGCTGGCCACTCTGCTGAACTCAGTGATTCAGGCAGCAGATGGAAACCAAATCCAAACACCTGGGCAGCTCAGACAGCAATAGCTGCCAACTTTTTCCAAAGAATCAAATAAAATGCTGTCAGCTGACATCTGTGCCAACTGGAATTGGTATCTGCAGCCACTTTAAGTTTTTATAACCTTTGTTATTGTTACTGCTACCTGGATTTTCCCTACAATTACAACACTTAAACACTCTACTGAATGTTCATCATGACAAAACTGTTTAAACTCATAATTCAAAGATGAATATCACTAATATATACTGAGACAGGGGGAGGGATAAAAGCAAAATTTACCATGTAATAAAGATGAGCTGTTCTGGGGTCTGCAGGAGGATAAGGTGGTGGATACGGAGGCTGGTAAGCATCGTAGGGATGTCTGTAGTAGTAGTAAGGGTTCTGGGCTGGACCAAAGGCATCCTGAGGAGTCTGAGGCAGGGATGGACGCTGCAGGTCTTGTTGCACATTTGGCATGGCTGACTGGCTGCTGGTGGTAGAAGGGGCTGAGGAAGTCGGAGCACTGGATGACTGTCCAGAGGCTGGCTGCTTATCAGGACTTGTCTGATCGTACCTTGCTGCCACCTGGGCTGAACTTGCCTCTTGGGCACCCACAGGCTGCGGGTGGTTACTCAGCTCCTGGTTCTCAGGCTGCTGCGATGCCTGTGTGACTTTAGTCCCCGCAGCACCCTGGTAGTTGGAAGGAACTGAGGACTGCCCAGAAGAGGCTGGCTGCTGCATGTGAGCTGCTTGCATTTGTGGTTGAGATGGCAGTGCTCCCTGTACAGCTCTGTCTGATACAGCCTCATGCTGTACATCTTTTGTCACCTGTTGATAGAAATGCTGTTTGTCATGCATCTCAGGACCCACCTGACCAGCACCACCAGCCAACTGCTGAGGATATACTGGACCATGAGAATGTGACTGGGGATGCACCTGCACAGAATTATTTGCACTGCTTTTCTCCAACGTCCGTGACACTGTGAAGTCGAGCACTCCAGCAGATTCTTCTTTGCTATTTGAAAGGTTTGCAGAATTACTAGCCTGTGCTACAGAATTAACAGGGGGGACTAGTGCATTTGCACTTCCACTGGGGAGATTCATCCCAGGAGAAACAGATGAGTTAGAGCCTGGCTTGCTAGCAAATTCAGGAACAAAACCTTCCACACTGACATTTTTTTGCCCTTCTGGAGCCAAATTAAGCGGAGTTTTCACAAGCAAGTTTGCAGGCTGATTAGAAGCTGTATCAGAGGAATTAACAGGGGTTTGTAATAAATTATGTTTTAACAAATTTGTATTTGGAATTGCATTAACTAATAGAGATCCAACTTGCATCACAGATAACGGCATGTTTTCCCCAGAAATGATCCCACCAGCATGTGAAGTCTGGGGGCCCATTGCAGCCTTGTCCCCAACCCCAGAGTCCTTCATTGCTTGATTGTTTTCATTGCTGCTTAGCTGATTAGATAGAGAAATAGAAAAATTAATTGGCTGAGCCAAGTTATAGCTTTGATTAGGCTGAGCAATCAGGATAGGCTGATGTTGCAAAGACTCTGTAGGTGGAGAAGACAGCAAACTTGCATAACCAGAACTTGCCTGAGACTGAAGTGCCTCCTCTTCTCCCATTTTGGGAGGATTCTCAAGATTTTCAGAAGTTATATTTCCAACTTGGGAAAGCTGCACAGCAATAGTCCCTGGTTTACTTGGCTGCTGATTAGCTAGGCCTTCTTCTGGTGGCTGAATGACTTCTACGGTTTGCTTGGCAGGTACATACACTGTCGGAGCAGCAGGAGCCAGAAGAACATTTCCCCCAAAATTAGGTAACTCATTATGAGCCCACAGAGTTGTCGCTGGGCTATCACACTTCTTAACTGCTCCCTGAGCTCTTGTTGAGGACCTTCTCTCAGATACTGATTGTATGTTTTCCATAACGGGTCCAGAGTGCAACATATTTCCAGCTTCACCAGTGACTGCAAGAGGCAGTGGGTGACCCTGAGGCATGAAAATTGTTTCCAGGTTATCTGGTGGCTGTTCAAGATTGCCTGGGGACACAGCCAGCACAGCTGTATTCTTCTTGATACTCTTTTGGTTTGAGTGGTTCTCTCTTAACTCAACCACCATCTTTGCTTGGTCAATCTCTGCAGGTTTTATACCAACTCCATGGGACCTCACAGGCTCAAAAGAACTATTTGCACTTGTTTGAAACACTCCTGTAGGCTTAGGAGGACTTGGAGTTGGCGGCTGGGATAGATTAGCGTGGTAATTCTTGCTAAGGTGTGGCTCACTTGAATCACCATCCAAAGGAGAGGAGTCAATCTGTTTAAAGAAACTAGCAGAAGATTCCTCATCAGGCTTCCCACTTTCCTGCTGAATAAACGTACCGACTTGCTCTTGAGGTCTTGCTGAGCTAGAAGTGCTCCTATGGCTAATGTTGCTATAGTTTGAAGACACACTATCTGGTCGGACAGGGTGAGGTAATGAATCAGGCGCCTCCAAATTTGGTCCTCCTTCAGCATGGCTCACAACAGCATTCTTTGGAAGCATCTGACCTGGAAAGGCTCCGTATCTGTACAGATCAGGGCCAGCAGCAGGAGATGAAGCACTGATGTTCTGTGGTTCACTTGGCAGCACTTCTTGGTTCTGAATGCACTCCAGGTTCTCAACATTTTCATATTGTGACCCACCATTCCCAGATGCATCACCTACACGTGCCCTGTCATCACCAGCAAACACAGGGTGCTTAGCAGTCTGTGCTTCCTGCTGACTTACAATTTTAGGAAAGTACTGGACATCCAATCCTTTTTGTACCACCTCACTGCCTGAACCTGCACCCATCTGTGCCTGAGAGAGAACGTTGGTCGCAAGCCGCTGAGGATGCACTGGCTGGTGATACAAGGACGTCAGATTTGGTTGACAAGCATCAAACTCTGTTTTCTCAACTAAGTAATTCTTTTCAGATGACAGAATTTCTTCGTTTTCTGCCTCATCCCCTTTGAAAAACATGGAGAGAGTTCCTGAATCTCGATCTGTGGGAATAAGCCTATTTGATGTTTCAGATGTATCTGGAGATTGGTTTTTGGGGTTATTTTCCTGAGCTGCGGGAACGACAAAACTGGAATCTGGCAATGGTGGCTGTGGGTAAAACTGTTCCTGGTATGGCTGACTTAACCACGTGTTAGTCATTTCTGTGTTCTGCCTAAAGACACTTCCAGGCTGGATGCTGTTCATGTGATGACTGCTATTTGCAGAGCCATTTTTCCCATTCTTTTCACAGCCAACGGCTAAAGGCGCTTGCATGATATTTTGTGGAATACCTTGGTGTACAAGGCCCTGCTGTAAATTCGTTGGTGCAGGAGGATGAGAAGTGCTAACAGGAGACTGTGAAATGTTATGAACATCCATCTGAGAAGACGGCTCAGGATAGGGCACAAAATTTCGAACTGGAGACTGCATGTTACCTTGAACAGGCCTCCACTGAGACACAGGCTGCTGAGGAGGTGGACGGAAGAGGGGCATTGCATTGGGTCCTGGTGGAACACCATTTGGATCTCTACTAACATCTGGTCTACCTCCAGGTTGGTTTGATACAGACACCCCTCCGGGATGCACACCGAAAGAATTTTCAACTGCAGCTCCTGTATTATAATGTAACGGTACCGGAGGCCCGTGGAGTCCAAGATCTGGGTTTGGATGCATTTCTGTAGCACTGTTGATAGGATATGCTGGGGATGATGAAGGAACATTAGAAAACGTACTGGTATTTATTCCTGGTTGAGATAGAGGAGCGGATAGAGACATGTGCGGTCCATGAGGATTGTCCCCTGCATGTGACAGTGAAGGATGCATAACGGCTGGCTGCGGGAACACCGCTGGGGAAGAACTTTGCATAACCAACGCATTGCCCTTGGATGGATTATCTAAAGGGGAACCCTGTGGAGTTTGTCTGCCAAATGCAAAAGGGTCTGTCACAGGCTGCACGGGGGCAGCTGTTGCATTGGCTCGTTTACTGAGCGAGCTGTTTCTCCAGTACACGTTCCGAGCGATGCCGGCGGGAGGTGGAGCTGCCGCTCCTGCTGGGACAGTCTGTGGAGGCTGCTGCATGACGGCGTCCGGCAGGCTCAGATGCTGCACGACACACTAGTAGTGGATGCTGTACAGAGATTCCTTCTTCTGCCCTGTTAAGGCAAAAAGAGATGACAAGTCAGTTTCCTTACAATGCATACAGCAGCACCTAAGCTATGTTTACTTTAGAAACGGCATTACTCAAAGAACTTGAAGTAGAAAATCTCTACACCTAACACTGTGTTCCTAAATCCAAGCCCAGCATCGATGAAGCTTAACACTGTGTGGTAACAATGCACATTATTTAACAACCATAGTAAGAAATAACTCCAAGAGTAATCAACCACCCACAGTTCAGTCCCATACAAAAGTTACATCTCAGACTGTTACAACACCAGTAGTATTACACTCTTACATTTCCCCAAACCTGCCTTAAGTACACATCCCAGACAAGATGCAGTCAGCCTACAGTAGAACTCAGAAGCACTTCAGTAAGCTCAATTTAATTATAAAGAGTTGAGAAAATTATTATCCAATTCTGTTAAAGACAATCTTCAGCAGTGCCCTACTGCTGCTCAACGTGAATGGACCTTTTTACAGGTAAGAAGAGAGGCAAACATCTCAAGAAAGGAGTCATCAAACATTATTCCCCTTAACAGAACTCAGTCTATTTCTGTTTTAATAAAGGAAACATGGTGTAGGACAGGGGAGTTACTTATTTTGAGAAAAGTTTTCATCATAAATATTCTCTCTTCTAAATGAATGCTGCATAATAGAAAAACTGCATTTAAAAATAGAAAAGACAATCAACCCCCCCCACACTTATTAATTAATCAGTGTTCTCACTTTGACACCAGTGGGACTCTGGCACAGTATCACAGTCAGAGCTGTATGTTAGAGTGGAAAGGACAGCACAAAAGTATCCCAACTCTGCCAGCAAGAATGCCAAACAAGACCAGTTAGGAATTTGGTACACAGGATGCTCAGTAGATTAACCAGGCATGTGTATTTTTCAATTTTACCACCCCTTAACAGTCTGGAGAGGAGGGAAGCTCACAAAACCTTCAATATTTTTCTTCTTCACTATTTTTTCCAGTTCAGCTCAATGAAGCTTTAGGAACATGGGACAGTCTTGTTTTCATTGAAACCTAGAGTGGTTCAGGTTGGAAGGGACCTTAAAGGTCATGCAGTTCCTCCCCTGCCATGGGCAGGGATATCCCCACATCAGCCCAGGGTGCCCAAGTCCCATCCAACCTGGCCTTGAACACTGCCAGGGAGCAGAAGCACCTCCCTCCCCTCCAAATAAACGAGTGCTTTAATCCAACACACTGCAAAGTGGAGAAGGAAAAATAAAAACCCCTAAATTAAAGCATCTGCCAAAAGTGTTACCTGCTGGAAAGCACCACCTTCACTGCACAAAACGTTGCTATCTAGCTAACAGCTCTGTTCTGAATAGAAAAGTTGCTTCTGAAATACAGTTGAGCATAAAAGCCAACTGTTTCTACAGCTTAAATACCCACTCCCAAATTTCTGCTGCAGACTTCCCTCCCTGCAGTGTCTTATCAGATGAAAAAGCATCCCCACACTTCACACCACGTCTCTGTAACAAGCAGGACCAGCGGTTAGTGAACTAAAAATCAGCGTAGAGTTCTCCTTTCAAGCGCTGGCTTGCCATTCCTACAACAACATCTCCAAGGCTGCACGTTACACAAGTTCAATGTGAGGGTATCAGATTCCCTACAGAAGGGAAGTTAATATTAACAGACTGCACACAGCAGTGAAAGCATGCCAGATTTGAAGAATTAAGTCCAAATAAAACCAACATGCCCATGTCAGGTAATTTAAACAGAAGATATCAACTCAGTGCTACTGACCCTCCCTGGCCCCAGCCCAGAATTAACAGCAGTGCTGATCTGAAGAAATTGATAGATGAGAAATAACTCTGCAAATTAAGAGCCATCCATCTCTGCTTTATCTAGTTTGGGAAAGTCTTAACGTGCAGCAGGTTTATTAATAGATAATGCCAAGCAGCCTGCTAAACATTAGTCACCAGAAATAACAATTGCAGGTGTTTCCAGACATGACAAGAAAATGCTACCAAAGAGGAAAAAAAGATTAAAACTGCTCTCTAGGCAAGCCCATCAATAAATTTCACTTGATGAGCTCTATGGCCATGATTAGTTTTAAACTCCTCTGTGAAAATGTATCTGCTAGAAGGAACAATTTGTTTGGGGGAATTAATTTAATCCTATCTCCAAGGGACATAAGCTAAATAAATGAATCTTAAACAAGAATAAGTATGGTCACAAAGGAGGTTACTAACAGCAATTCTCACGTGTACCTTTATACACCCACACGTTTGCACACACATGTGCACATACCAAGCAGTGAATAACATGTTCACCTGGTAGACAGATTCCTAGCAATGAGAACTGAGAGAACTAAAAATCCCCCTGCAATCCCAAAGACAAGAATAGCTGGGAAAGGAGATTGGCAGCTCTAAAATCAGTATCTGGGACACGAGTTTTTCAGAGATTATTTTTTTTTCCTTTACATAGACAGCTGCACAGATGTGGACAACCCTCAGACTGAACATGCTCTGCATCTTTAGCACCACCAACCGTTTCCTACCGGCTTTCTCACAGAAAACAACCACAGTTACAAATGTGTTTTGGGGAAAAGAGCTCTCTGGGAACCAGAAGCACGGAGTTCGATGTGACCTGGGAGAGCAGCAGCACAAAACACTCCCCTTTGGCGTGTAAAGGAGCCTGCCCGCCAACCCACCGCACCAGCGGGTTCCGAACGCTTTGAGGCCACTGTACTACTGAGTCAGCACCAGTTGCTGCTCCACTAAAGACCTATGGCACTTGGCAACTCGGAAAACAACCACCCTGAGTTGTTGCGAGAAGTACTGCGGCTTGTCAAGGGAAACAGCGAGCGTCAGGAGGTGCTTCTGACCGCCCAACCTCTCCTCCTCTCCCCCGCCGCCCGAAGTCTCCCTCGGAACGCCCGCAGCCAGCGCCGGTCCCACCGCGGCACTCACTCGAGGCGACCCAGAGCAGCCCAAATCCCTGAGGAAAGACGTGTGGGCAGCACGGCCCCGCTGACTGCGGCTGCCTTGCTCCGCTTCGCCTCTCCTTGCGCCATCACAACCCGTCCCGACCGGGACTGGGGCCCCCCGAGTCCCGGGGCTGCCGGGGACCCGCTGCCTCCCCCGTGCTGCGACAGGCGGCCCGGGGGTCCCACCGCCCCCTGCACGGCGGCGCCGGGCAGCTCCAGCCGCACAGAGGGGACACACCGGCCGCCGCCAGCCGCGGGGCCCGCACCTCAGGCCCTGCGCTCCTCAGGGAGCCTGCCCGGGATCCTCGGCCCTCTGGCTACCCCCCCCCACACCTCCCCGCCCGCCTCAGGGCCCAGCCCGGCCCTCCCTTTCTCTCTCAGCCGCCCCCCGCGCTGCGCCAGCGCCCGGGCCCCGCCTCACCGTACCTGGCAGCCCCCCACCGACAGAGGCCTCTCAGCGGCGGGCGCCGCCCCCCCTCACGGCCGCAGCACCGGCCCCCTCCACCGCCGCCATCTTGGAACATCCGGCTCCGGGTTCCGCTGCCGCCGACGTGTCACGCCGCGTCGCGCGGTGACGCCACGGCGCGTGCGGGGCCCGGCGCCGGGCGCGCTTGTTTGTGTCTGTCTGCGGCCGGGCGGGCTCCCTTCCGCGTTCCCTTACGGGGGCGGGGGGCGGAAGTGTCGGAGGGCAAAAAAACCACCACCACCACCACCTCGCGAAGTTAAGGGCGGAAGCGGCCTCGGTGACGCAGCGAGTTGGCGCAGGCGTGTTGAGGGCTCGGGTGTCACCGGTTCGAGTCCCGGCTGGGGCGTGTTGAGGGCTCCGGTGTCACCGGTTCGAGTCCCGGCTGGGGCGTGTTGACGGCTCAGGTGTCACCGGTTCGAGTCCCGGCTGGGGCGTGTTGAGGGCTCGGGTGTCACCGGTTCGAGTCCCGGCTGGAGCGTGTTGAGAGCTCGGGTATCACCGGTTCGAGTCCCGGCTGGGGCGGCTCCAGGCGCGGACGATTTTTGCGCCTTCCCGGCTCAGCCCGGGCTGAGGGAGCCCGGGAAGGGAGCAGCGCTGCCGAGCCCTTGTCCTCCACAGGCCTTAGAGCGGGATCCCCCCCTTAGAGTGGGATCTTCTCGGCAGCAGCCGGGCACAGCGCGCCGCGTCCCGCCGGGCTCCCGCGGGTTTCCCGGGCCGGCTGCAGTGGCGGAGGCGGCCGCCAGGGCGGGACAGAGGACCGCCGGCCCGGCCGCGGCCCGAACCCGCCGTGCCGGGGCGGGAGGCGGGGGAGCGGGGCGGCTCCGAGCCCGCCCGGGGTGTCTGGGGGCGAGGGAGCGCTGGGCCGTGTCTCTCGTGGGGAAGGGGCGGACGCCCGGCCCCGCCGCTTGCCTCAAGGCGCCGTGTCTGCCCGCGGGCCCGGGCGGCGCAGGCCCGGTAGTGACGGGGCGCTGGGGACGCTGACGTGGAGAGCCCAAAAGCTTCGGCTGGGGCCTGGGCTCAGCCCCGGGAGGGACACAGCTCTCCCGGGGGTGGCAGCTCGGGGGCTCGTACAGCCGAGAAGCCGCTTGTACAGGGAGGGGGGCGTTGGGGGGGTCGTTGTGGGTTGTCTGGGGGTCCCAGGGGAGACCGAGCAGCAAGGCTCAAGTCCAAGCGTCCTCCCGTGCTCGGGGCTCCAGCTCTGCCTCAGGGCCTGTGCCCCGCGCTCCTGAAGCTTTATTTTGGGGTGAAAACCCTGTTGAAGCACCAGGAGGATGGGTCTCGTTTATGGCCGCAGCTGCTGTTCCAATAGATCCTGCTCTGTGCCCAGCAACCAGCCTCAGAGAGGGAAATACAGAACACCCTCAACAAACACCTTAATCGAGGGTCGTTACCAGCGCCAGAGCACTTTCTGGAGGCTTGGTCAGTGAGGCAGGGTGATACCCTGCCAGCCGGGGCTGGGTGCTTTGATGCTGGCCTGGGAACCAGAGGCAGCACTGGGCTTTGTCAGGTGCCTTTCATCTCCCTCTTTTGTAGGAGCAATCTTCTAAACCAGCTCGTCAAACACAACTTCCCTACGCAGGCATGAATTGCAGATAAAGCCTTGGCCCTCCCTTGATACCTCCCCCGACAGGCGTAATCTGAGGAAACGTGATTTTAATTAGCCTGATTGGCTTTTTACAGATATCCCATTAACGCCATCGCCAGCATAGCATCTGTATCCATAGCTATGTGTTTACACTGCATATCCAACCCCCTTGTGGAGACGCTGGCCATGGGATCTCACCTTTGCTCTTCTCTTGATCCATGTGTGATCATAATGAGTTGTCACACAAAGACATTCAATCCCTTCTTCCCCCAAAGCTTTCTAACTGGCTGTACTCAACCAACGCAGCCAGTCCTGGACTGGGGAGTGACCCGCTGGGAATGAAATGACAAAGCTCATTGGGGAAGAGGGCAGCGTGTGTCCTTCCCTCCTGCCTCACCGGCTTGCTTGGGGTGCAACACAAATTATACTCACCTTTTCCCATTGAATTCAGATGATCTGTGCAGTCTCCAGGTTGCAGACACCCATAAGTACTGCCCTGCTCCAGGGAGTTTGCTAGTAAGAGAATCATAGAATCACAGACTGGCCTGGGATGGAAGGGACCCCAAGGATCATAAAGCTCCAACCCCCTGCCACAGGCAGGGACACCAACCTCAGGCCTGGAGCTACACAAGGTTGCCCAGGGCCCCATCCAACCTGGCCTTGAACACCCCCAGACACGGGGCACCCACCCCCTCTCTGGGCAGCCTGGTCCAGCCCCTCACCACTCTCTCTGCAAAGAACTTCCCCCTAATATCCAATCTAACCCTTCCCTCCTTCAGCTTTAATCCATCCCCTCCTGTCCTGCCATCATCTGCCCTTTGAACAAGTTGATTCCCCTCCTGTTTGTATGCTGAAGGGGATTGTTATGAGGTTAGAAACAGGGAAAATGGCAAAAGGAGAGTTTCTGAGTGTCGGTGCCTGTATCAGGTTAGTCAGCTCGGACAAGCTGAGCTGTATTTATTTACTCCTTTGGTTGCTGTGATTATTCAAACTACCCCAATCAGCGTGCAAGTCCAGAGGCTCCACCTGAGATGAATTTGGCTCCTTTTGTACATTCTTAAGGGGGTGATGGCAGCTGCAGTAACAATCCAGCAACCAGGGTTCAAGCAGCTGTTGGCAACTTTTGGAGCAAACACCAGTAGCCTGGAGGTAAAAGCAATACAGAGTAGCAAATTCTAAGTCCCATCTAATTGAGCAGGAATAATGAAAACAAAGAATGAAGAAAAAAAGCCCAACCAAGCCCTCCAGCATGTAAATAGTTCCGGATTCCTCACAGCATCCACATACCTGCCATCAGAGAGGCTGGGTGCTAATCTTGTACACAAACACTTCTGAACCATCCCTTGGCAGAGGATAGAATTTTAGGGCTCTTCAGCCTTTTTCACCTGTAATACTAAAATATCTCTGCTTGCCCTGACCCATTCACTCCTCCCTCTGCATCTTCTGTTGATGTGAGAGGTTGAAATTCAGCTCCCAGCATCTTTACCAGCATGAGGTAGAGATGAGCTTGTGGCTGGCCAACAGGGGTTGGTTGGAGGGGACTGGGGAAAGGCAGGTCCTTCTGGATGGTTGGTGAGAAAGCCCAAAGTGTGGAGGGGGAGAGTTGAAACCAGGGCTGTTTCTCCTGTTTCTCATTTAACTTTGCCTCAACCCCAGCTGGGGATCTGTGACCCACGAGCATCTTGTGCACCCCTCAGGGAAGCAGGGATGCAGGGCTGGCAGGAGTTGGTGGGTCCCCATCCACCTTCATAAATGTCAGAGTTGTTAAAAACTAAGAACTAACCACTCAAAGCTAAGCTCTGTGTCCTTCCTCCTCTGCTGCTTAGAAAACTCTTTCTGACCTCTAGTTTAGACTAGCTCATGGCCAATTTACCAGGATCTATTCACGTGCCAACGCAGACCTCTTTGTTTTCCCTTTGCAGCCCCTTGCTTCTCACATGAGCCCCATGTGTCTCCTTGCCTCTTGCAATGTCACATTGTTTTGTGCATCCTCAGAACCCCTGTTTCTTTTTAATCCATCCAAATTCCCACCTCATCCATGAGTGTTGCCCACTCTCTCCTCTCTGCTGCAGTCTTGCTAATGCCCCACATTGGCATGAGCATCTCCTGGGCAGCACAGAGGCATGCCCTGCCTGCAGCCAGCCACGGGAGGTGTACGTGCAGGAGAAGCCTGGAAGGATGGGGCTGTGTGGGAACAGGGCTGGATGTTCCCTGATGTGATTCATGGCCAGCACATGTGCGAATCACAGCGAAGGCAGACACTCTTCATCCAGCTTACCCCAGATGGGATGCAGCAAGGCACAACTGGGGAGGGGGAAGAGCACGTCTCAGGAAGCCCATCTCCAGGGTGTCCCTGGGGGTAATGAGATCCTCACTGGTGTGCAGAGGGGAAAAAAGGGGTTTGCTCTTCAAGTTAAAATGCTCCTTTGAATCATAGAATCATAGACTGGCATGGGTTGGAAGGGACCCCAAGGGTCACAGAGCTCCAACCCCCCTGCCACAGGCAGGGACACCAACCTCAGGCCTGGAGCTACACAAGGTTGCCCAGGGCCCCATCCAACCTGGCCTGTGCATGGAGTTTGCTGGCAGGTCACCTCCCTGACCTCTGAAGGTGCCGTGTTCTGCTGCTGCTGGGTGGCACGTAAAAAGCCACCAGCTTCTCACCAATCTGACAGCAAATGTCTGCAGCCCCAAATCCCTCTGGGGATGGATACCAGGTACAAGCACACACATGCCCTCTCCCTCCCTGGACAAGGAGTGGAAAATACCAGCATTCCAGGAGTTACCAGGCTTATCTGATTTGGGAGGAGGTCCACGGCTCAACTATTTATATCCAGTTATTTGGGGACTTTGCAGCTGCATTTGGACTAGTGAGTCCCTTTGGGGAAGGGAAAGAATTAAATTACCTTAAAAATCCTGAGTGCAATGAGGACAGTGACCATTTCTGCGTGGGGTGGCATCAGTGAGACTTCCCCTCTGGTGCTGCTGCCCCTCAGCAGTGTCGTCAGATGGATTCCCAGTTTCTCTCCACGCAAGACACCACATCTGAGAGCCCAGCCATATGCTCAGCGCTGTGTGAGAAGTAGGAAGCACTATACAGAACTCTAAGCCCTGCTTGGTGAGGGCTCTGTTTCCATAGGCACTGTGGAATTAAAAGCACGTGGCTGTTTTTCACCCTGGGCTGTCTCACCAGGCAGAGAACTCTCCTAAAAAACTGGTTCAGGAAGCAAAGTTTTAAAGCATCAGGTGACAGAGCTTTGAACATGCATGAAAGTTGTTCTTTAAAACAACTTTACCATGTTTCCTTTTTTAGATCCCAACCTAATGGGCAGAGACCTGGCAGGACATCAGAGCATCCACAGCGCAGGTAGAAGGCTACATGGGCAAAGCCCATCCTGGCCCAGAGCCATGCAAACCCCATGGCTCAATGCTGGGAGTGTTTTCCTTAAGTTAAGGAGAAAGTTTCACTGTTTCCAAAGCCCTGCTCAGAGCTTCAACCCAGAGAAGGAGATGTTAGGAAAGCAGTAGTGCTTTGAGCTGAGGGACAGCCCTGCAACACTGACAAGGCACAGTAAGAATCAAGCCCAGACCCATGAACAAGCCCAATCCAGTAACAAAACCACCAAGTTCCAGTTTTAGTAAAATCTAGATGCCCAGAAGCATCATTTATTGCAAATCAGTTAACCAAAAAAAATACATCATTTTTGCAAACTACAACTTTGCATGTAGATAGCTTTATTACAGAAGATATCTTTTCTTAAACTACACTCTAGTTTTATAAAACATAGGAAGATCCAACACCATGGGATGTTCTTCTCACTCATTATTAGTCATGTCACAACAACAATGGTCTGAAATGTTAACTATGAGCACTCAGCAAGGTGCTGGGCCTTGAGAAATAGCTGGTTTTTATTTGGTGTTCTCATGGAAAGGATTGAGGAAAAGGAATCCTTCTCTCAGGTTTTCTTGATGAACTGCTCTCTCTCTCTCTCTCTGTCCCACACACATATCTAAGCCTTAGGGTGTCTGCTCCCCTCTGCACCCGAGTGAGTGATATTCCAACACCTCTCTAAGGTGATATAAGACTTGTCCATTTAGATTTTTGAAACAAAATCCACCTTTTCTTTAAAAAGAACCCAACGTATTTACAAACAATTAAATCTGCCACAGGCTTATACTCTATTTTACATGATACACAGGAAGAGTGCACATCAATGTAGAAAAAAGATGCAGCACTCCAGACTAAAACAAGAACACAAACGTCAACGGTTTCACGGCACAGACTGGCCTGTGCTGTCCTTCACCCTTCTCCTGTTCGGCCAGTCCAGCATCCCACTGAAACCAGCAGCACCTTCCACTGAGCTGCCAGAGGAGCTGGATCTGGGTGAGCAGCCCTGGGCTGGTGGCAGCTTTCTAAATGCTTGGGAATCTCACTCAGGTTTTGTCTGCAGTAAGAGACACGCCTCCTTTAAAACAGGCAGGCCATCCTTAAAATAAGGATGCTGTTTACAAGTTTATATTGGCATTTTCTTTTCTTCAACAGTTAACTCAAATGCAAAGACAACAAAACATAAACAAAACAAACCAGTAAAGATATTCAAAGTAAAATTAAGTCTCATTTGGAGTAGAAACTCCACAGTTCTGGGTTTGGAACAACCATAGTTCTGGGCTTGCTCTCTTAAAAGTTTGGCAAATACATAACATTTTGGTGGGGGGACAATATTCATGTTCCATTGGGGGGTTTTAGCTTAGAACTTGTTCTTACAGGTCTATAATCCCGATTTTATTTTAATTTTTTTTTCTTTTTAGATCATAAAAATCATTTAAATATATATATTTTTTGTATATATATATATTAAAAAAAAAAAAAAAGGAGAGAGAACAAAAATTCCTATTATCAAGGCAAATGTACAACTATATAATACTGAAATTTAAACAAAGATTCGTGACTGGTACCAAAAAATGTCCTCTCAGATATTATGGCAAAGGAAACATTTTAAAGTACATTTCTAAAAATCTGTCCACAGTTGTTTTTTTTTTTTTCCTTTTTTCTTTCCCTTAAGGAGTGGCATTTTTAGTCAATTTTTCATTCCCCTTTTCTTTCTTACCTCCCTTCCAGAGTTGAAAGAGAAGAAACAAAAATAAATTAATGACATTTCAGCATCACAAATCATTGCTTATAGCTTTACATAAACATTTCCTCTCAAATCAAACACAGTGAAACCCCCCCCCAAACAAAAGAGAATGTCCTATAAAAACCTAATTTTTTTTGATCTCTTGGAACACAACTGCTGTTCCACATTGAGTTCTTAACAATAGAACATATAAATAAAAAGGCAGTGTTTTCATGTAAAATAAAAAGTACATAAATAAATACTAAAAAAAAAAAAGGAATTAATTTGTCTTTTTAATTTTTTTTTTTTATAAAAACATATTTAAAATGGATCCTTTAATAAAAGCATCCAAGGTCCTTTTAAAAAACAAGATCTCCCTCCAGCTTCTGCCTCCCGCTGAGCACCAGCGTCTCTGAAACACCATGGTTTACTTGAAGGCTTCAGGGATGTGTCCCATCTGTGACTGCATACTCGTGGGAGGGCTGGAGATGCCCTCGGACCAGTCGGACACGTTGGAGTGAGGAGATGAGCTGGACCACTGGTCCGGTGACTCCGGAGATGGTGTTAGGAAAGGGTGGTCGGGCACCTGGAGCTGGTGGCTGGGGGTGTTGTCCAAGGGGGAGGAATAACTGTGCTGGGAAGGTGGAGTTAGAAACTGAGTGGTGGTCATGGGCTGGGCGAGGGAGGATGGCAGAGATGTGGGCAGCATCTGGGAATCTTGAGGCAGGATGGTGTGGACTGCCATGGTACTGCTGCTCACCGGCTGCATGTCGGGCTGGCTCAGCTCGGTACCAAGGAAATTTTGGGCGATGTGGCCGCTGGCGTTGGAGCCAGGGTTGTGATGCTGCTGAGGCTGCTGCTGCTGCGGCTGCTGCTGGGGCTGCTGCGGCGGCTGCTGCTGCGGCTGCATGTTTTGCTGCTGGAGCTGTTGCTGCTGCATCTGCTGGAGCTGCTGGCTCTGCATCAGGTGAGGCTGGGAAGCCAGACGGGTGGTGGGCATGGCTTGGTAGCTCATCATCTGCGACAAGCTGGTGGTGGGCAAGCCGTTGTGCAGGGAGGTCATCATGCCGTGCTGGAGGTTTTGCGCCTGCTGATGCGTGGCCGGTTGCAGGTTGCCTCTCATGGGGTTGTACTGACTCTGGACCATGCCATTCTGCAGCCTGCTGAGCCAGTCACACTGCCCGTTCAGACTGGCCGCTCCGCCGACAGAGAAATTCATCGGGGCGTTGCTCATCACCGTGCTGGGGCTGGAGACAGGGAGGTGAGAGAGACGCGGCGGCACTGAATCGAAGGCCATCCTGCTGGAGTTGCCCAGGGCCATATCCTGCTTCCCTGCCATGTTGAGGTGATTGATGCTCATGTGGGCATCAGGCATGCCTGGCAGATGATTCAGAGGCATGGAAGGGGACTGCTGAAACGGAGAGGTCATCAGCGGAGGGGAGGCAACATCCGACAGGTACCCATGGGGTGACTCCAGGGAATCCACTGGAGACAGCACACTGGAGTTGTCAAGCAGACATCCTTTTCCATCTTGTGACTTTTTCCTCCGGGCTTTGAGGTCTTTGGCATCCTTGCCGTTGCAGCTCAGGCCCTTGGTGCTTGGCTTCCTGGCCTTCTTGCCCTGGACAGCGGGTTTCAGGTTGCCAATGTAGCTGTTGGGAGAGCAGAGTGGTGGGGACAGCGTGGGTGCCCCCAGGGGGCCGTTGTGCAGCGGGGGGCTCCGCACCAGGTTGTACTCGTCCAGCAGCCTGACGATGTCGTGGTGCATGCGCTCCTGGGCGATGTCCCGTGGGAGACGGTCCATGTGGTCCGTGATGTCACGGTTGGCAAAATGGTCCAGCAGCACCTTGGCTGTTTCGTAGCTCCCTTCTCTGGCTGCAAGGAACAGTGGGGTCTCCTCCTAGAAAGCCAGCAAAGATGGTTAGGTTTGAGTTCACAGGTTCTCCTGGCTAACACAATCCTGAGCTCCATGCCCTGCTCCATGCCCAGCACCATGCACCTGGGTGGCAGAGATGCTAATGGGCTCTCCTCTGGAGAGAGAACAGACTCTTGTGCTGAGCCACGTCCTTACACTGGTATCAGACTCTACAAGTGACCCAGAACACACGAGGAGATAGCCAAGTAAACACTGACTCACAAGCACTGCACAGCCCCTCAGCATCACCCGTAGGACCAAATCCCACAATGCATCTTTGAGCTAAATCCAGCAGCTTCATTCACAGCAGAACAATCAAATCAGAGTCTCAGTGCCAGACAGTGCTGTATTTTAGGCCAAAATTACTCTTTAACAGACTCCCCAAATGGGTCTTTCCAGCCCAGGAGATCCCTACCTTATTGTTCTGCATATCCTTATTGGCACCATTCTTCAGGAGGACTAATGCAGCTTCAACATTATTCACAGCAGCTGCCCAGTGCAGTGCCGACTTGCCTGCAGAGGAAGACCACAAAATACAACATGCATTAGTAAGGGAAGAGAGCAACAGTGAGCAGACCTTTCCTTCCACCTCTGAGGGAGCGTTTCAGCCACCCACAATACCTAGATCATCCACGGCATTGACGTCTGCATGGCAGTTGATGAGATCGTCCAGCATGCCCTCCACAGCCAAGCGAGCGGCCAAGATCAGGGGAGTGGTCCCATCGTGCATTCGGGCATCGAGATCGGTTGCCCTGTTCCTAATCAGGATCTGTCACAACAAGGGCCAAAGCGTGGGAAACACAAACGTTAGGAGGGACAGAGAGCGGACACAGCAGGTACCTGGGTCTCAGGACCTGCAACCCCCTTTCCCAAGGCTGATCCCTCCAGTCCCTGCTCCCAGTCTGGGGGTGCACATCCAAGGTGCATCACTGCACCATTCCCTGAGAAAACAAGGGCTTCAGTTCTCAAGCCTCTCACCCCGCACCTCGCCAGGACAACCCGGAGACCGGGCAATAAGCTCAGTCCTGTGGCATCAGCGCTTCACCCCAGAAACCCCCAGTGAAAACCATTGCTTACCTGGAAGACTCCTTGGGCATCGGCAGAGACAGCAGCATGCAGGGGCGTCCTGCCCATGTTATCCTGGATGTTTGCATCAGCACTGGCTTCCAGGAGGCGCTTGGCAGCGTCGGAGCGCGAGTACCGGGCAGCCAGGTGAAGGGCGGTCTCGCCGGTGCGGTCAGTCTGGTTGTGTAAGCTGGCGCCTTGATAAATGAAGTCTGAGATGACAGCAGGAGCATCATCTTCCTCTTCACTATTCCCAGTCTCCAGGCCTCCTCCACTGCACGAGGCGATCATGAGGGGGGTGAAACCATCTGAAAAGCACAAGGGAACTTGGTGGAAAAAAGGCTTTTTGCCCTTCCATAATGCGGGCAGCTCAGCGAGATGCTCTGCCTGCGATAGATGTTTATTCTCCTGGGTGCATCGAGACTGAGTTCCTGGCTGGATCTAAACATCAAACATGAATATCCTTCCTCTGATATGGATCTGAAATTCCGTTGTGGTATCTCACCACTCGCTGCTTTTCCTATTTCATCTCCTAGCTTGCAGACTGACGTGCACGCTGCACTTTATAAGGAAGGCTGATCAAAAGAAACCCAAGTATGGTACAACACAGCCTTCAATATTCTTATTATTCCAGAGAAAAATGTCACAGGTGTTGGGAAGACCAAATACTTGTAATAATTTTAAAGCCTATTAGCTATTAACGAAGTGAAAAACCTGAAGATTGTGAAATGTGCAGTTTGGTGGGAGGAGAGGAATCTTGGAGAGGCAGAGAAGCAAGCTGGATGATTTAATAGGTAATTCTTCTGCATTCTCTGATTTCCATCTAAGCTACCAAACAAAAGAGACCTCAGGGAAAGCAAGATGTGATAGGGGCTATCTCTAAATCAGGCACAACAGCAACTGTGTGATGCAGAACAGCCAGCAGTGACCCCATACTGGCAATAGAGACAGGTAGGGCTGCCTGCCACTGCTCACTGTGAGGGCTAAGGCAAGGTTTTAGATTAACTGGCAAGCTGCACAGAAGGGGAAGGAGTCCACCTTACCGGGACCTCTGACGTTGACATCCATACAGTCTGCATCGATTTCTCCCTGTGGTGGAGTAGGCGCCATGGAGGAGATGCGCAGGTCGGCGGCATCCAAGTGCTGCTGGGTCCACTGCCTGTGATCCGTCTGGTCATCTGTGTCAGGCAGCATCGCCTGCTCCTCGAACTGAGAACGACAGCGGGAAGTGAGCACTGAGCAAAGCACACAAGTCAGGGTGGGAGGAGGGGGCTTGAGCTCCAGCGTGGGAAGTTTGGAGTCTCCAAGGTGTGTTTGTCACATGCAGGTTTGTGAGGGAGCTGGTGGCAGTGATGCACAGCGTGGACAGGGCCCCGAGGGTCCCCCCCAAGCTCTACTGCTTCCCACAGCACACTGCTCCCTCCGTGACAAAACCCTACTGGCAGCCCAGAAAGAAAAAGCAGCAGTGAGCTTACCCTGAACTTCTTGGTGTCCAAGGTCTCCTCATCACCCCACTCATTTTGGTTGTCATCCATCAGCGTGCCGTCTGAAGCATTTTTGAGGGGTCTTTAAAAATAAAACCACACAAAGCATGAGCTCCTCTGCAGGAACTAGTCTGTGATAGACTGTGTTTATCTACACACACAAACTGACGGACGAATGGACAAGGCAATTTCCAGAACATTCCCCTCAGGTCACCCTTCATCTCTCACCAAGTGCAAACGGGTCCCGAAGCATTTAAAAACCTCCTCCAGATGGGAACACTGTTTTCCCCATGTGAAACTTTTAAGAAACCCCAATTTTTCTCCTCCCCACTACGCCAATATGTTGCAGTAGAGACCAAAACTCCGAGGGGTTCTATCAGAAGAGCCCCAACCAGCCCTGCTGTGCTCTGTTTAAGGGGTTAGCAAGCAAACTACTCACTTCAGTCCAACTGAGTCCTCCCCGAGTGGTTCTCGTCGCTTCTTCTTGCTCGACTCAGTCACTTTGAAACCTTCTGGGAACCAAAGCTGCCCATGCTCCCTGCGCCGCTTACGAGACACCAGTACTCCCACTCCAATGCAAGCAAACAAGACCAGCGCAGCCACCACCACGTACATAGGATACAGCTGGGAGTTCTTCGTGGGCTCAGCTGTTTCACCTACAAAACAGTGGGGCACAAAGAGATGCTGAGACATTAAGCTGCATAGCAAACCAGTGACAGAGTGGAAATGAAGGAAAATTAGTTAATAGAGGTACCTAAGTCTGATCTAAATCAGCCCCCCCCCCAAAATAAGGTCATTTTATACGCTATTAATCAGAATTGCAAACTATTGGCAAATTCTCGGCTGCACAAGCCAGGCTGCATCAGGAGACAGCTTCACTTTTTTCTCCTTTAAGGAAAAGGATTAGCAAACTTCAAATCATTGCGCTTGCATTGAGCTGTTAAGACAAAAGGATTTAGGGGGGATTTTCAAGATACAAACTTCAACTCCTTGCATGTCACTGATTGATTGGAGCCGGTTGGGTTTTCTTTTTCTTTTCTTCCTTTTCTTTCTTTTCCCTCCCCTAACTTTTATAGTGATAATGATTTTGAAATAAACCTGGGCTAAGCAAAAAATAATAAACTGGTTTTCCTTTTTTTTTTAAAAAAAAAAAAAAGAAGAAAAAGATGGGGGGTTATTAAAACCAGACTGTTCTCAAAAGCAGCCAGCTCACAGATAACCTAAACATGGATGAGGGTGGAAAGTTTTGGCTGTCTCTCCACCCCAGCTGACCAGCCATACTTACTTTTAACGGCTTCTATTTTGTAGGGTATGTTCAGGTTGCCAAGGGAGGCCAAGGCGCCCAGGAATGCTGCCACATCAGTTGCACTCTGGAAGCACTGGGAAGATGACTGGATGCACTGGCGGTTATCGATTTCCAAATAGACGATGGATCTGTGTGAGAGAGGACTCAGTGAGAACCACAGAGCAATGGCCACGCTGAGAGGACAGGTGAGCCCTGCATCCCACTCCCCCTTACGCCCTCCATCAATGGGAATTCGAAGGTGGGAACCCATCTCCTTGCTCCTCTGTGGCCCAAGCTCACACTCACTGTCTACCTCAATGGATACTGTGAGATCTAACTCCCTTCCCACAGGAATGGCAGGGAATCTCTGCTTCACAACGTTTTAAAATTACCCAGACACTATGGTGACTTAAACAAGGCTGTTTGGGAGCCTTCAGATCTTTTCACATCGGTTTCGCTGCTCTTAACTCCTTTGCTTTCAGTGGCTTTTGATTGAGCCCACAGAGAGGGAGGAGGTTAGATCTATACGTTCATATGAAAGATCTCCAAACATGGTTTGCAGTAATTGAGTTTTACAACAAAGCTCTAGAAAGCATTTCCCAGGGAGAAACTGAGGCTTAACTCAATGACTTCCTGAAGTCAGACAGTCGGTGAGGCCAACCTCTGCTTCCAGGTCCCACCCAGCCCAGCCCCGGCTCCCAACAATACACAGGACTCCTTCAATCGTGAGAGTCGGCGCAGCATTGTATCAGGGATTCCTGAGCAATCGCTTGCTTTTCCCACATGAGAGCAAAATCCGGTTTCTATTCACACAGAAGGCAACATCTAAATACAATTATCTGACCTACATCCTTCCCTTTATAGCGTGTTACTATTATCAACACAGAAAACAAATGCTACTCAGTGAGAAAGGAACCCATTGGTCCCCCTTACCCTCTGATGTCCATCTGATCAAGCTCCCTCTTCTGCCTTCTGCCAGCCCTGGAGTAAAGGCTGCTCTTTACTTTGTTGATGACAGCACTAGGCATATCTGACCAGTCCTCCGTTGACCTCTTGATGTAATGCTTTTTCAGCTCCTCCTCATTGCCGTAGTAGGGGAAGATCATATACTCTCCCTTGGGGTTCTTCTTGAAGACCACGTTGGTGTGCAGCACGCGGCTCAACTCCCGCAAGAAGTTGACAGAATTGTTCTTCAGGTTCTCAGGAGTGATGAGGACCACCACCACCAGCGTGCCATCTGCAAGCTTCTCTGGCATGTTGTTTGCACAGTCCAGGCCATCCCATTCACACTCAAAATTATTGCAGCCCTGGTCACAGTGGCCATCTGAGAAGTGATCTTTGCAGTACTGGTCGTACAGAGGGCTGGGCAGGAGGAAAAGAAAAGCAGAAGAATGAATTAGATTGAGTGCTGCATGTATTTACCCATCTGCTGAGAAAATGAGGGGCAATCCACAAGCACCACTCTTCTGTATAAATGTTCTTCATCCCAACAGGTGCTAATCCAGTTCACATGGAAGCACTGGGAAGTGTTTGCCTTGGGGGGCCAATGTTAGCAGCCCCTGCAATTTTGATGCCAGAAAATAAGGGACAAATTACAGTGGCTCAGAGAAGACACGGGGACACAGAAGAGTTACTCAGACCAGAGTTTGCCAGGAATCTGGGATTAAGTTCTTGCTGTTGCCCAATTCAGTGTTTGGTAAATGCCATGTTTTCTGGGGTCTACCTAAACTGGAAGTCAGTGTTCCTACAGAATTCACTTCTGTGGCATGATACGGGCAAGGACAGGGAAGCCAGCTGGAGTGAGCCAAACCCAGAGAGCTTAGAACTGTGTGTAAACTCAGACCACAGGGAAGGGAGTATGCTTGGGTTGCAGCCCCGTGGGCAGCAGAACAGAACGTAGAGGGTGAACAACAGGTCTGTGCGTAGAAGCTTTAGTAGATGCAACCAGAAAACACCCCCCAGATGACCAGCACGAGAGAGGGTCAGTGAGCAACCCACTTACTTGCACTGTCCTTCGTATTTCTGGCAGTCGAATCCATCGTACAGGCATCCAGCGTTATTGCACTGAGAGTCACACTTGCCATCATTGAAGTACTTCCAGCACTGCAGAGACTGGGAGCAGTTCTTCCAGGGGTCATTGAAATTGAGGGAGCAGTCACCCCCATCCCAGCCACAGGCATGGTTGTTACACTTCCCATCACAGATCTTGTTGCCGGCGTACCCCGCGCAAACAGCGATCTCACACTTCTCCTCAATTTTGGGTGGGATGATGTCCTGCCCGATCCCACCTTGGAAATCAAAGTCAAGGATGTGGCAGTTGAGGCCGTTGAAGTTGGCAGGACAGTTGCACCGGTAGTAGGGGGAGGCATCGCTGAAGAACTCGCAGGTGCCCCCGTTGTAGCAGGGGTTGGATGTGCAGGGGCTGCTGGCTGGGTACTGGCACTCGGGACCCGTGAAGGCCGGTGCGCACATGCACTTGGAGCTCTTGTGGATGGAGATGCAGGTGCCACCATTCAGGCAGTGCAGGTTCCCACAGGTACGGGAGTCGTTCTCACAGGTGGCACCCACGAATCCCTGGGGAGGTGACAGCAAGGAGGGAATCAGCATCACTGACACTGTTGTGTGGGCAGCCTAACACAAGTGTGTGTTCTGGGGAAACTTGGCACTAACAGTGAATTGGATCCATGTAGCTAAAGCACGGCTCACAGCTTTCATAGTCCTCAAACTAGTGATTGGCAAGAATAATCTGGGATGTAAACTCTGTTAGAGACCCCCCTTGAAATGCAGGGAGCTCTTTGCCATAGCTGCCTGTTCCACCTTTACATGGAGCAAACGGTCAACCAAGCAAGAGTCTGTCCTACAGCTGTGCATTGTACTTGTAGGGCTGAGCCACCTCCTTCTCTCTGGCCCTGATCTGGTCTCCTTGCATGTGTGCAGGGTAGGATACAGGGATACACCTCACTCCAGCGAGCACCCACAGCAAAGCATCTTCCCCTACACGCTTACCCCCAGCAATCCCAGCCAGGGAAGTCTCGGGGTCTAAACTGACCCCTTGCAGCACCCCATACTCAGAGCTGGAGAGGAGCAGGTACATACCGGGGGGCATTTGCAGATGAAGCCACGGCCAGTGTTGCTGGCAACCGCACAGGTTCCACCGTTGCGGCAGGGTTTGCCTTTACAGCCATCCACCACGGTGTCACAGCGACGGCCTGCCAAGGGAGAGGAGTGTGTGAGGACGACGTGCGAGATGCACGGGGTGGCTGGGGGCTGGGAGCTGGGGGGGACATGGCGCTCACCTGCATAGCCAGGTCGGCACTCGCATTTGTAGTCATTGACCCGCTGCACGCAGTTCTGGGTGCCGCGGGCATCGCAGGGGTTGGACAGGCACTCGTTGACGTCTCCCTCGCAGCGCTCCCCTACAAAGCCAGGGGGGCAGATGCAGCTGTAGCCACCTACCCGATCCGTGCACTTGCCATTGTTAAAGCACTTGGGCCCCAGGGTGACAGGATCAAAGAAAGGGCTGCAGTCATCCACATTGATTTCACAGTGCACCCCTAGAGAAATGGGGGAACAACCCACACAGCTTATCAAACAGTATCGGGGTGCCCGGTGGTCCCTCCTGTGAACCTTCCCTGCGACAGGGGCTGAGCCTGACCAACTCAATGGCAGTCTGAGCCGCCGCTCTGGCAGGAGGCATGCAGCACCGCGCCGGCTCGCGTCCAAGGTTGCGCGGCCTTGATGGCTTAGCTCGCGAGCAAACACGAACCTCGACCGTTGCGTTTGCTTCTGCTAGCCCAAGCAGCTAATGAGCAGATCCTGAGGATATCTGCGCTCAGCCCACTAATGCCCCAGTCTAGGGAATTAATTTACCTTGAGTTCCTCTGGGGCAGGAGCATTTGTAGGTATTGATGAGATCGATGCAGGTTCCTCCGTTCTGGCATGGGTGGGACAAGCACTCATTGATCTCCTCTGAGCAGTTAACTCCATGATAACCGGCCACACACTACAAGGAGGGAAACGGGAAGCTATCAGAGAGGTTCACTCAATCCCCACATGGCTGCAGGTGCACGGCCAGCACCCTGGCCTTCAGCCTGAGCCAGCCTGTAGCTGGGGCAGCTCCTTGGGCAGCAGAAAGGCAGTTAACTGGTGCTCTCTCCCTGTGAATCTCTGCCCAAACGTCACCCACCTCGCAGGAGTAGCCTCCCAGGTAGTCCGTGCAGGTGGCTCCATTCTGGCAGGGGTTGGGGGAACACTCATCCACCTGCTCCTCACAGTAACTGCCGGTGTAGCCGGCCTGGCAGCGACAGAAGTGAGTGTTGCCAGTGTCCACACAGAGCCCTGAATTCCTGCAGAGATGGGCTACATCGATACCTGAAGGGAGAGCAGAATGATACATGGGGACCTCAGTGACACCCACACACTGCAGGGCCACATCCTGGACACCACACATCCCAGCGGGGATCACAGCCAGGACTGCTGCCTCCAGGCCATGCACGTTACAGCAACCCTGGAGATGGTTCTGGTTCTACTAGAGACCCCCATCAAGGGAAATGAGCATGTCCCTGCTCACAGCCCAGCACAGGGGCCACTGGGGGCCCCACCCTGTATGCAGGGACTTACCTTGCTGCTTGGCAGCCACCTCACAGGAGACACTGGGCACATCGCAGTAGAGCCCTGTCCATCCGCTGTTGCACTCGCAGCGGTACAGGTTGTTGGTCTGCCAACACTTGCCTCCGTTTTTGCAGGGAGAGGAGTCGCACCAACGCACCAAGTTCTGGGGAGGAGCAGAGCAAGAGACAGGGGTCAGGACCCAGCAGGGCTTCTGCAGGATGCTGGGGTTGAAGGCAGCAGTGCCACCAAATCCCCACATGGACAGGAGCACAGACAGGCACTGGGGTCAGAAGCCAACAGCCCAACACCCCTCTACCTGGCAGTTGAGCCCGGTGTATCCCTGGGGACATGTGCACTTGTACGTCCCGTAGCTGTCCTGACACGTGCCCCCGTTGAGGCACGGCTTGGAGTCACACTCATTAATGTTGTGCTCGCAGTAGCTGCCCGTGAAGCCAGGTGGACAGACACAGGTGAAGGTGTTGATGCCATCCACACAGGTCCCACCGTTGAAGCAGGAGCTGGGAACACAAACATCACATCCCAGTTGAGTCACTGCTGCTTGTGCTCCACATCAAAGCCCACCCCGCTCCCCAAAACCAGCGCAGGGAACCTCAGCCCCTTGCTGCAGCCCCAACAGATGCTGCGCCTGCGGCAGGAGCTGCGCTGCGCTGTACCTCTCCGTGCAGTCGGGGGTGTTGTTCTCGCAGTGGATGCCACTGAAGCCAGAGGGACAGGTGCACGTGTAGCTGTTCACGCAGTCGGTGCAGTTGGCACCGTTCTTGCAGGGGTTGCTGGCACACTCGTTGATGTCCTCCTCACACTTGGGCCCACGGAAACCAGCCAGGCACTCGCAGAAGAACGTGCCGACACCATCGGAACAGGAGCCACCATTGTGGCACGGATCTGGAGAGAAGGAACACACAGATGGAAGATGCAACAGGTCCAGCCCTGGTGCGGTAGCCCCTGTGCAGGTGCTGTCCCACAGCACTGTCCCCATGAATGTCCCCTGGGGATAGGACAGAGCCCATGTACCAGACAGAGGCCAGGCCAGCTCCACTGGGAGACTGGGAACAAGGACATGGGACATGCTTGCTCACTGCCTGCACGTCACTCCTCCCCCCCCAGCTCCTTCCTGCAAGCTCCCATCTGGGCTCAGACTGACGCAGCTCGATTGGGACGTGCTCGAGGTGGCTCAAAAGCCTGAGCAGACCTTGCAGCACAGCCCAGAGCAAAACAGCAGCTGGGGCTTGCCTGTGTGCCCAGCCCCAGGGCCTGCAGGGAAGCCAACAGCTCAGGGCCAGGCTGAGTGTGTCCCCAGAGCAGCCCCTGCTCTTACTGGGCTTGCAGTCGTCGATGTCGGTGTTGCAGTTGCGGCCGGTGAAGCCGTTCCTGCAGGCGCAGCGGTAGCTGCCGTTGGTGTTCTGGCACGTGGCCCCGTTGCGGCAGGGGCTCTTCACACACTCGTTGATGTCGATCTCGCACGTCTGACCTGCAGGGCAGAGCGGGACAGGGACTGTGTGGGCTGGAGGCACTGGCAAAAGCCTCATGGTCAATGATGGCATCTTGGGTACCGCTCACAGCAAGCCACCCTTGCCAAGGGATGTGCTGTCCACCCGGTTGAGGTGCGTGTGGGTCAGGACCCTCCCCAAGGCCGGGCACCATGCAGGGTTGCTCCCATTTGGCAGGGCATGTAGGCTGCCACCTGCCTGCTGCTGCCCAGAGGGGTGGTGGAGTCTCCTTCTCTGGAGATAGTCAAGACCCATCTGGATGCCTATCTGTACAGTATGAGCTGGGGAGCTGCTTTGGCAGGGGGGTTGGACCCCAGGAGCTCTCCAGGGCCCTTCCAACCCCTCAATTCTGTGATTCTGTGATTCATCTTTCACTCCCTGAGCAGCCAAGGGAAGCGGGGTGCTGGGGGAGCTGGTGTGCTGAGCCCCAGGCCGTGCCATGCCCTTACCTTGCCAGCCAGAGGGGCAACTGCAGGAGAAGCTCTTGTAGTCCTCTGACTCCTGGCACTCACCGCCGTTCTTACAGGGACTGCCAGCACAGGGGGCCAGCACGTCCTCACAGGTGGCTCCTGCACAGGGAAAAGCACCTGTTGACACCCGCTCCAAAACAACAGGCGGATCAACACCCTGCTGCTCCTGTCCCCTACCCTGGGCTGCTGCCAAACCTGGGGCAAGCTCTGGGCTTCCCCACCCTCCATCTTCTCCATCCCTGGTCCCCCGTGACCCCAGGACCCCGAAGAATCCTTTAAGCCCTGGCAATCTGTGCTGCACTAAAGCACTGCACACTTCCTTTGGTAGGGGAGCATCACTCAGGGTGTCTCTCCCCCCTTGCGCTCCCCCCTCCCCATCCCTCTCAGCTGCTTTTCCTGTTTACATCCAGCCGAGGGATATGTTCCCTCCAAACCCTTATCTTCCTTGTCAGCCAGTATCTCCCAAACTGGCCTTTGCTATTTTCCAGAGCCTTCCCTGCCCTGTCCCCCCCAGGAGTTTCTGTGGCCACTGCCAAGGGCAGGAAATGGCTCATGGCTTCCTGCAATTGTGTGCTGGCTGCTGCTCTGCGCGAGCGGAAGCAGGAGGCCAGCAAACAGGAATCAGCTCAGCAGAATCCCCCTGGCCCCTCAGCCTCAGCTTGCTTTTTCCAGCATGAGCCCCACGGCAAGAGAATGGGGCTGCTGGCAGCACTGACCCCCCCAGGGCAGTGGGGTGTGAATGGGGTGGCTGCTCCATGCTGCTGCTGCCCAGGGTGCAGGCTACAGCTGAGCCACTGCCTTGGTGCCCTCGAGGAGGAGGAGGAGGAAAAGGAGGGAGGAAGCTCTGGCTCGCCACTTCCTAAGGCTCCTCCAAATTTCCTCCAGCTGCACTGTGGTGTGGGGAGGTGGAGCCACAGCCATGGTCAGGCTGGCGGCATATGCAGAAGGACTAATTTTGCAGCAGCCCCACAGAGTCCTGGAGAAGGCCTGGGGGTGCAGGGTGTTCCCCCTCACCTGTGTAGGGCAGGAGGCAGTTGCAGGTATAGCCAGCGACGTCATCGATGCATGTGCCCTGGTTCAGGCAGGGGTTGGAAGCACATTCGTTGATATTGGTCTGGCAGTTGGGTCCTGTGTCAGGAAGAAGAGTTGTTAAGTGTTTGGATGGATGTGTGCTGGTGGGAGGGGGCTGAGGGCACCGCGGGGGTGTGGTGACAATGGCAACAGCCCACCCATCACCTCCTGCTCTCGGCTCCAGCCATGGGTGCTCAAACTCTGCCTGAATTACCCCACTCCTACCTGAAGTGTCCTTCACCCCCAGTGAAGCCTCCAGCTTATCCACCTTCACCAGGACCCTCACCCAGAACTCCTACCCAGGCCCTGGCACAGGGGGATGGGGCAGTGTCCCCTGTTGCATCCTTACCACTGAAGCCCTCTCTGCAGGTGCAGATGTAGCCACTGGTCATGTCCTTACAGGTGCCTCCGTTCATGCAGGGATTGGACTCACACTCATTGTTGTTAATGTCGCAGTTTGTCCCGCTCCAGCCTGGGTCACAGTCACACCTGTAGCTGCAGGGGAAAATTGGGGCATAAACCACAGGATCTGGTCGGATCCGGCATTCCCAGCTCCACCAGTCATCATTTCCCCAGCAAAGCCCAGGCTCCTAATTGTGTCCCTGCAGGGAAACATCCCTTGGGACTACCACAGAGCACAGGCACCCATCAGCACAGGGGACTGCTCACCCTGCCTCTAACCCCAACTTTGCTGGGCAGCCTTTTGGTCCCAGCAGCACCCCCACCCTCCAGCCTACCCGTTCAGCCCATCGTGGCATTTCCCATGGATGCAGGGGTTGCTGTTGCACTCATTCACTTCGGACAGGCACTTGGGGTCATGGAAACCCTCGGGGCAGAGGCAGGTGAAGCCGTTGATGCCATCCTTGCATGTGCCCCCGTTGTGGCAGGGGTTGCTGGCACACTCGTCGATGTTGATATTGCACATGCGTCCTGGGAAAAGGGGGGATGATGAAACGTTATCCCACGGGATGCACGGCATGGTGGGTGTACACTGCCTCCTGGGAGGCACCCACTGGGTAGATCCCTCTGCAGCCACTCAGGGAATGGCTGCTGGAGGCTCGAATCTCCGGGCACGCGTGTGCCGGCCGCATAGGAGCAGGGCTGCCCTCCGGGTAAGGTGACTTCACACCCCTGCATCACCTGCCTGGCTTAAATAAACGCGACTGGGAAGAAGCCGTACCCTGGGCTTGTTTGGTCCAGGAGGGAATAGAGAAGGGAGCTGGTTTCAGCCTGTAACCTTACCTGCCGTGGCCAACAAAGCCAGGCTTTATTGTGGCTCCCGGCAGGCAGGAGGACAAGGGGCCGCGCGAGCAGGGAGAGGCGGGGGCCGCTCCCATCAAAGCCCTCCGCCATTTCCAGCAGCGATCAAACAAACCAGCTGGACAAGGCAGCAACCCGATACCCATGGGAGTGGGCGCAGCGGGAGTCGAATTCGCAGCACCAGACACCCCTTTGATTTCAGCCTGAGCTGGGGTCACCCTCCTAAACAAGGCAGGAGCGACAGAGGCTGCAAAACCTTCAGCAAGTGGGATGGCAACACCTCCCCTTCTGAGGCACCACCAGCCACAGGCATCCCTGGACTGCTGTGGGCTAAGGGGATCTCCCAGGGCTCCCTGGCGCGAAGCCGGATCCGGACCACGTCCTGACTGTGCCATGGTGGCTGCCATGCGCTGCTCTCACCTGTGTACCCTGGCTCGCAGGTGCACTCGTAGCCATTGATCTTGTCGATGCACTTGCCGTAGTCGCAGGGGTTGCTGGCGCAGTCATCTAGGTTGATCTCACAGTTGGGCCCTGGAGAGGAAAGAGGTGATGTTAGGGTGTCCCCAGCCCCACTGAAGAGTCCAAACAAAGCCCACCAGCAGCAAGTGCTGCTGCTCTGCAGCGGCATTCCCAGCTCCCAGCTGGGGCACGGTTCCTGCAAGAGCTGGGCACCAAACCGGGAGGACTCGCCCTCACCAAGGATGCCTCAGGCAGGCCCCGGCACCAGGGCGGCTGCTGGCAGCAGCCCAGCACCAACTCGCCCGTGGACAGGGATGGGACAGGGATGGTGCCACACTGGTATAGCTGACCCACGTGGAGCCCCCGGGGGGGTCCCTCCCACTCACCCGTGGTCCCTTTGAGGCAGAGGCAGTTGTAGGCGTTGTTCCTGTCCTGGCAGGTCCCGCCGTTTTTGCAGGGCTGGCTCTGGCACTCATTGATGTTGATGTCGCAGCGGTGGCCCGTGTAGCCAGGCTGGCAGATGCAGGTGAAAGCAGCGATGCTGTCCTTGCAGGTCCCGTAGTGGCACGGGTCAGGGTTGCACTCATCGATGTCGATCTCGCAGTGAGCGCCCGAGAAACCTGCCGGCAGCAGGAGAGACATGGGGTCAGGATGGAGGATGTGGGGTGATGATGGGGGATGCTGGGTCAGGACGGGCGATACTCCTCCCCACCCTACCCAGGGTGCTGCTCAGAGCGCCGGGGTGGTGTGATCTGCCCACCCGCCCCGTCAGGAGCCGCGAGACCCCCAGGAGCGGGGCACAAGCAGGGGAGCACCCCAGCAGAGCTGGTCAGACCCCCACTCACGGGCTTTGTCCTGGGGTGCACAATGACCTGCATTAAACCATCTCAGCTCAGGAGCGGGGGCCCGCGCTCACCCGCAGCTCGTCCCGGAGGGCAGGCACCCCTGAATAATAACCCCCCCTGGCAGATCCTATTCTCCTGGCCGGCTCCCTCCCCGCCAGGCTGGGGGTGGAGAGCTGAGGACAAAGTACAGCTTTGACTAGACCCCGCCAAGCCCACATAGCAGCTTTTCATCGGGGCTTGGCATTAGCAAGACACTAATTAGAGGCCATTCAGCTGGAAGATTTCTGGCGGGAGCTGCTCCACAAAAGAGCCACTGTTTGCCACCAGGGCTCAAGTCATCATTTTGTGCAACCGCTCCTTGGGTTTCGGTCGGCGAGCCCCCGCAGCCCTGCACCTTGCGTCCCTATAGAGGCAGCTTTATTCCTTCCTTCCTGCCATCCCCCTCGCTGCCGCCCGCCGCCAAGGCGGGGAGCATGGCGGGACGGCTGCTGTGGGGCCACACCTAATGAGCGCTGGGCTCGTTACGCCCGGCTCCGGGGCCAGCGGGCAGTGGGGGATTGACTTGCTGTGACAATACCCAGGAAAGGGACAGTCCTGCCCCATGGGAATCACGTCAGCAGGGATAGACCCCTACTGCCAGGGAGATCGGGGATACCTCCACAGCAGGTGCATGTGGAGGTGGGCACTGAATAACTCATCCAAGTGGGTTTACGGCACATCAAGGATTCCCAAAGCCCCCCAAGAGATGTGGTGTCCCCTCACCTTCGGTGCACTCGCAGCTATAGGTGTTGGGGCCATCCACGCACTTGGCACCGTTCTTGCAGGGGGTGCTGGCGCACTCATCGATGTCGAACTGGCACAGGTGCCCGTTGAAGCCTGGAACAGAGGGAGAAGTCACGTCCCCGCACATCGGCCGGACCCGCCAGCCTCCCCCCGCCGCCGGGCAGATCCTACCGGGCCCCCCGCATCCCGGCCGGGGCGCCGGGTTTCCATGGGGATGGCTACTGGGGGCCCTGAATGCAGGGCTGCGACCCGCCATTGAGAGCATCTTATTTACATCTCTAGAGGAGCAAAGTCTCTGAACTTCAAAACCTCCTTTCACAGATTAACCGTCTCCCCATTCTCCGCTCCACCCCGTGACTTTGACACCGCATTCAAAGCCGCTGGTGCAGCCCCCCCAGCCCCCAGCCCTCCTTCCCAAAGAGGGGCCTTTTCAAGTGCAAAGCCGTGGGGTTTAATCCTCCTTCCCCTCTCCCATGGGCTAGCATCACTCGTGTGGGGCGCAGCCTCCCCACCAGAACAGGGGAGCCCCCACTCCAAACGCACCAGAAGGTGCTCAGCCCCCTCTCCCCATTTTGGGGGGCTCTAAAATGAAAGGAGCCCGCTTTTGGCACCAAGGCTTGCTTTCCATTGTGAAGATGGTGGGATGAACACCACATACCAGTGGGGCACTCGCAGTGGAACTCGTTGATCTTGTCAAGGCAGTTGCCGTTGTGCAGGCAGGGGCTGCTGGCACACTCGTCCGTGTTGATCTCACAGTAAACCCCCTCATAACCTGCAGAGAGACCCAGCACACCATCAGCACCACGGCACAGGGCCAGCACAACATGCAGGACAAGCAGGTTACACCAAGGTGTCCCCCTGCCCCATCTTTACGGAGGCAGCTCAGGACATGTGCTACAGGGAATGGGACCCAATGCACAAGCTGCTCCATGGTAATTCACCCTAGATTTCCCTGCCCTTGGCTTGATCCAAGCCAGCATGGTGAGGAAGAGGAGGAGCGCAGGTAGGGCTGATGGTGCCCAACTCTCTGCTCCCATTCCCGCATCGCTATGGGAGACCGCACAACCTTTACCAAGCTCTTTCTTTACAGTACTGTCCCCAGGCACAGGTACCTCCCATGGCTTCTTGCCCAAACCAACACATAGCTGAAGCTCAGGAGCACCCAGAGCTAGACCCAGAGCTGCACCCAGCGCCAAGGCAGGGCTCCATGGGGCTGACCACCCACCAGGCATGCAGATGCACTGGAACTCCCCAATCTGGTCCAGGCAGGTGGCATCATTCTGGCAGGGGTTGGAGAGACACTCGTTGACATCAATCTCACAGCGAGGGCCCGAGTAGCCCTGCAGACACTGGCACTGGAAGGACCCCTGGGTGTTGATGCACTTCCCTGCGTGTTCACAAGGGTTGGCTCCTGCAAAACACAAGCACAGTTTAAGGGACACGCTCCCATCTGCACTGGTGCTCTCCCCAGCTGCTCCTTGTCCACCTGAACAAGCTCAGCCCCAGCACTCACCCAGCGAGCACTCGTCCACATCCTGGTTGCAGGCTGGCCCCATGTACCCCGAAGGACACGTGCAGATGGCTTTGCCATTGACGGGGTTGGTGTCGCAGTTGGAGCCCTCGTTGCAGGGGTTGCTGATGCAGGCGTCATCAAGGTGGCACAGCAAACCTGGGCAGCAAGAGGCAGGCTCACGTCAGGGGTGATGGGCACACACGTCATTGTACACTGAGACCTCAGCCAGGAGCTAAGGGACATGCAGGGAGATGCCACACTGCACCGCGAGCAGGTGGCAGGATGGGACGGGGCCTCACCTGTGCGGCCGTGGGGACACTCGCAGTAGAAGGAGGCCACCCGGTCGTGGCAGGTGGCCCCGTGGAAGCAGGCGGCCATGGCACAGTCATCTATGTTCTCACTGCAATCCTCGCCCGTCCAGCCATTGACACAGACGCAGTTGTAGCCACCATGGTTGTTGTGGCAGGTGCCCCCGTTCTGGCAGGCGTTGGGCATCAGCTGGCACTCATCCACATCCTCAGTGCAGTACTGACCTGCCAGGGGACAGGTCAACTGCATGAGACCGGTGCTGCCCAGCTCCCGCAGGTTCCTCATGCAGCACCATAAAGCAGGACAGCTCTCCCCACCCAGTCCCTGGCATACCCTGGGACAGGATCTGTCCACCCTCCAGCCCTACACCACCCTCCCTGCCACCAGCAGCATTACCTGTCCACTCGGGTGGGCACTGGCAGTTATAGGTGTTGACGCCATCCACGCAGGTCCCTCCATTCTTGCAGTTGTTCCCTGGACAGTCATTGATGTTCTCCTCACAGTTCTGGCCCGTGAACCCTACACAGAAGAGACAACTGCCATGATGCCACCTGACCATCCATCAGTGCCACAGTGCCAAGCCCCTCACCACCCCCCAGCTGACAGCAGGTTGCTCCATACCGGGTGCTGAGCACGCACTGGGTGCTCCCAGCCCAGCTTTGAAGCCAGCCACTCTGTTTCATCCCCAACCCCATTCTGCCTCTGCTGGGGCTCGGTTCTGCCATGCAGGTTTCCCTGCCAGGGCGCCATCGCCCAGCAAAACAGCTGCAGCTTCCTCCATGCAGGGCAGACAGGGCGTCCCCAGCACAGGCCTCACTTGCCAAAGCCCCCGGCTCTGGAGACGCTCGCCTGGAGCAGTGGAGGATCCGGCTCTGTGGCAAGCCAGGCTGAACCGGTGCTGCTCCCACAAAGGCTTGCAGCACCCGGTGCTGAATCACCGGCTTTTAATTTCACATGCAAAGAGCCTCATCAGCAGCGCGTCTCCCGAAGGGGGGATCCAAGTCCCTGGCAAGGGCGAACCGCCGCCCCACACGGCGCTGCACTAATCCCAGCCCTCCTCTTGCGTGGAGAGCCCCGGCTGCTCGCGGTTATGTTGTTGCCTCCGCTCGATAGCACAGCTCACATGGAAACCGTGCTGCCCTTGGCCTCTGCCAGCAGCACCTGCAGCAGGAATGAAACTGCCTGGCCCTTCTCAGGGCATCTGCCAAGCCATCCTGCCCCCCTCCAACCGCCCCTTGGGTTAAGAGCTGAGTTTTCTCTAAGACTTCTGATGCCCCTGACCCGGTTTACACTGGGTATCAGCCCGGGATCAGGACGGCAATGCCAGCCAGTGGTAGCTCTGTGCGGTGCCGACACACACCTGCAGGTCCCCCCCAAACTCCCCAAGACGTTCTGCAGGTCCCAACCCCCCACACAAGCAGCTCACTATGTCACCTCCACAAGGAAGGGACCGGGTGCCCAGGCTTATCCCTCTATGGGACCCCAGCTGGGGTTTCATCCCACTCCCCTGCAGCCTCATCCCCATCACGCAAGGAGCAGCAACAGCTCTTTACACTGCTGGTAGGAGTCCAAAGCAGATAACGTTGATTTGTGCCTCGTTTTTAAGCAGCTGGGCTGAGACTGAACAGCAATAACTGACAATGTCCTAGATACCAGGATTAACTCATTGTGAACCGTCCCGATGAGTAATTAGTACTGCAATTAGTTTAAACTCAGGGTTACACTCTACAGCGATGGCATGATAAAACGGCCCAGATTAGTTTAACTTGAAGAAACTCGGTAAGGCTGGGCCTCTCCAGGCATGAAAAGGGGACATTGTTTCAGGTCTGCTGTGCTGCATACCAGCGTATCAATCACCCTCTTATCAGGAGAAACAGCCCCCCCCCATCCTCTCCCCAAAGCTGATGCAGCTCCTGCAGCGAGCCATGGCAGAGGTGCCAAGGGACCACCTCCCCACCCCCCCCAGAGCAGAAGCCACGCCATACCGCCCCAAAGGAGGCGAACCAGCTCCTGCAGCATGCAAATCTCCTGGAAACAGACCATGAAGTCAAGGCTGGGTGTGGAAGAACCATTCTCCCTGCAGCAGGGATGCTCCCCCACGGCCACACCTCACCAGGACGTGCCCAGTGCTTGGGCTGCTCCAGGGAAAGTGCTTTGTCAGCAAAACAGCAGGGCAGGGCCATGCCGCTCATCCTGCCTGTCCCTGTGGCCATGCCACTCTGCCGGGATGGAGCAGGGAGGTGCTCCCACAGAGCATGGCCCCTGGGAGCTCCTGGCTCATCCCAGAAGGAAAGGCTCATCCCAGAAGGAAAGGCTTCCTTCCCCCAGTACCACCCAGCGGGTCAGGGCCTCCTGAGGGATGGGAGCTTTGCTCTAGCCTCACTGAGCAGGTGCAAAGGGGAGGTGGGGGATCCTGCAGGGCCCTGTATATTATTTGGGATGGTTAATGAGTCTCCTGAGTTACTGCAGCAACAAGCTTTGGGAAGGGGACTGGACCTCTGAGTCTGTATCAGAGAGCAAGATGAACCTCCCCATGCTACCCTGAAGGGATCACATCATCCTTCCCCAGCACTGGGTCATGCTGTCGGCAGGGTGCAGGTCCGTCTGCATCAGCTGGAAGACCCCATCCCCACCCCAATCCCCAACGGTGGTAGGGCAGGAGCTATGGCAGAGGAAGCCCAGAGCTCCCCCCAGTAATGCACCCGGGGTGCAGAGCAGAGAAGCCGCCTACCCCTCATTCTGTCCCAGCTCCTGTGGGGCTACGGGCAACCAGAGGAGATCAAAGCAACCCCACGAAAGACTTGTCAGGCAGCTCAGCACAGCTCACAGCTTCCTTCCAAGGGAGAGGGCAGATGCATCCCCTCTGCCTCTGCCGCAGCTGGCAGGAAACCCAGCGATTTCATTTCTCCAGCCAGCGCAGGGCCAGGCGGAGCGTGGGGCTGCACTCAGCTCCTTCCGCTCCCTGCCCTGACCACACTGCAGACCGCTGCCCAAGGGCAGAAGTGAGAAGGGCTCATAGGGGTCAGGGGGCCCTTTCACAGTTGTTTGTCTTTCCTCCAATTTGTACAGGGTGCTGAGCTCCCAGGATAGGTCCCCCTCCTGCAAGAGCCCTTCATTTCACAGGCTGCAACTCAGCTGGGCTGCAGCAGTGAGCAGGAGAGGGTCTCCTTTCCCCAGCTCCCCTCAGACTCAGAAACTTTCTGAAATAGCTATTCTGGGCTAATTATGCCATTCTGGAAGTGGATTAAGCTAAAGCGGAAAAAGGCACTCTTATTCTGGAATATGAGCATCCGCACAGGGGCCTCTGCTGCAACAGTTGTTTTGGAAGAGCTATTTTGGTGAATCACCAAGTATAAAAAGCCCCCAGATGACCTCTCCTCTTCGGGCATTGCTCCTCAACGTCTTCCCAAGCACACACAGCACAGAGCCCCTCGTTTTTGCCCCCTCCCTGACCCATCACTCAGGGGAAGATCAGGCACTACTTGTTTAAGAGGTACAAAGGGGCTGCAAGAGGGTCCCTAGTCCCCATCCTCACCCCCTCAGAGGCAGCTCCTACCTGGTAGACATGTGCAGTCATAGGTGGTGTCTCCGATCTGGCGGCAGGTCCCCCCATTCTGGCAGGGTGAGGGGTTGCAGGGCACGTAGAGGTGCTCACAGTTCTGTCCAGTGTAGGCTGGCTTGCAGGAGCACTGGTAGGTGCCCACCTCGTTGGTGCAGCTCCCACCGTTCTTGCAGACGGGCGGTGAGATGTTGCACTCGTTCACATCCTGCTTGCAGTTGGCCCCGTGGAAGCCAGAGGTGCACCGGCAGATGTAGTGAGCTTCGAAGGGGACGCACTGGCCCCCGTTGGCACAGGGGTTGGAGGCACAGGGGTCAGCCTGCTGGCAGGTTTTGCCTGGGGATGGGAGGATGAGGATGTAAACCACAGCTCAGGCACGTGGCTAGAATGGTCTTTTTGCTGGGGCAAGGATTTGGCTGTGGGATTGTGTCCGCAGGGCGTGCAACTAATTCCCCTCACTTCTGCCCCTGTAAAGCCTTCACCCATGCAGGCAGCTTGCAATTCACTCAGCCAGGGAACCCCCACGCACACACCCCCAAACCCCTGCTCAGATGTGCAGACCCCCCTCCCTTCTCCCAGTGCTGGAGTGAGCTGGAGTCGAAGGGAGTGTCCTTCTCCACCCATGGAGGAGCAATGCCCACCCCCTAGCTCCAATCCAAGCCACCCCTCTACCCCCATAGAATCACAAACTGGAAGGGACCCCAAGGATCACAGAGCTCCAACCCCCTGCCACAGGCAGGGACACCAACCTCAGGCCTGGAGCTACACAAGGTTGCCCAGGGCCCCATCCAACCTGGCCTTGAACACCCCCAGAGACCTCCCCCTCCAGGTCTCCACATCCACAGTGACACCTCCTCACCTGACCACCCCGGCGGGCAGCGGCACTTGTACTCGCTGAGGGTTAGCAGGTCGCAGGTACCCCCGTTGCGACAGGGGTTGCTGAGACAGACGTTGTCACGGGGCGTCAGGCAGAGCTCATCAGTGAAGCCCAGGCGACAGGCGCAGGTGTAATCCACGGTGCTGCCGCGCACCACCGGGCTGCAGGTGCCGGCGTTCTTGCAGGGGGAGCTCAGGCAGGGGTTGGGCAGCTGGCACCGCTCGCCCACGTAGGCGCCACTACACCTGGCAAGGGCAAGAAACACTGTCAGTAGGATCAGCCCTGAGGGGATGGGGGCACCCAGATACCCCAGGGACCGGCTTCGGGAACACCTCCCCCAGCCTGACCCTGTGCCACATCCCAGCACATCAGGTTTGGCAATTGCACGGCTCTGCCCTGACCGCGCTGGGCTGAGAGGAGGAAGATGAAAGAGGCGCCGGTAACAAAGGCGTCCCCCCCATCAAGAGGCCTGCACCGACTTGCAAAACCGCAGCCTCCAGCGCTGACGTCCTGCTTCTCATCACAACATGGGGGTTCTGGCCCCCCCTCCTCTTTGAGGAGGAAATCGAGGCACAAAGAGGGATGTGGTGGAGCCAGGAGGGGCACCCCCATACCAGTACTCAACACAGGGTACCTATACCCCCCCGAGCAGCTTGTGGGGCCAAGCAACACAGGGACAACCCCATGCCCCTGCCAGCACTGGAGTCCCTGCCCCACCAGCGCCATTCTTGTCCTCCTTCTATCCTCAGAAATCCCTCAAACGGGATCAAACACAGGCACAGAACTGACTGGTAACAGGTGGGACACGTTTCTGCTCCTCAGAGACAAGACAAACGCTGCACAAGGAAGGACAAGCGGCCCAAATTGCCACATCCCTCTGCATGGGGACCCTGAGAAAAAGCCCCCCCAGCACGACCACCGGCTCAGCCATCTGTCACTGTTGGCCAACAAGGCTGAAGCAACTGCCTGCCGCAGGACCAGGGCAGATGTCAGGGACATGAAGCAAGGGCAAATCCTGCCAGAGATCCCAATGAGGCTGGGCAGGATGCAGGGCTGCCAAAGGACCCCTTGGACAGGGGAGCTGCACCCCCAGGAAAGGGAAGAGGGAGCAAAGATATGCACAGAGCGACAGAGGACACCCGGCATCAAAAGATCCCAGGGACAAGACCCTTTGGGGCACCTCCCCAGCACAAATCCTCCTGCACAACATCTCTCCTGCAACATGAGATGCCACACGTTTTATCCCCAACCAGCTCCGCTCGTGTTACACTGCTTCCGAAGGGGGATTTTCTGCCCTGGCTGGGCTGTGTGGAGAAGCTGCTGTGAGTATGGCATGTGAGGAGCAAGGCAACACCAGCACACTGCTCTCCCACACCACGAGGGCAATGCCACCGCAGCAGAGTGGGACACATCACGCTCTGCTCATACTGGTCCACTGGCTGCTACCAGAATCCCCACCTGTGAACCCCACCAGCCTGCACACCCCAAAACCAGGACATGGGGTGAAGCACAGCCAGCAAACCCCCTACCCTCCGCTGGCCCCAACCCAGAGCCGTGCTGCTTTGCCGCGCTGTGCCGGCGGCAGGACCACGTCGTCTCAGCCCCGCTCCCCCTCTCCTCTTCCCCTCCTTTAACCCAATTCTGATTTCATTGTTGGGGATTGTGTGAGAATTTGTCAGGATTCGGAGACATTTTGAGTTAATGAGACGGCATTATCCCGGCCAAATGAAAAAGAAAATGTGTATAATAATAAATCAGGGCATCTGCTCAGCACACAAAGGGCGGCGGGGAGCAGGTGTGCATCCTAATGAGGCAGAGCAGCTGCCGGCGCCCGCGGACGATGCCCGGCTCGCCGGCGGCTCCAAGCCCAGGGCGCCGGAGCTGCGGGACGATGGAGCAGCTTCTGGGTGGCTGCGCTGCGGCCTAGCGCGGGGGAATGCGAGGGGCTGAGGCCGAGGCCGCCTGAGAGGGGCCATTGTGCGGGGCCGGGCGGGCGGCGAAGGCACGCCGCTGGCAAACCGCTCAAGTGTGCAGTCATCTGTTAAAAGCACCGCTCGCTCTCTCCACCACCACCAACCCCCCCCCACCACTGCCTCCCCACACCACACAGGCTTTTTTTTTTTTTGCCCTTAAAACAATCCTCCGGGCTCTACGCTGGCGGCTGGCGGCCTAGGGAAGCGTCACGGGATTCTCCAATGGGAGAAAGTGGTGGAAAAGAGAGAGGGGGGGAGGGAAATAAATAAATAATAAGGAAAAGAAGAAAAAAAAAAAGCGATGCTGGACAAAGAGCCCTGGGTGCAGCGCGGGAACTGCTGAGCAGGCAGGGACTGCCACAGCACACGGGCTTCGGCTCATGGCGCTGCCAACGCGGAGAGCCAGGACTGGGATGTGATGCTCTGCGTCCCTGGGCTGGCTGAGGAATGGCTGGGATTGGGGTTCCTGCGTCGCAGGGCTTAAATGAGGCCGGGGGTGAGGGGCGCAGAGCCGAAAGCCCTCCCACCCAATTAGTTTTCGGACCGTTTCCAATTTCAGCGCAAGTGAGTGGTGGTTTGAGCTCAGGGATGGCAAGCCAGAGCAGAGCCCAGCCCAAGCCCGGGAACGGTTATTAGCCAGGAGATTAATTAGCAATCAGAGGAACTCCCCTTGGGGGGGTGGGCAGGGGAGCCCTTGCCTGAAGGCACAGGGGGTCTGGACACAGTGGGAGGAGGGGTGCTAGGGGCTGCCCTGAGCTCTGCTGGGCTGCCCGGTGCTTTCCAGGCTTTTGCTTCAGGAAATCTCTCGAGTTTCATGGAGGTGGCAGAGGGTTGGGGTTTTTTTTTCATGGCTTTCTGTTTGTTTGTTTTACGAGCTGGTTTATGGACCCGACCAGCTCAATAGCCAGGAGGGTGCGGCAGGCACAGGGCAAGGGCTCTGCGCAGGCCTGAGGGGTTGAGCTGAGCAATGGGCATTTCTCCTCCCTGCAAGGGGGAGTTATTTCCAGCCCCTGAGCCGTGCTGGTGAATCATAGAATCATAGACTGGTCTGGGTTGGAAGGGACCCAAGGATCACAGAGCTCCAACCCCCTGCCACAGGCAGGGACACCAACCTCAGGCCTGGAGCTACACAAGGTTGCCCAGGGCCCCAGCCAACCTGGCCTTGAACACCCCCAGACACAGGGCACCCACCCCCTTTCTGGGCAGCCTGTTCCAGCCCCTCACCACTCTCTCTGGAAAGAACTTCCCCCTAATATCCAATCTAACCCTTCCCTCCTTCAGCTTCACTCCATCCTCCTTGTCCTGCCAGTCTCTGCCCTTTAACAAGTTGATTCCCCTCCTGTTTCTCTGCTCCCTTCAGGGACTGGCAGGCTGCAATGAGGTCCCCCCACAGCCTTCTCTTCTCCAGGCTGAACAAGCCCAGCTCCCTCAGCCTCTCCATAGGGGAGGTATCTCTGTATCTGTAGAGGTGAAGCAACTCTACAGATCAAAGCAACACAGCAGAGGCACGCTTAAAATCCAGGAGTCGCTACTCCAACACAGGGAGGAGTCTGCATCAGGCAGAGCAGGGCTGTGCAGCACAGACCCTCTGTGGATGCCCAGGAGCTCCCGAATCGCAACCACAACGTGGCTGGGATGGGGACACCCTCATGTACCCACAGCACACACCACACCAGGTCCCAGCTCGGGGAGCCCTCTCAAACTCCTTCAATGGCTTCTAAGTCATCTCAGTTTCTTTTCAAAAGGTCTCTGATAGCCCGGGTACCGCTGCAGTGACAGTGACATGAAAGCACAAAGGAAGGACACGGGACCCTTCTCTGCTCTCACATGGCAGAGGCCAGGACATGCCCACGGGCACCCTCACACCTCACAGCTTTGACACCACTCCAGCATGATCTGTAGGCACTTCTGCACAGAAACAACACTATCCCTGCCCACGTTTGCAACAGCAAGTCTGAGACAAGGCAGGGAAGAGTGTGGCTGCAGAGCAAAGCTGTGGGATGAATGTCACCGTTTCATCCCACGCAGGTCCCGGAGCTCGCTCACAGCCAGAGACTCCAGAGCTGCACTTAAAAGCCCAATGACTGTAGTGGCTTTAGAGAGTCCCAGCTGCAGAGGAAAGCCTGGAGACAAGTCTCGTACGCAAAGGCTTCAATCAAAGAGATCAAAAACCCAAGTGAAATACAAGGCCAGCCCAAGATGTAGGTACTTTTCAGCTCTCCCAGGTCTGGAAAGGCTGGATTCAGCAAAGCCAGGTTCAGCTCCCAGCCGTGCTCCAAGCTCATCATGCGTCCACCTACTTCTCCAAGGGAGAAAAAACCCTCTCCTAATGTTCAGCCCATGGAGCTAACCTGTATTTTCTCTAAAAAACAGACCGCAGGTGGTGGCATCGGGGATCCTGGGGAGCAGCCATGGAAGATGCGACATCCCCTCGGGCTCAGCCAGGTGAGGATCACCCTGTGGTTTTTCCTTTGGCATTTCCCAAGCCAGGGCTACCCAAGCCAAACCTCAAGCAGCTTATGGCAATTAGCATAAGAGACATTAAAGCTATGCTTTAATTAGAGATATATGTGTCGGCAGAGGACAGGGTGGTTGCTCAGATCAAAACAGCTCAGAAAGGCCATTAGAAACCAGTGTTGAGGCAGGGAAAGGCAGCTGAGCTCCCTGGAGAGGCCCAGCGTGGCTCCCAGCCCCACACATGACGCACGCCCCAGTCCTGACCCAGGCAGGAACGATGAACAACTAAAAATACCAATGTCTCTGCCTCCCCTGAGCACGCAGCTGAGAAACGTTTCCATTGAGTCATTAACCTGCTGAAGAGGTACCAAACACTCCAGCCACAAACCACCCCACCGATACAGATGGTGATGGAGGGTCCTGAGCCTGGTGATGGCCAAGCCTTTCTCCAAAGCACAGTGCTCCCTCTCCCAGCACCATGCTGGCACAAGGAGCAAATCAGGGCAGTTAAGACTCACAACTCTTCACTTCCAGTGTATTTTCTGTGCAACCTAACCAAGGGACTGGAGCCATCACCCAAGGACCAGGCAGGAAAAGACACAGCAGTGCAGCAGCTGCTCTGCACCCCTGTGGATGGGGATGCTGCATGTGCTCCTTGCAGGTGTGAACGCACTGATTTATCCCCCTCCCCAATCATATGGGGTTCTCCTTCATCCCAGTGGCTTTTTGTTTCGGGGGAGCAGGCAGAGGCTGGGGGCTGGATTCCCACGATACTGGGCTGTGACACATCTTCCCCCCCTCCACATCGGCCCCGAGCAAGCGCCTGGAACGCGAACTGCTGCGAGGGGCAGGGGGAGGCGCAATTAATAATGCCTCACGCTCCCGACCCATAAATCTCCGGCACGATTCACGGGTGATGTGAAGGGTGATGGAGAAGGCCTTGTCCAAGGTCAGACAGCGAGTCTCAGGGGATGGCCTGGGAACGGGAACAGCGGCCCCGAATTCCCACCGCGTTCCCAGCACAGAGCCCGGGCCAAATCTGGATCCGCTCAGCAGCGGCACGTGCAGTTGTTGTGTCTGCTGCACATCCCTAACAAGTTACAAACAACGGCCCAGCGCTGCAGTTATTCCAGCAGGGCTCCTCCAAAGCTTGGCAGATCATATAATCAAAAGCATGAATGAGCTGCACAAAGATCAGAGCACCAACGAGCTCTGCTGCCTGCTGCCATGCCGCTGCCCTGGCTTTGCATTACATGCTCAGCCGGGCACCACGACTTCCAGCACCCTACAAGCAGCACCAGCTGACTTGGGGGTGCCTCTCCTGGTGCCCACATTGGGTGCTCCACGCGTGCCACAGGCTCTTTGTTGGCTCCCTCCCTACTTGCAGCACACGAGGCTTTCCCCCCCCACCACACCAGCAACAGGTTCCGTCCCTCTGTAGCAATGCGGGCACTGAAAGCATCCCGAGGCAGATGTTTCCCTGACCTCTGACCCAAGACTAATTCAAGAGGTTTGCTGTTTTCCTTTCTGTGCTAAGCTGCCATCTGCCACAGCCAGCACAGATGACACCCAGGTGCTCCCACAGCCCACCCCACCCTGGCTCCTGCATGGCAGCACAGGGGCTTTGTTCAAATTTGGGATGTGTCAGCACTGCACAAACACAGGCAGGGGGGTACTGCAGAGGTGCTGGATGCCCTGGATGTGGGGGGATGCCCTGGATATGGGGAGGGGGGAGGGTGTCTCTGCTGAGGCTCAGCTTGAACTACCCCACAGCTGAGAACGGCTGCACTCACACCACCTCTCCTGCCCAACCCCAGGGGCTGAGGCCATGGCAGGGCCAGAGGTAAAACCCACCTCAGGCTTAAAACACACAAACTAAACCAACAAGCAAAATGAAAACCAGGTGTAAGCAGGAGCACAGCCACCAGACGTGGGGGCTGCCCCCATCCTTATCCCATGGGGGGCTATGTCAGGGGGGAGGCAGGTCCAGGGGGCAGCCCCACACTGTGGGAGGGGATGGGGGCTTAGGGGAGCCCCATCCCAGCCGCTGGCCCCTCGTCCAGGCTGCCTCTTATCTGCACTGTTATCACATAACCTCTTCCTCACCCTCATCTGCTGGAAGCATAAACGGCCACGGTTGTTTTCCCCAAGGTACGAGCACCGTGGGAAAGCTGCGGAGGGGAGGCCCAGGTCTTTGCTCAAGCCCCATTTGGGGGCAGGGGGGGCGGTACTTGAGACTAACGGAGACAGGAGAGTCCCTGCTGGCTCTGGGGCAGCAGCAAATCCAGGCACTGGGTGTGGGATCTTCCCAGCCAGGGGGTGGGGGGGAACAGCCCCCACTCTGACATCCATCCCCAGGGGAACATCACTCTGATCTGCCATGCCCACGGCCTGGAGCAGCCATCCCAAACGAGCCACCCTCCCTGCACCCCAGAGAGCCCAGCAGAGCCATCCCAGCACAGAGGTCGTTCAGAAACCATGGCCGTGACCTTGTGTGTGGCACAGAAGGTCCCCACGAAGGGACCGTCACACCCACAGATCCTTCTGCACCCACAATGGTGCTACGTGACCGAGCAGACACCGGTACCAGCACAGCCCAGACGCCATGCAGCAAAGCGAGTGGCAAAACGTGAGCCAGACACTCAAACTTCACATGTTTGCTGGCAGCAGCTGAGGGAAGGAGAAATCACCAGCAGGAAGAGTCTCCCTTAGCTGCACACAGGACCAGAACATGCCGCTCCCAGGCACAGAGCGGTGACACGACCCTACCCCATCGTCCCCACACCTCCAGGGGTAAGCATCACCCTTGGGTTTACAAAGGGGAACCCCAACTGTCTGCTCTCAGCCTTCCCTGCGCAAGACCCTGGGCGTTCAGCTTGCTTTCCACCACGCATCCACACACCAGAGTCACTTTTCCAGTTGTGCCAGTGGCTTCCTGCTTGGCACAGCCTGGAAGCAGCACCCCAGCCTTCTCCTTGAAGTCACACCCTTCCCTTGAAGACACGTGTGCTCGGTGCCAGCCCAGGGGACCCTCAGCTCCACTCCAACCAGAGAAAGGACCCAGTGTTCTGGAATACGCCTCCACGCCTTTGAGAGATGAGATCTGCTTCTTACTCCATCCTCCCATCCCATCTTACTCCACTCATCATCATGCCACTGCCTCCCCACGAGCCCCTCCTGCATTCCTGCACAGAGCATCATCATGGAGCACAAGTGTGTACGAGTGTGGTCCCAGCAGCATCACCCCTCCTAGCCAGGAGAACGCTAGAGAGCCAGGGGAAGGTAGACAGGCCTGGGAGACAGTCCTGCTGGGAAGCGGAGCTCAGCACCCTGCTCTGGTCCCATCTCTGCTTTGGCACCACCACCCTGCTTGGGGTGACACAGCACCACTGTGCCAGCAGAAGGAAGAAAGATGGGCGCAGGGAGAGAGGAGGAACGCTGCTTTGACCTCCCTGGGGCACGCTGGGCTGTGGATGTTCCCTCCTGCCCAGGCAGCCAGGCTGGGGGCTGCTTGAGCCCCCCCACCCCAGCAGTGGGCACAGCCAGCCAGGCTCACCACGCCTCACCTGCAGCTTCGCCCTGTGGCTTTTGGCATACACATCCGTTAGAACACCAAAGGCTTCACCACAACTCCAGGGAGAGCCAAGGAGGAGCTGCCCAGCTCCCCTCACCCCCATGGGGCACCCTGACAGGGCAATGCACCCCAAAACTCCTGCCAGTCCTTCCACACTCCTCTGGCGCCAGCGCGGCCCCACCAACACCTCCAGCAGCCACAACGCAGCTCCCAGCACCACAAAAAAACCCCAGCACTCGACCAAACTGGTGGTTTTTATGAAGTCCCATCCAGGCCCTGCTTTATTAAACACTCTGGGACACCAGCCTGGGAAAAAAGGAGAGTTTCACACAGGGAGGGTGGTTGGCAAAGCAGCAGGTTACTCCGAGTGACATCAGGTTAATGAAGAAAGAGCAGATCTCCGGTCTTGTTTAATTAAAAAAAAGCAAACTGCAATCTGAAGCCTTTGATGTGTTTGGTTTTTTTTTTTAGGTTCCATTTCATTTTTGACCTAGCCCAAGCCATCTAATTGAGAGTTTTTTAAAAGACTCAGACTTTCATCTGGAGAGAAACTAAAGGAATTCCCAAAGCTGGATATATACTCACTGTTGGGAGCGTGCTAGAGCCCCGCTCCTCCTACCAACCCAGAGTAGGGAAAGCAAAAATAATAAATGGCTTTGTTTCTTGAGCAGACATTAGTCAGGACAGTTTGGGAATCAAAGTTCCCATTGTAATGAAAAACAATATAACACCATTCCTAAGCAAAGTGGCCAGGCTATTCACCAGGCAGTAACCAGCTACCTGGGAAGGAGCTGCCTTTCAATGGAGCTTCATTCACAATAAACACATGAAAGATGTCGAAGGAAGAGACCAAGACAAAACTCACTTCATTCCCACCCTCAACAATGGCTGCTACAAGGCCGTGGGGGTGTTTTTCCTCTCTCCCCCTGTTGATGTTTTTTATATCCTTCAGCCGGTGTGAATCCGCCCAGCCCCACCATGGTGGAGGCTGGCTGCCCTGTGCCAGGCTCTGCTTCCCCCTGCTCATCCCAGCCCCTGCTCCTTCCCTCGGAGGAGCCCACCGATGGGGTGACCAGGAAGGATGTGCTTCCAGCCAAGGATCCCCAGGGAACACAGCGTGGGCAAAGCCTGGCACAGAGCCCCACTATCCATCCATGGGGACAGTCCCCAAGCAAGTGCTGGTGACGCATGTGCCATTAGACACCATTAAGGTACCGGCTCTTCTTCTCCTCCCTGGTGCTGCCCAGCAGAGCACCCACAACTGCTCCATTTCTCTTTCATTTGTTAACATTTTTCCCTTTAAAAACCTCTTAATTCTTTAAGCCAGAAGAAGGTGAAATCAGAATTTGGGGGGGGAAATGAGGAATTCCCACCTCCCCAAGCCACCTGCCAGCCCAGCACTGCAGGGGTCAACCCAGCACCTGAGGTCACCCTCCCTTCCCCATCCCTTTTGGGTAAACATCCATTTCCATCCTCTCTGGACACACACACTGCCTGCACAGGGTGGTTTCAGCCTGCCTTGCTCCCGGGAGCTCTGGCATGGACACGGCGCAGATGTCACCATCTCACTAGGTGATGATGAACTTGGGTTGGGTTGGATTTTTTTTTAACTTTTCCCCCTCAAATCAAGTTTTGGCTAAACACCAAGCTGCCCAAGAGCCAAATATGGACAAGTCCCACCTGGGACATGTGAGACCCCCACCATCCCACTCTTCTAATCCTGAACATAAAACCAGAGATTAGGATCTGAACAGCCACCAAGAGTTTAAACAAGCTATATTTAGCTCCTGTGTTTATAAACAGGAGGAGAGAGGGGTTCTGCAGAACACATGAGTGCCCCTGTGGCACAAATCCCCCCAAAAGCCAAAGCAATCAGTGCCAGAGCTGTTCTGGCAAAGAGGGGAATGGTTGGAGCCATGAAGCCACTGGCTTCTCTTTGCAAGCAAAGCTCCCCAAAATAGTTATTAGCAACAAAAACCTCGCTCCCCCTCCCCTTGGAAATCATGGCTTGAGGGATGTAAAGCACCTCCAAGTAGATGGGTATCTGCTCCTGGGATGTGCATCCAAGGATTTCTGCTGTTGCCGAGTTTAACCAAGGAAACGGCGACAGAGGGAGGGAAGACTCTTCCCTCCGACACCTTTTGCCGGCAGAAATCCCTGTGTCAACATGACGCCCTCGCCGAGGGAGCGGGGACAATGGGAGCAGCTCTGCCCTCCGGCCGCAGCTCGCATTCCTGCCCCCCTCCCCTGGAAACCCCCCTTTTGTGGGGAGCAGCAGGCCCTGTGAAAGGGCCGTCTGTCGCCCTGCCTTTTGACTTGGAGGTCTGTGTCTAACATTTTAATAGGGGCTGGGGGCCGGGACAAGGCCCCCCTCCTCCTCCTCCTCCTCCTCCTCCTCCTCCTCCTGGGATGCTCCCCCACGGGGTCGCTCTCCCAACCCGCCCCAAAGCCGGCGCACAGCCTCTGGCTGGGACCAGCAGTGGGTGCGAAGGCAGGAGATGGTGGCACTGCCACCACACATTCCTGACAGAAACATTCCTCCACCTGCCCAAGGAGCTGTTGGAGAGGTTGACTGGCTGGGAGGACTTTTGGGAGGGTCACTGTCTGATCCCCTGGCACAAGGATGCACCAGTAGGTCAGGAGCACTGGGGCTATGGTCTCCTCCGTGGCTGCTCATTAACAGCAGATAATTTCCATCTTAAAATAAATCACTGCACATTCAGAAACCCTCAACCCCCCCAGACAGTGATGCTGGTGGGGAGCACAAGGTCCCTGGGGGTCCTGTCACCCTGCTGATGCCAGTACCTCTGTCAACACAAGTACATGGGACAGAGCAGCAGACAAAGTTCCCTTGCTCCCCTCCGTGTCAGTTGTGGTGGACACATGGTGTCACACCACACCAGGAGCTCCAGAGGAGGATAAGGAAGAATAGGCAGCAGAAGGCACGGCTCAGCCTTGCAGCCCCCCTGTACCAGCCCGGGACTGATCCTGCACAGACGTGAAGGTCCAAGCAAAGCCTGGCACCACCGCCGCTCTCATCTACACTTGACTTCAGACCAAGCCCAAAGCAACAGGCTGCCAAGCCTCTCAGTGCTCCTCCTGCCCTCCCAGCCCACCACGGCACAACCTCTTGCCTGCAGCCTGCCCCTTCTATTAAATAAGGGTGACGTTATGGCACCATTAAAACTTAATAAATCCATTTCCCATATAAATACCCTTAAATTCAGATTTTGGGGAAGGGAATTAGGGCGAAAACTTGTTAAAAGAAAGCCACTTCTTGCACAAATACATTTTTGCAACTTGACTGAGCATGAAAGTTCCCCATTAAAATGCAGCGGCGCTCCCGTGGCTGGAAAGGCGCGAGGGCCCAATAACTGGGGCCTAAACGTTAACTGTTTAACTGACTTTTCCAATATTAACTCCAAGCTGCCGTGGGGGAAGGGGAGGACGTGATGGGTGCAAGCCTGAAGTGGACATTAATCACGACTGTGCAAGGGAAGCACACCCAGAGCACCCACCGCTCCCAACGGCCCGTCGCAGGCTCATACGTGGGGCATCACTGGCCATGAGCGGGGTGCAAACCCAGCTGCATGTGGGGAGGTGGGCAGGATGCTGCTCCATCTGGGGCAGGGCTTCACCCTTGGACCCAGCCTGATGGCTCTATCCTCATCCTCATGCATTTTCCAGCAGGCGCCTCCATCACTAATTCACCTCCATGAGCCAGGATGTGCCTGGAAGGTTGTGCTGCTCCATCTCACATCAAGAGAGGTTTTGGTGTTTAGCTAAGCAACAGCACACAGAGGGAAACTGAGGCACCAAGGAGATCTCTGCTAGACACGTGCTAGAGCTGTACATGGGGGCACTGCAATGGGGCCAGGCACTGATGTGCACCGAGGAAGGCAGAGGCCAGGTGAGGGCTCACAAGTCTGCACGGGCACCATCACACCTCAGCCAGACTGGAAGCTGCACCAAGCTGCTCTACCAGCAAGATTCAGATGTCAAAGTGAAGACCGGGTGTCCCTGGGTGGGCATCTCTAAACGCCCTGGTCTGACCTAGCAGTGTCCTGCTAAGACTTCCCGACATCACACACAACCCTGGTCAGACCCTGCTGATGCTGTCGGTGCCAAAGCCCTGACCTTCATGTCTGCTCCTGGATGTCTCCAAGCTCAGATACCCAGGAAGCAGAACCACCATGCCCCCCTTAATGCCACAGTAGCATTTCTACTGCTCATTCCACATCTTTGGTCAACATGAGTAGCTGCAGTTTTAGCCCCAGCCAAAGCATGACCACAGCCCCAGGCTGGTGAGCACCCAACCCAACCAACACCCTTGGTCAGCAGTCCCTGCATGCTGGTAACACTGACCAACCGCTGCTGATACCCACTGAGCCCAACCCCACGGAGTCCGGCAGAGCGGGATGGAGCCCTTCTGTAGACAGATGGACTGGGGAAGGTGGGATGCCTCTTCCCACAGCAAATCCAGGCTCACCAGGGCACCACACAGCAGGGACACGTCAGGGACCCGCAGCTTTTGGGCACAGCCACTTCCTTCCAGCATCAGGGGCTCAGCACTGCGTGCCAAGGGCATGCAAGATGAAAAGACCATTTGGAAAGGATCTGCAAGCACCCCAGACCTTCACCCCTCCAGCCTGATGAGCTTTCTAACCCTGACCCCCAAAGAAAGGACCAGCCCAGCCCCAGATCACCAGGAGCAGTGAAGCCACATGCCTGCAGTGAAGCAGACAGACCCCCACCACCTTTTTAGACCCTGGATGGTGGTGAGACCGCACTCAACCGAGACCCCACTGCAGGTCTGCTCTCTTGGGCTGGGGGAGGCGGGGGCAGTTAACTTGTGTCCCTGGGGCTCATCTACTCTGTAGCCTCAAAACACAGTCTAGGACTTCACCTAGAGTTTGGCAACACGTGAACCACAGAGAAGTCTCCATCCAGATCCAGAGCTTACCAGCTCTTGGTAACTGCACCCTGAGGCTACTCCCTCGTTAAACACACTGATGCTCTATAAATTTCACATTCCACCCGTGTACACACATCTTTACCATTCGGGACACCAACCAACATGAGCAAAAATGAGGGTCACCACACCTCCAGGCCTGGAAAGAGCAGGTTAATTTCCAAACAATGTTATTTTAAAACTTGCTAACTGCCTCCTGATTATGTTATCCAAGCCCTTAATTGGTGAATAGCTTGGTCTTGCAGGGACTTAGACATGTTTCCCTCAATGCTACGTACAATAAACTGTAACAGCTTCAGAGGTGAGACCAGGGCACGTAGCATCAGCTGGAACAAATGGAGGTATCATAGCTTCCAGCAGGTAAAATGACAAGTCAGGTGGTTGAGATGGAAGAGGCTTAGGTGGAATAAAACACACCCTGTGTGACAAAGAGAACGACGTACAGAAGCCATCTGTGGAGCAGAGCCCCATATGTGTCATCACATGGTTAACAGCTACAAGTACGTGGTGGGCAACAGCCCCTCAGACCCCAGGTGATGAAGACCACTGCAAATGCTTGAGCCCCTCTGCATCCTGGGGAGCCTCTAATCAAATTCACCTCAGCTGCCATTATCCCCCCTGCTCCTGCTCATGTCTGTGCCACCGGTACTGCCAAAGGATCTCCGAGGTGTCTCCTCCTGAGCATGACCCATGCTGGCCCCTGCACAGATGCAGCACAACCCTCTGGACATCACAGGTACAAGACCAGGAGAAAAATCAAGCAAGAAAAAACCCCTCTCAACCTAACCAATAAAATCCCAAGGCAAGTTAGGAGGACTCACTGGGACCACCAGAGACAAGTGATGACCACCAACCCACCTAAACAGATTTTCTAGAAAAGAGCTAAAAAATCCTGCTGCTGTCCCAGTGACCTCACCAACTGGGCTTCCCAGCAAAGCTCCTCTTCACTGCAGTCTGCAACAGGTGATGCTTTAATATTTTTAACCTACCCTCTTACCCATTTCCACCTTGTTCTTTCCGAGAATGAGATCAGACTCGAGCGAGCCATCGAGTTCTCAACATGGCTGAATCACCGCTCGTCTACTTCTTTAAGAGCTTCCTCTGGTTGATTGTTCAATACTCCACCCTCTTCCTCTCCAGCACGGAGACTGCATTTTTTTCTTTGTTGTTATTTCATGGAAATAACGTTAGGTTAGAGCACATGAGAAAAACCAAACCAGAAGGAAACTTCCGCCCTTTACAGTGAGATAACAATGACTGAGCAGTTGAATAACTTGAAGGGCGCAGAACTACGGGGCTCAGATCACTTCTCTTGTCTTCCTGGTTGTCTCATGAACGTTTCGAGCTAAAATAATCATCTCTTGCCACTACGGTCCCCCCTCTGAATGTTTCTTCCAAGCTTTCTGGCTCACTGCCTGTGGAAGCCGGTGGTGGCAACGGGCACTAGCTCAGGAGGCATCGCCCCGGCTGAACTACAACGCCACGCTGATTCATAAACAGAGGAAGTACTTTAGCAAACCGACTTTTCCCCCTTTTCAGCGCGAGCCTGGTGATAAATTTAACTTACTCTTTTCCTGGGCCGTCTTGTTTGGTTTCCCTGGGTAAGAGTATGACAACCCAGCCCCAGCTCCTCTGACTTTACTGGTGTGAAAGGCTGGTGGAGCGGGTTTGAAGCTCAGCCTCCTTCCATGCCATCTGCTTTTAACTAGAGGAGCAAGGGAGGTCCTGGGAATAAACATCACATGGCACGGCGATCTAAAATCGGCCCCGCTCGTTTGCTGGGATGCCAGTCAAAACTACAGTTATCCAGCAGTCTAATTAGGAGCTACCACTGGAAATCAAAGTGACCTTTTGGAAAAGCTTTTCATTTTCTCTGGGAAAATGCCTCAGTGAAAGGCAAGTGCCTTTTCTGGAAGAAAGGCCATGGCTCCCCAGCACTGTGAAACCACACTGCAAGGCTGCAACAGCCACCGTCTGCAGACCGGGCCTTTGAAAGCTCCAGATCTGGCTCAAGTGCCAGGCATGGGACATAAAACACCCCCCACCTTCAGCCGGGCTCAGCTCAAGACACACAAAACTCTGCTGCTGCCGCTCTGGATGAGTGCTGAAAGACCCTACTACCCCTGCCAAGATGGAAAACAGCTCCAAAGGCGGCTTAATTAGGCCGCTTCTGTCACGAGCCCTCGATCAAATGCTCGGGCCTTTCCATTCAATTAAAGCCCTGCGTGCCCCGCACTGCCTGGCATAGGTACAGGCAAGATAAGGCACCTGGAGTTTTACAAACTATCGCTGTAAAGTAATAAAAGGCAGAGAAAGCTCCTCGTCTCGCACCAGCGATTCCCTTTCCGTAACAGGGCCCGATAACTCAGGGTTTGGTGTTATCAGTCGTCTCTCCCGCCACAAACGCTGGGACGCTCGTCCTCTGGAGTAGCGTCTCCTCCGTACGCTATTTATTTCACTCCACTTTCTAATTGGATTTGTGGGGGCAGCACAATGGGGCTTTATGGCTAAACTTTGTTAAGTGCCAGGCCGAGCGGAGATGTGGCCCGCAGCCAAAATGGTGCATTTCACGCAGGCGCCAAAGGGCAGTGCCAAGCTTTTCCGCGTCTGGTATCTGTGTTCTTGGCTCTGCTTTGTTTAAGAAGCTTGGAAGCAAAACTCCTCAGCAAGAGATATTCAAACAAGTGGAAAAACCGGGAATTTTTTTTTTTGCAAGCCGCTATCGGATACCTTGGAAAGTTGCACCTCCTCCAGGCTAATATCTTGCCCCCACTGTGTACCCTGCATGGGACAAGCATGGAGACACGCTGAGAGCACACACCTTGGTTTCCTGCAAAAATAACCCCTGCACACTTGTGAAGCCATCCCAGCGTCCGCAGCAGAGAGAGGGGGTTATTCACAGCTATCAATGAAAAAGTTCTTTAAAGTAAACTTTTTCTCTTAAAAAAAAACCCAACCCACCCCAAGGCTTCCCCTTGAGCTCCAAATAGAGCTCGCACACATCAGATCTAATTAGATTCCATCACCATCTGCACATGAAATGTAAATCAGGAGTTGTAGAGACTTAAGAAAAAAAAAAAAAAAAGGGGGGAAGAATGACCACAAGGAAAAGGAGGGGTGTAAGGTTGGGGAGGGGACGGAGGGTTGGGCATTCTGGGAAGCCATACATGATTAGTCACACAGCATTAATCTGCCTCCCTTAACAATAGCTGCCGAATTTCGACCGAATCCCAGCTGTCGCTCTTTGAATGAAAGAAAACAAGATTTAGAGCGTCAAGCGTTGGTAAGGGCTTCTGTGCAAAAAAAAAGTGGCGTGCATTCATTAGTGGCTCACAAAGGGACCCAGCCTTTGTCCATTAAATTGCTCATGTGCCTGATTGATTTGCTGATTTATTTGCACCAAAGGGTTGGGGGGCTCAGCTTGGAGAAGGGGGCGGGAGGTGCCTGGCTACTGGGCAGAGTAACGGCACCCAGGCGGATTTGCAAAAAGCAACACGCATTGTCAAGGGAAACTGCCATTCAACAGGTTGGGATTGGAAATGCCTTCAAGGTTCCTCCGCCGAGGACTTCCTATTTGGAAATTTGGGGTGGGTGGGAACGTCTCCCCGCCTGCTCTCAGCTCAGGCCACGTTCAACAGGCAGAGGGGAAATCTGGCCGGAAAACAGAGCCTTGCCCATTCACATTTCTTTTATGGAATAGTTTTAAAAAGGGAGCTGGAGTCTTATTCACTTCACTCAGTTATTGTTCCCTGGGAGCCTGGAGTGAATCGGCCATCGCTGCGGTGGGTCAGTTGGTCCTTCAAAGAGTACCAGTGCTTTACACATCCGTTTCCCCACAATCGGCTTGGAGAAAGCTCCTGCCCGGGTGCCAGGTCCCACCAGGAACGCTGGGCTGCACCAGGGCTTGGCACTGGCAGGGCTGCAGGAAGAGGTGGCCCTGCTCCCCCAGACGATGCCCCTCAGACTCACGGACATCAACGGGGCAGCTCCAGCAGCTGGAGCTGTGCTACCAAAACCTCTCTTGAATGTTTATTGGAGATATACTTGACACTGCACCACAAACTGCCAGGGTGCAAGGGATGGAAAGGAGACGCTTCAGGGGTGGGAGGGAGTAGCTGGAAGACGGACAGACAGACAGCCTCCCTCCCTGCCCAACGGTCATAGGAGCGCCGTGAGCTGGCCCTACCTCCCTCTCCATCAGCAGGGCAGTCTGCATTGGTTAATACCAGCAAAACATGGCCTTTTGCCCATGTTTTTCCACCCCACTAGGAACAAAGCCCGATCCTGCCAAACTCGCGGCGACTCCTACACAAGCAGGTTATTCTTGCCGCTCAAGGAAAGAAAGCGCATCTTGCCCTATTAAATCCAGTGCCTTCAAAGCAAAGTCAACATGCATGTCAATACTTTGGTTGGGGGAGATGAAAATCCTCTGGCTTCTCCATACTTACTGGCACACTTCCGTCCCGTTGGGAAAAGTTTCACACTTGCCCCCGTTGAGGCAGGATTCAGCAAGCTGTGTACACCGTAAACCTGGAAAATGGAAGGAAAGCGTTAGCCACAGCACAGGTCCTGGGTGGCAACAATGGGGGGCTGTAGCCCCTAGTGTCACCCAGAACAGGGACAGGCTTGCCAACACTCCCAGGAGCGCCTTGGCCCTGTGCAGCCTGGTGAGATGGGGGCTGCAGCACTCCGCAGCCCCCACCCACTGGGTGATGGAGGTGGGCAAGGAACGCCTGGCCCCAGGATAGAGAGGGTCACCTAAAAATAAACTCGGGGAGGGCTTGACAGTAGGCTCTGCCTTCTCCTCCCCGCAGGAGGAGTGACAGAGAGAAACCCCAGACAAGGCCCTTGAGTGACAAATGCCATTTGGGAAAAACCATCTGCCAGAGGGCCCATTAGTTACCATTAACTCAGTAACGAAATGAGTCGCCCGTCCCAACTTGCTATGAGTAAAGGTTTCATTGTCTGGCCCTCAGAGCCAAATTCTGCACAGTTACCACAGCAACTCACTGAAAGTACCAGAATCGCTTCCGATTTCCACCCCAACTCGCTCTTCCCCCTTCTCTGCCCCGCTCGAGCTTCGGGGTAACCGGTTGTGCGACACGCGTGTGCAGCCAGAGCAGTTTCACACTGAGCTTCCCATCGCCACCACCAAACTTCTCCCCCAGACGGCTGCCGAGCCCCGCACAGCCCGGGGGACAGCCCCTTGCGCTCGGGGTTCCCTCCTCTGCCCCGCGCGTCCCACGGAGGGCGGAGTGGGATGCTGGGGAATCGCTCCAGCCGGGCACAACTTGCTGCAAACTTTGTCTTCAAGGAGTTAGGCATCAGGGACGGCTCTCAGCCCCGGTGCGGAGCGGGGTGAAGGGGGCCCGGCTGCCTTCCCTTCCCTCCCCAAATCCTCCCAGGACACTCCTGAGGAAGAGGAGGAGGCTGCTCGCTCGGCCCCGGGGCAGAAGGGGCACCGCAGGGCCCCGGTACCCCCGAACGGGCCGTTTCCGCGCTCCGCCCCGCACCTCCAGCCACTTTTTAGGGCTCTTTTCCCCGGCCCCGACGGTCGCCCAGCCCAGCGCTTTGCAGCGAAGCACCCGGACCCGCCCCGGGGAGTGGGGGGGGAGAGGGGGGGAGCCGGGAGCGGGGAAGTGAGGGGAAGGGGGGGGTGGGGGGAGAGACAAGACCCGGCTGACTTTCAAGAAACAGGAAACCGAGAAAAATTTGCAAAACGGTCAAAAAGCTCTCGCGGAACAGGCGGCAGGAGCG